>CM062569.1:94889515-95527330 GCA_031468815.1 Morus bassanus
CTCATGGCTTCAGAATAAAATATAGAGACTTTGGGGGGGGGGGGCGGGGTGAGAATTACCTGCTTTTTTGGTATAAAATCATACAGCAGAGCAGAGATTTGGAACATAGGCACTGAGGCTGTCTTCCCAACTGCAAAAGCTGCATCTATATTGTCTTTTAAGTAGACTCTTCCTTCCAGCTTCAAGCAGAAGCTCAGTAAGCACCCACATTACCTATATTCAGGTCTGTGCTATGGTCAGGTAGTGTGTGTATCCAGGATTCAGGTTCTGAGCTTGCCAGTACATATTTCTGTGGAGAAAAATTCTGTAGCATCAAGCACAGGCAAACTTTTAACCCAGTCTCAAAGGTTCACAATCCACACAGGGTAACTTTCAGTTCTCATGTGACTTTGAGGTGAGGTATGTCCTAAGGGAAATATTTTTGGAGGAGAGAAACAATGACCTTTCTTTACTGTTGGGTGAATATGGTAACTTCATATTTCGCAGATGTGGAGTATGAGGCAGAAAGATTAAGTAAACTGCTCAAGGCTATAAAGAAAATTTTGTATCAGAGCCCAGATCAGAAGGGAGGAACTGCTGACTCCCAATGCTATACTAAGATACTTCTCTCTGTTAAAGTAGGCCTATGAATCATCCTAAAAGACAACAGTAATGCTTTATGAGTCTCAGCACTGCAGATGCTATTAGCACTGTTGAGAAGGGACTTCTTTATGAATGTGCAGCCATAATCATTCTTAATTCTTATAAGCATTTATTCATATTCAAAGCATTCACAATCTAAATCCAGCAAAACATGTGGTGTGTCAACTCTGCCTTCCCAGGACTGTCCTTGGATTTGCTTTTATCTAAAAGAATCCTGTTATTATTGTTGTTTTTCAAAATGTAGTTTTCAAAGTCTGTAAAAATGACTTTGTAGTCATGTCTGCTTCCTGATGCTGCCTCACTTTTCTAGCCTTAGGAGGTACTTATAAGATACTGTAAGTTTCTTGGTGGCAACAGTGCACAGAGGGAGAAAAAAATCCTAATGTGAGCCTTTGTATTTCAGGACATATCTCCATTTGATTCTGAATTATAATATCTGCTCATTTTCTGTCCTCTTTCAGATATGAACAATTTTATTGTTCCTGTGGTGAATAATGTGTCTGCATATGAGACAGATTCTGTGCACTTGCCTTTCCTGACACAGCCAGCAAGAGCAGAAGACTCAGCTCAAATGATCCTTTTACTAGGGGAAGGAAGAGAATCGAGGATGTCTGGGAATAGCAGGAAGACTCTCCTGGACACTGCAAGGCTACATTCCAGAAACTCTGTGTTTCTACAGAAGGAGATTTTCAGGTTGAACAAGAGCAGACCTGTTGAATACATGTCTACATGGGCTACCCTCTTCTTTGGTGTAGGCGGTACATTAACTCAGGCTGGTACATCTCAAAGAACAATGATTCAACAAAAACCATGCTTGACATAAAACGTGTGCAAATCCCTCAGAAGTCAGTGGGATTTTAGCATATACTAAGGTACCTGCCTTATTGAAGCCTTTAGTTGCATAACAGTATGAGGCATTTCATTGTTGCTCTACAGCTTGGCAGAGAATATTCCAGTTCCCAAACCTTGCAGGATATAATTGGCTTCCCAAGGCTATGTGTTGGGACCTAAGGACTTCGACTATAATATTTATGGTGAAATGAGGAAAATATTTCGGCAGTATTACAGGTATTTTTTTACACATCTGACTAAAGGTTACAGTATGATGGTTTGAAAGTAAAATAGAGATAAAACCAAACACCTCATGCTTGAACTGTCGAAGTGTGATAAGGCACAAGAAGATTAAGACACTGTCTTAATGTCAAATAGCCTAATTAGATATATTGTGGAACCAAATATACTGCAGTGCATCAAGGAACCAATCCTGGAGGTTAAACTCCAAACTGAGGAGGTAGGAGATAAAGAGCATTTTTGTTGTGGAAGTTTTGCTGGTGTTCTTCAAAGGGCTGTTTCTGTGGACAAATTCAACTGGTTCAGAACAGAGGGTTTGCCATTGAGAGGGCAGGTATGTGCAGAGGGGGCAAAATGCAACATCTGCTCTCGAGCTGTACCACTATTGCCCCTTGCAGGATAAAAAGCGCTGAAGAGCATCTGCTTCCAACATATATATGAAACTGAACAATTTCACTTACACTCTGTACGAGCACTCTAATTGCTTCTGAGGGTCAACTATAAAGTAATTCTCAGCTGGACAGCTGGTGAAACTCCTTTTGCTTCAGTTACTTTCTCATTGGTTAAGATCAGCTGGATCACCTTGGTTGTTAGTTCCTAAAACATGAATTTGGAGTCAAACGGCACACTTCTCTAGGTCACCACTGCAGTAAGTCAGGGGTAGCTCCGCTTATTGGTGCTGCAGTGGTGTGTGAGGAGGAAGCAGGCCAGAAATGTCAGGGGGGAGGTTCTCCTGGCAATCAAACTCACCTGGCTGAGGTGATGATTTTCGCTGAGTTTCAGAAAATAATGTCACTTATTCTACTGAATAACTTGGCCTTCTCTCTCTCTGAACATGATAAATGTCTTGGCAATTCTAGATTAGAAGGCAAATTTCTGGTGCATATGGGATGTGATGGGGAGCCCTTTGCATTCTGGTATTCCCCATGTAATCAATCGTCGCTAGAAATCAAGATCAGGTAGTGCAGATGGTCTTGGAGAGGTATCAGTGTCTGGCATAGCATAGAAAGGGCTCCAAGACTGTGGTGTCATCTGTTATTTTCTCTCAGCCATGAAGTGAATTATTGCTATAAAGGAGCAAGGCCTTGAAGAATCAGGCCTGAAGTTTTACAGGTTATGGAGGACATTTGCATACTTGAGTGTGAAATGAACTAAAGTAACTTGAAGAGAGAGACAATATAATATGTTGCACACAGCCTCACTCACAAGTGAGCATTAAACATGAAAGAGATCTAGTAAGATGTAAGATTCAGTGAGCTCTGAAATGATGCTGTTAATTGTTGCAGTGTCTGATGTCTCAAACGTCCCTCCATGTTGTCTCATCTGGAAACAAACATTACTTTTCTGTGTTGTTAGTAGGTTTTCCCTTGACTTGCAGACATGAGCTCATGCAGATGCTTAGCAAGTAAATCTGCAAAAGCTTGTTTATGTACAAATACCATAGCTCATTAACTTGATGTCCTCAGAAAATAATTTTTAATTAATTGTGATTTTTTTTAAAATCATAAATGTAGTCCCATATTTTTCATTAAAATTAAGTGCTGCATCCCGGGTCTACTTTCACAACAGAGAGGTATGTAATACTAATTTTCCTTAATCGATTATTTGTACTTAGCCACCTGCATAACTACCCTCTTTGAAACTCTCAACTGTTCACATTTATCATATATACAACGTCAAATTTTCTTCTTCATTTAGCTGTTATCTCACTGATTGTCCATGGTTAAGGTACTTAAACTTCTGTGGGCCACCATTACATGGTTTGATCTAGCGTAGGTATTCTGCTTCAAAGCTACCTTTTCTGTTTTCTGTGCTTTCTTAGTAATGTCACTCCCCATATGCATTATGAAATCTGCCCATAAACATGTTAGCATAAGGGACTGTAAGTGTCAAGCATTTTATACCCTTCAGGAATTGTCATTAAAAGGTTTAAATTCTAATTTAAAAAAAAAAAAACAAACACAAAAAAACAACACAAAAAACCAAAAACAACCAAATATTTCTCTAAAGTAATATTATCCAACTTTTTCAGTAACTTTATTCTGTAGCTGCTACGAGTCACTTCAGACTGTTTTATTAACAACTCCCAGCAACCAAGTTGTTTACATCCATCCAGCACATCGAGAAGAAACCAGAGTCTTGTAGACAGTGCTGGTGATTGTGCAGGTCTGATCCTGATGCCGTTCAGATGAATCAGACAACAGTGCAGCTCCAGTAGCCATTTTTTCAGGTTTTAGGTGAGTACTATCCAACCCAGAAGTGATAATGTAGCCCTTATGAGACTCTCAAATTAATGAGACCTTCAAAACAAGAGGATGGCTGTTGTGCCAGTGAAGAGGAATGGCTGATAAAAAGTATGGTCCCGAATAATTTTACTTGTGAAATAATCCATGCCCTTTTCTGGAAGTGCTGAAATACTAATTCAAGAGACTGCCTTGGAGTCTAATTCAGATAACTTTATCCTGGATATGTAAACTGTTGCCCATTTTGAGTAGTATGATATTATTTCCTGACTCAGAGTGACTTGAGCTGTTACTATTAATCAAATGCCAGAAGCAATTCCAGAAAGTCTTTATATCTGTAGGTGAAGAATGATGGATAGTTTGTAAAATGTTTAGGCATCCTTCACAGAGAAAAGTGCTGGTTAGGTGTGTGGTATTTTTATTATGGTAGGTCAGTACAGTTTGTGTATTAAGAACAGCAACAGGGGAATTACAATGCTTAACCAATGTTAAAATCTGCTATCCTGTTATTACTGTGTCTAAACACCAAATGTTTCAGGAGGAGGTTTAATCAAGTACTTAATACAAACATAGCTTTACTGTCATTTCATGGAATAAATCCTTCTAATTATACTGGTATTGAACTATAAATGTGGAATCAATGTAAATCATCCACAGCACTTCAGATGATATTGTCACAGGAAGGCAGACTTCAAACTATTTTGCTTACACAAATTCATATGTTTTCTGTTTTTAATATCTGGATGAAACAGAAATAATGAATATCCTGATCCCAGAGTGCTTCAATTGAAAGTTGTACAACTCATGAAGAGAATATGAAACTGCCATTTGAAAAAGACCCCCAAAGGAGTAACTTAGAGCAGGATGATCAGTACTTGCATCTCTGCCTGTTATTACAGATGTATCATACTTCCATGATGAGATGCCATTCTCAGTTGTTCATAATGGTAGTACTTAGACCCATCAGAGCTGAAACTTGGAGACTGTGTTTACACCATGAGGCTAAACACAGCCAGGGCACTTGACTGCCTATACTGCTAATTATTAGCCTGCATCCTGGCAAAATTTTGTCCCATACAAACCAGCAGTCTCCCAGCTGATGCCTGGGCATAGTTCAGTCAGCACAAGCCAGACAGTCAGGCTGTGGCCATTCTGTTTGGGACATAAGAGAATTTAGCGGGATGCCTGCAAGCCGTATTGTGATACTTGGCTATTCAGTGCTAGAAAACCATCTGTGGAGTATTTTATTTACTAATACAGTCATAGCATAAGTGGCAGGTGTCAGCCTCCTCCTAATTTTTGTTTGTTTGCAAATTTTTAGTGGAAACAATTTTTTTTCTAAGAATAAAAGAGAAATACAGTTGTCTTCTATAGGTAAAACATACTGACAGCTTTTTTTTCTGTTCAGGTTTAAAGTTCTCCTGCCTTTGAGGCAGGTCTTCCAAATTGGTTGGCTTGGGATGGGACAAAGGGGCATTTAGCACTTTTGTCAAGCCTCCAGCTCTTAAGAAAGACAGAAAACAAGAACACAGTGATCATCTGTAAAATACTTAGCTAAGAGGGAGCCTGGCATCACACAGGAATTCTGAGGAAGAAACAAAGACAGAAAACAAATGCTGGGAGGCTGGAAGCAAAATGGATGAGCAAAAGATTCAGTTGCCTTAAGCTTGAGATCAGCTTTTTTGTTCCAGAATTACCCTGCCTCATTCACTAGACCTTCTTATTTCCTCAGGAAATGAAACTGCTACAGATAAGAGCCTCCTTCAGTATTCTGCCTTGATTTCATCCTCAGCACAGCATGGGAAGAACTGTATGTGGTATGTAATTAAACATTATACTAAAGCAGACATACAAGAGAGGTCAATAATATTATCCATATGATGTGGAAACAGATACGTCACTCTGTTGGTAGTTCTTGTTACTGTAGGCAACATTTGCTATGGCTTGCACTCCTTCCTGTGACAGTCCCAGCACTAATCTAGTAGCTTGATTACTGCAGGATTTTTATCATACACTCTGCATTGCTCTGATGTTCAATCTGTGGTTTAATCTTGGTGCACCCAAGCTGTTCCATTAAGGAAAAATTCTGAATCTCCCTTAAAAGAAGCTTTACTCCCTTCCTTGCTCTCGCAGCCTCAGGTATGTCACAAAAACATGAGGACATGTTGTTTTCTTCATGCTGTTTGCACTGTTGCACTATTGCTTACTGTAACTGTTAGCATGTAGTAGAGTATTTTCAGAGCATTTTTCTAAATCTCCTTGTGATTTGATTCAAACAGAGAAGCCAAAAGAGATTAGACACAACCATGGTGCGATTTCCTTTGGAGCAGACTGCAAGACCCACCTGTTTGCTAAAGGTTTCTAACCATTACCAATAAAGATGAGGAAAGCAAAAAACAAGCAGTATTTCTTAGAATAAGAGATGAGACAGGAGCCAAGTCACTGGCCAGTTTGATTTGTAGAATTCACAGTGAAAATCTGTCAGCTTGTACCTTAGAGAAAAGTGTAGAAAAATACAAGCTAACAGAAATAACATTGACTATGGAATATATGAATTATCAGTCTTAAATTTTGCCATGTCTACTGTCATAGTCTTGATTCCATTTCCTTGTATAAAGTGTGGGTTTTTCTCTTGACTTTTAAATGGAATTTCAAATTAACAAAGATTTTTGCTTCTGTTAGCATATCTGTGAGGCGGTTGAGACCTGCATTTTTTTTACCTAGTTCTGAGACATCTGAACACAGGATAGTGGAAGTCCTGCATTATTAGTGACAATTTCCATATTTTGCTGTTTTGTTTTCATTTTTTTATGTGACAGTGGTAGATGAAAATGGGAGGTAAATTCACACTGTGTGGAGATTTTATATAGTTGTGAAGCAGGTTATCAACCAAACCTTTCGCCATTACCCATTAAGCCAGTAAACATCACCCATTTAATTTCTGAAATCATAAGTCCAAGAGAAGGATCCCATCTGAATGTGATTGTATAAAAATTCAGGAACTGCGAAACCCCAGTTCTGGTCAACACCTTCTACATTTTTTCAAAAGTTAAGAAGAAAAAGAGACAAAAGCGAATAATATTTAATGCAGAACCTTCTACAGATGCTGCAGTCAGGTTAGGGCAGAGGGGAGGGGAAAAGGGCATTTCTGGCATAAAAGGTGCATTCTCACAGTATGTACAGTTACATGGTATCTTGTCTCCTGAAGGCTGCAAAATAAGGAAATCATTAGTTTCAGCATCTTCTGGATGCTCTGATGGATTTTAAGAACTGCATTCATTACAGAGTAGTTCAGACCTAGCTAAGGATAAAGGCATCTTCACACCATCTTTCATCTTTACCTTCATTTTTCTGTGCTTTGTCTTCCCAAAGGGTGTCACTGAGTTCCAGCTGAGGAGTATCCCTTAGCAATGGGGTTATGGGCTTACATTTTTCAGCTTTTTGTTGGTGGCTTTATATGTCTCCTTTGCGCACTGCAACTTATTATATTACAGCCTTTGACAAGTAGAGCTCGGTTACACTTGACTCACATGCAGCAGCACAGGCACTGTAGGTAGTGAAACGTACCTTTAACTGCCTGCCAGTTGTCAAGTTAACTCAGGCAAATAAATTCCTTGTCAGGTCTACACTTCCTGCAAATTCACTGTTCAGGAAAAGGTAATACTTTCCTCAGAAGCAGAAAAGAACTTCACTAAACAACTTTTCCTTTGTTCATATCAGTCACTTTTCCTTGGCTGAGCTACTATACGGTATTGAGTATGCAAACGCAGAGACAGAATGTGAAATTTAAGCTGTTTCTCTGAGTCTCTGGTTTCTAGGTTATTATCTCACTTGTTGACAAATACTCTGTTGCTGACAAATGAGCTATTAAACATTAGTTGAAAGGAAGAAAATAAATGTAAATTCTCTTTTAATTACTTGGAAGAATTTTCCACATCACTCAGTACCATAATAGCCTTCTTCACCAACATGCATATCGTCATTAATACTCCTATAAAGTAAGGAAATACTATTATTCCCATTTTACCAATGAAATGTAACTAGAAAAGATGAAGTGATTTGCTCAAAGGTACATCAAGATAGTAACAGAAGCAAGTTCAAAATTATTAATTCTTGAGTCTCGATCCAGTTCCTTAACAATAAATATCCTTTCCTAGCCAATTTTTATTCCTCTAACCTGTGCTCTTCTCTCATAATTTCAGTATTTTAGCCAGTTATTTAAGTTGTAACTGATATTTCTGGTGATTGCACATTGGCTTGTAGTTTATTTGTCAAACAGAAAATTTTAAAAAAGATAACTTTATAACAGAAAATCACAATAAAAATGGAAAATAATGGATATGCTGTTCTTTCTACCTACATTTTTTCTTGAAAATATGTGGGGGCAGACAGAAGTATATCAGAACATATTTTGCATTCCACTTATGAATATAATAGTTTAGGAGAAATTGACTATCTTCTCATCATTCTAAAAGAAAGTATATCCACTACTGATATTTTCACACTGAGAGAGAGATACAATATCATCAAATGATCATCAAACTTCAATATCCCAGGATAAAAAACCAAATGAGTTGATCAGTGAAAGAGGTCTCTCTATGAAGGGCATGCAATGGTTTCTTTTAAAGCCACCTTTCACTCAGTGCTCTATGAGAAAAACAACAGTTCCTTTCTCCTGCTTAGCAGAATATAGGACTTTCCCCAATGCTCAGCTTTAAGGTTCCACAAATTCTGCTTTAGGTTTGGTATTTTGAATGTTTTCACGAATAACTTGCGGGATGGAGTAACATTTGCAGGTGACAAATAACTGCAAGGTCCACAGAAGAGTAGAAAGATACCACATAGCTATATACATTATGATAACTTTCCATTGATTACAGCATACAAAAAAGACATGTCCTCCATGCTGGTTCTCCACTGCATGTAGGAATATCACTGGGTGAACTCTGCTTGCTCTCTTGGGAGCTGGACTCCGTGGAGGTTTTTAGATCTAAGTACTTTAATCACTAGGCTGTATACCTGGCTAGAAATATTACATTATGTATCGTATGCATTGTATATCTTCCTGCTTATGTTTCTGCCTACTCATATGTATAAATAAGCATGAGCTATGTTCCTGCTGTCTTATTTTTTCATTTTGCGATTTCATCAGCGTCCTCTTTGCTGAATAATGGCACAACTTCAACAGGCAATTAGCAGGCTGTGCAGCCTCCTTCCTACAGCACTTCACCAGGAAGGAACTGAATTCAGGTTTCCTGCTTTCTGGACCCTTCCTACTTTGGCCTTGTTTTGAATAAAAAGAGTGACTCCTGCCTAGGATTTGAAAAATAATTATATTTGTCCTTAGGAGATGGTACTGAGCTGCGGATCCGTGGTACTACATGCCTGTGGTCCCCAATCGAGGATCCAATGCCAGAAAAAGGGAGACTTTTGTAAAGATCTAGCCTGGTGGAGTCCTACTGTTGAGCTATAGGCAATTGCATTTAATTTTAAATACCCTTTATAAACATTTAGCTCTCTGCATAGAGATTATAAATTTAAAATGTGGGTTCCCATATTCAAAACCTGCTACCAAATGTTTAAGTTCCAGTACCCTTTAACAGGTCTAGCCCATGAGCCTTAGACAAAAGTATGGAAGTCTGTGAACTTTCCAGATAACGGGTTTCTTTTCCTGCTCAGTAAACCCAGTGAGTCAGTAAAATTAGGAAGCACATTTATATGAAGTATGACTCACTGTTTTAATTAAAAAGTTGGCAAAAATAATAGAGGACATGTCTTTGTGTAACATTCATTTTGCAAATTGTATTCAACTGCTGCCAAAATTTCTGTCATTACTGTTGATTATTTAGTCCCATTAACAATATTTCTTTTGGTCTACCAGATCCTAAGGGCTTATTTTTCTGGTCACATGGGAGTGATGTGTTCAGGTAACTCCTTTTCTTATGAACTGGAATAAAGGGCCTAAGCCAGGCATGGAGTCCTCTAGATTTCATTTGGAGCTGTAGTGATTGTGGCTGGCAGGTCGAGGGAGGTGATTCTCCCCCTCTGCTCCACTCTGGTGAGACCCCACCTGGAGCACTGCATCCAGCTCTGGGGCCCCCAGCACAAGAAAGACATGGACCTGTTAGAGCAGGTCCAGATGAGGGCCACAAAAATGATCAGAGGGCTGGAGCATCTCTCCCATGAAGAAAGGCTGAGAGAGTTGGGGTTGTTCAGCCTGGAGAAGAGAAGGCTCCAGGGAGACCTTATTGTGGTCTTTCAATATATAAAGGGGGCTGTAGTGACAGGACAGGGTCAACAGTTTGAAACTGAAAGAGGGTAGATTTAGACTGAACATAAGTGATTTTTTACAATAAGGTTGTTGAGACACTGGCACAGGTTGCCCAGAGAGGTGGTAGATGCCCCATCCCTGGAAACATTCAAGGTCAGGTTGGATGGGGCTCTGAGCAACCTGATCTGGTTGGAGATGTCCCTGCCTATGGCAGGGGGGTTGGACTAGAAGACCTCTAAAGGCCCCTTCCAACCCAAACCATTCTATGATTCTATGATTTAGTACCTTCCCAGCAGAACTGCCTGCATGTAGTTCTCACATAACCAGGAGAGAACAGGCACCTTTAAAACTCAAGTTCCATATGTTTTTAAACCAAAAATTCCAGTTATGGATGTGTCTTTGTAACTCAGACCTCTCTGTGTCTCCTCAGTATTGGCTTTAGAATAGCCTCTGACAATTGTATTAATGTTGAATGCTACAATTCGTCTCATCTTTACTGGAATTCGTCCAGGGCTTCACTCTGTGTTTTTCTTTCTTAGTTCAAATGTTGGAATGCTAGACAAACCTGAGGCTAAGAAAAAGCTGATGAAAGAAAACCAATGGAGGTGACTTGTTATTCTGCTATTTGCGTGCACACGCAGATGATACCTACATGCTTAATACACCTCATTTAAATGAAAATGCTGAGATGAAGAGAAATACAGTGTGCAAGACATACGAAATAATCCTTAGTCTTTACACCACACTAGTGAGGTTTCTTCAGAAGCAGAGGCTTCCAGTTTGTGGAAGAAGAAAAAGAGAAATTCAGGAGGAGATCAACAAAAAAGGACCAGTGGTCTGGAAAACATGACCTACAAGGAAAGACTGAAAAAAACAGGGTTAATTAGATGGAAGAAGGGAGGATTATCAAGGGAAAAGGGCAAGGAAAGGAATGTCAAACCTCAAATAAGTAAAGGACTTCAGTGAAGACCAAGGAAATAATTTGTTCTTTATGTCTATGATATATGTATGCAACGAGATGTAAGGGTTTAAATTACATCACAAAATTCAGGTTAGACACCACGAAAGTTTTCTAGCAGAAAGAATTGTAAAGGGATGGAAAAGCTGCTTGGGGAAGGTCATGGCATCTCTGTCTTTGAAGAATTTTAAGAACAGGTTAGAGAGACGTCTATCAGGAACAATTTGGGTACAGGTGATCCTGCTTTGGTGTAGGATGGTGGAATAGAGGAACTTAAGGTTCTTTGTAGTTGCTGTGATTCTATAAGACTAGTAACAATAATAATTTGTTTTTGTAGACTTCACTTGTGCTTTCCAGACAGTGTCTGATGTTAAGAGCACAAAATTCTCAAAGGGATAAGCAGACATTTTTATGGTACTGGCAAAAAATTTATATTTGATGAATTAATTTCTAATGAACCAGGAGAGAAACTCAGAAGGCTGAGATGGGTATTGAGATAACTGTGTTTATATTGTAGGGAAGGAAGTCAAAGAATAGCTCCAACCTCTGGCTACAGGGGAACGTGACTGCGTTCAGGAAAGGCATTTATTCCCACGGAGAAGGGCAAGTGTCTCTTTGAAAAGGGCCTTAGTCAAATGAGGTTAGAGTGAGTGTGAGTTAGAGTTAGAGTCAAATGAGGAGCGTGAGTCATTCACTGGGTACTGGCCATTTGCTTTGGGTTCCGATCTTAGGATGCTGCAAGCGCTTTTGTAAATAAATGTGGATATCAGGATTCCAGCATGCCAGTACCCCAGAATGATAACATGCTAGCACTGAGAAAAAACAGTGGCCCGAAGGAAACATGAGTGAAAAATTATTTTATACAAAAGATGTTGATTTCCATTGATGAGAAACTTTAACAATTAAAAGCTAACTTTTAATTGCAGTGCTGCAGACTTTCTTGTAGTGAATGAATGTCATGTTGACATATGGGAAGCCCAGAAGGCGAAGCAGCAGCATCACCAATGTGCAGTGTTCCCAGTGGAGGGAGGGCTTCTGGTGCAGTTTAAGCTGACTGCTGAGATTCATAGTGGGCTGGAAGCCCTGCCACAGTGGCTTGTTGTCAACACACTCCTGCCTGACATGGAGGCAAGATACTTCAGGCAGCTGATGAATGGTCTTGCACAGTTGTGACAGGCAGGGACTGTAGAACCAGTGTGCTCTCTGGTACCTGAAGAAACTCATTGGGAGCACTGGCTCCCACTGTGAATGCAGACTTCTTACCTCCCCTGATCAGTAGCATACATACCTTCAAGGTGAAAAATGGTGGTATGCCATACAGCTCCATGGGGCAGTAGCAACAACAGTAATGGTAATCAGTAGAGTGGAGCTATAAGTATCTAGAAGGGGACAAACTAGATTTCCTGTTTGCTAAAACATAGATGACTTGGTTCAGTTTGTGAACTTTGCTAAAAGAAAAAGATACAAAACTTGTTGCTAAAATGCCAGCAGAGACTTCAAGCAGTTCTTAGCTCATTACCATATGCTCATCCCTACTGGCAATACCTTTATCTCATGGTGGGAAACATTGCTTTATTTTCATGGCAGCAGTTCTGCATAGACTTGGACTAATGAATTTTCATTTTTCAGGGTGTCTTGGGAGGATGCTGTCCCTGATTTCATAATATCTAGGAACCATCCCTAAAGATAGGAGTTTGGGCCTGTTTCATGGAAATTCGTAGCATGCACAAATTTCAGGGATGCCAATAAAAAGTGAAGGTGCTTTACATGTTGGAAAACCAGATTCAGGTACCAGATGATTATGCAAATCTATATGTAATATGGAGGGCAGAAGGAACTTCCTACCATTAGGAATGATACTGCTAACATACGTGAAATGTCCTTTGACACATGTATGGGATACTGTAAGAGTCACATTTCCAAGCAGTGCCAGAGCTGGTGCTCAGCATTTAATCTATTGGTATTAAGTATAGCTATTGATGGAGCATTTTCAATTTCTGGGGAAGCTTATTTAACAATATTGAAGCTATTCTAAAATAAGTAGAGAAATCTGTGACAGCTGGTCAAATTTATCCTGTGTGTACTTCACTGAAATGAATCTGGCTCAGATTGCGTTTTCAATTTCTCTTGAAGTGTAACCACAATGCACAGGCTGGAATGGAGAAAAAATGTCAAGATGTCAATCAGTTTCTACTCTTATAGTGAATAGGTCTGATCTGTGAGATACCACTAAAAATGTAGAAGGCATGATACTAAGGAATTTAGGAATCTTGTCAAAATTAGATGTAATATCTTGATTTATTACTAAGCAGTACGAAAGTTTGTTTAATCAAATCACACTTTGTTGTTATTTTTCTGTTGATAAGAAATATATTTCACCTTGTGCTGCATTGTGGAAGATGGTCTTCAGAGTCACCAAGCAGGTTTTTTTCTTCACATGATTTGATATTTACAGACTGGGGCCACATAGCTTTAGACAAGATGTACCTTTAAAGCATGAATTTGGCAGGGCTCTGAGTGCACTAATAGGCTTTAGTGGCCCTTTCCTGGAGCCTCCAGCCCCACCACTGCCTGAGGGCTCCATTTCAGCTTAGGTCTGAGCATCCAGTCTTGGCTCCAGCTGTGCTGTGGATGGGCCTGTGCCAGCCGTGCCCTGGTCCTGCCTCCTGGACAGATCTTGGACCTTTGCTACAGACTGGTCCCCAGTACTGTTTGTCCCTAATCTTCTGTTGGTTCCTGGATGGACCATGGATCTGATTCATGTCCTCACTACGTCTGGGACTGTCCTTGCACCCTGTTACCATTACTGCTGCACAGATGCTGCAGGGTTGTGCCCTGGTCAGTGAGGGCACTGCTGGATGGACAGTCACCCTCGGCTCCCAGCTCGCCTTCCCTTAGGGAATGGCCCCATCTCTTGCTGCTCCCTGCCCATAAATTTCTCTGACTGTAAAACCTGAGTGTTCTGCAAAGCTTTTTTTCTGTCTTCAGTCCTGTCCTAGTTAATTTTAAGGACTTCGGCTGTTACTCCAGACATTTTGCATAGTAGCTTAGTTAACATTATGTTATAATTAGGACTGACTCGTAGAGTTTTAGTATCTATCAAGGGCTAACACTTTACTCCTGAGCCACATGCAGGATCTTGCCTCTGAAGTTCTGCTCCATCTCTGTGCATTGACATTCATGCTCTATGACAGCAGTTGCTTTGCAAGTAAATAGACAAATGACTGTTAGACATGTGTGTTTATTTTCATGGTAAATACTTAGAATCACAGACTCATGGAAGAACACAGTTTGGAAGGAACATTGGCAGGTTACCTAGTTCAGACTCCTGCTCAAAGCAGAGTTATCTTTGAAGGTAGATGGGTTTTGTTCAGGGCTGTGTCTTGAGTCCTGAGCGTCTCCAAGGATGGAGATTCGACAGTTTATCTGGGCAGCCTGTTCAGGTTACCCTCGCTGTGGATTTTTTTCCTCATATGTGATAGGATTTTCCCTTATTGCAGCTTGCTTCCTCTCTTGTCCTTTCACTGTGCAACTCTGAGAAGACTCTGGCTCCATCTTCTCTATAAACTCCCTTTCAGAAATGGAAAACTCTTACTAGGTCCCCCCTGCAGCCTGCTCTTCTCCAAGCTAAACAAATGCAGTTCCTTCAGCGTCTCTTTGTACATCAACTGCTCCAGATCTTCAACCACTGTAGTAACCTGCTGCTGGGCTTGCTCTGATTTGTCCATGTCACTGTTGTGCTGGGGGCCAAAAGTGAAACCACAGTATTCCAGATGCAGCTGCACAAGTGCTGAGTACAGCAGAATAACAACTTCCCTTGATGTGCTGACTATACTTCCGCTCATACAGTCCAGTATGTGGCTGTATTTGATTTATATATGCAGCAGAAGGCTGAGCATGGCCACAGTTAAGCTCAGGGCACTGCAAAGCATCCCAGTATTTCCCTTTTCTGACTGAGCCTGGGGACTGCACTGAACAGGGGTAAGGGATCTAATTTGTGTGTTGGCGAGGCTGCAACTTGCCATCATATTCATCCATCTGTCAATTCTTTTTTCTTTTTTTTTTTAAGAAATAGGGAGTATATAAGCGAGCCTCTCTGCTTATTACTTTGAAACTCTGCCCTTCACATTCATCATTCTGCTGAATGTGCAAATGATGGCCATTCCATGTACTAGCAAGCTCAGTGGATTATCAGCTTGCTGCGAAAACCCCTACACTTTGCTAGGGCTTTTAGTAACAAGTGTCTATTAAGAATTTCCTCTGACTCTAGTAACAACAGTTTACATAAGACAGTGGTGAGGGTCTGGCCAACATCAACAGGAACATTCAGGACATTGCACTGCCAGATATGTTAACATTCTGTGAGCTTAAAAGCTACTTGATCCAAAGTATCCCAGAGTTTTAGCCTCCATGCTTGGCACACTGACAAGCCCATCTTTTTGGAAAGGCATATAGGAGTAGAGTGGCTTTGGAGAATTTTAAGGCAGAGTTTGGTTTTGTTTTGAATATGTTTGGGTGGAGATGGTTACGTGTAAAAGAGGTATGGAGAGAAAAGAATTACTATTGTGAGTTTATAACTGCTAATGTATTAGCAAAAGTACTACAGGACAGGGACAATCTGTCCTTTTAGTATGTTTTTTTAAATACCGGGAAGAGAGAAAGGGAAAAAGAATATACATGGAATCGTATCTCATTCTGTTACAGTCTGCCGTTACAGAGGTCATTGATTCCATTGTATGCAACATCAGCCATAGAGCAGAGAAGATGTGTGCATGATGCTGAACTGTATTTACACTTTTTATGCTATTACTGAACAAAACCCTGAAAAATGCTAAGCATCTATAAACTCCCGAGAGAGAGCAGCCAAGGGAAAAAAATCTTCTTCACCTGAAGAGAACTTGACACTCCTCTCTATTTACATCTCAAACACACAGTGAATGTGTGTTTCCTTCTCCATACTTAAGCTGGCCTTTATTGAAGTACTTGACTGTTGTTGAGCGAAATTTATGACATTATTGAAGGTTTGAAGCCACAAATATTTTTGCCTGTATGACAATACAGTATGGTTCTGTCGTTTTTACAAATAGGTACACTGCAGCATGGAGAACTGAAATGGCTCATTCAAGATAGTACAATGAAGAGAGATGCCCTGTGCACTGACACATGCTTTTCATTGCAACTGCCTCTCTCTGCAGGCTGTCAAAGGTCTACACAACAAAATGTAAGAATGTGGAGTCTCTTGTCACTTCCTCAGGGATCAAGAGTGCTTCAGAGCCCTGAACAAAGAAAATACTATCAGAAACCTGCTAATTTTGCAAGCAGAATGATACATCTGTCTCATGTCAGAAATAGCATTCAAAGGAACTGCATTATTTCTTTACTTATTTGCTATTTTTACAATAAATACCAATGAAAAAAAATTAAGGTGAACAGTGAGTTCAGCTGAGGAGAACTTGCAACCTAGTTAGTACTGACTTTTGTAACAGAAGTTTTTTGAGGATTTGGGGTTTCTGGGCTAATGAAAGTAACTTTGGGGTCTGCTTCATTTTTAGCTCTAGCCTTATCCTGTTGAAGTCCGTACATTGGCTACTCAGTTCAAGTCTGGAGAAGTAGTTAAGACAGGGAGCAGTGTTTATATGTTTATACAATTTATCTCATAAAAAGCAGTGGCCAGAAGAAGATATTACTGATGCAGAGGATGTTCTTGACATCCTCTTCAGCTCCCATGCAAACATCTCTGAAATTAAGGTCATAAAAATAGTTAAACATCACACTCAAAAAGTCATCCCAGAGGAGCAACTGTAGTGGGTAGCTTTTATACTGTATGCTTTTGTTATGCTTTTCCTGTAATGCTGGCACCCGAATTAGGTACTGTTGTCCAACTGAAGTATTACCAAAGCAGATCAGAACAGCAATATTACTTCCTTATGTCTTTAGAGGCATATTTCTGTTTATGTATGCCACTATGGCTTTCCCCCACTAACATGACTTCTGATTTTTCATCTTAATTTGGCTTCAGTGCTAAACCTTTTTTTGAAAGAGTATGTACTCAGTTATCCCCATACCTGTAGTTTTGCAAATGATTATTACACCTGAAAAGTAATATTCTGCACTCGTACCTATGTTTTGAGACCACTTCTCCAATTTGTCAAATTTGTTTTGGGTTATAGCTCTGTCCTGCAGTAAAATTCCTCAGCTTTATGAAGTGCACATCTAGGAAGTGTAGTCTATCCCTTGAAGAGAGCTAGAGCCAGGAAAGACTGCTTCAAAGTTTTACCTAATGCATCCTCTTATTTTGAAAGTGGACTATTGATCGCTACCCCTTAGTGGTTAGACACTGTTTGAAATAATAGTCTGTAGTATATTATAATCTGTTTTATGGTAGACTATAGGAGTGACCTTTACAATGCTGCAGTTGTGCAATGTAATTTCATCTCTTAATTTTGTAAATTCTCACCTGTTTTACTCTACTGGGTCAGATGATCCGGTTACTCCTTCAGGACCCTTTCTAAGTCCACAATGATTATTACAGAAAATTTCTAAATGTAATTTATATCTTTATTTTTTTCCTCTTGGCTCATATGATGTGGTGTATATAAAAGGCTTCACCTAAAACTGTGTATTTTTAGTACTAAAATTATTAGAAACTCAAGACAAAATTGGATATGCCAAAACTAGGGTCAATGTATATTGCTGTTGTACTCAGGGTATATAATATTTTAAACAAATGTCAATAATCATGGTAGAAAATTCCTGTATCTTGATTCTTTTCATGCCAGGTATATTGGCATGACTATAAAAATATTTTAAAAAATACTTCGGACTGAATTTGGCTCTCAGACACATTTCTGCAAATCTGGAGGAATTCCCACTTAGCTAATAGAGTTACTGGAAATTTAACGTTGCTGGAACTGTGAGCTAGTGCCTGCATTTACTGAAGTATGTAGCAACCTTCCCATGGATTTCATTAGAATTTGATTTGCAGCCTCCAAGTCTTAAAGATGTTCCTTTTATATGTTAGTGTATTAAAAATATTTTATTGTGTCAGATGTCATGTACGCCATCTATTTTTTTAATGTCCAAGCAAGTATTTAGCTTTAAAAATGACAAATTATGTCATTTTGTTGTTGCTAATACAAAGTCCTGGGTAGAGAAAGTTCCATGTATAGAAAAAGATGACGTTCTCTGTTTTTTTAAAATGTAATTAATTCTTGAATGGAATTGTTCTGTAGAAATTGAACATAGGGACCAATATCACTGAGAGAAGGCCTGCCTTGTGTAGCATTTGACCATTTGGCATATATGTATGGATAAAAGCAGCCTCTCTGGCTACACCTATATTCATAAATTAAGCCATACCAGACTATATCCCTGGATATGGGAACTAGATCCTCTCTATTGTTAAATTCTTAGTATGTTTTTTGACAAGATTTGACCCAGGCCAAGTAGCACTTGGCAATTCCTGGGCACAATTTCAGAGTTAGCATGGGTCATTCCAAATGAGAATTTTTTATGGCGATGTTTCATTTTGCCAGTTAAGAGAGTTTGGTATTATGGGCATAGGCTGGAGGTACTGATGGCCATAGAGTAGTCTTGGACACATGCTTCTCAGCATAAAACACCTTAAATAGCAAAGCCCTGACCATGTACTGTGGTGCTGTAGAAACACTATCAACAGATGGATTCAATTACAAATATGGCTTCCTGAAGTTAGATACATAAACCATGTCTATGTTAGTAAACTCTGCAAGGACTGGACACAGTCCCATGGTGACCCATCTAACGTCTTCCTAAACAGCATTTGGGTATATAGTTCAGGGAACATCACAGGCCATCCCATCATATCCCAGCAGCTAAGACCCTATTTTGGACTGGAAGAGAAGTTCTCCATGCGGGTGTCAGGCTTGCTGCATGGTTTTGTCTCCAGACTAATTTTGTTTACTAGCACAGATGTCTTCTTTTGTTTCAGGCATGTTAATTCATGTTTAAATATCTAACATAAACTCTTAGCTACCTTGCAACAGAAACTGGCATTGAACTTTAGGTTGAATTAGAATACTGGGCTCATTAAACCTGCTTAATTATCGTAATGCAATATTTGGTGCACTTCCCCAATATACAGCAGGCTTCTGCCTCTCACCGAACAGTTCAATCACTCTTCAGGGAAGCACACTGCCAAACCTGGGGAATGACTTCATTTTAATCAGGTTTATCTGTATGTTCGGGATTAATTGAAATTATCTTCTCTGGATGTAGAAATGGAAATTATTCTAGTAAGACAAGTACTGCATTAAAATATCACCCAGAGGTGATGTAACTGCTAAAAGAAATTCATACAGTCACAGTAAGATTTGCAGAAGGACTTGGTTATCATTTCCGTGGTGCTTAGTTTTGGGGACTTGTTCTCTGCAGTCCTTACCTGTAGACAAAGAGCCTTCCACACTGTTTTTATGAGTATTCATGTTGATAAGGAACTTATACAAAAATGTCAGTGTTTGTGGACTGCATTTTTGTTGTTATGGCACCTTGGGAGTGTTGAGTCCTGCATTCCTTTTGCATGTTGCACTGTAGCTTAAGTATTAGCCACAGCTGCAACCAGGTTATGAAATATTAATATATGAATTAATGAAATATTAATGAAATAAAATGAAATGAAATATTTCTGTTCTCATGCTGAATTCCCTTACCTGTACCATTAACGTTGCAATTCCTTCAAAAATGCAGAGGGAGGATCAGAGAGATAACCTCTCGTGAGAAATACTGTGAGCACAGATTAACTCCTGGCATTTCAGCAAGAATTTCTGTATCTTATTTCTACTTTTAACTCAGTTTTGTGAGGGTGTAGAGTTACTAAGGCAGGAGACTTTAGGAAAGAGAAAGCTAACTGCAAACTATAGAGATAAGATACCTTCCCTTCACACGTCCCCATGCACTAAAGCTTTCTGAAGCACTGGATTAGCTGCATGAGAACAGTTAGCTAGAAGAGTGCTCTAGATGCTGATGTGAGCAGTTGCATGAAATATTTCTGTTCTCATGCTGAATTCCCTTACCTGTACCATTAACGTTGCAATTCCTTCAAAAATGCAACAGGATTTAACCTGGCCTAGTCTGCAAAATATGTTCCAAATCTGAGGCTTCTGGGGACTTTTTCAAGCCATCAGACCATTCTATAAAGGTAGAGTACTTCCATAAAGGCCACTGCACTTTCATTGTTAAATAAAAAAGAGAGTTTTGCTTACCCAGCAAGCCCCTAAAGGAATGGCATAGAAGTTCTGAACCCCTCTGGTCATCTAAACATACATTGGGGTAATTTTCCTGATTTAACAAAACAGAACTGGTATGTTTTGTCTTCATTCTTTTTCAACTTGCAGAAATAATCACAGGTGGGCTGGTAGGGGCTCAAAGAAAACCTGGAAGTGTTTAATTTCCTACCTTAGGTACTTCCTTTTGCAGACGGGTGTGGTTTGCTGTCACTGGTGTGTAGTTAAATATTTTAGAGAGTGTCATGCAAAGCACATAGGAAGCCAACCTGACATTTGTCATCACTAAGTAATACCGATACTTAGAACAGGGAACTCAGAGGGAAGGTTCATCATTTTTGTTCCGTATTTGTACAAAAAGGGCCCTGATTTATGACTGTGATGTCTGTGCTGGCACTTTAAAGGCAAATAGAATAGACTTGCCTGTTACTGTTACCAAAGGCTTACAGCTGAAGTTGAAATGGTTATTTTATTGGTCATAGTCAGTGATCACACTGATTTCAGCTGTGGGAGATTAAAATGTCCCTTTTACCCTGAAAGCTTTTGTAATTATTTCAGGCTAGTGCTATTTCCACTATAACACTGAGACTGAGTTATGTGGCTAATAGTGATGCATCCTGATGTGAGGCCAACTGCGAGGAGCAGCTGTAATATTACCAATTTTCTAAGTTACTTGTTTGTAATATTTTATGATTGTAGGAAAGGAAGAATCATTATGATAACATGGTCACTGATCAGTAAAATGCAGCGCAGTGCTACTTTTCTTGCTGAGCAGAAGAGAAAGTGGGGAGTTTGGCAAAGAACAGGGAACATATCTTTTCTGCAAGCTCACTCTCTTATATTAATAGGAATTTTACATTGTTTTGTTTAACATAAACCCAGTTTGTTTATTTGTTTTTAATTTCAAAGCATTTTTGGTGCATTGCAGTCACAGTGCACCCCACTGAGATAACCTAGAAGGGCATTATGTTTTCATGCACAAGGAACAAATCATGTTCTTGCAGGCTATAGCTTCTTTAATTTCAATTAAGGAAAGTGACAAGAAAGAACAGAAAATAAAAACTCTGTGAAAGAATATAGGAAGAATGTCTCTTTTATTACATATTGCAGAAAGCAAAGCTTGGCATAAAGAAAAAAAACAGCAGTTTGGAGGTGGAAACATAGATGTGTTTAGTATTCCTTATGTTTAAAGTGTACGTAAGAACTCCCATCAAAAGGAAGGGTTAGGAGTCCACAGGACTCTCACAAAATTTCATGGTAACATTGAACAACACTAATTTTAGGTAGGCATTCATTCAGGGATAGGATTTGGAACAGGGAGAAGATTTATCACTCAGAATCTGCTAACAGCTTTCAAAATAAAGAAAAAAACCCCTCCTCACTACTTCTATTTTAATGGCATATCCTTAAATGGACCGACTCAAAGCTTGTATCCACTTGATTACATGACATTAAAGAAAGGGAAAAAGTTTCAACTATGTGTCCCAAGTCTCAAAATTCAGACAGCAAATATAAAAAAGGCAAGAAACAAAGTACTATTTGATTTTAAGCTACTCACCCAAGCACTTCATCATACTTCTTAAGACTTTGAGTAGCTGGGGATAAACAGCCTAAATCAGGATTTAGTGCCTGTTAAAATTTAAAAGAGATCTGTAGGGTTTTTCCTAAAGTTCTTACCAATGTGAAGGGTGCACTGGTCAGCTAATGGCCCATGGGAAAGATCATTCCCATGTGACAGTCTCTGCTGTTGGCTCCGAAAGGTCTTTGCCTTGTCCAGAGTACCCTGAGCTTGTCCTGGCACCCTGTGCACTGCAGAGGGGAACCAGTCACCCTGTTTGGGGCTGCCACCCCTGTGTGAATACAATCTCTGTGGCTTGTCAGGTGCTTGAATACTGCTTTGAAGAATGGGGAGACCATAAGTAAAAGCAAAACAAACCGATTATCATGCTAAAATGTAAGACTTGAGAAATAGTATATTTGTAGCAAATATACAGCAGAAAACCCCAGGTGTTTCAACCTACTGATGCTTTGCTTAGTAACTTCGAGGTGTTCTCTAGTCCATTGGTCAAAGAGCTATTGACAGTCTTGCAGCTCTGCCAGCTAGGACGCAGACGTTTTGAAACATTTACCTGCATGATTGCATTTGAAGGATCAGAATGTTGTCTGAGATAATGCCTCTACGTTTTGGCCGTTTTCTCGGGGGACTCCAGAGACTCAAAATCAAATGTATTCACCTGGTTGCCATCTAATAAGCAAATCGACAGTTTTAAACCATATTCCAAAAAGCTGTGGATTTAGAAATGCTGATGTCCCCAGGGTGTATCAGACAGCACTTGGCCAGACAGTAAACAAAACATTTGTTAGAGGCAACATCTAACCAGTAGCTTGATACTTGACAATAAACAGGTCATTTACCTGTTGAGAATTAAGTGTTCTTTGCAGACTGTTAAGGAGTGGTATAAGCCTTAGTGCACAGCCCTTTATATCATATACATCAGAAATATGTTTGATATAAACATGGAAAGGAGAATTATGAAAGCAGCTTATTGCTAGTTATTGACAAGAGTCTGGAAGTGATGACAACCAAGCAGGTTTGGACTGATGGTATGTTTGGGATGAAAGCCCTCCCCCAGATTTGGCATTCAGGGAGTAGAGACACCATGGCAACCTTACGCAAGTGTGGTGAGATTCAGACGCATCATTTTTTTCCCCCTTGTCAGAGTGAATTAGTTCATCACCACCACAGGTAACTGCTTAAATTGGCCTGTATTCATCATTGTTGTCAAGAACAAATTTGTGCTTATAAGGTTTGGTTTAGTAACTTTTTTAAAAAATCATTTGAGATCTGAAGATGATGATATACTAGACAGAATGGGAAAAGGGGATCAACAAATTCTAGAAGTGTTCAAACTCACCTGAAAAGTTTCAGCTATGCATTTTAAAGTGTTGGTTAAAAACCACCATGCCAATTATCTATGTTACTCTGAAGCAGTAGTCTACTTCTCTTTCTTCATCAGTCCGTTTTCATACCTGACTCCTGTTGACATCCACCTATCTGGAATTTCTCCAGAGTTCTAAGATTTCTTGAAAAATCTAAATCTAAAATTTCTTGCAAAGAATTCCTTAAACAAGTCTTCCAGATTTTTAGGTAGGGGTTTGAAGTTTGCAGATTTTAATATTTGTCTCTCATAGGTACCCCTAGTAACTAAGAGGGGAGAAAGTTCTTCAGTTACTCATGTGTACACCATCCTGCTTCATCCCAAATCCATCCATTAAGCCTGTCACTGAAATAACTCGAGATTTTCTTTTAAAACATTACTTTCAGATCAACTTTGGTCATAATTTTCTGCAGTGTGTCAGTAAGTTATATACTTGTCAGAGTGGTCCCCCAAAGTGCCAAATTCCAATCTCTATATTCTTTTTATTTGTCACAAGGAGGTCTCCAGTGAAGTTATTTGATGTTGTGTGAAATCCCTTGGGAAAAGGGAAATTGCCATTTATAATTTTAGGAACTCCAGTTACATTTGCTAACTGACCCTATAAGATCTCCTGTACATGTCCGTCAGACTCGCACAATTTTAAAATTTTTACTCTATCCTGTATTTGCTTAAAATGCAATGTGATACGTCTTTGGTGTTCTTGCTGATATGCGAAATACTTTGCTTATTCATGTCTTTTTAATAAATTAGTATAAGGACTAATTCTGATGTTGCTTATTTCCAATTATTTAATAATGACAAAATCTAAAGAAAAAGGAGGATGGAAACTGTATTACTCAATGCCTCTTTTGAGCTTAGTCCCCCAACATTTTAAATTGCAGTGCAATGAATCTTTTAGCTTTGACCTCAGTGTTATTCTTAGGTTGGCAGTTGCTTCCAAAATCGAGTGTACCTCACTGGAACATTGTTTACCTGTTCAGCCACAGGATTTGTGTAGGACTTAGGGCAACTCTCCTGTCTACATCTGATATGTGCTGCCCTGCTGCTCCTGTGTGACATGCAGAGATCACAGCGGTGGATGCCATGGCTGCAGGCTGTGGAGCTGAAGCCTCTTGCCCTGGGAGTTTTCCGCCTCACACCTTGGCTTCTGAGACTGAAATTCAAGGTCTGTTTACAAATCAGTCCCATTTATGGAATCGTGAAGTGCTAAAAGTTTTTTTTTGTATCTTGTTTGTTTGGATACTCTGCTTTAAAACTATCCCTCAAGATTAAAAAGGAGAAATTTTTACTTATGTGAGACAGCAGTACATAAAGTGCTTGTACATGAAATGAGAGCGTGCCTGCACCAGCCGTCAACAGTTATACAACCACACACCCATTTTTCCACTTATTAGACCTACATCTTACACAAATTTGAGCTGATCCTTTGATACCTTGTAAGCCTCCCAGAAAATCTTGTGTACCATGCAAGTCACGTTTCAACACTTTAATTTCCAGAAACCTTGTGGTAATACAAAGATATATGAGTCAGATAATGCATTAAGCAGCAAAAGTGGGAGCCTTTTATAATATTCAGTTGTTGCTTACTATGTATTTTTTTTCTATAGATCAGCAGGATAGTGTTAGACACATGGAATGGTAATAAATGAATCTTGGATAATTGCAAAAAGCCAGAAGGGACTGGAGATACAGCTTACACACTGCTAAGTAGCTCATGTAATGTGTTTGTGGTTAAGGCTTTGGTTCTATTTACAGTGGAACAAATCTTAAGTGAATCATGGTTTCTTTGATCAACTTACATAAGGAAATGGGATGCAAACTCCCAGAAGAGAATGGTCCTTGCCACGAGAATCTTTCTGCCAGACTGATCAGATCCAAATGCATATGTCTGGGCTCTACTTCCCTAGACATATGGGTAGGCAAGGACTGGCTCCACTGGCATCACCCTCTGGACTCATAAGCAAAAATGGCACCAGGGCTAAAGGCTAGCCCTCTTGGCCAACCCACAGCAGCTGCAGTTCCTGCCCAAATAGAGTCAAACCTTTTATTTTGGGTTTCACTGACAAGCTGGGGCTTGGTCTTTAAATTGGCTTCATCAGGAAAGAACTAAGGCAGAGAGTATGTAAGATGCAGTCTGACTTGCCGGTGCTACCCCAAGCGGCATTTGGAAGGGAGGGCCAGAGGAGGTTACAGGTCATTCACATTTTAGCCTCCTGAAAGTGCCTTGATCAGCTGCAGCAAGGACAAGGAATAATAACACCCGGCAGGGGAGGAGCTCAGGTGTCCACAGCTGACCTCCTACAACTTGTACCAGGGAGGATGGGAAATCTGGCCATTTTCTGCTAGCTGTTCTTTACCACAAAACATATTGTGGTTTATTTTCTTAGCACAGCTGCCTTACAAAGGTAGGGTGAACCCTTTACTTTTGGCCTGGATCTTAATTTCTTTTCTTAGTTTTGCAGCTTGTTTCCTAAAAATAAAAGCAAGTATTCCGCCTTCAAAATATTTCGAAACACATTACAAAAATAGAGTAAGCTGAAGTAAGTAAGCTGAATTCTGCTTTTGTCAGTGGTCTCAGTGGTATGACTGAATGATGAGACTACTTTATCTCAAAGCTTTACAGCTAAATATACACACTGGGATTCAATTCAGAAGTTAAGACACTTACATATAGGTGTCTACTTGTAGGTATGTACAGACTCACTAAGTATCTAAAGTTTCCTCCATAGTCAATGGAGACCTGGTTAATGCAGAGCCAAAGAATGGCTTGTCTAACCCTCAAGACAGTTCAAGGAGAATTTAATTGCCTACCTAGTGCCACTGTTGAGCACTGTACCTGTAACGTGAGCAGGAGGGAGTATGCGTGTAGGCATGTGTGGAGAGGGGTGGCTAAACTGGAGGCTCTCAGAGGGGGTGGTGGAGACACGTATCATATCCTGAGGCGTGGGTGAGTGATGGAAGAATGCGAGAACTGCTGCAACAGGTGCTTGCCTAGGAAATACCGGGTGTACCCTTTCCTTGGGTGAGGCATTATGAAATATCAGGTTCAGAAGGGGAGGTTTCCTTTTCAGGGACGTATTATGAAGTTCAAAGTGTTTCATGACTTTTGCTCAAAGCTGTAGAAGAAAATGTGTTGGGTCCATTCCCCTCTGTTCATAGAGCAGGCTTTTCTTTTTATTATTGTTACCACTTGTTCTCATTATTAAATGGTAGGATATTTACGCTCCCTTTGGCAGGATCAAGCAGGCTTATATGTGGATAGATGAAGATACATTTTGTCCTGGCTCATTGATTAATGAAAACCCCCACAGCATGAAAAAAATGTAATTAGATCAGTGTTTTTTTGTAGAGCTAAACCCACTGTAGTAGTTTTGGTGTAATGATCTAGTACTCCAAGTGTTTTTGTACACTTCAGGACAAATACTGTCCTGAAAGATAAAAGGTGTCTCATTAACATTTTGATTTTTTTCTCTGTGCATGAGTAACTGAATTCTGTTGTTAAATAGGCAGAAACCAAGGGACCTGGTCTCTTTGAGTAGAGCCTGGCACCATAAATAAAGCAGAAATTCTGCTGGAATATCCCCTTTTACATAATGACTTTCACTAATTGGCTTGCTAGAGAGGTCTGTGGATTTGCACTTTGGTTTGAAGCTCTGTGCTGTAAACAGATCATTGATTATGACCAAGCTTAAAAATATTCTCAAAACGATATGTCAGGAAACTATATTCTAAACTCCAGGGAAGATCCAGAGCACATTCCCCATGCTGTAGATATATTTGGCCTGTTTATCTGTAGAGCTGTGATGCAGCTGAAAGCTTTAGTATCAGCCCCCTGATCTACAGGGTCAATATTCTTAAGAGAATTCCAGTTTGTTAGTCAGGGAGCCAAGTAGTGTTATAATAGGAGTTGTGGAAATGATATTTTATTATTAATAATATCTAAAAAATAGCCAAAATCCCTTGCTAGTGAATGGCCAATAGATTAGAAGTTCTTTTAAATTTTTTTTTTACAGCATATGCATGTGGACAAGAAACAGTTTTTGAAATTGATGTAAGCTTATGAACAGATTGTTAAAAACCAATGAGATTAACAGAAATATAATTATATGATTAATTATAATTATACAATATATTAATTATAACATATAATTACATAAAATTATATTATTATATTATGTAATATAACATCCTATATTACATATGCTTTATAATATATAATTACAGCATATGTAATATAGACCATTATATAATACTATAATAATTAATATATCACTTCCAATAAATAATTTAAGGCAACATTAACAGTGCTGGATTTCTTGCATGATCCAGGATTGGCTGAGTGAAGTTAAATGAAGTGGTGATATAGTAGCTGAGATGAGAAGCAAGAGGCCAAGAAATTTACAAATTTACTTTGATAAGAAAGAAGGCAAGTTTGTTTCATTTTATGGGGAATTTGAAAACGGGCAAAAATAATAACTAGAAAGGAACAAAATGTGGGACTAAGGACCAAATATTAGGAATGATTTATATGACAGCTGTTCACAATACAAATAACTAATGTCAGCTCTTGAAGCTCTGGATTTATTTAAGCATGTCATTCATGCTGGAATCTTTTGGATTTTTTCAGTGTTTCTGGGCAGTATGTGTTGTAGACTCTGCAGTTCAGAACAGAGTTCAAATACACTCTGTGAAACAGAAAAATCCCTTTTTTTCTCATGGAATACTTTTGTGTATGAACAGTAGTTTAAACAATGTTCCAGTGAACTAGTTTTGCTTAAGCATATGAAATCCATCAGCAAGGTTTTGTACAAATATGCAGACTTCAGAATCATGTGTTTGGTGGTCCACAGATGGCCCAGCACCTCGCATGCTGGACTTTCATTAAATAGCCTTTCTTAACATTGGAGATGAGAAGACAAAATGATTCCTCCTGTCTCATTTGCTTCATCTATAGTGTCTGCTAACTAGCACTCACCAGGAGATGGCTGAGCATAGAGTATACTGACCTTTTAAAGACATTTTGAAAAACATTCTTGAAAGAGAAGCTTGCCTTGCTGGTGGAAAGGTACAATTGTTGGTGACAGAAAATTGCATTATACCTTTTCTGAACCAGTGATCCCTTTAAATCTTCTGTGAACCACTGGAGCCTGATTTTCCTTTCTCATGTTGTTCAGCATTATTGATGTCAATTGTTTCTCCAGGTTGATACTACAATAAATGGGAGAAAAATAGTTCTCCTGTCACTCTAAAAATGAGTTTTCTTTCTCATCAATAAAAGGACAGTCAGTAAAGAGAAACAGAAGAGTGGTGGTTTAGTCAAAGTGGTAAGCAAAATCGTTTTGGGTGAGACTTGACCTCTCCTGTGCACAGTGGATAGCCCCTGACTCTTAAAGTCACAGGCTTCATAGAAATGGCAATTATGGGGTAAGCTGACATTCGGGGGTGGGGAGAAACAGTACACAACTAGTGTTAACAGCACTGCTTTGTGCTGGTTTGGCTAACAGCTGGAAAGTTCACAGAGCAGCAGTCTCCTACACTTAGTCTTGAAGGAGACCGCTGACACTGTGTTTCCGAGTGATTCTGGTGCCAGCCATCACAGGGGCACAATGAACACTGAAATTACTAGGTGTTCTTACAAAGTACCAGGACCTGCAGGCAATTTGCTCTGCACCTCTAACCTTTCCACATGTGCTCATCCCAAACCTGGAAGAGAAGCATAGACCACCGAGCTCTCCCTTGCCTGGGCAGGCGCTCCTCTGGCCATGGTTTGGTGCATGGCTGAACATCCCAGCAGTGTCTGGATGACATCTCTGCTCTCCACAAGCGCTGTCAGTACGTGCACCCAATTCATGGTATCCTTATTACTGAAAAGGGGCAAGGGAACTCAGTGTGTGGACTTTGCTATTTTGCATGTGTATTTACCAAAGGGTGTGCAGGGAATAGTAAGCAGAGGTGGATCTAATCTTAGAAAGTGACTGGTTTCCTCTCCATGGAGATAGTGCTCACAGAGCCAAGCAGCTGAAATAATGTCTTCTGCTATTTCTGCCACATGCTCCTGAAAGGGCTGCTGCTGCTCTCTGCCGGTCTGCTTGATGTCACTGAGCTGTCCCATCTTCTGGCAAAGATGTTTTTCTGCAGATAAAGCCACCGCTAGCAGACAGCAGAGCTGTTAGCTTGGATCAAGGGGCTTCTGACCGCAAGAAAGAGGCTGACCTAAGAGCAGTCATTATTCAGGAATTGACTCTCTGCCCACCTACCAGGGCTGTGATTTCTGCATCCCTTTTCTCATTCTTTGCTCTTTTTGATTACAATTCTCACAATTACACTACAGGCTTTCCAGTCATACTGCTCTTTGCAATGCAGGGAAATAATGAAAACACAAATTTTCCTTTTAAAAATACAAGAAAATAAAAGAGACTTCCCAAACTCATCCTCAAGAAGTCTGCAAGGCTGCAGTTGGAGGCCTATGGAAAACCCTCAGAACAGCATTACCTTAATGCTTTTTCCATTAAATTTCAGCTAAAGGTGGTAAAAATATTGGGAGGTGATAGCAGTACAAGTGGTTTAGAAACTCTGAATGATGTAGCAGTCAAAAATGTTACTCATCATGGGCAAAGGATAGAGAAACCACTAGAAAGGGCTATTCTAGAATACAAATGGGTTATACATTTTTAGTGCTAGAAAATCTGATCAGGAAGTCACTTTTGCTCTGGGAAGTCTACAGATCATGGCTTAATACTTTTACTCAGTGAACAGTCTTCAGCCAAAAGTAGACCTGAACTCTAAAATCATCAGCATGTAATTAGTGTTTGGCAGCCACCAAAAGCCACTGCCCTGGGTCTCCATGAGCAGACAGGGAGCTGAAATGGATGGCAGGGGAGGTGACTCAGTGGGATCCTCAAAGTGTTCTGGGGTAGAGGAATCAATCTGTAATGTCTGGACTATTTGAATCAATGGATATGTCTAACATCATCATTTCTGTTTGGCCATCATCTATTTTTCACAGACTACCAAGGACTTTTATCATGCAATATGGAGCTGCATACCAGCTGTAGACCACCTTCTACAGCCTCACAGGCCTCTCATGGTCTTCAGACCATAATCTGTGAACCATAAATGCCAATGTGCAACGCAGATAGGGAACAGAAGTGCATCCAGGCACTCTTTTTGGACTAACTTTGGTTAGGCAAAAGGTTACAAGGTGCTTCTGAGGCATTTCTGAGCTGTGGTTCCTCTTCCCCAGACAGTGCCTTAACTTCCAGCCTAGGAGTAATCAGAGGAGATGATGCTGGGAGGTGGATCCAGGTGGGAGAGGAGATCAAGGAAGAGTAGCCTCCATCTGTATGATGAAGGTAGCACACAGGCAGGAGCACAATCAGATCAGAAGAGATAAAGCAGGAATCTGAAGCCTTGTGATTTGGACACGTATAGAGACCTTGCAGGAGTAGAGCTGCATTTGGTTCCCAGCTTCTGCACGTGTGCACGGACCATTGTCTGCTGCTGTCTTGCTGTATATATCTCGGGGGAGTTGTGTGCACCTCTCAGCCCCGCTGGTGTTAGCAACCAAGAAGTACTAAAAAGCAGACATTCTGGATTGTGCTCCTGAACACTGGAACATTGGAGCCGAATCTTGCCAAATTTTATTTCTTTCCAACTAATCTTTTTCTGTTGTGTCCCAAAATAGAGCCCTATGTGGCTTTCACAGTTCTGATGTGATCTTTCATGGCGTTTCCCACCATATTTCTATTATTTCTTTTATTCCAAAACATGAGAAACACATTACTCATAAAATATTCCCTGCCTCCCCCTTTCAGTTTTCAGTGAAATAATAAAAGGCCTGCCACAACTCGTGTGCTTTAGTCCTCATTATTTCTGCCCTGTTTTCAACAGCCACTTCTAACAGGGAGTATAAAACCTCCAGATTCAGCTTGCATGCCAAAGAAAACAACTGCAGTTCACAGAAATCCCTTAATAATTTCAGCAAAATGCTGAAGGAGGAATTTTGTAATTAAAGATTTCATATTTTCTTACTTGATGTTCCATGCTAGGCTGGGCAGATTTTTTCTACTGCTTCCATGACACTACACTGTGGGGAAAAAAATGGTTGCACAATTGGCAAGTTTTTATTTTTTTGGACTAACTTTGTCATATTGTTATCTCTCAGATTAACGGAATAAATATTTACCTGTATCCTTTTTCCAGGCAACTCTCAAATCAACGTTCTCCTCATTAAATTATTGCCGCATTTAGATTAAGTGCTTTGGCAGAAGAAATTAATTCTATCCCAAGTTTGTGGGTTAGTGCTTGGCAAACCTTAATACATAACAAATCAGTGTGATTTTATCAGGGTTCTGTGCCATGCATCCTGTGAGCTACTATGCTGAGTGTGGAGGATGGAAAGAAGCAAAACTTTTGTCAGAGCGAAAGCTCATATGAATCTGATACCTCAGGAACAACTCCTCTTGCTCTGTCTATGATGTGCATGGTTGTTCTTTTCACTAAACCTCTGGGGCTCAGCCAGGAGGAACTTCCTGATGTCTGTACTCCCATTCCTGTGTTTCAGAGACATAATTGTGTTTTCTTTCACAGGAATTAAAATGGGACTGAAATTTTTCCAATACCAAGTTCAGCAAATGATCTTTTGAAATCATGCAGGATATTAAATTTATTCCTGGCTGACACGTAGCTATGGCCGGACAACATGTAGCTAGCTTCTAGTGAAGCACACTCAGATGTTTCCTGAACAATTGCTCCTTGTCTTCTAGGACATAATTACTTTTCCTCTTCTTGATGAAGAAAATGCATTTAGCAGTCTGAGCTGGAGCACCTGCAAACTCCTTCTTTGTGAGTTTTACACAATAATTCTTTCTTGTGCCCTAGACTAACCTGTTTTGCCCACAGAAGTTGGTCTGACACTAAAAGATAACTCAGTCCCTCATTTTCTGAGCCTTTTCTAATAGGAATTCTTACTGCTGAAAGTGCTGAAAGCTCAGTCTTTGGAAAACTGAGTGCTCTACAAGCCTTAAGAAGTTGAACTGAAAAAAAGAGAAAATTCCTACCTCTCTATTCATTTGTATGCACACGTATAATGATAACCAATAACCACTGTCATTGATAAAGTATGCAAATTAATAACAGGGAAGGTTCAATATATTATTGCAGCAGATTAATGAATGCCTGAGCATACGATGAAACAGTAAATTTAAAGATAACTTCTATATATTATAGTTTTGTCCTCTTGTCTCTCGCTTATTTTTATTAGAGCCTTGGTTTATTAGCCTATTTCTAAAACTCCTATTAAAATGTTGCTGTGAAGTGATATATTCTGTTGTGTAATGTCGAATTTTAGGACTTGCAGCCTAGCCATGCAGAAATCTCTGCTGAGTCAGCAGAATGGCAAGTGCAGAATTTCTGCAGAGAAAGGTATCGCCTCCCCTGGCTCACTCTGCCATAGACTTGGAGTATAGATTCAGCCCCAAGCCAGAAAGAGGGAGAGCTTTGAGGCAGACTTAACTAAGGGGGAGAAAAAGGAGAAAGCATAGAAAGAGGACATTAAAGCTGGCTTTAATTTGCTTGATTATTATTTGGGGGAGCATACAAATTTGACAATTTTTTGTAGAGCAAGGTTGGAATGTTTATGGCTATAAAGACTGAACTTCTTGAAAAAGACAGCAAAAAACTGTGATGTAAACTCTAACTGAAGAAATTAAAGTATTCCAGTAAGAATACATAGATGTACATTGATGCAGTTTGCACCCATATGGATTACAAGAACAAAATTATAGCAGAAAAAGTCCCCAAGATGTAAAGTAGACTTTACTCCATCAGGTCAGATTTCTACATCTATCTCCTTCCATCTTTTAAATTATTTTTTACTTGCAACTCTGCACTTCCATGACATCAGCTGACATGAGATTATGCTCACTTATTTGGATTTACATAATTTCTAATGAGGGTTATATATCTTTATTAATTGTCCATACATAGCTGAATATATCAATATCACAGTCAGAAATGTACACACACATGCGTTCATACAGAATATTGTAATCCTAAAAGCAAAAATACACAGTTTTATTTCTTATTTGGCCAAATGAGGAATTTAGGCAGTTAGTCTATGAGAAATAATATATTATGCTTCCTTGGCTTTTTTTTTTTCCTCTTGCTATTTTTTCAGTTTAAAATAGAGAAACCCACTCTGTTCAACAGCGCGACTTCTAGCTGCTTCAAAAGGAATGCAGCAAAAATAAATGTTTAGGTTGAGTGCACTCTAGTCTGTTTAAAATAATTCATGGCTGTCTCACTGTGGGAGTAGTAATTATTGATCAATTTCTTTTTTTCGTTCCTTTTTTAAAGTGTTGAAGTAATGTAACCAGCTGCATTTGTAGAAGGCTTTGTGAACTTGGCTTATTCACTACAGCTCGGCCACTGCAAAGCTAATGAGGCTGCTGACCTTGATGACAGGAAGGTTACAGGCCTCACAAAGTTAATATAAGACACTGAAAGATGTTTGTTTTCTGCCATTTTATTAAAATACGTTTTTAAAGTTTAATTACTGGTACAAATAGCAAAGAGTTCAGAGCAAGGAGTCAGAGAAGAAGCCACCATCTGTGGCTATTCGCAGATTAATGAATCTTTCATGGCAGAATTGTACTGCTGTCTTGGTCATTGAAGATACATTCTGCTAGTGTTGAGAAGTTCCTTCAGTTTTCATGAAATATAACTCTAATCCTCCTTTGACCATCCAGTCCTGTATCTTGGGATCAGTCATTGGCCAGGTCAGAAATCCTGCCTTGGAAAACAAGAAAATTTCCATCTGTGCCTGCCATAATCTAAATCAAACCCTGTATTCAAACCAGACTATGTTTAACATTTAGACATTAGATGCCATATTCATATAGAACATCTCTGGTTTTTAATAAATAGATCTTTGGCTCTGCATCGTAGGGTTTGTTAAAGTGTTTGTCTTGGCAATGTAAATTTGCTATATTTCTTCTTATCTGTCTCTCTTTTGCAGCCGTAAGGGGACCAGGCAATATTTCCTTTCCTCTTTTTCAGCCCATATGAAATACACTATGGCATGATTTTTTTTATTATATTATACTTTGAATGGAAATTACACACACACACACACACACACACCCCAGTGATAGTCATTTGTCCTAGTATTTAATTCTTCAGGGTTCTTTCAAATCTTGGCCTCCTTGCTGAGACGACCAGGCGGGATGATAAGGAAATGTATCTGTTCAGGATATAAATACATAATCAGTAGGAATTATGCACAATGTTTCAATTCATAAAGAAGACAAAATATTCTCAACATGAGAGTGACCACTTGTTACCTGCATTTTATCTAATGGTGCTAGAATTAAAGACACTCTTGCCATCATCATGATTATATTTATTTGTAATGGAAAAATTATGCAATAAGCACTTTCTGGTCACTGTTTCAAAGAACTTAGAGGATGGTGCAGGCTTCCTACTCATTAGTGGAATCCTATGAAGCATTTCTCAGGCTTCCTCTGAAAAATGTCATTGCTGCTCTTCAGTCCTAATAGATGTCTCCCACCCTGCTGTTCCTCTTCAATTCTATAATCCATGCTGGAATGAAGCCTGCAAGAAACTGATGAAAAAAGCCAAAGTCTAGAGCTGTCTTGCGCTCTGGCTGTGCAGAAAGCACAGAATGAGAGTGTGTTTGGTAACAATATGTCAGTGGCTTTCTTACAAAATCTACAGGCAACCCTTTTCCCCCTTTTAATATTGAGAATGGGGAGAGTCTCACATAATTATTCTGCTTTTAATTCTAATTTTTCTGTCCCCGTGTCTTGTGCTTCACACTTACCAGCGTGAAGATTCACCAGTAGGAGCAATTCACCCTAGCTGACATGGCTTCCAACTCCTTCTGCATGGTTGCTTGAGGTGCCTGTGGGTCATCTCAACCACTGCTGCAGTGTATTTCATGCCGCTGTCCACGGCACATTGTCAGATGCAATGGACATGCTTCAACCAGGCTGAGGGGGGCTGTTCTGCTGATATTCCTCATAGGAAGTTACAGAAGAGAGGATCATACAAAAATAAAGCTGGAGGTGACCTCAAGTGTTTGTCTAGTTCAAATGGCTGCCCCACTATAGCTTTTTTCTCTTTTTCAAAGATTGCCAGGGATGGATATTCAACAACGTCCTTGGGCAATCCATCCAGTGCTTCACTATCCCTGTCATTAAAAAATTTGCCTAACCTGAATCTTTCTTACTGCCATTTAAGTTCATCACAGTGGGGTTAGCCTTGCTCAGTAGAAGCCCCAACAAAAATGATAGCTATTTCCCCCTGGGAAAAGTTGCATGTGAAAGTTTAATGCATTTTGCAAGCCTGCCTTTGCATTCTGCATTTCTGAAGCACTTTAAAGTATGTCAAGAGAAGCTGTGTTTCTGCATTTAGTGTCAAAAGGGCTCCGCATCTTTTAAGTATAATGGGTAGCATGCAAATGCAAGGTCTTACGTGCCCAGTGCTTATAACGAGGTTGTTCATCGCCATCTCTCAGTTCACTGGAATGGATCAGGCATTCCAGCGTCTTCTTGTACCTGTCAGGCTGGGTGGTACCAGGAGTCATTGAGCTTTTGCAAAGGGGGAAACAAGGGGGGGAACAAGGGGGGTTACATCACCATTGTCAGCAAGGGAATTTGGAAAGCTGCCTATGTACTACACACCCTCCCTTGAAAGAAAATTGTCCAGGGACCAAGACCAAAACCGTGGGATGTTCTTTTATAGAGATGGGAAATGGGAATTACCTACTTTTAGTAGAGTTGGTCAAACTCCCTGTCAAAATTTCCCTATAAATTCTTTGCTAGAGAAAGAACTGAAAAAGCAAACTGATCAACAGGACAATAGTGCAAAGTTAACCTTGATGCAGATACGACAACTGACTGAAAACTAACCAATAACTTCTGTCAGCTTCTAGTCATCCTGTCAATTAACAGAGTTGATTTTGATTTGAAACTGTGAGCATAGCTATGATTACAAGGATAAAATGATAAATTATGTAAGGGTTATAATACATTTAATCTTTTAAAAGTGGATTTTGTGTTGCTTATTATCTTGTAGCCGAACGCAATTCTGAACCCAAGTGAGCATAAACTCTTTGAAGATGAAAAGCCAGATTCTGTCATTGGTTGTATATGGCTTATTTTGTTTCAACAGCAGAAAATGCACATAGCTGACCTAAAAACATGTTTGCATGGTACACAGAATTTTGCCCCTACTTGACAAAAGAATATTGCTGTCTAGATTGCAAAAACAGAGCAAAACTATACAGATACACACCATGCTGTGAGCTTTTATTGTCTAACTGTGTCTAATGGTTGAACTGCCAAAACTAGCAGCGGGACTAAAATAAATTATGGAGAGATGAAGAACTCTCTCATTCTTGTGTGATAATCCAGAGTTCCCTTATCTATAAATAATGATCCCAGGATTTGCAAATGAGAAGCACAAATGTTATGTGAACAAATGGTAGGAAGCTTTTACATCCTTGTTAGAATGATCTTCTCTGACAAATCAAACACCAGATACCTAATCTAAACAGGATGGAAACCCTGTAAATTAAGTATCCGTAGTACATATATAACATGCTTTACATACTGAAATTTGCTGTGCACTTCTCTCTCTGCTTCTGGGTAACATTAGTGTTTTGTACTCATGAAATCTATTTCTTGTATCCAAATTTAACAGAAACCCTGAGATATACTAGAGATATTTTCTTTAGTGGCATGGAATTTGCCAGTACCTCCATTTTGGTTTATTTCACATACAGGGGCATTGTCCATGGTATTGGGTACCAGGAAATTTCTATTATCATAAGCTACTAATTCTAATACTTCTGGAAATACAAATATTTCTTACAACAACTGAAGTCCAGATAAATGTGGATTTTTTTCTCTTTTCCAAAGTAACTATTTTTACTCACTTTAATCACATAGTTTCTAAGTGAACTGTGCTGGCTTCTGCTAGGAACATGAGAACGTATAGTTGTTGTGAAGGATGCAACTCTATTAATTTAGAATGGAAGTGATAATAGTGCAGCAGGAAAACATAATCAGATGTTTGTCCTGTTGTATTTTGCAAAGGAACACTGGTGGATTTTCTTTAAAAAACTGCATTATTTGTCAGGATAGTCCAGTGAGATCTTAAAAATTAGGGCAGCTCATGAATATGATGAGTCTGCGACTCACAGTCAGCATTCTCTTTTTAGTCAAGAAGAAGCAGGTCCATTTTGCACAACGTATTGCTCAACCTAGCAGCTTAGTCACGTAAGCAATACCATTGAAATCAATAGTTTTCCTCACATAAGTTTTGTTTCCTTACAGTAATTTTGCCCACGTAAAGACTGGTATGCTTATTTAAAACTGCTTATACCAACATCAGTAATGATAATTCTTCCTCAAATGGATTTATACCAGTATAGTTGTTTCTATGAGGAATTCACACTCCTAAATCAGGCAGCTATCCTCATACAAATTAGGACTAATAAAATGCATATTTGCACATTTTCTGTATTTGATGAGTAGAAGTTGAAATGGGATCTATGCTTCAAGCTGAATATGAAGGGGAAAGAAAGAGAAAAAGAATGTCAATGAAAAGAGAGGAATAACAGAAAAGAGGGTAGGAAAGATAGGAGGACCTTTAAGAGGTCCATCTTGTCTTTAAGTTTTCAATGTTCTGGCCACTTGAAATCATTATTTGGAACTAATATCAGCTGAGGCTTATTTTGACCATCACCTTAGGTACCTGCCTGCCCTCCTCTAGTTACTATGGTCTCCTTTTTTGGTTGTGTAATCTTTTCCCTCTTTCTTCCTATCCTTGTTTAATCTCTGAAGTCTCATCTAGCCCAGTTCTTTATCCAGTTCTACCTACAGGGAGATTCTGCTGCTCTGGAGGCCCAATATGACATAGGGTAAACATCATGTGTTTTAAATGGGCAAGAAGTCCCCTACCATGGCTGAATGCTGATGAATTATTTAAAGCAGAGTAACTAAGGTATGCTACAATATGAATTATTCTTTGTATACTTATATCCATTTGTTGCCTTGGCCCATCAACTGTACCATCTGCAGAAATGTCAGTCCATATAAGCCTTTTAACTTACATACCTATGATTAGGACATATAGCAAGAAGCTGAAAGCAGACCAGGAGCTAAAATATGCAGATAACATTAACACTTCTGCATATATCTGTTGATAAAGAAAAGTAATCTAGAAGTTTCATATAGGAAAGATTGATAGGATCAAATAGGAAGATCAATAGATTTCCTAGTACAAACTTGTTATGCCAGAAGATACCTTTAGCTTCAGGTCAACCCATGGATCTTGAATTTTGCAAATTCTTTCTTTTACTTGTTGTATCACTATAGCTTGACCATACAGCTTATAAAAAATTTCCACGATATGTTAGATGTGCTAAGCATGTAACTACTCACATCCTGCATGATGACAAGAATCCAAATTCAGTTCATGTATGGAGGGCTCTAGAAATGAGAACAACATGGGATTTAAACCCTGGCTGAAATATAAAATTCTTGTCTTTGCTTTGTCCTGAAAATAGGCCCAGAAATCATAATTTCCTAGACTCTCTCAGCATGGAAGCTAATGGAATCAATCTGTTTTAAGAACTTTGCAATAATATTAAGGCTTTCAAAAAATAATTTTATTTTTACAAAATGAAAGCTGCCTAAAGAAGTTGTTTGAAAGATCTATTTGATATGCACAAAATACCAGGCCTGGAAGCTCATGTTGCTTTGAGAGTCATTTTGCATGTGCTGTGGTCCTGTTAACATAATAGCTGAAGCGTAGGGAAGACATAATAAGTTGTAAAGAAGCTTGAATCAATTATTTTCTCTAGACAAATGTTACATCTCAAGAAAATTTCAGTTTTTGCCTTTGTGAACAGGTTACTCTGACTACATGTATGTGCTGTCTGAAGTCTCTTACCTGAGTGAAAAGTCATTTTGGCTAACAAAATAAGTTTATTATTCTTAAGTCTGTATGCTTGCTGCTGAACTAAACATGGGTAAAATAGTAAGATTAAAGAGCACAGCAGAAATAACTGGTTAATTGTAATTAACTATAATTGTAATTAACTATCAAGCTACATGCAGATCTTCCCTAGATGACAGTGTATGAAAATACATAGTGCTTTCAATGCATATCCAGACAAGTAGAGTCTTCAATTGGAAAAGAAATGCTTCTATGTGGCCTTGTAAGGCTTAATTTTGTTTGGACTGTGAATGGACCTTTGGCATGATTTTAAGCTGTGTTTAAACTGGTTTAAATTACGGTGACCTCAGTAATCACAGAATATCTACAGTATGAGCTATGGGTCAGACTTACTATCCTAACCCTGACATGCTCTTTGTCATTCTTTGGGCTGACGGGACATTCTTTTGCCAGCTTGTGCTTCTGAACAAGCAGATTAACAACATTGAATATAGGCAAATGTAATGCTTCTGATGCAAATACCTGTGTGCAGATACTGAAATTAAAAGACTTTTGGGTTCATAAGCAATTACTGCACAGTTTCCTATAACCAGCATTGCAGGAAGCTGCACTTTTTCCTCAAGATGGTTCTATATTTTTTCCAAATGTGTAGCACAAACAGGATGAGAATAGAGAAAGGAGGGACTGTTACTGGATGCATGTACATTTACTTTTGCATTATTAGAAAATTTAGAAGTGTAACAAGCCTGGTAACATAACTAAAAGTGATCACTAACGTAGTTTGTAAAGGGGGCTTGAAGGAGGCAAAAACCATAAAAAAGACCAAATTAATAACAGATTTGTATGGAGTATTTGCAATTATTATACACTCAAACCCGAGGTTTAGGACAGATCTGCAATACAGATTCTGTGTGAGCCCCCAAATTTCCAGCGACTACAGGATCTTAAAGTCTGTCAAATCAGCATCTTTATTTGGCAGCATACACTCATGGGATATTTCAGTTGCAGCCTAGCAAAAGAAAAAAGACAGCTGCTATGATCTCTGCTTTGATGTTTGCAAAAAAGTGGAATGGTCAAGGATTTCTGAAAGGAGATTAGTAAAATCACATATACCCAAGTGAAGTCTTGCCAGGCTACATTTTCAGTGCAGGATAAATTTGATTTGCAAAAATGTGGAATATAGATTACTAGATTAATGAATTAAAAGAACAGAGCTTACTGTCTGTCTTTTGCTCATTTTCTGTCTCATGGGAAGAATAAATTATATTCTGTCTACTCACTGGAATAATTAAAATTTTGAAGAGCATGCAAGTACAGTATTGAATAGTTACTCATCAGTTTCCTATTTTGCTGAACTTTATCACAAAGTGAACATGAGTCTCTGCACCTAGTCATTAAGAAGAAACAAATTCCCCACTCAAGCCATAATTTTTGTTACCTTTCCCTCTGATTTAAAGAGTATGTCTGAACTGGGATTTCTGAATTATTTTTATATTTTTTTCCATTTCTTGCATCATCACAATTGTGTTTTTCACTGGCTTTGAGTCCTGAATCAGTTTTGCAGCTGTCAGTGAATATTTAGAATTTTGTCTGTGAAATCTGTGGGAGGAAGACATCTCACACAAAGGAAGAATCTGGTGAGAGGTCTTCATCCAGGGCACAGCAAAGCCTGTGAAATCCTTTCTTATGTTTTCTGTGGGCACACAAGTGGAGACAGAACAGCCTCTGCTCATTTCAGGTAACAGGTAAATATACTTTGAGTGGAGATAATAGTGAAAACAATCAGCCTCCAGAAAAAAGGTACATGCAAGAAGCAGGATAATCAGCAAAAAAAGAGAAAGAAAAGAAAAGTGTATGTCGCATGATATTAAGAAAAATAGAGATCTGGAGCTTACAGGCAGGCAGAAAAGGGGCTTGGTGACAAGGAAAAAGAAACTTTATTGCACTGTTTGATTCCACATATGGGGCTCCAAAGCAGACATAGTCTTGATGGAGGGGAAGGAGCAATTCCCCCTCTCCAGTCATAGGCAGATCATGTTTTACTGGTTGGGCTACTGGAAAGAGGACTGCAGGTCTACTAGTTTCCCTGCTAAATCAATGTCATGAAGGGAACATGAGTGCTTGCATTTTTGTCATTGGTGTTGTGAATAGATGGGACCACATATAAGAAATACCTGACTTTTTCATCAATTTCTCTCTCTGGTGGAAACAACCTATAGGAATGCAAACACTGGCTGATAGTCCAGGACAGGTAACAATCTCTCTCTATATAGACTCTGTGTATTCATATAAAATATTTCTCCTCTGCGATGGTCCCTCTGCAAAACTCCTATTTCTGTCAGTTTAGATTAGCCTTCTAAACTTTAGAGCCAGCAGCTAACAAGCTTAACAGCAGAGCCTTGTAAATCATGTCTTGCAAAGGCACTTATGTGGAGGAGCTGAGCATCCCTGAAAATCAGGCCATTTCATTTTACTGGCTATATATGGATGCAGCAACTTAAACTAGGCATACAGAAATGTTAGCAGTGGGATTTTCTAAAGATTGATTGCTGCTTGGTTATTAGAGCATGCTCCGAATGCTTCTTTTGTGCCAGGAACGATATGACGGCAATACTTCACTATCCAAAAGGACAGAATGACCTTCTTGAAATGGCTCTGGCATGGGATGGGGCTGACGCAGCAGTAACAGTGCAGGCAGGTGGATACTCAGAAACTCAGGGGTTCAGCTGATGCAGAGAGTAATTTTCAGCTAAGAAGGTGAACTCGAGATTTAGTAATCTCATGTGGCCACCCCACAGTCCTGAAGGTGAAGTGTGGGGAGCTGGCTTGGGCAGATTGATGATGATGAGAGTATATGGCTGAGAGTAGGGGTCTGGCAACACTAAGTGTGTGATGAGCCAGTTGTCGACAACCTTTATATGGTAGAGCATGTAGCTTTCCAACTCAAGGATAATATGCTCAAGGGAGCTGGGATCCTTTGCCTTTCAAAAGTAGTTCTCTCAAGCTACTACTTTTGAAGTTTGCAGACCGATGCCAGCTTGGCTGTGTGGCAAGCAAAATCTGTGTCCTCTGTGCCACGGGCTGCTGGCTCTGCCACCAGGCCACTTGCCCAGGGATGAATATTTAAGCTCTGCCCCTAAGTTGGCATGCTTGCTGCCCACAGGCTCAGTCTTGTGTTGCACAGCCAGTGAGATGGTCCACAGCATTCACAGATATTCAGTCAGCTTCCCACAGAACTCTGAACATCACTGGAATATCTTCTTTTTCAGTGAATGGGACAAGATCATATAGGCACAGGCTGGTGTGTGCTGGGGACTGTGTCTGCATTTGCAGCCAGGAAAATAAAACCTATTGAACCTCTGCTGTGCAGCATGTAGCCTGACTAGTGTGCTCTAACCAGGTCCCACAAACAGAGGGCAGCTGTTGTGCTCAGGATTCTGCAAATGGAACCCATCTGCTCTGCTCCCTCCAGGCTCGTCTCTGGCTGGTGGTACAAATGATCTTCCATGGAGTGGTTGCACTGTACTAATGGCAGACGCTGCTAACTGGGGCATAAGGAGGAACAGTGCTGGTCTTTTTGCAGTTCTAATCTAATTGCTATGACGAGCTACTATGAGGAGAACAGAAGTGTGATCCCCCCATTTAAGTAATTGTAGTCTGAAATAATTAAACCCTAATTAGTGAGTTGTTCTAACTTGCTCTAGCTCATGGTCTTGGGTGCTCAAGAAATACCAGCCAAGCCATGGTTTGATTTGGACAATTAACAGCTTGCTTATTTACCAAACAAGGGCTTGTGCCTTGCTTGAGGGCTGGGATTTTGCTTTCAGTGAAATCAGTGAAAGTTTTGTTGTTTTTTTTTTTTTTTTTTCTCTGAAAGGTTTTATTTTAAATAGTGATGGTTCAATGGTAGAAGAGTTGCTTTGTGTTAACATTGCTATAACAGCTACAAGCCCCAGATAGTCCCACTGTATCAGCTTCTTCACTGTCACTACTCTGCCTAAGTGTTTGCAGAAAATAAACATCTGAAGGGGAAGGTACATTGAAATTAATTCCAGAAATTCATGGTTACCCCTCTCTGATGAGCAGAATTGGAACCAGACGACTCAGCTCTGCACCTCAGTGACTGTGTTACAGCTGAGGACACAAATGCCTGCATCTGCTTTTGGAGATCGTGCCCACTCCTCCCTGGCATTGACTTTAGACCTGACATTAGTTTAATTCAGTCACAGCACTGGCATGATACTCTGTGATCTCTGTTTTCCATCTGCTAAAGTGTTCATTCCATTTAGAGGAGAGAACAGCATCTACAGGCATTGGGCTGGCAGTGAGAAACAGAGGCTAAGGTGATAAAAGTAAATAAAACAGGTCTAGGGCACAGGTTCCAGCACTGGCACATGATTGTCCAAACTGGCTGTTAGCATAATCCCTGGTACAGGTTTTGGCATGCACCAACTACCTCTCCCGCAAGGAATGCCCAGGCACAGCCTGGATGACAGTGTCTGTCAGGGACTGATCCTAAAAAATCATTGTGAGCGAGGGAGGAAACCATACGGATGCAAGGTGTGCTCTGCCAGTTAGCCTCAGGACCAATGGTCCCCGGCCCATTTTAGTTGCTGATATAGACAAAGCTGGGGATGCCAAACATCTGATCCCCTTTTCCTGAGTCTGAGAAGCAAGAACATCTGTATGATACCTTAGCCTTGGTACTCTAATGACAGAGCTGCCCAAGAACTTTCATAGCCTGAGATTTCATAATTCATAAATGACTTGGATGCAGGACTTGAAGGAATACTAATTAAGTTGCTGATGACACAAAATTGGGAGGAGCTGTTGACACTCTTGAGGGCAGAGAGGCCCTGCAGAAAGATCTAGACAAATTAGAGAGCTGGGCAATCACCAACCATATGAAGTTTAACAAGGGCAAGGGCCGTATTTTGCACCTGGGGCACAGCAACCCTGGATGTACAGACAGACTGGGGAATGAGAGGCTGCAGAGCAGCTCTGCAGAGAGGGACCTGAGGGTTCTGGTCGACAGCAAGTTGAACATGAGCCAACGGTGTGCCCGGGCAGCCAAAAGGGCCAACCGTGTCCTGGGGTGCATCAAGCACTAAATTGCAGCCAGTCGAGGGAGGTGATTGTCCCACTCTACTCTGCGCTGGTGCGGCCTCACCTCGAGTACTGTGAGCAGTTTTGGGCACCACAGTACATTAAGGATACAAAGCTACTAGAGAGTGTCCAGAGGAGGGCCACGAAGCTGGTGAAGTGTTTAGAGGGGAAACCCTATGAGGAGCAGCTAAAGTCACTTGGTTTATTCAGCCTAGAGAAGAGGAGACTGAGGGCAGACCTCATCGCGGTCTGCAGCTTCCTCACAAGGGGAGGAGGAGGGGCAGGCACTGATCTCTTCTCTCTGGTCACCAATGACAGAACCTGAGGGAATGGCAGGAAGATGTGCCAGGGGAGGCTTAGGTTGGATATTAGGAAAAGGTTCTTCACCCAGAGGGTGGTGGAGCACTGGAACAGGCTCCCCAGGGAGGCAGTCATGGCGCCAAGCCTGGCGATATTCAGGAAGCACTTGGACAACACCCTCAGAGCCATGGTGTGAATTTGGGGTTGTCCTGTGCAGACACAGGAGTTGGACTTGATGATCCTTGTGGGTCCCTTCCAACTCAGGACATTCTATGATTCTATGACTCTATGATTTTAGGGATTTCTTTTGTAATAAATGCTTAGGCTATGTATAGTTTTATGCTGGAACTGGATGATGCCCTTTCTTCCAGAAGCTCTGTAGAAAGTCTGCACCCTTTTAAAGAACTACATGCTGTGCTTTTTGTACCGCAGGTCCAGTATATCGCGGTAAAGCAATAACAGCTGGCAAATATGTACACCTCCTGAGAGCCATCCTTGCAATCAGAGTCAGTCTGCAGCTTTACCATAAATTACATAGCAACAGAAGCTATAAGACATTGTTTTATTCTTTGGAAAGAAAAATACCTCTTAGGCTAGCTGGATTACCTTTAACGCCTTTGAAATTTAGTAGAGTGATTTTCTTCATGCTTTTGGAATTCACAGTAAGGGATGAGCACAGCTAATGAACGACTTTCAAGGAGTCTAAACTTAGCTAAAGCCTGTTTATGAATCCCTTCGATAATCAAGAACATCAGCAGAACAAGGCTGAAAAGACAAAAGCCTACAGCTTCACTTTATACTGTGTACAAATTGGGGAACCAACCCTTACATTTGATCTTTTAAGTAAAAGGGTAAAGTATGGTCATGTTTACACTTCCCTTTGCCTCTCATCACCTCACTCCTGTCAGTTCAATTTGAATGGTGCTGATTTGTGATGCCACTGCTTTATACATCAGCCTAGCTGGATTTCAGCTACATTTCCACATGTTGCTGTTGCCATGTCCTGTCTTTGAACTGAAATGTTTGCAATCTGTCCTGCTGTGGCTTCTCCCCTTGACTGCGAATGCACAACCCAGCAGATATTCTTCCATTCTTCCTGGTTACTGGAGAATGAAATACATTTTGGCTCTTCTCAGCAGACTGAGCATCTGTATTTGTTTGCAGTTAATGGGAACTTGAAGCCACACTGCTCCATGAGCCCCATCCTGATTTCATTGAAAACCGAGAATGGGCAGCACTTCACAAAGCTGAGCCTGATCTGGCAATACCCACTTGCAATCAACAGACTGTAAAAGGGCTCCACTTAAAGGGAAGCAAAACTCTTGAGCAGATTGTCTTTAATGTGTCTTCTTTATAGAAAGAGTTACAACTGCTTTGTTGTTGTTGCTTTTTTTTGAGGTATTGCTCCACTGCTATTGTACTGATTAAATTTGTCCATTTGTTAAGCAGTCTAAATTGCCTTCCTTCCCAGCTGCTGCACAATGTAACTGTAATAGTGCAGATTGTTTTACAGAGATGGTTTGATTTTCGTGGTAGGTTATATGGTAATGAATTTTTTGTCAGAGAAATTTAACTGTAAATGCAACAATATATGCACAGATTGAAGTAATGAAATTTGTGAACATGATAATACTGCTTTTCTATTTTATGATGTAGTCAATCTGTCCTTCCCTTAAAGATAAAAAGCCAGGTTTGATAACTACTAAACAAAAGAATGGATGTTCCCTGCTCAAAGTTGAGTTTACAGAGTGTGAAAATTTTATATCACCAAGTGAGAGCCCTCTGGAAAGGATGTATTTATAAAATATTTTGGATCTGGAAAAGCAGAAGGTAATTATGAGACTGATTATTTTAAGTTTCAGCACTTAAACACAATCCAATATTTGGCTGTAAACTGTTTAATCACCTCTCTGAAATTTTTCAGTCTCTTGCTAACAGGAAGACTCTCTCCCTGAGCAATTTTAGCAAGAGCAGGATAGCTGCCTTATAATGGCTGGAAGCCAGGATGTGCTACAGATGAGAAATCTACAGGAAACTTTTTTCCTAGAACTTGTTTTCACAGCTAGATATTACAGCAGAAAGGCTAGCTGGGAATCAGCACTGAAAATTACAGCAAAAAGAACTATTTGGGCAAATATCAGTAAACTTTCCTATGGTGGTGTAATGCTTTTTAGTAAATGGCTTGTGCATTAGAGGAAGGATATCATCAGATCATTCTCAGACAGCGGTTGCAGGTCAGTCACACAGCTCTGGTGTGAGGCACAGAGGACAGGGCTCACATGGAAAGAAGAAACGTCACGTGGTACAGCCATCCTCATCTCAGCTTGTTTTCTAAGTTCCGTTTACTGTCAGTGAAGAGAAATATACACTCTGGAAAAACAGGCATCCCTTAAAGTCAGCAAGGAAGAATAAGAACCTCCAGAAAATGATGATCTCATCTTGCCTAATGTAGGCGGAGGACGAGTGTTTATCACCTCCCACTAGAGCAAGACTTTATCTCTGGTGACTAGAGGAGAAACCTCAGGTGGCTAAGGTAGATGACTAATTAGATAACTAAGAATAGGTGAAATAAATCCTATTCAAGCATTGGTGGCATTGTGTCAATGCACAGAGCACAGTATATCGTATTTCCCTTCCAAGTATATAAGCACTTTTAACCATTTACGCTACATCCAAATGAAAAGGTGCCGTGCCACACCACAGTTTTAGAAACATTAGCATTCTTAAAGTTCTCTGGTATTTGAAACACTTTTAAAGCCTCCCTGCACCTGTTTTTTCCAGCTTAATCTCTCAAGAACAAGCAGTTTCCCCTTACACTCTTACCTTTTCTCTTGATCTCTTCACTCCTGTCTGATGGTAACTTTAGATTGTAGTTTAATTGCTGCCTGACCAGCATTGTATTGATGCCAGGTTTTGGAATGAAATGTTAATATTGTTTTATTTCACTGAGAATGACTAACTAATAACAAGGTAATAACACAAGCTAATAACAAGGGTGGATGCACTTAGTTTTTGGTGAAAAATGTCATTTTAGAAGCCTTTACACTTCATACATTTTCAAATCAGTCAAGGTTGCAGCTTTTGAAAAAATCCAGAGAAGAAAAAAGCAAACCAAAATAAAGCAAACCCCAAAATGTCTTCTCCATGAAGGTGAAATTAAAGTAGCTTTTTCGCATCTCAGAACTCTGTATGATTATTATTAACATAGCTGATGAAAGCAGTCCTCACAGAAATTCAACAGTGTAAAATGAATTCTGATAAACGTTAAATTACCCAAGAAATGCCTTTGTGATCTGTGAAGAAACCTGAGTTCATTTTTGTCCCTGATTTGCCAATTTGTAGTCTAGAAGACATGGAGTGCAGAGGAGAGCAGCAGACTCAGGCACAGGGAAAGGGGGTGTCTGACCATGCAAAGTGGAAGCCATCCCACATGTGGTGCTGACATGTTCCAATTGGTGGTCTACATATTTAGTAAATACTTGCATGGGTTGGTGATATGTTGTAGATATAAACCTGATACATGAGGTTCCAAGTTATATGAATCAGGTGCAGCAGCTTTCATTGGTGTGCTCCAGTACCTGCTTTCTCTCTCAGCTAAATTACGCCCCACTAATGCTTGGATTTGTCAAAATACAGTGACTTCGGATAAAAGTGAGGGAGTAGGGAAGAGAAATAAAACCACAATGTTTCATTTTCTTACGTCACCAAAAACAACACAATTTTTTCTTTAAATTCTGAATTTGAAAAAAGGCAACTTTCTGTCAATTTGGAAAATGTATCTAATGCCCAGTTCCTCTAGAAAGAGGTATGGGAAAGAGTATGTATGATTGCATACTTGCCTACATAAGGCTTCTCCCTTGAGTAAAACATTATTGTTGTCTGCCTCCTAGAGCAAACCATGATGTCTTGTTTGCTTTAGGCATTGTTGAATGTTTTCTTCTGCCTTTTGACTATTTCATCAATGCCGGATCTGGACTCTGGGAGTTAAGCGGAAGGTTTTGGTCACAAAATCTCTTCCCTTGCATTTGGAACAACTTGGTCCAATGTCCAGTAGACAGCTTTTTCCATGGTTACCTAGAGACTGAATAAAAAGAAATATGTGCCCTTTACTGAGCTTACCTGAGAAGATAAATGCTTTTCAGCAGTCAGTGAACCTGAGACAGACAAAGTAATAAGAAGGTGCACCTCTAATGGAAGAGAAAAAAGAATCACCATTTCCATTTGGTGGTATCTGTTTCTTCTTCTGAAGCTGACAATGAGAGGAATTGGACTCTTGCATTGTTTGGTACTAACTGATGGATGATGCTCATTCTTACCTTTCATTTACTCCTAAAACAATAAGGTTAACATTGATTTACACAGTTTACAGATTGTTGGCATTTTATATTTTAATTGTTTATCCAACTGATAAGAATATCTAAAATAAATATACTGAATGCATAAAATGAGAAAGAAATCTCACATTTTGTATAAATTTTATTTATAATTCCATTTACACATCATGAAAAATTAAACAATAGACATAATTAGGTATGTGTCATGTAGTAAGAAAAAATTTTTTCTGACAAATTGCTGACAACCCTTTTTTTGGGGGGGAGCAGCATGTAGCAGTTATTTAAAAACACATTGTCTATAACGCCAATCAAAGTACCTATCTAAAAACATCATGCCGTGTGTTTACTGAAAATTCAAGAGAGTTTGACAATCTGTAGTTTACTTTTAACACAAATGTCCCAAACAATTTAATCACTCAGTGAAGGGACTCCTGTAAAGTATATGTGATGAAGCCTATAGGTATTATGTGACATGCTTTATGTTTTCTTTCTTTGATTTTACTCTCTTACTCTCCCCAAGTCAACATTTGAGTAATAGACCAATATATTTGTATTATCAGTCTTTAGCAGCAGCCTTAATGGTCTAAGCTTATGAGCATGCCAAGGTTCATAGAGAGAGACAATATCTTCTATCTGACTGATTTAATGAGAAAAACTATACTGGCTTTCAGTGGTACAGACTGTATCTGAACAGTCAGGTACCTGAATATTTGTCCATTTTTCTTCCAGCAGTTCCCTACCTTGAAATTCCTTGTGTCCTGTTGATTCTGGTTCTAGTTGCAGTCATTACAAACAAAGGTTTGTTTTCAACTGTTGCCTTTGTCTCAAAAATATTTACTGGAAGACGTAACCACAGGAAGGTTACTATGAATGGGGTATTATGTGTTACCTATAACTTTTATACTGCAAAAGATTTTTTTAAAAAATGAAATTCAATATGTTCTCTTTTAAGAACGTAAGCTTCATTTTCCAAAAGAAATCCTGGCCATCCTGACATCAGTTTTGGTATTTGCTGCAGTACAGCTAGGATTTCACCTTTCATCTGGGTGGCTTGTTTGGTTAATTACCAGTCCCTGAAGACCAGGATCTTATGGGTTCAGAAAAAGAACCACCTGCTGGTGTCATGGCAATTGTACCTATAGTCATTTATACATACAGCTTTGTGAGTTTAGGAAGGATATACGACTACAGCTCTAATTTTGAAGCACTAACTGTGTAGTTAATTACACATGGCAAGTCATATAACTGTTGTACAAGTAGTATAATACCTGAGGCTGTGCTGTAGCAAGTTCTAATTTGTACAGATCCCCTTGACCTCCCTCTGATTATAGATGCATATTAAGGTATAAAGGATAAATGTGACCTGCAGACCTACGCCCTGAATTTGGAGTAGTTGTACATAATGTTCATCTTAATGTGCGCTGACTTAGGATGTTTAATACTGATTTTAGGATTATTAATTAAAGTATGAATGAATGAGTTTTTCTGGAAGAGATGAGTATCCTGGACCATTGATAGGGAGTTGTGTTTTGTATGAAACACTCCTCACATTTCTGCATCAGGTTGAATTCTTATCCATCCATCCTGCATCTTGACATTTTTAGCTGTAAGAAAAGGAAATAAAGTACCTAAAAGTGGGAAGAAAATGTCAAGAAAACATTCTGTCTCCAAACTATAGGGCTGTTATCCTTTATAATTAATCTTTCATCAATTTTTAAGCAAGTAGCACTGTAAAAGGAATCCTGGAATTAAGAAATATCTTGATTGGCAGACTGTGCAGACTATTTACATTATAGGAAATGACTAGAAGTCCTGAAATGGTATGTATTTATTTCTTGACCTATATAATACATTAATTCACAGTGGAGAATAAAAAGTCTGCTTTACAGTACTTAAAGGTAACTCAAATCTTTTGCTGTGTTTCTCCTGATAGTAGTCAGGAGTTTCTGAAGTTGTGGCTGTCTGCAGCAAATTTGCCAATGATTTCAAAGACAGAATTTTCAAACAAAAATCTCAGCATAGAGCAAGAATAGACAGACACTCAATTAGATAATCCAGTGGGTGCACAGCAAGTTACTTATGCAGGTGTGTTAATTCAACAAAGACTTCAGCACATGCCTTTATCTCATATGGTTTAGTAACCATATTTACTAACCATACCATTAGCAAAATGAAGGTGATGGTCTGGATTAAAACTATTCTACACTGAAGTTTATCTTACTAGCAGAAGAGAGACTACCTGTAAAAATGTGACATGGGCTAGCATGGAGAATGCAAGCCATCTGTGAACTTTGAACATGGCATATTTTCATCCTTAATTCCTTTGATGGCTGTATTACCCTGGGTGGCAGGGTTTGGGGATTTCTTTTTGACTTTTTTGTTCTGTTATAGTTCTTCTGGAGACGCAACTGTTAAGAGAGAGCTAATTTCCATCTGACACAGGGCCAGCAACACAGCTATAAAAGGGCACTGTGTTTTATACTGTGCCTCAGATACGTAACCAAGGGTTTTTGCAGTGCGGTGTGACAACCAGTATGTCTTTCTCCTCTCTGATTAATGGGTCTAGCTCCAGTGTTGGCTTGTGTAGAGTTGATGTAGCTGTCTCTGGACCTGTGGCAGAAATTGGCCCAAGACGTCCCCAAGAACCCACAGGAAGAGTGTATTAGCCATGGTAGCGGTGCACTGTGCAGAGCTCCCGTCTGTCGGTGTGAAGCTTGGCTGGTGGATTTGGCCACCCATGGAGGGCAGGCAGCTCCCATTCGGAGCTGGCTATGTGGTCAATGGGGAGTGATGGTGTCTTTCCAAGACAGATGCAGCACTTTTTATGTATGAAAGTATTACTTAATGCCTCACCAAAATATTTGGAGTGTGTTTTGGAGTATGACTCATTGGTGTTTAAAAATCTGGTTCTATGTAGGTTCTTCTTTAGGCACTTTTGTAGATCTGGACCATAATGATTTACCCATTTATGGCAGTTGTACATCTTAAGATGAAGCAAAGTTTTACCTACAAGTATTTGATTAGGAGCCACTGGGGCAATCTACTCTTCATATCTTAAAATCTAAATTTAACCCACTTGTAAAGAAACACAGATGGATCACACACAATTTACATTTGAGGAGGACCTGTATTTGCAAGGACAGCGGGCTGTCACTGTAAAAAAATCATCAGATATCCGAAATAGGTTTTAAAAAAGCAAAGAGGAAGTTCTTATGGTTCTTTTGTGAGGAGTGAAAGAGAGAAGTCAGTTGGTATGTTATGTGAAGTAACAGCTGGATTAAATATTTCCTGCTGGTTACATCTAGGTGATGCCCTCTACAGCTAGCTGAAAGGAGGTTGTAACGAGGTGGGTATCAGTCTCTTTTGCTCAGTAAGAAGTGATAGGACAAGAGGAAATGGCCTCAAGTTGCACCAGGGGAGGTTTAGACTGGATATTAGGAAAAATTTCTTCACCAAAAGGGTTGTCAAGCATTGGAACAGGCTGTCCAGGGAAGTGGTTGAGTCACCATCCCTGGAGGTATTTAAAAGATGTGTAGATGTGGTGCTTAGGGACATGGTTTAGTGGTGGACTTGGTAGTTTTAGGTTAACAGTTGGACTCGATGATCTTAAGGGTTTTGGCCAACCTAAATGATTCTGATTCTGACACACATCTTGAACACAGAGTGCAATGCGCAGTGTTGACATACACACAGAATACATGCACATGATCAGAGGATGGAACACTTCTCCTATGAAGAAAGGCTGAGAGAGTTGGGGTTATTCAGCCTGGAGAAGAGAAGGCTGCGGGGAGACCCTATTGTGGCCTTTCAGTACTTAAAGAGGGCTTATAAGAAAGAAGGGGACAGACTTTTTAATAGGGCCTGTAGCAATAGGACAAGAGGTAATGGTTTTAAACTAAAGGAGGGTAGATTTAGACTAGATCTAAGGAAGAAATATTTTAAAATGAGGGTGGCAAAACACTGGTGCAGGTTGCCCAGAGAGGTGGTAGATGCCCCATCCCTGGAAACATTCAAGGTCAGGTTGGACGGGGCTCTGAGCAACCTGATTGAGTTGAAGATGTCCCTGCCCATGGCAGGGGGTTGGACTAGATAACCTTTAAAGGCATCTTCCAACCCAAACTGTTCTATGATTCTATGATTCTGTATAATGTTCATGTGAAACCTTCAAGTAAAATTTGTCCCCCAAAAGCTGAGATTCATAAATTCCTCATTGAAAGCTTGGATTTCCTTTCACTGCATCAGAGACAGAAAAATCTAAAGCCAGTCCCTGAAGAATTAAAGTGTTAAACCAGCCAAGTCCCTCAAACATGTAGCATATCCATGTGCTGGTTTAAAATTTCACTCTAAGTAGCATAGATGTGAAAAACTTCTCTGAAGTCAGTGGAGTTATTCTCAGTTATAGCAATGGAAAAGAAAGCACGTTATAACTCACTGTCTGAGTAGGAAAAAAAAAACCTTGCTATGACTGAGGCACAGAAAGTGTTTTATTATTTTGTCTAAGTAATATCTTGACATTGCATTGTTATTTGAAAATTGCTCCAAAACTTGCTGTTTCTTGAGTCTGTGATAGCACCTGCAGGGCTGACAAATGTGCAGTGAATAAGACATCTGGTCTGGAACAAAGCTGTCTTTTAGCCCAGAATAAACGTCACTTGTTCTTCAACCACAAACAGCAGACAAAGGTAGGGATGAAAGCCAGGTGAATGTTTCCCAGTGCATATCAAAAGTGATTATAATAATAACAGCTTACAGGCCATACGATTTAATCACCTCCCCAGAATCCAAGGTGTTTGTCTGCTTTTTGTTTTTACAGAGACCTCACCGGAGTTAACCAGGTTTGTTTTACTAGCTGAAGATGGTGTTGCAGCCCGTCTTATGAAGCTATGTGGGGCAGTATCTGTGTAAAGCTTCTTTTCTGTTTGCCCAGCTGCCCACGCTCAGTAGACAGGACTGGGAAAATGCGTGGTCTCTGAAGGACTCCTGCTCTCCTGCCAGTGGGCTGCTAGCATTACCTGCTGTGTTGAGTATTGGTGATGAAGCCTGGTGAATATCTCCCCATGGAGGCAGCTCTCTCCGGTGACTTTGCCTCTGACCTGTGAGAAGGTGCTGGATGCCATGGGAGAGACTGTGGGGCCAGGCTAGGTATATGCCTTCTGGCAGGGATAGCTTGAATGTGGCACCCACCTGGCGGCAGTGCATCCCTGTGATGCTCCTCTCCCGCTGGCGTCCTGGCCAGGCTGGCCAACTCCATCAAGCCTGTGGGACTGCAGAGCAGGAGAGGTGCCACAGTGACGGGAGAGCTTTAGCCTTGTCTCTGTGAAATGATTAGGAGGGAATGAACTGCACGAGCCTCTCAGTTTATGGGGTTTGACAGGACTGTTGAGAGTTGAAGGGAATAAAACCAGACAACTCTTGATATTCTAGTCCTTGGCACGCTTTGCAAGGGCACAGTATGAATAAACTGGGATGTGGCAAAGTCAATATTCAGCCCTGGGCCTGCCATACATTTTCATTGCCCCTAAAATCTATAAAAGTGACAGGGTTTGAGTGTAAAAATTTGAAATGGGTCTTGTAGTTGAAACATTTTTGGATGCTTTGCAAATTAGAAACAATTGGCAACCTGCTGGCAACAATGTGTTTGCTGACTTTGTGTCATTTCTGATAATACAGGAAAGAAATACTATTTTATATCCCAGAGGACTGCTCTTTAAAAAGAAAACACCCCCCTCCCCACCCCTTGCTTTTCTTCTGGCATGGCAACATGATCACTGTATGGCAGAGCTGGGTGCATGACAGGGAAGACACTCTTAGTCCTCGACCACTTACTTGCTTGCACTGGGAGAAGGAGGGTGATGACTCATTTAGGACAGAATTTGAGTTCTGTTCAGGGTTTGGGCTTCTGACTTCATACAGCCTCTTAGGTAGTAAAAATTTAATTCCTTTTTAGACACTGGTGCTTGGGAAGGTCATTTCAGGGCCTGGTGTGATAGATGGGTTTTTCTGACAGAAATATTTTTGCAGGCTTCAGTGCAGTATGTACCTAATGGGCTTAATACATTTGGGAAGTATCAAACCTACTGTGCATGCATTGATTCTTCATAGTAAGTTAGATATCCTGAGCACGTCAAACACACAGCAAATCAAGCCCCACCCCATTTCCAAAGAATCAGACTTTTGAATGTGTACTGAAGAGCAGCCTTCCTCCCCCACAAACATCTCCATGGTTTCTGGATGCTGGGCAAGCCAGAAGTCATGGACAAAAGCAGAGAAGCCTCTTGTTTTGTCCAGGTGGCTTTTCTGAGTTGGAGAAGTGAGCGTTGCAGAAGAGACCCTCTTGGAAAGCATCACTGTGGGAGAGAGGCGGGAGGTGGGACCAAAGGGGTGCCATGAGAGGCTGCCTGCAGATCTTAGGAGGAAGAAATTTTGTGGAAGATTACTTTTTTTTTCTATGTTATTTCAAGCTAGCCCTGATAATTGCTTGGACAAATTTACCTGGACACAGCCTGCCTTTTTCAGGGATGGAAAACTCAGGTAGAAGTCCCATGTTTTGCTTTCAAAGAGCTCAGTAGATACATTGGCTTGCTGCAGGAACAGCATATGCACAACTGAGCAGGAGAACAGGATTTCTGCTTTACACTACAAACCACAGCAGGTTTTCAGCACAAATATTTCACTGATCTGCAAATATAGTATGGCCCATTATTAAAGCTGACTTCTTTATTAAATTCTCAAAGTACTTTTTACAAGGTTGCCCCTAGCATCACCTAAGACACCCATTAAAGGTAATTGAGACCTGCCTAGAAGAAATGTCTTTGTGTAAGACCAAAGGGAAAGAGGTGAAAAGAACAGGAAGTCCTTAAAAGAGATTAGCATCACTAGTGTGACTTTCTGCCTCAGAAGGTCGACAATGTTGACTTCTTGTTATTTATGTTCAAATTTTACAGGATTTTAGGAGAGTGTGAAATGTCGTCTCCAGAAAACCATATAGTATTTTTCATTAGTCTTATTTTGAACCCTGTGATACGGCTTTCATTCCCTGATAATCTTCTGTTGTCACTTACTGTCGGAGCTGGCATGGTTTTAAGAAAACAAAACTTCTTGGTAGGATGCCCGTGTAGAATGAATTTAATAACTTCTCTTACCTTTGGAGTTCTTCTAAATATAGGTAGTTCTCAAAGCAGCCCTGAGGGGCATTTTTCTCACAGTACCAGTTGTGGAAGACAGTTGTCAATACATATCTCAGACTTGTTAAACACAAATAACCTTCTAAGTTACTAACCAGTAGTTTAACACCAAGTAAAAGATTTCTGCCTCCTTTTCTGTGTATCCCACGTACCAGAAAACAAGAGCTCCTAAGGCTATAACGTGAGTCACAGAGAAGCCAGTTTGGCCACAGTAAATTAAGCCTCATAATGGGCACGTTGAACTGTGATGACAGCTACTGCTGGGTGATGTTAAATGTGTGAAAAGTGCTGCAGAGAGGGCTGGAGGAAACAATTGGAAAACATGTTAAAATTTGCAGTCAAGCTGGGTAAGGACTGGAGAAAAATTTAGCGCAGAGGAAAAGGTTTGCAATAAATTCTGGTAAGAGGTAGGTCATTTCTGCCGTCATACCTCTCTGTGTGGATAAAAGGGTTGAAACTGAAGGCAGACTCTCTACCAGGGAAACTGGCAAAAGGGCGCAGGAGAGAATAGCTGCCGAAAAAGCTGTACTCAGCCCAGATGTGCCCCTACTGCCTTTTATTACAGTCACTCTCCACTCATCCGGGCTTCCCTGTAAAAAGACACAGAGCTAGAAAGACATTCCTGTGTCCACTGAAAAGAAGTATCCATGTAGAGCAAGAATGAATGTTTTTCAAAAGTAGTAATTATCTTAAATTACAAAAGGCCTTTGCAGGATAAAAAAGGGATTTTGGCAGAGTTTAAAGTGCCCATGAATATTTTGAGAACAAAGTCTAAATAAATCCAGAAATGAAACTGATTTCTGAAGTGTAAGAATGGAAAAGAAAATAAAACATTAAACAATTTGGTGGATATTTGTTTTTCCAAAGTGCAACACCTCACCCCTTCATAAAGAGTAGCAATACCAGTGTAAGAAACAAGTGACACTCTTACTAGTTTGCAATTAAAAGAAAACAGTGTTTAATGTTTTTAGGTAAAGGCACCCATGCATTTAAAGAGATTTCTTTAAAAATGAAAGAAAATACAGATAAAAATAGGACATGCATTTTTATTATGGAAATTTGGGTCTCATGTTTTATGTTTTTTGAAAAAGCACAAATTAGTCTGAAATCTTTTTGTTTATTACATGGTTTCTGAGTTTTTGGGTACTCATTTTCAAGCCTTCCTCCACAGCAGTGAAGCCTGACAAAGCTAATATTTTTTATTTTAATGAGATGAGATTTCAAAATAATCACTTAACTTGATCAGGATTTTAAGCATGGCATTAAATGTTAAGATACAGCTCATCTTATCTGATAACGCTATTTGCTTCAGAAAACTTACCAGAGAGCTCCAGCAAGTCAAGTGAAGTGGCCTTACATGAGATGGTCTTAGCTAGCAAACAGAAAAATTAGCTAAAAAAAGACTTGTTTTCCCATTGTTCCACAGCAGCAATGTATCAATATCTCAACAGGAAAGGCAAACCCACTGACTATATGGTCTTATCTCATCTCATTTAGACTACAGCCTTGTCACTTAGAGAAAGAGGTATGGTAACAGCTTTTTCCAGACAGGAAAATCTGCCAATTTAATTGGCCTTCTCGTTTTATTTGAGCAAAGACTATTCCCTTGCATGCCGGTGCAGCAGCTCAGTGATTTAGATAAAGAGCTGTTGCTTGTTCACTTCCTATCAGTCCAGCCCTGCTATTAGAGAAGGCAGAAGCAAACTCCTGTCTGGAAACTCCTAAGGAACTGGGGATTAATTTCATGAGGAGCCTGGCACGGGACTTAATGTCTACCAGATCCTGATGACTACTTGATAAGTCCTGCATTTACTTATAGAGGACTTAACTGAGTTGACACAAGAATATTCCATTTGCAGTGCAAACAAACAAGTTAAAAAAGCCTTAGTTAGACATTCTTAGTGGAGTCAGATTAAACCTCAATCCTAGCAAAATGCAGATGTTCTCCTTCTGGTTTGTGTGATGGATAGGCAGCCTGCTTTACTGAACAGCATGCCTTTTCTTATGCTTAGCAACAAAAAGCTATGCTGTTCTTGCAACGGAGTTCAATATTATAGATATGGAGAGAACAATTTTAACTCTGCCCTCCAGTGATGTTAACATCCACCTTGTTCTGCATCCAAAGTGCTTTCCTCAGAGCTACTGGAGATACCTTAGTCAAATGGTCTTACAGCAAAGCTTTAAAAATTGTAGACCCTTAAAATTAAGGAAAGAAGCAGCCTTTAATAAATATTCAGTTTTAAGACAATGATCAAGTAGCTATTGTAATCAGTAATAAGTGACAGAATTTAAGCTAGTTGTCTCTTCTTTTACATCTTCTAGATTATTCATGGGCATTACTACTATGGATTAAGTAATGAAAACAGAAACATCTCACCTGAGACAGCTGCCAGTTTTCAACTTTACAGATTTAACTATATAGCTTAATACTGAGACATTTTTCCAATGCACTTACTAACAGATATTACCAGAGTGAAGCCCAGCAACCTGCTTATTCTACAGATGTGAATCAGCTGTGAGAGGGCTGAAGAACCTGTCTCATGTTATTTGCCCCAAGTAACATCATCCACAAGGGTATTTGCCCTCATCAGATGATTCAGTCTTTGTCATACATGGGTACAGCTTCCCTATCCCCATCATGGTCTTCAGGGCTATCCTTGCCCCTGCCCTATCAGAACTGCATCCGAGCAGCCCAGCTGTCAGGTAATGCCCCGGAGGAGCTGGATGATGCCAGATGTAGTCACTGAGGAGCCTTGCAGAGCCCAAGGCCCAGCGTGCAGAGGTCAGCATATCCATATATCTTTGCAGGACCAAACCTTTCAGTCTAAGTCTACCCTTATTGTCCTCCCTGGCTTTCAGTTCTGTTTCGCTTGTGGCTGATTTGTTCCTGCAAGCTCTTTGGGAGGCATATTCCTCTGCACCCACCAGGCTTCTGTTTTTCAAGGTCATTTTACCCACAGAAAGTGATGTTTCTGATGTTTTTCCCAAGGGACTTTTACAAAAAAAAAAAAAAAAAAGCATCGTTACACTACATTCAGACCACTGTCCAGATTTATGATCATGGAAACTTGTTTTGACGCTGTTGTTTCTGAGTGAGGCTGTGTTATCAATCTGTAGAAGGGGGAAGACAGGGTTTGCTATCTTACCTCACTGTTACCTCACTACTTCACATATCAATGTTATGACTGCAGTTCAGTTCATATTTGTGAAGCCCTGGTAAAATGTTAAGCACTCTAGAAGCGCTGAAGATTAATATTTTGCCCTGCAAAGCACAAGGCTACCTCAGTAGGACGGGGCAGTCCAAATGGGTCTTGACAGTGCCTGAATAAGCAAACAACTAACATCAAGCAACCCCTTGTTGCATTTGTTTCTGCAAGCAAAGGACTGAGTGGTGTCTGGCTGAAGGTCATCCTTCTTTCTGCATGTGTTTCTCTAAAGTACCTTGGATCATGATGTAACTTGCAGGAAGAAAGCTGAAGAAGCTGTCTTTATTCACATTTCTTTACAGCCCTGATACCTCTCCATGTTTATAAAAAGTGCAGAAAAGCTACACTTGCTGTGATTTCTTTTGATCTTGGACTGGCATCTGCTGGTAGGGGGACCTGGAGGCACTGAATGAATGATGGTACAGCAGCAGTCAGCTACAGTGAGGTTAGAGATCATGGCGTTGATGGGTAAAGGTAGGTCTGTACTTCCCATTGCACTTTCTTCAGTTCCATTTCTAATTCTCGTAGTATCTGATTTGAGAAGTAACATCTGTGAAAGATGAATAGCAGTTCCAGGATTGCCTTTCTTGCCTGCCAGAAAGCCTTGTGAAGTGCACTGCAATCAGCATTTGAAGAAATGCTTGTATTTTTTCTTTGAGGAGTCCTGGACGTGCTCACACCTGGAATGCCCCACCTCATCTCACTGCTAAAATGGGGTTGTGCACTGTGTGCTTCCTAAACCACATCTCTCCCGGCAAGCCACAGGCACTTAGCCTGATTAGTGGTCTTTAAAATACAATCTAATGAGTAATACAGTCAGAAAGGAATAAAGTAATTTGGAAAATAACAAAGAGAAGGACAATAGTACTTTTTAAACACTTCACTGCTGCATTTGTTTCTGCTTGGCTATTTTAATCAACTTTAATAGCCAAAGACAGAAGCAATCCAGATTTTCTCAACAGTCTCAGAGTAAACCACAATGTGTGGAGGATTTTTTTCTGTTTGATTGCTTACTTGAAAAAGTTACAAAAAATGCCTTACCACATCCTCACACCCACAACAGCCTTTTTTTCGCACCCACTACAAGGCACACGTAGGCAGTGCAACTCACGGTGCTCGAGTTCAGTGGAGGGGTGAGAATTTTACCCAGACTGCCAGGCCCCAGCTCCACGTGCAGTCACAGGAGACAAGTAATTAAGGCATCTACTATAAGATTGGATTCATTCGCTCTAACTAAATCATCTAGAATTCAGCCCATGTTTAAGGATTTTTCAAGGCTGTGGTGTATACACTGCTAACCTATGGTGGATTTGCCTTCCCAAGCAATCTTCATCCCTACTTTGCCTATGCGCAAAGCCAATTCTGAGTCATGGTGTTGATATTACTTTGAGGATGATAGTTTAAATTTCCTATCAGCTTGACATTTTTAATTGCATAGCATGGTACAGAATTACTAGCCTGAGCATAATATGCCAAGTCAATAAGCCATATATTACATTTTTAACTGGAGGCTTCAGAAATCCATGTACTTCTGTAGGTGTGTTTCCTGTACACGCTTTGAAGCCCAGGACACATATAGCTTAAGGGAACTGTACAACCTTCTCCATTTTATACAGGCAGCCTTGTGAATGAGTGGAAATTACAGCTTCAGTCCACACCTACAATAATTTTTCTGTGGTTGGGAAATGTTCCTTTTTTCGAGTACATGTGAGCATTAAATATTTCGGAGGAACAGAAATAATGACTCCACTTCATGGCTTAACTCCAAAGGGGAGACTTCTGACAACAGAGACTCTGCCCTGTGCTTTCACCTGCAGAAGAGGTGCCCACATCTACACTTTTTGGTTTTGGAGTCACTGACAATTTGCAACACAAAGTGAATATGAAGCCAAGTAAATGTATTCTCTGCCCAAGAAAAAGAATGATCTGTGTTTTATTCCCTTGAACAAAACATTACAGTTTTACCAAGATGTTTTCAGCCTGGCAGCTAACATGTCCCTCCCTGGGGCTCAGCTGCATGGGATGGAGAGGCTGCCAACTCCAGCATCATTGCCAAGACAGAAATTACCATCCTCCTAAACCTTTTGGCTGAGCGCAGACTCCTTGACCTCCATCACTCAAAGCGAGCTGGCTTAACAAGGTCCAGTCTCTGTTTAAACCCTTCAGGCCAACACTGGCTCATTTCAGCTGGGATGAGCAGGAGGTGAGAAGGCAATAACCTGCACAAGCAGCCCCAGGGGAGGACATGCTTCAGCAATGATGCATACGGATGTGTGTGCATAGTCTCCCAAGCTGGAGTGCGGCTCTGCAGGCAGACTTTGCCTGGGAGGAGGATATGGTGCATCATTTGTTCAGCACTTCGGCGAATGAGCAAGTAAAAGCATCTGGGAGATCTCAGTCTAGCAAAGCATTCAAGTACCTGTTAAATTTTAACCGAATCAATACCTTGTTGACTTTGGTGGGACTAATGATGTGCCTCGATTTAAGGCTGTGTTTAAGTGCTTGGCTGGATTCAGGTTTGAAATATTAATTGCTGCCCAGTTTTGTGTATTCTAACGCAGGTAAGTGTGGAGAAAATGGAAGGCGATACCACCCCTAACATGAATGCTACTAAACTTGTTTTGGAAGAAACAGGTAATTGCGGTTCAAGGTGGAAAACTAACCATCTGTTTTGAGTAAGAACATGTTTTACAGTTTCCTCTCCTTGCTCAGTTTAGGACACTGCCATTACTGTATTTCATTTGCCCTGCCCACCTCCAAGTCTCTTCTACTTGTTTTTCTTCCTTGTTTCACTGTTCTGGGAACTGGAGTTGAAAGGAAAGCAGAGCCCCTTTGAATCTGCAGCAGGCTGGATTAACTGGGACAAGCAGCCCTCCTCCCCTCCCCTGCCCTGCTGTTTGCAGCTGAGTGATAACATCAACTGGCCCTTGTTCCTTGCTCTGTCCCATGTGTTTTCTCTTTTTTTTTTTTTTTTTACCTGTCACTGGCTTTAATTCTACATGCACCAGTGAACAGCAGCTACTGATGCTTGATCTAACCACTACACAAGAAAAGCTTTTACACAGGCTGCAACCTGAGCTCCTGCAAACACATTTCAAACCTCCAGCTGGTCAAGGTGCACCTCTGCTCACATTTCCTTTTATCACAGGGCTGCAGAGGACCGTGCTGAGCAGACTATTTACTCTCCTCTCTATGCAGCCTTGCTGGCCTGTATTATCAGGGGCAACATTTTATACTGGAGGTTGCCACCCAGTAACTAAACATGAGATAAGTAGTCGTGGGTAAAAAATAGTTGCTCTTTGCAGAATATAGTAAGATCATTAAGGGATCACCCACCGTTCATTTACCCAAATGAGCAGGCAGGAGCCAAGTAGTGGAAGATTGTCTGCATTGATACTGTCTCCCCATTCACTTTTAACCCTTTGTGAAAACATAGCTGGGAATCCAACTTGGGTAAAAAATAAGAATGCCAGGATCCAGCTCCCCAAAAGGACATCACAGGGTATGGTGGTAAGGCATAATAGTTGATGTGGCTTGCTTACTGCCTGGTGTTATTTAAAAGGACTTTGAAAAGGAGTCTGACCCTCAGCAGAGGCGGGCACCGAACATTACTTCTCTATGCAGAGCAGGAAGGTAAGAAAGACGAAACACCATGAAAAGGCCAAAAGGAGTGGAGGACAACCACATGTAAATATGCAGGAGGAACATGAAAAGGCTGTCAGGGCTCTTTCCTTCAGGATTTCTTCACTGCTGTTATTGGCTGGCAAGGAGAAGTCACTTTTGCAATGAGGTGGCTGGGACTTGGGCTGTGTCTCACAGGCAGGCTGGGGAGACGCTGCTCCTCCTTCCCCAGTGACTGCAGAGGAGGGCAGTGAAGTTCCATCTTAGCCTCCGCTGTGAGGCACGAGTCCAAGCCTCTGCCTCTTTTGTTGACACCCTTTATATTTAGCAAAGAAACAAAACTGTCCTTGCAATGTGTGGACATGATAGGTGCTTGCTTGCTCTGGGTCTCCCCAGGGAGTTCTCATCTAGTATGCATCCTTCTGCATTGCACCACTTTGGGGAAACTTATAAAGCTCCCTCTTGCATGTAACCATGTTATGTAAAGCATCTGAATATGCCACCCTTAAAGAAGATGTGCCAGCTCCAAGAACCTCATTCAGATATTTCAGATATGATAATGACCCATTTAAAGTACTAATTAAAATTGGATGAGTTTCATATCTCCCCCAGCTTTAGAAAAGAAAAATCACAGGCCAAATATAAATTTCATAAATGCTTGATAAAACCTCCACAGGAAGGAATTTGGCAAAGGGCATCGAGACCAGGCACATTTGAGCAAATGAAAGAACCTCTAGCAAGACTCTGAAGTCTGACCTTCACAATGTATAATAATATACTCGATGACAAAAGTAATAAATACCACAGAGTGGGACAAAATTTATCTAATTAAGCAGTTTTAGCCATGCTTTGGCATTCTTTTCAAATACACTTCTTACCAGGATTTTCAAAATTACCATCACAGCTTTTCAGTGATGTTCTGAAAATACTGCTTTTTTTTTTTCCTCCATGCAAAGCAGCACATCTTCAGTTATTTTATGGTCACATCCACTTCAGCAGTGTCATTTCCATTACAGCAGTGGAAAGGCCTGAGAGAGCTGTGACTAGTGATAGCCATCACTTCACTGGTAACTATGGGCCAAGCATGTCCTTCCAAGCTTTGCGTTAAAATCAATGGATAAGCTAATTGAATAGACACTGCCATGTGAACTGAACCCCAATTTCTTCTCTGGGAGGCTGGACTAAAAAGTGTGCTTTCTTACTCTTGCTCTGTTCCCAGAATCACAGAAGAGATGAGTTAGAAGGGACCTCTAGAGGTCTCTAGTTTGACTCCCCCACTTCTTTACACCTCTGTTAGTTATTTATACACAGTGATAAGATCTCCCTAAACTTTCCCTTCTCCAGACTGAACGGTCGCACCTCTCTCAGCCTCTCCTTGTAGGACACATGCTTCAGTCCCTTCATCGTACCCATAGCCCTTTGCTAGAGTCTCTCCAGTATGTCCATGTCTCTGTTGTACTGGGGAGCCCAGAACTGGACACAGTACTCAGATGTGGTGTCACCAGTGCTGAGTAGAGGGCAGGGTCACCTCCTTTGACCTGCTGGCAACACTGCTTTTAATGCAGCTCAGGAGGTTCTTGACCTTATTTGCTACAATTGTGCACTGCTAGCTTATGGTCAGCTTGTTGTCTACCAGGATCCCCCACTGTCCTTCTCTGAAGACCTGCTTTTCAGTTGGTTGGCTCCCAGAGTCTACTGGTGTATGGGGTTTTTCCTCCACAGATGCAGGACTTTGCACTTCCCCTTACTGAACTTCATGAGATTCCTGTCAGCCCATTTCTCCAGCCTGTTCAGGTCAGGTCCCTCTGAATTGCAGCACAACCCTCTGGTGCATCAACCAACTTTGTATTGTCTGCAGTCTTGCTGAGCCTTCACTCTGTTCCAACATCTAGGTCATTAATGATGTTATGGGACGCAGTGTGAAAAGCCCTGCTAAAGTCAGGATAAACATCCACTGCTCCCCGTCTCGCCCACTGAGCCATTCGTTTCATTGTAGAAGGCTACCAGGTCAAGCATGATTTTCCCTTTGCAAATCTTTGCTGAGTACTCCCAGCCAGTTTCTTGCCCTTCATGTGTTTGGAAAAGTTTTCCAGGATTATTTGCTCCATCACCTTCCCTGTGATTGAGGTAAGGCTGCTTGGGCTGTAGTTCCCTGTATCCTCCTTCTCACCCTTCATGAAGACGGTGATGTTTGCTCTCTGCCAGTCCTTATGAACCTTTTCCAATTGCCATGACTTTTGAAGATAATGGAAAGTAGCCTTGCAGGGACATTGGTCAGCTCCCTCAGCACTTGTGGGTGCATTCCATCAGGGTCCATGGACTTGTGTCCATCCAGTGTGTTCACATGTTCCCTAAATGATCCTACTCCAACAAGGCGGTCTTTTTTGTTCCAGTCTTTCCCACTGGTCTCAGGGCCCTGGGAGTGCTGAAGGCGAATACCAGTAAAGACCAAAGTGAAGAAGGCATTCAGTACTTCAGCCCTTTGACTACCTTGTCATTTGTCACCAGGTCCCCTGCCCCACCAGCAGCAGGCCCACATTTTTCCTAGTCTTCCTTTTGCTGCTGATATACCTGCTGAAGACCTTCTTGTTGCCCTGCATGTCCTCCACCAGATTTAACTCTAGGTGGGCTTTGCCTTTCCTGAGCCAATTCTGCATGTTCAGGCAGTGTCCCTGTATTTCTCCTGGGTTACCTGTCCCTGCTTCCACCTCTTATTTGTTTCCTTTTTATGCTTGGGTTTAGTGAGGAGTGGCAGTCCTCTTGCCACCTTTGCTTTTTTTCCTTCTCATCAGGATGGACCATTCTTGAGCTCACAGGAAGTGATCACTGAAAACAAACAGCTGTCCTGGACCTCTCCTCCCTCCAGGACTGTATCCCACACAGTTCTTCTAAGCAGTTCTCTGACCAGGCCAAAGTCGGCTCTCCTGAAGTGCAGGGATGTGATCCTGCTGGTAAAGCCCAGGAGTGGAAGATGAAGAAAACCTTACAGGGACTGGTCACAGACAGAGAGGCATGGCAGAGCAAGGTGAATTCCTCCACATTCCTTATTCCCTGCCTGGCTCCTGGTTCAAGGATCCAGCACAGCTCTGCAAAATGATCTTGCATAATTTGTGCTGCCAATGCACGGCATGAAACCTTTTCCCAAAAGACACCCACAGCAAGGCTGTTCTGTCACTGGCCCTGCACCCCAGGTGCTTGCTTCACAAACTGTCCTATGCAACAGGAACTTGCAAGGTTGGGAATGGGTGAGACAAAGCACAGATGGCTTCAGGCGCTTTAAGTATGGGAACAGACAAATCTGATATCCCAAGGAACTTTACAATGCTTATGTCAGGGACCAATACCAATACACAGAGAGCACATTTGAAATTCTGGAGGTTTCACTTGAGAGATCAATTCAGTCATTTTATGTAGATCTGTGTGTGGTCTGGATGAGCACCTGCTGGAGGAAAAGTGGAGGGCTGTCAAACTATAAGATGCAAAAGCCTACTTTCCACAAATAATAAAGTCATGCTGGATGCTGGGATTGGCTGAGGAAGAAGATGCAGACTTGCATCTGGTTCACTGCCCAGTCCAGAGTATATGCATCATGCTCTGCAATTGAGAAAAACTCTCTGAGGACACCAGAAAGGCTTTCCAAACTGAGTGCTGTAAGAGGTAGACATTGAATGGTCCATTACAAGTTATGACCAACACTATCTGGATATATATATATCACAGAATTTACTTCCCTCATACTCCAAGACAGAAGATAGCATGTTAAAACCTGTTAACATTAGTACTTCTGCCTGGTCTTGAGACTCACTCCTTCTTTCTTTTCCCACTTCTTCCAAGCCACTTCTCATAGAATCATAGAATCATTTAGGTTGGAAGAGACCTCTAGGATCATCAAGTCCAACCATCAACCCAACACCACCATGCCTTCTAAACCATGTCTCAAAGTGCCACGTCTATGTGTTTTTTGAGCTCCTCCAGGAATGGTGACTCCACCACCTCCCTGGGCAGCCTGTTCCAGTGCCTGACCACTCTTTCAGTAAAGAAATTTTTCCTAATATCCAATCTGAACCTCCCCTGGCGCAGTCTGAGGCCATTTCCTCTCATCCTATCGCTAGTAACTTGGGAGAAGAGACCAACATCCACCTCACTGCAACCTCCTTTCGGGTAGCTGTGGAGAGCGATAAGGTCTCCCCTCAGCCTCCCCTTCTCCAGACTAAAAGAAATGTAGAACAGTTCTCTTCTTTTCTATCCCCTCTTCATATCTGAAGACAGTGCATTTTGCAACGCTAGGGGCGCGGGGAAGAGTGGCTGGAAAGCTACCCGGCAGAGAAGGACCTGGGGGTGTTGGTTGACACCCGGCTGAACATGAGCCAGCAGTGTGCCCAGGTGGCCAAGAAGGCCAACAGCATCCTGGCTTGTATCGGGAATAGCGTGGCCAGCAGGAGTAGGGAAGTGATCATCCCCCTGTACTCGGCACTGGTGAGGCTGCACCTTGAATACTGTGTTCAGTTTTGGGCCCCTCACTACAAGAAGGACATTGAGGTGCTGGAGCATGTCCAGAGAAGGGCAACGAAGCTGGTGAAGGGTCTGGAGAGCAGGTCTTATGAGGAATGGCTGAGGGAGCTGAGGTTGTTTAGCCTGGAGAAGAGGAGGCTGAGTTGTAGAGACCTTATCGCTCTCTACAACTACCTGAAAGGAGGTTGTAGTGAGGTGGGTGTTGGTCTCTTCTCCCAAGTTACTAGCGATAGGATGAGAGGAAATGGCCTCAGGCTGCGCCAGGGGAGGTTCAGATTGGATATTAGGAAAAAATTCTGTACTGAAAGAGTGGTCAGGCACTGGAACAGGCTGCCCAGGGAGGTGGTGGAGTCACCATCCCTGGAGGTGTTCAAAAAATGTGTAGATGTGGAACTCTGGGACATGGTTTAGGAGGCATGGTGGTGTTGGGTTGACGGTTGGACTTGATGATCCTAGAGGTGTTTTCCAACCTTAATAATTCTATGACTCTATGATTTCCCCATCTAATGCCATAACAGCACACAGCAGAGTGGACATACTTTTCAGTCTTTGCCTAATATTACTTCTTATTGAAAACACCTGCCTATGTGGAAATTAATTTCTGATTGCATACAGTTTGCCTAACCTAGGTTCCTGAACTGTACTTAATCACCCGATGCTTGGTGAAGCAATCCCGCTGAAATAAGGTCTTCATACGGGCCCCAGTCCTCACTAGTTTTTCACACCTCTCACAGAGGCGCTCAGACACAGACCCACGTGCCCTGCTGAATCACTTACCTTCTGGGGGATGTCCTCTGTGCCCTGGCTGAAGTAATCTTTGATGTTGTGTGCCATCACAACAAGGTGACATGCTTTCTGCAGACTGACGTGTCACTGGGGCGATAATGGAAGATGGTCTTTCCAGTCCTCAGGTTTTGAATTGTGTGGAAGAAAAACCTTTTTATTTCTTGCTGAGCTGGGTGACATGTGCTTCCTGCAGACTCATAGAGATATCTTTGGGGCAGGTGTGGTTTTCCTGCATGGGGACCTACTACAACATGCACACAGTCTGGTGGCTCAGCAGTATGGGGTGCTGGGGTGGGTCACACCAGTGCCATCCCTGGGAGCTAAGCTGAGAGATCAGTACAGGTGTATAACCATGGTAATAATTTTTACATGTATCTATCCAACTTTATCTAAGATATGGAAGATGATTAACAGTGCTATTTGTGAATAGTTTTGCACTCCAAGTGTTGTTCAAGGCTCTCTGTTGTTTCTCCCAGACTTTGCAAAACTCCCCCCAAAATCACCGATCTCCTTGCAATGCCTTGTATTTTATTGTTTCATTATTTTACATGCCTCCTATTAATTAGCCATGGCTGGTATGTACATGTTTGTGCACTGCACTGACTGCACCGTAACACGCACATACCTGAATATTATATAGCATGATGAATGGTGAGTTCCTCTTAAACACCAGTTTGCTGGTAGAGATTGAGTGCAGTTATCTGGGTGACCTAAATTACTTCATGAGCTAGGGCTGCTAAGAGAGAGTGAATAAGTGATGGCATTATGAAATAGTGTTTTCTCTTGTGTAGCTAAAAATGGCTCCAGCCAAATAATGCAGGCTCTAAGGTTGCTTTGGGGTGTGGTGAACTTGTATGTCTGCAGTTTCTCACAGGAAAGGAATAAAAAAATCCCTTCTCTGAAGGGCTCCTTCACTGAATTTTAAGAGGATTGGATAAGAACTCCGTATTCTTGCTGAAGGAAACATTTGCTAGTTGTGTTTGCCCTCTGCCAATTTTCTTAACTGTTTCATACTAAAGGGTTTACAACAACCATTACAAACCAGGTACATGCAGCCAGAGCTCACCTACTGTGCCTTGAGCAATGCCTGGCAGCTCCCAACAGACCCTGGCCTGCAGCAGCAGCATCAGCAGAGCAGCTGTATTGAAAGACCAGCCTGGAAGGTGCTGGAAGTTCTAAATTTTCCCCGATAACATGAAGAGTCAGCATGTTTCAGGTTTTCATGAGAATTTTCTGCATCCAATGGATACAAAAAATAGTGACTGTTCCAGTAAGATCAGGATAAATCACCTCTTAGTTAGAAAAGAAAGGAAAACAAGATTGCTTCTAACATAGCAAGCAAGCACTGAATGGCTTTGTACCTAGGTTTTGTACAGCTCCTGTTTTCCTTGTTCACAGTGAATATACAGGAGGCCTTTAACTGGTTAAGCTAAGTACCAATGAGTAAAGGGAATGTTCAAAGCATCATGTTGAGATACTGTGGAGGGGATTCTTGAACATACCGGAGAAAATCAAACCAAACTCCTCAAAGACATTTGGATGCATTTCCTGTTGTGCCATGGAAATGATTATTTTTTTTTTAATGTGATAAGGGCATATCAAATCCTACATCTCTTTGGAAGAGCAAAAAAAAATATGAAGGCATCTTGCAGGGATCAGGGAAGTTGTCAATTGTGTAACTGTGGAGTTAAAAGGACGTATTCCTGTTACACAGTTCCTACCCTAAGCAAAGACTAAGGGTTGGATAAACTCTTTATACTGGGAATCATGGAGCAAAGAGGGGCAAACTGACAAGGTGTATTTATTAGCAACTATAAAAGAAAAAAATTTTTTTTTGAGACAACAGCCATTTGTGTTGCTGCATGTTCTTAGGGTCAGAGTAGCTCAGTTGCAGCAAAACACGGTGTCCTCAGAAGAGCACAGTTAGGTAGGTCTATGGCCTATGTGACTGTAGAGAAGAGTATTCAACATTATGTTTCCAGCACCAAGACTGGTAAGTGTGTAAAGTTCATTTTGAGTCATGGGGCACTGAGGGAATCCCTACAATGCCAGATCAAATATTCTGCCATCTACTCCTCGTTGTCATTGTCCCCTACAGAGAACAGGTTTTACATTTGTTTCTATTTCTCTAGAAAAAATCAAATTGCAGTCCTAATTGTCCTTTAGATGAAGTGATAGTGAGGTTAGAAGTCTCAGTGGCCATAAACTGTGTTGCTGCTTTTCAGAAGAAAGCTCTCAAAATTTCCAGGTTAAACCTTTCAGAATCACTGAAGCCAAATGTTTTAGTGGTTACAGCAGTTTGGTCTTGTACAAAATTAAAACAAAACCCATTCATATTCAGGACTGCCTGAATTTCTGTGGTAAAAATTTTATTTTCCTAAGATGAAAATTTTATTTTTTGATAGTTCTGAGATAAAAGCTTTGATTGTCTTGCCAGTGTGATGTGTTCCATACCAATACTGAGTAAACCCATGATTAGTTACTACTTAAGCAGTATATGAATCCTGTGAAGAGTTTATCAATTTGCCCTTTCTCTTTGGCTTATTGCCTAATTAGGAACATGACTCTGATAATCTTCCACTTCAGCAGGTTTTGGTGCTTCTGTTATGTAAACATATGTGGAAGTGGCTATGCATATCACAATGATTAATCTGCATAATTAATATGATTAATATGCATATCACAATCATTAGTGTCTGCAAACTCCAGAAATGTTTGTGTTGTGATAGTCATTTTAATTGCTAACCAGACAGTGTTAATTAGGGGAAATCCATGATATTGTAATTGGTCTGTCAGCTCTTCTTTCACACTGGTGAAATTCTCTTAGGAAAGTCACTGAGGAGTTCTGAAGAGAAATTGCTCCTAATGGGCAAAGCATACAACTGAATGGAAAGAGATATGATAAAGTCATGATAAAATCATCATTTAAGGATTTAGAACATCAGTAATGTTTTAAAATTATTTATGTGTCTGCCTTTCTTTCTGCCTGTTCATCTGTTATTTCATGCATCCATATTGCTCTCCAAAAAGTGACAGGTATTTCTAATTCTAGAGAAGGAAAGAGAGTCTGTATGTAGCTCTGTTTTTTGTTTCAGGTTGTTGCTAGTGACAGGTATTTCTAATTCTGGAGAAAAGTCCTTATGTAGCACTGTTTTATATTTCAGGTTGTTGCTAGTATTTTCAGATTTTTATTAACTTTTTATTGGTTGATAGATCAGAAATTGGATCAGGGATGTGTGTTTACAAACAGGTCAGCCAAAAAAAAAAAAAAAAAAAAAGGCAATAAAAGAAGAGAGGAGAAATGTTGATATATTTCATAATTCTGTTTTGTGTTTGTTTCTCTTAGAAGAATGAATCTTTATCAGAAAGAGACTGGAAAGATTTGTCATTATGAACTGTGCTTTTATTGATTTTTTTTTAAAGCTAGATTCAAATCCATACAATCATTTGGTGATATAATGTACTTTCTCTCCAGCACTGCTAATATCGAAGCATTAAAAGAATAGTGAAAGCCTACTCTGAAATCTAAATATTGAGTGCATGTTGAGCCTATATTTTCAAATATAGTATTTATAATCAGGAATCCAAAACAAAATTCTCAAAATTTTGAATTATCAACTACAGGAGACATATTGTCAAGAAGGGGTGTGTTCCTATCCAGCATTTCTGCAAAACTGGACTGACAGACATGTCTGAAGCTGGCCTTTCTGAACCATATCTATAGAAAAATCCCTGCTTAGTTTTGAAAAGCTCAGTCTTACACTTGTATTCAGGCAACAAAATGTGACCTCTCCTTTGTTTTTTTTTTTTTCAGAATTGGAGAACTTTCACAACCGTTAATGCCTTTAATGAGGACTGTGGTTGAGTAATTATGTTGCCCAACTATAGATTAAGATATCTTGCAGTATTTTGAAAATGTTGGCATTGTTTTAACTTGTGCTTGTTGTATTTACTGTAGCTGTCTGTCATTTCTTTACATCTCTTAGAATGTAAACTGCTTTTGCTGCAAATATATTTTTAGTTTGTGTTTGGGCCGTGTCAAGCAGCGTGGGCACTTAGGGATGCAGCGTTTGAAGGCACTCCTGTGCTGGTGCAGAGAGCACCATCCTACAGCTTTCGGTGGGATCTGAGCTGTGTGGATGCATTTCCCACAGCACAAAGCCTGGTGCAAAGTAGGCGGCTTCCTGGTGGATTCACACAAATACTGAAAGTTGTCCCAGTTACATGTTTTGCCCTTCACAGCTTTTAATATTTGTCAATTTAGTCATTTTTTTCTTCCTCAGAACGTGTGTGGGTTTTCTAAAGCCAATAAAATAAAAATACTGATCCATTTAGTCCCATATCTTATCTTCAGAAGTAACCAGTTCAAGAGACTTCAGGGAAAAATTAAATGTATACCAAAGAGAGAAGAGCCCTTAGGTCTGAAGAGCAGAGGAAAGGAGCTGAAAAGCTATCAGAAAGACACTGGTTAATTTTTATTAGACAATAGTAAGAGATACTAGAGTATTTTTTAATAACTTATTATTATTACAAGCCTTTATTTTAATAATAAAATAGACCATTATTCCCTTTCTACCAATCCTCCCATGACATAACATCGTATCTCTCTGGTCAAAATGTTTTTTCCATTCCTTTGATCAGCAATTCCCTTTCAAACTATCTCCTCTCAGCTCCTTCTTTGATCACCTTTGACAGACTGCTAGAGCATGGAGGACTAATGTATTTAGAAGAGCAAGGAAAATCTCAGGATACAAAAAAAATATATATGTGAAATACAACATAGACATGTCTCCAAAGCACAGAGTGAAAATAAAAGATATATGTGCTAGTGCAAGAAAATGGCAGAAGCAAGAAAAATTGGCTGGTGTCTCTCTGGTGCTGCAATTCATACTTTGCCTTGGGGTTTCAGCAAACAGCATCTGCGTGAACCTTGATGGCTAGAAATCAATAATATAGATTTCATCTGCAAACAGATGCAATCTCTGCCCCTTTATGGGAGGAGCAGCTAATACCTCAGGCAAACACAGTGCATGACTTTCAGGTATGCCTAGCGTGTGCCATAGGGAGTGTTGCGTAACCTTGCAAGCAGCCTTATTTTCATATTAAGCACAATGACAAATCAAAGGGTCAGATATAAGGGGGGAAGACTGCTGGGGAAGGACAAATTTAGGAGTAAAGTCTAAAATAATGATGTCATAAACTGTTTAAGAAAATCATGTGAATAAGACTTTAAGAAATATTAGTGGAAGAGTGTCATTTCTTAGGGAGGATAGCTGGGTATATGACACCCTTGAGCCACCAACATGTCATAAGCTTTGTTTTAAAGTATTTTATAGATTTCTATTTCCTAACCACTTTTATTTCAGCCTGATGTTGCCTGCAATTCCTTCCTTCCTTTTTTTTTTTCTTTTTTCCCTATCTTTCCTTCATAGTTCTCTTTCAGAGATCATAAAATTTCCCTTTAGCATCAGCATGTGATTTCTTCATTTTGATGGAATTTTCATTTCTTTTTGCTTCAGTTTTCCACCTGGAAATAAAGACAGTGTTACTTAATAATCTGAGAGGATGTTACAAGTGTTCCTGGATGATTTAAGAGTGTTTCACAACAGACTTACCTTTCATAAAAGTAGGGATAAAGCGATAGCTAGGGAGGGGACTTACACCTTTTAGAAAAAAAGATAGATAAAAGTGAAATTCCTTTTACTTCCCTCTCTGCTGCAAACTGTATTTAAGATGTTTTATCACAGAACATGAAAATCACAAGTTTTTGACTGTAGCACAACTGTGGAAACTGCAAACGGACTCAAACTATTGTTCCAAAGTATCTCTCACTTAGTTACACATTAACAGCTGCAGTAGTTGTACATTCACATATTAAGATATCATCCAATTTTAGAGTTAAAATGAAAGCTTCCTTTTCAGTGCATTACCACTGAAATAAGTGTATACAATTTTTTCTGGAGAAAGTAATGAATCTTTATGTAGCACTCTAATGGCCTATAACATATTTGGCTGAGTGGAATGCTAACAAATATTAAACTTTAATCTTAATAGACTACAGAAAGTATATGTATATATTGAAATTTTAAGATTAAGGGGGTACAACGCGTACACTCAGTAGTGCTAGTACAGAATGTTTTGCATTAATGGTATCATAAGAGCTCTCTAAAACTCTTGTCACAGCAGTTCTGTCCCTTACTTATAAGAAAAAAAAGTTGTTACATGTTGGATGCACTTTCAAACTATTTCTTCCTCCTTATAGTTCAGCTGAACAAGTAATAATTAATTATATTCAACTTTTCCATGATTCCCCCCAACCCCCACCCAAAAAACCCACCCTGAAAATGAGCCTATTTCTGTGTGCACCAGCTGCTCTGGGCATACTGCTTCCTCTACTATGTGCTTCCTCTATTATGTATATCATGTTTTGCTTTGATACTGGCAAAAATATATTGATTCTCAAAGATCTGTGGTTTTGTTGGAGAGTAAAAAATATTTTTGGGGGGGTGGCTTTTATTCAGTACTTTTGTGAAAAATATGAACTCAGTAAAACTCAAGTTTCATTATGAAATATTTTTGCTGGAAATTTTTTGACCAGCCTTACCATTTAAATATCTAGATTTATGTACACTAATGACTCACACGTCCTTCCCCCACTGATTTTCAACACCTTTGCTATTGTTTTCACAAACTGCTCTTTCCTCTTTCATTCTGAAAAAATACAAAGGCGGTTGTAATCAATCCTTGCCTTGCTTTTCCTTGCCTTTCTAGCAATTGCTTCATTTTTTGGCTTAAGACCCAGCTCTTTTCTGAGATAGGAGCACACCTCTCTTGATCTTTCAGATTTGTCTTCTGTGTTGTGCTCTATCAAAGGGATATACCAAATGTCACCACGGCTCAGTTAGCATCACTTTATACTGTGGGTTGAGAGTTTAAAACAACTTTAGGAAAAGAGACTGAAGGGAGCAGACAATGCAGAACTTGTTCTAGACAGCTGCACTCACGGAAGTTAATTAATATGCCAAATGTTAAGTTTATCTTTAACTAAGTTGCCTATTCCTAAAGAAGTAAGCACCCATTTTACACTTCCTCTCGATGTTAGGGTACCACTGTGGTGCCACATTTCCCAAGCCCCACCTATCCTGGAGGCACCTGATGTCCTTTGCCACATTGGGACTTTCTGCCAATGACCATGTTGGCTCTGCAGTGTTTCTTCCGGGGAACTTCAGTTTTGACAAATGTTGGGTTCACTAAACTGAAGCTTCTTCCAGCCACACCTTGGGGGGGATTTTCAGAAACAGTAGCCACTCTGACTGAAATGTTTTATCTCAATAAATGACTGAAAAAAAAGTGATAGCCTCTCTCTGAAAATCCCAGTAGGTTTTACGGCTTCAAACAGACACTGCATTCACAATGTTATAAGTTATAAACATCAGTTGATGGTGGGATTGATTGCTCTTGTCTGAGTTTAACTGGCCAAAGGTTAGTAGTCTAGCCTAAACTAGTCATCTAGTCCCCCTCTGTAATCAGCAGTGAAATATAGGTAGCTCCAGAAGTGATTCATGCCTCATACCCAAATCTATCTAAAGATGGGATGAGTCACTGACTGCAGAGGGAGCTGCGAGGGGGTTAAAGTTAGGTGAGGCATATTGTGCTGCTGAACATTGTGTTAGCCTGCTCTCATAACGAACCAACATGCCTTAGCTGTAAACTACTTACAGTCTAGGCTGCAACACCTCTCTTTTGGAGCAGGGTGGGAGCACGCAGCTGGACAGTCGTGGCAGCTCACAGGACAAGTGCTGGCAGGTTTAGCTGCCATAGCTGAGTCATGTGGCTGAACCCTTAGTGCCAGCATCTGTTTGTAAAACTGGCTCTGAGATACTTCTGGTAAAGAGAATTATGACTCTGAAAGGTTGTGAGTGCTTTTGAAATGTTACACCATATAGCTCAAGCTATTACCAAATATTTCAGCGCTCTTCTTCTTGACTGCAGTATCACATATCTCTTTCTATCTGCAGGTACTAACAATAATTAATTAATTACTTCATTAAGCACGCTGAGAATCTTTGAGCCTGAAAAGCAAAACATTGTATAAAGTCAGTATCTAGTCCCTACGACTTCATTAAAATGATTCTCATGTCAGCCATCCTGACTATTTATAATTAATCCAAATAGTCCATTTGACCTTTCACTTTATTCCTGACAAATTTTTCTTGCATCTCCCACATAATTGAAAACCCCATCACCACAGCTACATCTTATTCTTTCCACAGTCTGGGAGCTTTCCAGTTCACCTCAGTCCTTGTGTTTTTCATTTTTTGAGAATCCTTCTTGAACTGATTTCATTTTCACCTCCTCATTCAGGCTTTGCTGTTACTTCTGATGGATTTGTTGCTATGCAGCATGCTTCTCCCTATGGAATACATCCATTTATGTTTGAATATTTTGTGTTTCCATTGCACCATCTCATTAGATTTGACTCAGAACCACCTGTGTTTACTTCTTGCTCTGATGGAATTTGTTGTCTTTGCTTTATGTTTCATCCTTGGTCATAGTGGCAAAGGTGTAATCCTGACTGTTCAGACACCATCAGTTTGTCTCCAGCTATGTCTCTGAGGTTAGTCACAACAAACAGAAGCAGTAGGGAAGGCTGGGAAGGCTGCAGGAAATGAACATTGTGGAGTTCTTAATAATGGGAATACTTGTACCAGCAATGCTTATGTTTTGCAGTCATGCCTAGGACCTTATCATGCTACATACTATACACCTACAACAAAACACAGCACTTACCCATGGCCAGACACACCACATACCATAAGTTCCTTGCAGCACTCGTGCCTCCTCCACTGAACCGTGAACTTGGATTAAGACCAGGCTTGAAGCAAAATGTAAAGTGGAAAACTGATGTCCTCCTTTTTCTTGTCCAAATTCAATAACTGAACAGTCTCTAAATGTTTGGATGTTTTTGATCTGGATCTATAAACTCTGTGTATAGAACCATGAAAAGGTTTTCTTTGAAAATAAATGTACCTAGATAAGAAATATACCTAGGTATGCCTTGAAAAGATATATACCTAGAAGAATGTTGAGTAAAATCAATAGAGAACAAGTACAGAAGTCCTTGGACAGCATTTATTTTAATTTAGGAATTAGCTAAATCATTTTAAGCTGGACTGAAGCTGGAAATGTATATTTGCAATCTGTTTAGAAGGACAAATATAGGATTGCTTGAAATGGCAGAGCATTCATTTAGATGAAAAGAAACCCTGTCCTCTTCCTTTAACTTACTGGTATGTATTCTACTTAGATAGTGGGCATGGGCCTTGAAGCTGATACAGCTACTGTTGAGAGGATGAACTCTAACAAGCGGTTTTAGAGTCCATGTCAACCACCCCCTCTTCCTAGCAGGCCTCCTTTCACAGCAGTCCCCACTCCTTCATCACCTCCTGCCACACAGACAATAACCTGAGAAGATGCCCAGGGAAGTGTTAAATCACTAAAGCAGGACTGGAAGCAGCCAGGATATGTTACTTTGCACTTTGGCACACTTCAGAGGCTGGATCTGCAGCTGGCAGATGGTAACTAGCTCAACTGCAAGGGCACCGGGTTGGATAGCAGGATCTCATTCCGTGGCCACATCTCAGCTAAATGAATGTTTCAGAGTTTCAAATCTTTTCAGCTGGCTTTCTGTTCAGCTGAAACCTGTGGCAAGTTGATTTGAGCTAAACAGAGAAAGGATTGCTGAAGTACAACTGTGCACATGGAGGTTTGCAATGCTTTTGAATCAATTTTATTTTACAATTAAATTAATATAAATAAATTTAAATCCATACTTGTAATTAAAGCAAGTTTCCTGTGCCTCCCAACTGCAGGCAGAATCTGAGTTTTAGTCTGTGAGGAATCGTCCCTTTTGCAATTCACTGCAATCCCCCCAGATCTTGCTGGCTCTGCTAAAGCATTAGATATGCTGAAAATGCATTTCTTAGGGTACTCTGAAGAAAGTTGGCTGATAACTTTGGAAGTCCTTTTTCATGTTTGGTTTATTTGAATCTATGGGTAAGTATTCAGAGTCTGGGATTTACATGTTATACATATAATGAAAGAAAGACAGAAAATACATCAAATTATGTAACTTTGGGAATTAAACATTCCCCCAAATTATTTTTCCTTGTTTCCTTGAATTTTGCAGGACAAAATTTTTTATTGCACCGTATTAATTTTTTCCATAAGAAATCTGCCATATTATCCTATGTACTGTGGATTAATCAGCAGAGTTAGATTTTTATGTACTCCAGCATTTGTACAAATGTTGTGCATATGAGGACTGTTGCTAATATTGGCCTCTGTCCTCAGGTAAGACAAGATGCTAACATAATACAAAACACACTGATTTATTTTGCAAATATTTGAACATCGGGAGAATTTATTTGTGATAGTTTGAGATCAGGTGCAGATAGCTGTAAATGGGAATTTTAGACAAAGTAGCCATGGAAGAAAACCATCCTGTTGGATAGTGCATGATGAGACTTCGTATCAATGGGCAGAGAAGTCCTCTTACCATCCTATCACTTTGTTTCTGCAATGGTTTTAGAGTGATATAAGATGATCTACGAACATCTCATGCTATGGAGGAATGAGATGGTCTTTCTTCCAATAACTGTAGAGTAGTAAAGTTACATGATCTAAATAATTGAAAACTCTACAAAATTGGAGCCTCCAGACTATTAGTCTGTTTTGGAAGGTTACATTGAAGGCCTATTCTCAGAAATTCCACCATTTTCAGCCTCTTTATAGAGGCTCCCTGATGTCTATAATGACATCGAGGAATTGAATCCTTTTCTATAACGGGGAGAAAGAATGGAGACCTATTCTCGCTGCCGCCACAGCAGATGGAGGCAGCTCTGGGGGAGACCCTTCTTAAACCCAGTAGATGCCTGGAGAGTCACCTCAGCTTGTGTTTGCAGATGAACCCAGTAACTACATCACCATTTGATGCTGGTTGACTTTTGTGTGTGATAAACTGCTTCTTAAATTTACTTTCCTGCAGAAAATAAACGTTGAGTGAGGGGTGGTCCTCAAGAAATGAGGGGCCAGCTGCATCTTTCCAACAAGCTCAAGAGATACCTTGCTGTGCTGGGTCCCACACAAAACTGCTTCTGGTGCATTTCTTTTTTCAGTCCTATTGCTGCAAATCTTGCCCAATTTGCTTTCACTGGCCTAATGTTCTTTTTATTTGGCCACACTGAAGTTCCTAGAAGGATTAAACTGTACTTCACCATGAAAAGATTTGTGATTTGGCATTTGATTTTTCAGTTGCTGTGCTCAGAGCTCTTTGCAGACAAAGTGTCACACCACAGCTCTGAGAAACTTATCTAAAAGACCTAAAACCAAGCCAAGGATGATGTAATGAACAGGTATCAAAGAGCAAAACAATGAAAAACAATATGCTAAGTTATGCAGGAAGAGCCTTGTACATGAAAAAGGACTGGAGGGTTGGTCTCTAATCTTGTAAGCCTCTGCTTAACTGTGTAACTCATTCATTTCTTGACTGTTTGTATGTTTAGTTTTTAGTTTCCTTGGGACAGGGACAGTTAAAGGTTGAGCAGAAAGATGTAAAACCTAACTGGAAACATTATTCAGAAAAGAAGACTGTACAAGAATGAGGATAGATAGAATAGTGCCTTATGTAACATGATTGGCGCATGAATGGAAACACAGAAAGGGACTGTCAGAGAGGGCATAAGATGAGCAATTCAAACCGATGAATAACTGTGGGAGTGGTTAAGACTTCCTACTCACCAATGAGAAAAACAGTGATGTGGTAAGAGCTTGGGTTGACAGGAAGGAATAAGAGCAGCATTCCCCTCAGTGTGCTCAGCTGTGCCTGCCTCTTTGTGCGTGAGTCTAAATCTTGGCTCTGGTTGGTTCAGCACTGTCTTATGTTGATCATCACCTGATGAATAATTGTGGTTTTGTGGGTAACTGTCAATGATTGCTACCCTCTGGTTCTTGCTACAGCCTATGAAAAAGAACATAAAATTGGTGCTCCCTCCTGATTATTGAGGCAAACTGTGAAACCCAAACAATCAAAGCTCTTAGATCTTTTAAATCATATTAACTGCCGAGGTAACTCAGCTCCCCTACAAATGTGCAAACTAATTTTACAGGATTTTATGTTCTTTCAGAAGCTAGACTGATTTCTGGAGGTGGATATATGTAACTCACTTTGATCTGGAGGTTGCTTTTCTCTGATACTGTTTGTTTTTCTGGTATATCACCAGTTTTATTGGCAAGTGTAAATGATCAAAATTCTCAACACCTTTTGTCATGGAGACCTCCCTGGACTAAGCTGCCTGTTACATCATTGCCTGCAAAGATGCTGAGTGGTCCTTTCTAAGCCCATTTTATTTCAGTGATGGGGAATCTACCACCTGTCTCTGCAACATTCCACTTAAGTGAATTGATATAGTCTCCTTCAGTCCCACAGGATAAATCCAGGATAAATATGGCCCAATCACTAAACTCCCTCCCCAAAATTTGGAGTCATCTCTGCAAGGTAAAGCTAAGCCCTGTATTTGCTTATTTGGCTGCTGTTGACATAGACCATTCTTTGTCAAAAGCTCTTGGAGATAGATACTAAATACTTTCTCAGTTCTGTGTTCAGAATGCACCAACATCTACAAAACACCTGAAAAGGCCTTTTTCCAGTTACTAGGTCTTTGTGGAGTTTCTTTCCAACACCTATTTACTACCCAGAGATGAATCAAAAAAGAAGCAGTGAATCAGTAAGCTGTGGACTTTTAAGAGGTCGCTTGCACCACGCAGCCCAAGAACTGGAGCTTGCAAATCCTTATTTCTAGAAGAAATCCACTGGACTTTGTAAAATATGGGACAAAGGTGCTATGTGAAAAATGACTTAAGAACGATGTTCTCAAATGCTAAGCTGGGCTGTAGCTCAAGGATATCCACAGGCTACGATGGCTCCTTCCTCTCTAAGGCAGCAATACTACCCAAGGCTTGCTGTGGGAGATTAACCTCCATAGAACGGGGGATGCACAAATTGTCAGCCCTTTTCAGACTTGCTTTGTATCTTGCACTGACACAGGTCAACCATGGCTTGTGTGGGGAAGGCTACATGTCAGTGATGATAAAGTTGCTCTTGGGTTTTTGTGGAAGAGCCTAATCAGCACAGCAAGCACCAGGTAGCTCTACCTCCAGTTGCGTTCAAATGGTCACCAGTGAAACACTTGTGTCTGAGCAGGTTAGACCATACCAAAATGATAATTATGCAGCTGGATTGCATTGGTCTCTGGTAAAACTCTCTGTATGCAACCATTATTTCTGCTGCTTTCTTCACAAAATTCACACATAGGGAATTAGCATCATATATTGAATTCTTCCTGTGGAATCCAGTCAAACAACAGCTTGTTAATAAGATTCTGGAAGTACGGCTCTTCCAGGAAGAACTTCAAACTCCCTGCTGCTTTGGATACTGGCTGTGATGAATGTGGTACTGCCTGCAGCATACTGTAGTTTTTGACAGTGAGTAAACCCAAATATAATACTAAAGTCTGGAAAAAAATAACTATCCCAGCTATTAAAAAACTGTGGAACAGCCCTAGCCTCATATATTTCAAATTTACTGATACTGAGAACTAACAGTTACCATGAGTGCCATCTCCTTACAGGATTCCCTGCCTAAGCTCTCAGCCAGGTTACTGGGTATGGCCCAGGGAAGCATTGTGCTTTCAGATGCTCAGAGTCTAATATCAGCCTCACTCACAGAGAAATTAATTCCCTAATGGGACTCTAGCTTTAAAATAACAGTACCCTAATGGAGACAGCAAAATAAAAGTATACTTTTTCAGAAAAACATTAACCTTCAGAGTGTTATTTTTATTTGTATGCATTCAGTAGTACACAGGTTCTTTCACAGGAATATAAGCATAGCCACTTAGAAACGTCCATACCAGATCTGACCAGTACTCCATTTCAAAGGATTCAAAAGCAGATGCAAGAAACTTCACAGGAGGCAATGACAGGACAACCTGCTCCCAGGAGAAAGTTTCCACTTAATCCCCATCGATGCAATGTTTGGCTGATTTCACAAAACATGAGGGCTTATATCCCTTAGAAAAGTAATATATGTATTATAGAACAATCTGTATTTCTTACTTATAGATTTCTGTACAGTAATATTTACAATATATTGCAAGGATTACAGTCTCTATCGCATGTCTTCATTGCAAATACTTGCATACACCAGGTCATAAAAACCAGACTTTGTACCTTTCGCCTGTTAACGCTACAGCCGCGGACATTGCCCCTTGTCACAGCATTGGAGCAGCTTGAAACGCTTGGGTGTAAATAGCAGTTAGCACTGCACGCTTGCACTCCATCTGACTATTTTAGTTTACATAGTTCTAGTCAAACAAAATCATTCCATTTATGACTTGCCTTTGCCCTCAGCCCCAGTTTTAGGTTTCCCAAAAGACTGGAAACCCAACTCCATTATTAAAACTTGTGTTCATACTGCAATGGCCCGCATTACCGCAGTTTATCACTAAAGCTGAAAAAAACCCACCCTTTTCAAAGACATATATTTATCATTATATGTCTTTTATAATCAAATAGTTAAAAAAAAACTTGGGAATTTTCTTTGGAAAAAGATAGGTAGTGACTAACATTAGCAAGTTTTTCTCATTTTGAGGGATATGACTGAAAGACCCAGTAGAAGGAAAAAAAAGCCTTTACATGTAACAGTAACAGGAGCTGAGTGAAGCCGAGAGCTCCCACTCTTTGGAAAAAGCACTGAATTACCCATTCCCAAGATGTATGGAGAAAGAAGGACTGTCACCTACTGTTGTTCTGGCATACTGGGAAGGGTAGGTTATTAGCTTACCCAGAAGGCATTATTAAATAAAGGGAATCTATAGCTCGTCAGGGAAAGATCTTAGATAGATCCACATCATCTTTAAAGTAAGTGACACCTGGGAGAGCTTGGGGTTCCTCTCAGAGCTTGAACAAAGCCAGGGAAATTTTGCCACATCTCAGTGTGGAAAGTCACCACAACCCTACTGAACTGTTCATAAAGACAAAAAAGGGGATTAAAAACATATTCAGAATGGGGCCAGTTCTGATTTCACTAACCTCTGCCATAAAACCTTCATCGATTTTGAGAAAGGCTGATGTTCAGTACTTTCAAGCAAATTAAACATATTCCTTCCTAACATTGAAAACTCATGACCAACACATCTTTCATCTCAACTTTTGAGAGCTGCTCAACTAAAAAAGCAAAAACAAACAGAAATTTGAAAATTAAACAAAAAATTTCCTTGGAAACAAACAAAAATAAATCTCTTCCCCTGTGGCGTGGCACTGATTTGTAACACAAAGGATTTCTCCTGCACTCTGAGCTGTCTACAGTCATCCATATTTTCAAAGAAAAGCAGTCCTTAGCTCTGACAAATGCATATAAATATTTATGTGGTACCGCACCTTGCAAAGTGAGCATGAAAAGAACAGATACGGCAGGTTGTGTTCCTGACTAATAAACCTAGACTGCTTCCCTTAAAAACCTGCACCTGAAGTGCATAAATCTTACCATATTAGCAGCATCTTGGGTTGGAGTTTTCTGAGAATCATCCTTTAATAATAATGTAACAAATACACACGGAAATTTCATTATTTAATGAAAATACCTTCCCTCTAAGTTTGCAGAAGCTCACTCATGCAAACTATTTAGTTTTCTCCCAAGTGGAAAGCGAGTTCAACAATTATTTTATCTGGAATTGTTATCTATCTATCTCGACAACTTCAGACATGTAGACCTTAGTACATAACACTGGAAAATGAAGACAAATGCCCTGCATTCCCAAACCCTTGCTGTAACTGAGAACTAACCATCCAGGGACTGACAAGCACATTTAAAACATATGGAAATGCAACCCAGATGATTTTGCTGTGAATTTAGCTGATGTCAACTAAACCGCGTGATGAGCGCTTCAAGGGCAACTCTTCTGGTGTACAACGTTGGTGTAGGTGAAAATAGGCAACTGTTCCTCCTACCACCAATGTTTTATTGAATCGTCGCCGCTCACCCTCGCCCCTTCTGCTCCTCCAGATGTATTTATGGAGGGTAGCAAACACTTGAGAAATGCATCTCGAGTGCTCACTTGAGCTCGGCATCCACCTGGCTGCACCGGCAGCTGTTTTGGGCCAGGAGAGGCAGTGGCAGGAGCTGCTGCGGTGTGGGCAGGAGGAACGTGGAGAACGAAAGCTGGTGGTCCTGGACTCCTCACGCTGCAGGTCTGGTGGCCAGGTAAGCCGGACGCCACATCCACGGTAACACAAAGTAAACTTTCAGCCTCTGCAGGACCCTCAGGTCGAGTCACCGTTACGCCAGCGGGGCAGCTCTCACAGATGGGCATTGGTGCAACTGAAAGGGGAACTGGCTTTGGCTTTGACTGGGAGGTTCTTGCATTTTTTTGTGGTTTGCAATGTCCACAAAGAAATGCTTTGGTGCAAGACATTTCCTAGCGAGCAATGACAGATTGGAGTAAGTGTTTGAGGCACAGCCAGCAAATTCCATGAGTTATTGTAGAGGCCCCATTATCATCTAAAGTACTTCTTATCAGCTTTTAAAACACGTTTAGCTTGGCCAGTCCAAATGAAGCATTTTATTGATGATATTGAGTAAAGTGCTGTCTACACTGGGTGTCTCACCCCATCAGGACATTTATCTGGCACGGCTGTGCCCTAACATGCCTTCTTGCTTTGCAGTGCAGGGATACCATCCTGCACATCCCAAGCACAGCCCTACTCCAGACCCACACTAGGGAAGTGTGGCCTTACATAGCCTGGGATACAGTTTCCTAACATGATTCTGTAAGCCCACTGCTCACTCACAGTGCATAAAATTAAAGGTGTTAAACCACAAGCTGTCAAACACTGCAATGTTTGCAATGTCAGAGTTAGAGACATATTGCGAACAAAGTGGAGGAGCCGATGTACATGTGAATTGTACTGTTCAGCGGCAAAGCAGCAACAACGCAAAACCCTCTCTCATTTTTGACTACCTGTTTCTTGGAACTGTGCTCCTGAAAAGATTTCGGACAGGGTTTTAAAAGCTATTCCTCCCCACTGGCTGAGCAAGCTGTGTGACAGAGCAAACTAGATGGATACAAGGTAGTCCAATTTGGCTTGAATACTCTCAGAGAAAGAGAAGCTTGGCAGGGATTTAGCTTACAACATGTTTGCCAAGTATCCCAGATAAAGCTGCCACAGTTAGTCCTCACCAGCCAAGCAAATAACATCTAATGATATCAGGATGAGCCCTGGTCAAACAGCCCTGGTAAGACAGAGCCTTTGAAGGTCCAGGTGGAGCCTGTCTGCCTGCAAGGAAATGCCTGACCCAGAGGTCATTGCCACTTCATTCCCACTTTCTCCTCCCATCCCTGCTGACAAATTCATTGCTGGAAAGAGATGGGTGCACAATACAGACCTTCTGTCACAGCCCGGAATGGTATCCTGGGGCGGTGAGCTGATGCTGAATATTATCATGGATGGCGGCTGCTGCCACGCTTCGCTTTTCCAGGAGCTTTCATTTCCCACTGCTTTGCTGGGGCACAGTTCACAATCTCTGCTTGTCATCATGCTCTTGGACACCCCTGCGCTTGTGACAAGAGTGAGACTGCCAGGGGATGGGGGCGAGGGTAGGAGGCAATAATAAAATACTAAACTTGGACAAAGTAGTCATGAGCCAGATGGGGAAAGATTTTCTTCCTGTGTCTGGTTTTGTTCAACTTCCAAGTCAAGGATTCTGAAGAAAGAGGAAAAAAAGTGTCATCTATTATTTATCATATCAGACAAGCATAAGGTGACACTCTAAAGCTTTTATTCAGCTGCTATGGCTATTGCCAACATAGTAAATTCCCCTCCCAGGAGATTTCCGCTTGAATAATGAACATCCATTTAAGAATGGTGCTGAAACTCAAGGTTGAATAATCTTGATTCAAACCCAGAAGGAGGATGCAGAGTGAACCCCCTGCTTAGAGTCAGGTAGGACTGACAGCAAGAGGAGCCGAACTACAGAGGTGAATCCAGGCAACATGCCACCGTGAAGCAGCAATGCCCATCTTGCTGAGGACCTCGGTTTTCTGAAGCTCGCAAATCATGCTCAGACTCTGCAGTCATCACTCTGATGAAACATGTAAGGGAACTGATGCTTCAAATAGCTGTTTTATTTAATTGGTACTGCACCAGGTCCTGGAGAGCTCATGAAAAATTAATTGGAGAACATAAAATATGAATGGGTTGATCATCGGCCCATAAAAGCCCTGCAGTTCTTGAAAGGTGTTTTACATGTAATGAATGTTGGATTTCATAAAACATGTTTCTGCCTCTTTTTCCAAAGAAGGTGCAACAGTTTTCAAGCCACTGTGTAAAATGAGGCACAAGGACGTGCCTGGGAGCGCCAGGGAGAGCACATCGCTCCCCCCTGCAGCAGGTGTTCCTTAGCACACAGGAGCCCACTGCCCACTAATAACCAGTAGGCAAACTGAAAAGAGCCAAAAACATGGATATAGTGAAAATACGTAGATATCTGACTTGATGCTGCATTGTCAGAGAAAGTGTAGAACTGAAAGATGAACATTTGATCAGAACTACAGGACTCGTCTTGAGATCACATGGTGATAACAACTCTCAGCTTAAAATCTCCCAGTAAATGTAATATTTAACTTATGGTAGCTCTTGATGACTCTTGTTCTTTATTCTGGGTGCTGCATGCAGGTATTTTTAGCTGACCTTTCTGAACCTTCTGGGTCTGCGGCCTAAATGGTAAGTATGTTCTCAGTTTTCAGAAATTACTCTGGAAACAATCACAGCCTACCGCTGAGGCCTATCAGCTGAGAGACAGCCCTAGTATGTTTAAAATTAGGTTTATAATATGGACCCTATGGATTAGCGTTACCTAGATCACCAAACATTTTGGTGCCAAAGGAAATTGCTGCCAGTGTAAAGAACTCCCTTGTTCTAGGTATTAAAATTATTTCAGAATGACCATATACTTGAATAAACTTGCTGTTTACTTCATGGAGGTCTTTTCACCACCCTGTTAGGCTATGTGCTGTGAACGGTCATTTTCTCTCAGATGTTCAAAAACAAAAAGCAATTGACCAAGCCCATGTGAGGTTACACTGGCTCAGCCCTTGGAAAAGAGCTTCCCCCGACCTGCCCTTGCCTTTGCCCTGGTGAAGCACCTCCTGCCCTTTGCAGCTGCAGACTGCATGCTCCCTGGGGTGGTCACCAGCATCTCCTGTCTCAGCTGCTGCTCTGGACACATTTAGCACCATGCAAATGGATGGGGAAACGGCCAACAGCTCCCTCCTGAGCAGGCTCTGCGGTGATGACTGCAGTTCTGGCTCTGGACCCTACCCCCAGCAAGGATATTCAGGAGCAAACAGGCCTTTATTTTGCTTTCCTTCACGGAAATGTGGTTATTTTTGTTACATGGTTCCTGCTTGCAGTGAAATCTGCCTCCCGTCCTCCGCATTTAGCAAGGCCAGCAGCTGCAACAAACTTCACAAACTGCCACCTGCACCATTTGTATCTCCCTTGCCTTTTATCACAGAAGGATGAGCAAGGAGAAATGATTAGCTCAGGAGAGCCCTTTCTTCTCTCTAAGGTAATTTGGGAAAGGATCTGTCATGTAACAACACATCTTTAAGTTGTCAGCTGGATACCTGACAACTGGTCTTATCTACAAGGGCTTGAAATGTTTGTGTGAAAATGGCTCTGTCTCCCTTCCTCCTCCCTCAACTTGCAGGAAGAAAACAGGCTTTTGAGAAAAATCCAAACTTTTAAAGTGATGCACATTTCACATAACTGAAACCGATTTCAAGTAAGTAAATGGATTTCTGTATTATATACATTAAAGACATTGGGAGTGACAGCCCCACATCTACGTAGGAAAGAGGCTCAAGCACTACATTTCTGCATGTTCCTAAGGCCCACATTCTCTATCAACAGCTGTATCTACACTAAATGATGTTCTTCTCACGCACCAATTATGAACTGTCAGAAAATATACACATAATCCTTCATATCAAGGTCTGCTCATGCAATTTTTAAATACCACACTGTAAGCTGTGGTACTTATCCTGAGGGCTTCAGTACTGGAAGGAGAAAAAACTGTTACCTACTAGGTCATCAATACCAAAGGCCCCACGAATATGGTTCTTTTTCAGGAGATCAGATGCAAAATAAACACAGCTTTTATTAAAACCAGAATATTGGCTTTTACCAGGGCTAAATTTGTTCTGCTTCTGTCTGTGAAGTAATTGATTTCCAAGTCTAGATGCCACGCATTTGTATTAACTATCTTTAGTTTAAAACAGTGAAGTACCCCTCTAACCAAGGCAAACCGCACGACTCATTTCCAGCTACCAGTGCCAAACCGCATGGCAAAACCCACTTCAGAAGAGCCAAATCCACTACAGTCAAAGAGGACAGAAAACTTCAAGCCTGTGAAATTCTAGGGGGTCATCTGGAGCAAACTTTTATGGTCCCAACAGAAAGCTGAGGGGGAAATAAGATCGCTAGCAGGAGCACTGACTCCGCTTTGCTTTCCTGATACTTGGGGATGCCTATGTATAAGGGGAAGGGAGAGAGAGTGAGGGAGAGTAAGGAGGGGAAAACTGTAGCAGTATAGTATAAATACAGGGTACTCCTAATAGTTTCAGTTCAGCCTGTTATCTAAGCAACTGTAATTAAGGGTTGAATACTTTTCCAAGTTTTTTTTCCTAGCATTTAATGCAGCAGAAATCAGAGAAAACAAACTATTTGCAAAGCAGGAATCTGCAAAGGACAGACATCCTTCATAGACACTGACTCTTTCATTTCATGTGGGGGGTCCGATCTAAATCTGGCAAGCATTTAGTTGTTTGTATTTTGGTTTTTGTAACAAGAGGGATTTCTGCTTTGCAAAAAGGCCATACTGGAACACATAGTATACAAAATACATTTTCCTTCTGCCCTTCATGAAAAGACTAACATAAACTAAGAAAAGTCAACTGCGTGCTAAAAAGGAAAGAGAAATATAAAAATCGACAGGGCGAGGCTTTGCACACACCTTGAGTTCACCAGGCTGTGATGCACGCTGAAAGAAGCCATCATGCCAGTTCCTGGATCACCTTGCTAGTCTCCTTGGCTTTCTTACACGTGTACAGCCATTTGATTATCCGAGCGTTGCGCTCGACCACGGAGGTGCTGCTCGGGACCTGCTCTGTGAGTTCATCCTCCAGCAGCCCCTCGTCCCCGCTGTGCCTAGTGAAGTCGCTCTCGGACGTTGCCACACTGATGCTGCGGATCTTGAAGGAGACGTTGTCAGACACCACAGAGAAGTTCTCTCTCCCAAGATCCTCGATGACCTCCTGCTCCAGGCCACAGTACTTGAAAAATGTATCAAACTCGGAGAAGGACTTGGAGTAGCGAGAGCTGATGTCCGACTGGGAGCGATGGAGACCTCTCCTCTTCACCTCCTTGACCTCCTCAGGAGGTATACTCGGTTTTGAGGGTCTCTCATGCCCTTTTGTACATACCCCTGGGGCTTTGGTGCTCACAGCGATGGCTTGCTCTGCTCCATGGTCGCTTGGCTGACAGTCACCGTGTTTTGCTGAGAGAGGCTCTTTGCTCTCGGTGGCTGCGGTGTACTCCATGACTCTGGGCATCGCAGGGGAAGCCAACTGCTTCTCCTTTACGGACCCCTGGAAGATCCTCCTCACCAGGCTCCCTCGTGAGCTGTCCTGGCTTTGACCTCTCCCAAACTCGCATTTCTGGCGGTAAATCACCAGGGAATCCGGCCGCATCTGCCTCCTGGGGGTGCTGCGCCTGGCAATGGGGGGGCCATGCTGCATGGGGGCCCGGCAGGAGTATACCGCCTTGGCCAGCTCCAGGGGCTTCGTGCCCTTCTCTCTGCCAAAGTCCCTGCTGATTGTTTTGCTCTCCACCGAACAGGTCTCGCTGCTGCTCTCCGAGGCTGAGCTAAGCACGATGACGGGCTCCTGCTTGGTGCTGATTACCTGCTGGCTTTTTACGTACTTGGCCTTATCGGCTGCCAGCCTCTCCACGGCACTTTTCCTGCCGGGGTTGCCTGCCTCCATCTGCCTGCGGAGGTACTCGGGCCCCTTGTTGAGGAGTCGCAGCGTGAGGGAGGAGTGGAGGTCGGAGATGGCGTGCATTCTCACGGCCCGGGAGAGTTCAGTTGGCATAGCAGTTTCAGGGACGCGGATCCCGCTTCCAGTCCTGGGAGGGAAGGTTAAAAAGAGAAAAAAAAAAAAAAAAAAAAGGGGGGGGGGGGCAAAAAAAAAAGGCAAAAAATAGAAAAGGAAGAGGAAAGGCTGGGCGCTGGGGGCGGCGGCTGCGCCCCTCGGACGGCCGAGCTCCCCCGGCGCGTCCCCGCCGCTGCCGTCGGGGCGCCGCGTGTGCGCGCTGCCGCCCGCCCGCCCGCGCGCGCCTCCCGCCCCGCCGCCGCCGCCGCCGCCCCGCGCTCCCGCCCGCCGCTGCGCCCGCCCCGCCGGCCCGCCGCAGCCAATCCCGCCGCTGCGCGCCGGGCCCGTCACGGCAGGCAGCGCGCGGCCCGCCGCCGCCACCGGCACCGCCGCCGCCACCGGCGCGGGGGGAGCTGCCGGGGGGGGCGGGGGGCAGCGGCCGGGCACGGCGCGGGGACCGGGGGCTCCGCGCCCGCAGCGTGCTCACCGCCGCGGGGCCGGCCCGGAGGCAGCCGCGCTGCGCCTCCGGCCGCCGCCGCCAGCGTCCCGCCCGTGCCGGGGCACCGGCAGCCCCGGGAAAGCCGTGTGTTGGTGGCCCGCGGCTGTGCCGCGGCCGTGCGCGTGGGAAGTGCCGTGGGATGGCACGCAGGGGCACAGTCCCCGTCCGGGGCTGGCAGTGCTGCACAGGCAGCACGGAGCCACTGGCTGTAATTTGAACAGCTGGAAATTAGACACGTAAGTCATAGGTAATCACCCCGGGGCAGCCTGCGCGTCCAACTCTTACTCATGTGATCTCATGTGAGATGCACCTCCTCTGTGGTCACTCATAACTGAATTATAGCTACCTTTTCTCTTTATATAGAAAGCAAAAGCTTTTTCAAGCATAGGTTGGGTTTGGTTTTTTGGTTTTTGGTGGTGTTTTTTTTTTTTTTTTTAATTTGTTTGCTACTTCTGCAGGATTATAATATCAGAATCATAGAATCATTAAGGTTGAAAAAGGCTTCTGGGATCATCAAGTCCAACCGTCAACCCAACACCACCATGCCTCTTAAGCCATGCCCTCAAGTGCCACGTCTACATGTTTTTCGAACACCTCCAGGGATGGTGACTCCACCACCTCTCTGGGCAGCCTGTTCCAGTGCCTGACCACTCCTTCAGTAAAGAGATTTTTCCTAATATCCAATCTGAACCTCCCCTGGCACAGCTTGAGGCTGTTTCCTCTCATCCTATCACTAGTGACTTGGGAGAAGAGACCAACACCCACCCTGCTACAACCTCCTTTCAGGTGGTTGTAGAGAGCAGTAAGGTCTCCCCTCAGCCTCCTTTTGTCCAGACTAAACAACCCCAGCTCCTTCAGCCGCTCCTCATAAGACTTGTTTTCCAGACCCTTCACCCGAATGAAAGATTGCTTTTCTCGTGATTGACTCATACTTGATCTTTACAATCACTAAATTGTGGCAAACAAATTTACAAAGGGAAAGGTGGGCTACGGGCCTCCCTGTTCTTGTTACGAAGTTTCAGGGTACACCGCTTTGCCGCCAGGAACAACTTGGTCATAGCTGTGTGGCTGGAGAAAAAACATAGTAGGCATCACTGGTGTCAAGAAAGTTTAGGTCAAGTGTTGGGTATGCATCCCCCTCTGCGCTCCCCAGGAGCAGGCAGCAGGTGGCCTGGGCACCTCTGGTGCATGGAGCTGCTTTGCTCTGGGGTGGGGAAGCAACAGCTTTTGTGCTTATACCCCCTGCCAAGAGTGGGGCTACCCAGACTGAGCCCAGCTATGATGGCTGCACCCAGACGCTGTGTCGTCACCATGGGGTCGAGCCACGCGAGCAGCACCAACACTATCCTCATTCGGGCGTAAGAGAGTACAAAGTACTGAAGTATGACCAGAGCAGCTGGGTTTTCAGTGGAGCTGCACTCCTCTGGGCACACGCCTGCCTTTTGTGGGGATATTTCCATGGGTTTTGTGTGCTTATCAGAACCATGCTATGGTTTGTAGAATCATGGAATGGTTTGGGTTGGAAGGGACCTTTAGAGGTCATCTAGTCCAACCCCCCTGCAGTGAACAGGGACATCCCCAACTAGATCGGGTTGCTCAGAGCCCCGACCAACCTGACTTTGAATGTTTCCAGGGATGGGGCATCTACCACCTCCCTGGGCAACCTGCTCCAGTGTTTCACCATCTTCATTGTAAAAAATTTCCTCCTTATACCTAGTCTGAATCTATCCCCTTATTAGTTTAAAACCACTGAGTTTTAATAACTTTGGGTTATTGCCCAAGGGACCATGGAAGACATGGTCCAACTTCCAGAACACATTGCAGGGCACTGTATGCTCTTTTTTGAGTGCTATGAGCATGGAGTGATTTCATCTTTACCCTCAATGCACTTCTAGATGTACTGGCCACATTTTAGCCTACTGCCCTGGACAAGCCCAGCAGACTTGGATAAGAGGTTCTCACTGTGACAAGGGAAGGATTAAGAGCAACCCTGAGGTAAGAGTTTGGGCTAGCTCTTCAATGAAGACCTGCTTAGAAAATCACAGAACAGAAATATTCTCTTGCCAACATGATTCTACTGCTGTTTTCCCCCTTAATTTTACATCCTCTTTGGTCCTAGGCATGTAGGTCTGAACTCCAGAAGCCCCTTAACACATACTTCTGCCTGTTCTCAGCGAGGATCCCAGACGGGATGCTTGCCTAAATCAGGACTGAATCTTGTGACATTCCCTGAGATCCCTTAGAGTGAAATTCTTGTGGATGTGTAGAATGGGCATATTTTTTGAGAAAGAACTTTTTTTTTCTTCTACAGATATACAAGTAGAGCTGGTTCACATAACAGCTTACCTAAAAATTAGTGTCCTCAAAAACTGAGAGACGGTAATAAAAGTATAAGCACAGTTAATTACTAGGGAGCCCTTCCCTGTTAAAGCAGCTCATACACAGATGTGTAAGAATGTAGTTCATATGATTACATATTTAAATGCTTCATGGAAGGCTGGGCTTATAGAGAAGGCTAATTTCTTCTGACAATGAATCTTAGCAATAAGCCAATAGATGTGATGAATTATAGTAATGAGATTAAGGTTTCATTCCCATCCCCATATTGCTGAATTTGTCTAAATTTTTTCCTTCAGCTTTTTCCTTGGAGTTCTATGACGCTGTATAATGTAACAACATATATTCACATTCCTCCATGCATTTTAATTTGTGTTTGTTCCAATTTCTTGTACCTTGTGTCTCTGAGCTTTAAGAACTTACAAAAAAACCTCAGACATTATTTGTTTGCATTCGTTTGAAATAATGAGAAGAATGAATATACATGAGTATCAGTAAGAATGGTCTTATTAAGCAACTCCAATTCATTTCTTCATCAAAACTGTTTATTCACTCCTTGCCACATGCAAAAGCCACTAGCAAGAGCAGATATTGTATAGTTTTGTCGCTGGACAATAGCTTTGTGTTTAGAGTTGATGTACAAAAACAAGTGAAAAATATTCCTTGTTTTGGATGAAAAAAAGGGTGTTTAAACATAAAAAAAATTGAGACATTTTCCTTTCATTTAAAATTTCCTAGGTTTTGAAGGCATGCCTGAAAGACAAACCTGGACACTTTTGATGGAACATTTTTCATTTTCAACCAGTTTCCTCCCCCTCTCACTGACAAAGGAAAACGTGAGTTTTGATTTTCCACAAAGTGCACGTCACAAGAAATTTCTCATGAAAAATCACAACAGCTCCTTTCAGCTGACTTTCTTCATATGTGAGATACTTCCCCCTGTGAATCCTGGGTGATGACAACGACATTTAAGGTGGGAGAAGAGTCTTCCCAGGGTCCGAAAACATTGTGAGCAATAAAATTTTTCAGCTTTGTCTCCCCTTTGATAAGATACATTAATATAGCAGCTGCACAGTTATGTGATAGTTTAAATATATTTAGGTCACGTATTTAAGAACTTAAATACATTTAAGTTTAAAATATGATTATATTATTTGAAATATTTGTATTTATATATCTTGGAATTAGCTCTTATGTTTATGGATACACTCTTGCAATGTTCAAAGAAAAGAGAGCCATTGCATTTCTTCTTTCTGGAAAGCAGAGTGAAATATAGTGTATTGTGAGAGCACCAAGCAAACCAGCTTTGCCCCTGGCCCAGCACAGGCTTGCAAACAATAAAATGGAAATAAAAACGGGCACAGCAGCACCTATCCCTTAGCCTGTCAGCTGGCATTAGTCTCTCTCTGGCATCAATGCATTAGGCAAAGGTAAGAGAAGCAAATCCTGCACGCACTAAGCCTTAGCTGACACCCGGAGTTTTCCCACAGAAGGGGAGTTTTACAAAACACCTCTGAGTCAGCTGGTATTTCAAGTTATTGCTAAATACAGAGCAGCTGAATTTTATGTGGGGTAAGAAACCACTTCTCACTCTGTATTAATAAGAGATGTGTCCGGGGCACATTTTCCTGCTGCTGGAGACTGGAAAGCCAGTGAATGACTGCTGCTGCAACATGACTTCAGGTAAAAAGTATAATGTGTGCAAAGCTTAGGTCATTGCTATCTATTGCTCCCACCCCATTCACAGTGTCAGCGACACTCCTTTGATTTATAGTGGTCAAAGGGCAAAAATGAAGCAGCGGGAGTGGGAGGTAAAAGACAAGGAGAAGAAAGGAGAAGAAGGGGGAGCTCAAGTTCTAAAAGAAGTGGGATGCTCCCATTTTGGAGACCCCCACACAGCTGTGTCTCAGGGCTAAGGTCTCTACCCTGTAGCAGCTCTGGGTGCTGGGCTCAGGTGTTGCCTGAAAAGCAGGAGCAGCCTGGATCAGAGGGTGGTTTGCTCCCGCTGTGACATACTGAATGGTGCCACTGGGTGTCCTGTTTGCTGCATTCGGGCAACATAAAGCAGCCACAAAGTGGAAATGAACAGTTTCAAACCAGCTGTCTCCAGTGGGGAAACGTCAGGCCCTTCAACATGAAACCAGTGAGGGTCACGATTCACCCTCAGATTCATAAAATAGAAGATATGTGCATGCCTGCACATCTTCAGGCAGAATTTTAAGACTCAGGGCTTGAGCATCGTACAACAAAGATTTCGGTAGAGGCAGATCTGCATCACTTCTCTGTCCTCTTTTAGCCTCTCCCACCACTGCCAGATTGCTTAGAATCCTTTCCCAGCCCTGTAATGCCAGGTTGTGTGCTTCATTAAACAACTCAGCATCTTAGTCAGAAAACATCTTCCTCCTAAATCAGTCCAGCTTTTTCACAATTGTCGTTAGTGGCCTTTACGTTTCAGTAGAATTATTTTGGAAACCCCATGTGTACCACTTTCCAGGTTGAAGAACCATCATGGATCTCAACAGGACTGTGTAATTTATATTGCAGTGATTCATGTCAACATATGGGGAGCCTTATTAGAACAAAGAGCAGAAGAAATGTGATGGAATAACACAAGAGCAAGAGATGAAAGGGAGGACAAATGCAACATGGATTACACCAGGCAGTGCCAATGGGGAAGGTGCAAGCCATGGCATGCTCCCTTCCCCTCTTATGCCCTTTTGTCCCTGCAGTACATCTGAGCCTACACTAACTCCTTTTTTCATACAACTCTGACATGCCCAACACATGTAAAAATAAAAAAAATCCAACACAAGTTTGGTACCTAACACATTTAAGCATGTTAAAATGTTGAGATTGAGTATTTTCATTTAAAAAGACTGATCTATTTAATATGTTGTCCGAGGGATCAAATTCATTGAATAATGTATAAAAAGATGGGGAAGAGCCAGAGTTTTCACAGTAAAATACAGCTACGACACTGCAGAGGAAATAAATGAGTTAACTTCCAGAACAACTCTGCTTGATCCAGAAAGGGATCCTTTGAATTTTGAATTGAAATCCTGTATGAATTGATGTATGTTACATGTGTTAAAATAAACTTTGCACTCGGTTAAACGTTCTTACTGATGCTTCTGTCGTGTATAAGTTGGATAAATGTTCCCACAGTCTTCCCCTGTAACCACAGTCATAGCCTGCAGTTGTAAAACTGCATCCCTTGGTGGTTGCAAAACCCTTTACAAACCAACCAAGCTTATACACAGTCACTTCACCCAACACAGGGATGGGACAGGGTGCTTCTTTAACTACTTTACGCATTTGTAAGCAGCATTACTGCAATCCCTCTCACTCATCAGCATATTTATCCGCACAGTTTTCCTCTGGGGAAGTACTATTAGCATAGTCTCATATATAGCTAGCTTTGGTCATGGAAAAGCCCTTTCATCTAACCTAAAGATAAAACCCATAAAGGATTTAAAGCTGTACAGATCCCTGTTTTTTTAGCGAGCTTCCAGCATCTGTGTGTCACTGGGATCCTCAAAACTCTCTCTGCTGTCTCCTTGCCCTGTAGATGCCTAAAACAATCAGTGCAAAGATTTTGCTGTTGAGGGGCCAAGGCATTACATGTTTACCCTTGGGCACAAACACATCTATTGTGGTCAAGAAGCTGAGACACTTAGTGCGTGCTTACGTCCCATGAATTCCTCTGCTTACCCTCACACATGGGATCTCTCAGAGTGCACGTTCCAGATTAGGAATCATGTGAAAGGTTGCTGGTTACTGGACTTCTGACAGAGGATTGCTTGTTGTCTGTTATATATAATTTATATCCTGCTAGTTGGGGTACTCACGTTGGTAAGTGCATGAGGCCATTTTCCCCTCCCAGATTTGGAGCAAAGGTTTGAAATCAGATTTTTTGCTTCCCAACACAGTAGTCATACTGTGGGTGCTGTAGTTCATTGTCACTCAGATTCTGCTGCTGAAAACAGTTTTATTTTGCTTGCCTAATTAGAAATTTACTGAAGATAGTAGGCAGAATATATTAGTTCTATAAGCTAGGGTCCATGCACCTAGGAAGTGGGGGTGAAATTTTGAAAGTGTGAATTCTTAGTTACCCTTGCAAAGTAGAAGTATTCTCTGGAGATGTGGGTTCAAATCACAATATAATATCTAAAAACTTCAGCTCTTGTACTGTGCAGGCTGTTATAATCTTGAAACTGATAACAGTTTTCTTCTAATCTGATTGACTCTGAAGATTAAATAACATCTTGGATAATGAGAGTAAAATGGCTTAGCTGTTCCGTATAATTATATCAGTTCCAAAGCTATACAAAACAAATAAACATAAGCCCCAGTATTCAAGCCTCGTTAGGTTTACGTTGCAACAGCTGCATTAAACAAAATTACAGATTCAGTCAGATCTTATCATGCTGGTGTTGTGGCAGCTGCTCTGGACAGGATCACACAGTTATTCGTACTGCAGGGCTTTTCTGGGAATCAATGGTCCAGATTTCTTCAACAAACAGCTCCGCCCCTGCCCTGCAATTATTAACTCAGGTGCTAGCAAGTTGTTCAACCCCGGCTTAAGCTGGGATATGTCCACTTCTGGCTGCTGCTGGGCTGCAAGGATTCTTACGCCACTCCTGTTTCCTTCCTTGAGAAAGAAGATTGAATGATCAGAAAAGAGCTGGAAGTGTTGGAGATTTTAGTTATTTATCCCATATGACTATTCAGTGTCCAACCAGAAATTTACCTGTCAGAAAATATTCTCCTACCTATTTCTTGTTTTCTATCTTTGCAAGTAGAGCTGGTACAGGAGCCTTATTTATGGCATCCTGTCTATAAACCAACCTATATGTTTAAGACTTTCTAAGATATCTTTTACAGAGAAAAATGAAAAGGGAAAAAAATCCTGGTTTTCTAAAGTAGATGCCCAAAGCTTTTGGGTTTTTACTAGAGTCTGAGTTGCATGGTGGTGAGCTAAACCAAGGGATTGATTATAATCTGATGGGTATGAGGGGGCCAGGGAGGGAAGGCTCCACTTTGGGGGCCTCCAGCTGCCCCCCCTCTGGGACAGGCAAGTCCCCTGGGTGCTTCTTGGAGAGATTTCAGCCCTGGAGCCCCTCTGGAGGGCTCCGTGGACAAGGTTGCCCCAGGTCTGGCTCCTTCTGCCTTTCATCTCCTGCACCCTACACCTTTGGGCAGGTGACACGCAGTCTCCAGCTCAGGTAGTTCACCCTGGTGGGCCAAGTACAACCTTCACTTTTCAGATGTTTTGGACAAAACGACCCCTCTCCCACTCACACAGATGGTAATTTTGTCTCAGGAGTAACACAGGAGTCCAGAGCAGAGGGGCGTGGGGTGGGTGGGTGTAGATTGGCTGTAGGTGTAGTGTGGATACAGGTGGTCTGCTTTCACTCGCCAGTGCCCCTCTCTACCTTGGGCACTGGGGTCAGCCCCAGGACCTGAGGGATTTGACAGTGTAGAGGTAGTCCATAAGCATGCTTCAGCTCAGGGAGGGGGATTAGTGGAGTCAGCACAGATCATAGGATCACAGGGAAATTCAGGTTGGAAGCAACCTCAGGAGGTCTCTAGTCCAACCTTCTGCTCCAAGAAGGGTCAGCTGTAAGACCAGAGCAGGTTATGGCCTAGAAATAAAAAGTGTTGTGAGGAAGGATTATATAAAGACCAATCAGATTTTGCAGGAGAGGAACAAGGCAAAAAATATTAATAGCTGATAATTTTATATTCTTGAACACCTATTTCATTTCCACTTTTACCATGATCCATTTGTTTAATTTTTCTATATAGATTTTAGGCTTCTGGTTTGTTTATTAAATTGGTCTGTAAATTACCTAGAACAACTTTAGGCATAAAATAAAGAAATTATAGCAATATTAAAATCAACTGACATACAATGAAATGTGATATGCTATTTGTTTACAGTCTAAAGTAATTATTTATCCCCACTGAAAGTCAGCCTTCACTGGAGAGAAAAATCACCTCAGTTTATTGTTCTCTGACTTTGAATAGAAAGTCTCTATTATTTTAGTACCAGCTGAACTTAGATGGAGACCTGTGATGTAGGCCTAATAGAACTAATTTCTTGTTATTAAAAGAGTAACTGCAGATAGTAATTACAAAATTAGTTTAAATTTCTCCTTAGAAAATGGCCCCCCTTACCACATTTGCTACCCCCTCAAAAAAACCTCAGCTGCTAACAAAACCACTTTTAAACTATTTTAATGATTAAACTGTATTTTCTTCCTTTCCCATCACAAGAAAATGTTTAATTATCCCATTGACCTGTTCAGGATCTGTGTCCAGCATCTTACGATAGTGAAGAAAATAAGAATTGATACACAAACTCAAGTCATGCAGTATGTTGTAGAAAAAGGATTAGCTGAAATCCTTAATCCTTTGGTTTAAGACTGGTACTAAGTAATGAATGAACAGATAGTTCTCATTATTAGTGTTCTGGATTAGAGGAAAAAAATACTTCCAAAACCCCATAATTATTAACTTTTCTAATCCGGGGTTTTGCGCATCATGTGTGTGGTTCTCCCAATGACCCCAATTACAGAGCAAATTTGATCCTTCCAATTTTGTAGCAGCGTGCATCCCGCCCAAACCGAACTAAAGCACTTTTCTGGAAGGGGAAGATGGTGGTGCAAACGGGCACTGACACACCCGGTTACACAAAATTTGAGTCTCCTCTTGAGTCTCCTGGTATCTCTATGCACTGTGGGCATTCAGCAACTTGCATTGTCAGCCCTGATGCATGGTGGGGGGAGATGGGGTAGCACTCAGATTAGCACCGTCTCTTTTCCTGAGCTACATCCCTCTTAAGCTAGAAAAGCAAAGTCCAACCATTGCAGATGTTTTGCTGAATGGGGGCAGCTCTCTGTGGGGAAGATCAGGGCCCTGAGGAGTGTGCACCCGCCAGCGGCTCCTGCAAATCCAACTCTGGCTCTGGCTTCATGTGCTTCCTTGTGGTGCTTAGAACTGCCCTTGATCTAGTTTCAGCAGAACCAACATTTGCTGAACCATTTGTGAATGACTTGAGGCTTGCACAGACTTGTTGAGAACACCAAAGTCATCTGTCAGACCACAATCTTCCCATTTTTTCTTTCTTTCCTTCTTTCTTGAGCCTGCTGCTTCAGCCAACTTAAATTATATGAGCATGGCAGGGGTGAAGAGATAGGCTATAGATGGTGAAAAATAACACTGTGTCCTCCTCATAGGTTTTCATGCAAAAATGAAGACTTTCTGTGTGATGTATCATTGAATACTGCTAAGTTATAAAGAGCTCTAGTCCCCACTGGCTTCTGTCAGAGATAAGGACATGCGGCACCAGGCAAGTTTGTTTGCTCAGAGATGCAATCACTCAAGAAATAAAAGAAATAAGAATAACTTGCATCCTGCCAAGCTAGCCAAAGACATCAGTGCTCACTGAACCTTTACAAAGGCTTTTGGAAGGAGGTGAATACTGTGAAGAGCTTAACTTATCACTTAACTAATTATAATTATTATATTTTAAAATAATTTAATCTAAATGAATTATTTAATTATAATTTAATCTTTATTTAACCTTTTTAGAAGTTTAAAAGTACTGTAGACCAAGTATGCACACATTGGATTACTATTGTCTTATTTGAGAGATTTTTTTTTTTGTATTATCTAGGCATTTCTAACACTGAATGTGTAAACAGATATGACATATCAAAGAGTTAGGTTGCTTCTCTGAGCTTTAATGTCAACACTCTGCCTTTTATGCTTCTATACTATTCTTTGAAAAGGCTGAGATTATACATTGGTCACTAAGTTGCCCTATTATGTTTTAAAGGATTTTAGAGATTGAACAGGTCTGATCAGTAAGGATGTCAGGTAGCAAAATAAACTTTCAATTCCATCCTGCTGCACAGAGCATGGAAAAAAAAAGACACAAAATCTTTCCTTTTCTAGACAAAGAAGACAGATAATAGGCAATGTTTTTAATGAACACTTAAAATCATTTTACACATAATTTGAAGTAGTGACACTTCCAAATCCTTCTGCTAGCAGAGCTGTTACCTAGTGTGCATCTCGTGTTTCTAGTTGGCGAGTATAAATACAGCATTGCTGAAATTCATGCCTTGGGGAGGGCACCGCATGAAGGCTGTGCTCCACATCAGCCTGCCCTCACCTTCCAAACAGGGCTTACGACCCTCCAAAGCCTCTGCAGTGAAGAATGCATTTTCTTCCTCATGAACATGAATTTTCCTTCCATTTGAAACCAGACTGCCCCTTTACATGAAATATTTCTGTTCTGCCTGGTGCTGAGGGTCTAATCGACAGCCCTGGCGTACACTGCACAGGTTTGAAGCCTGGCCCATGACCACTGTTTGCGCAGCACTGAGTTCTTTGTGGCTCAACATGAGAAATGATGGCAATGCCCATTGAAATGGGGGCTGTGTTTGCTAGCACAACAGCAGCAAGGTTTTGCTTTCTTTGCCAGCAAGACACAGCTATTCATCCCTGGTTTAGCACTGTGTGGCTTGAGGTAAGGAGTATTAGATTACTGGTAAAGTCATTGGACTAAAGCTTTGCACTGGGGAAGGCTGAAATGCATTTACTGACATACATAGTTGGTATTTTATTTTATCTCAGTCAGAGCACATAAACCCTGCTGTCCATCTTTCCCCCTCCTTTCTCCTTCTCAGCTCTCCTCCTCTGTTATCGCTCTCTCTCTCTTCGTACTGTCACTCCCCCACCACTGTCTTTGGCCAAGCCTTCAGCAGCCTGCAGAGGAAGCAGCCTCCCCCATCACACTTGTGTTAATTGGGAACTTATGAGAGGCATTTGCTTTCACCTCTGTGCTTATGGCTCCCCAGCTGGGGCCCTGGCTCACTCTCCCCTTTCTGTGTCTTGCAGCTGTTCCAGGAGGAGAGCAGATGCTCCCTCACTCCCCTGCAGAGAACAGCTGGCTGCTATTGCTGCCATGTCACGGACCGGCTTGTGCTTCGTGCCACCCGGCCGGGATACTTGGAGTCCTCCACCGGGATCCTGCTCTGCAGGGAGAGTCTCATGCTGCAACAGAAATCATAATTTTCTCTCTCAGAACAAAAATAATGAGTTGCGTCCTGGTTGCAGTGTTTAAAACAGGAACCCTCCAAGAACAGGTAGCATTTATATTGAAAAATAGACACAGATTAGTGCAAAGATCGCTGTGAAAATGGCTTTTTCATTTTTAAATAGTAACATGAAGTCTGAAAAGAGCCATATCCAACAGCTAAGGGCAAGAAGGGCCCTCATGCACACAGAGCTCAGTTGTAGGGGTAATCTATTTGTGTGTCTACACCAATCTTAATTCAGTTCAGGCATGGGTTTTTCAATGCAATCTCCTGATCATCTCCTTTTACTGCACTTTTATTTGCACTTTAGAGTGATCTCAGATTTCCTGGACTCGATCCTACTTGATAGAAGTAGACCAGAGCGCCATACATCCCAGCTACTAATGGATAGTCAATGGGACCTGGTCCAGTATGGGTGGCATGTCGGTAGATGTGCCCCACTTGTGCTGTGCTATCTGCTGACCTTATCCATGTGTCTCCCAGAGCAGCAGGTTCTGGCCTGACTTTCCCCAAGATGGTAGCAGGAAACTGAGCTTCCAGTCTTTAATTTCAGGCTGCCTGACAGAGCTGGTGCTCCTTCTCTAAACACATGCTTGTGGACATGTGTGTCTATGCGTGTGTACTGTGCTGAAGGGAGACCATATTCAGAGCCTTTCCAGAGACTGCAGCAGCTTCATTCCCGCTCTGCTCCTGGAAGCAGGATGCTGCCAGGGACTGCCCGCTCAGTACACCTGCAATCCAGTTCATCCTCCAGGTGGCTTCTTCACTCCTTTCGATCACATCATTCATTCTGGGAACAGATCTAGTTTAAAAACATGATACAGGAAATTTCAGCTTCATTGTGAGAAGTCACTGAAGTTTTGTTTTATTTGCAAGCAGAGTGCCAAGTTGGTTGTCTAGCCTTTAGTGCACTGTTTGCAGAGCAGGTTGTGGCCATTTGGTCTGTGGTCACTGAGGACACACACACAGGCTCCCTGACAACTCCACCTTAATTAGGGCCTGATTCCAGCTTTCTCATGAGCCAGTGGAAACAATGTGTTTTTGTCAAGTACGAGAAATTCTCCCAGGCTTGTGGGTTGGAAAGGAATAAGGGTAAAAGAGGGAAAACTCTGTTGTCACTTAGATTTTTTTTATCTTATAATATTGCAATTGGCTTTCATCATTCTATCACGTAACTGTATCAAAGTAGCTGAGGTTCATAGAAGGTGCTGAACGTTCCTTTTGAACAATGCTTCCTTTGAGCTATTTATCCATCCAGTGCTCTGCTGGAATGCAACCAGCAGAAATAATATCTGATGGGCTTGTGCAAAGCCCACTTAAGGTATATTATGTTGTCAAGGCAGATCTGTAAACTAGCTCATTCTGAACAGGGGCTTAAATCTTAAATCTTCAAAAGTTGGCATGTAAGCTGAGGGGAAAACCCATCACTTAGTCTTTGTCCACATCTCCGTTGTGCTGCAGTGAGCCTTCAGACCAGAACAGTCCAAAATCCTATGATCAATATATTTTAAATAATCTATTATGTGTCTATATACGCTGATTCCACGGCTGGATTCATCTCACCTAACAGTACTGGTGGAGTTCAGCATGAGACAAAATGTTAAATGTCTCCGTGTAGGTGCAATGAATCTAAACTGCACCCACAGTCAATGGAGGTCTAGTCAACACAATCACTAGAGAATCATGTAGGTCACCCTAAAGTCCTCCTGAGTTTAGCTGCTTAGATGTAGGCCTCCTGCGCCATTTGATATGTTTCAGGGTCAACCCCTGGGTTCTCCAGCTGCTGATCTGGAAGGACATTGGTGCACTATAGGATATGTGCCATGTTTGATGGCTCCATGGGCCACTTTATACATCCTGTTGTGATTCAAATGACATGAGATGCCTACACTTAGGGAACTCAGTCCCAGTGTAACATCAACACTGTAGACTTCTACGTTTGAACTAGTCCTCCTGTGTCATTCCCCTCTGCTCCCCTGTTGCTTGCTGATGATATCTGTTTTATTATGAGGTGAACTCTGCCTTGTAATACCTCTTTTACTGCATCAGGACTGCCCAGGTGATGGACTTCTGTGCAAATATCTGCAGCTTTTTCTGGGAATATGCCTGCTTTAGGAGGATGTGTGGAGAAGTCTGCAGAGGATGATGCTGGGTGTAGCCCTGGTGGTGTGCCGGGAAGGCTCTTGAGTCGCACCCTGCTCCCACACCACTGCTCCTGTCATGTAACTGCAGTTCGCCCTTTGGTCAGGACTTCTGGCAATTTTGTAATACGTCCTTGGCTGATACTGCTGCCAAGTTCACCCAGGGTGTGGCACAGGCACAATTAGCATGCTTCTGCCCTGAATTTCTTGAAAAAAAATATTCAGGGACGATAAGAAGTTTCAGCAAATAACCATAACAACAGTATAACGATTGTTGATGGTTTGTTTTTGTTTTTGTTTTTGTTTTTTCCCCTGGATTATCCTCAGTTTAAAACAGAAGAACTGACAATTTTCAGTTCTTATGCAGTCTTGCAGCCTGTGGACTCTGTCAATATTAAAATAATAATAATACTGTTTAGCTGAGGGCTTTCAAATCTGCTGCTTACACCCTTCTCTGCCTCGTGTTTTCAGCCATGGCTGACCAGCTTGGAAGTCCTCTCGAATGTTTTTCATTCTCTCTAAGGGTATGCCTGCATAGAAAATATATTCTATCGAAAACCAAGGTGTGAATTTGCAGTGCAAATAGCAAAATAAGGGTGTCTCCATTTGGACAGTCTTGTTCCCTATCCTGGGCACATCTGAACTGATGGGGTCAGTGGCACCTTGTTCTCCCTGTCCGTGCTTGGTTTGGACAGACATGGACTAGCTCTACTCTGGAAGTCATGTAAGCAGATTATTACAGCACTGAGCATGAGCTAAGGTGCTGGTCTGTGCTGAGATACCCTGTGAGCTTTGTACATATCAACTTAATTCATTTCCAAAATTCACTAATCTAAATGAGACAAAGAGCTTTTTGAACAAACTGTCCACCTGAGAATCAGCATAACTTGTCATTCTGGACCACCTCCTCAGAAAGAGATGTCCCAAGAGAAGATCTCCAGGCTTTGTGTTTCTGGAAGATACCCTGTCACTCTGCTTAGTTGTCAGCGAGATACAGAACTACTCACAATAAAAAACAACTGTATTTGGGAATTTAGAAGGATCACACCCTTTTCCTAGGAACACCAAGAAGACACTTTGTTCAGTGGCTGTGTCACAAAAATGAAGGAGGTTGACAGCTGCTCCTGCATAGCCTTTCTTTATAACCAACTGATCCACAGCCACCATTTTGCAGATGTGAAAAAGGACTTGAGAGATTTCTTCTTTTTCTTCATGAGGGCCTGACAATGGACCTAACAGAGCAGTTTGTGCTCCTCTGCTTTTTTCTTGTGGCAGGCTTAGAACAATCAGAATCTTGGTGTTTATTCTGATTATACATATTTTTAGGTAATGTTGCCCTGGCAGTGAGCATGGGACTCTCTCCTGTCTGTTACATCTCCACTGTCAAGGTTTAAATTTCTGTCTCTTTACTGAAAGGGCTTTTTTCCACCTGCTTACTCAGTTTCATCATGAGACAGGTTCAAGAGGAGGAACCACCTGGGATGTAGCAAGGCTGCTCATGCAGTGAGCAATGTTTTGTCCTTTTTGGTTTACTGATATATCTAATAGGGCTCAGCTTTTTAATAGAAGGATAGATTATAGCTGCCTGATTACACTAAGTGCATGTAGAGTCAATGATTATTTTACATTTGGCCTTAAGCTCAGCCTTTTCTCTCCAGGCTAGTGTGGTCCTGGATTCTTCATACCACCAAAACTCTTTAAGAAGTCCACACCATACAGACTACAGTATCTCGTATATTATGTCAAATGCATGACATATTGCTTCCTTGAGTTAATATTTATGCTTCCATCTTCACAATTTCTTTGTATATATTTTGTTCATCTTGAGAAATTTTATTTTTTTAACCAAAAAAACCCCCAAAACAAAAAAATAGCTGATGGCTTACGTTTGGCTATTTGTTTAGCTGGGTTTCGTAATGATATGCTAATGGTCCTAAAGTGCTGTCAGCGTAGGGTGTTTTTTTTCCCCATTTTCAGCTGTCCGTAATTCTTTGAATTTAGGTCTGCTAGCTGAGAAAATCCTGCAGCAAATGGAAGATCTTTAGATGGTAAAAGGCACAGGTAATTAATGATTTTAAAGACATTCTGAGTGAGTATACACTACAAGAAAGTAAAGAAGAATGCCAGGAGCTATCAGTTTGCTAATCATGGTTTATTTGACCAGGGTTATTAATGACATTCTTTGGATAGTTAATTGCTCACTTTTCTATAGCTGAAGCCTAAGTAGAAGATATGACCACCAAGACTCCATTTATTCTTTTTTTTACATACAAGGGCAACATGTCCCTTTAAATAGAGTGCAGACACATACAAATGATATCATGATGTTAGATATTAAAGGAGATTTTCTTGTTTCTCTTAGAAGATGCTGAAAAATTGATGTATAATGTAGTCCAAAATTAAGTAGGATGAAAACCAGGCTGTTTTCTCAGCCAAATTCATAGGTGACATATATAGTGGTGGTATAAGTTACATGTAAGTGATCTGCTGTGTGAAAGTAGGAGGCTTAATTTAATGAACACAGGGGAAGGATGGGTTGTAGGTGAAGAAGCAGGTGAAAATGGATGTAATAAAACCATATGAAGGACAGTACTTGGTCAGACTAAATATCCAAGTAGCCCAGAATACCAGTATCCTGCTGCTGGGAGGGGCCAGTAATGGATGCTTAGAGAGCACGGTCAGGAACCTGGCAGGGATACTGCCATACATCTGTCTCCCTCTGATATAAGCACACTTGTTTTCATTAAGTTATAGATTGACTGTATTTTGCTTCTCCTTAACTGGCTTATCCTGTGCTGGCCATGCAGCTTTCTCCAGACTACCTGGAGATTTTTTTTTAATGAAACTTTCAGAAATTCTCCTGAGCAAAATTAAAATAAAACGAAACAGGGGAAAATCTCACTGTAAGTACTGATGAGAAATGCAGGTGATAACTTATCAAAGGCAGGTTTTAGGGAAAGTCTCAAAGAATGGACATAAAAATTGCAGAAGGCAAGGTCTTCATGCAGTGGAGCGCAGGATGGCAGGGGTTTGACATTAACATAGAATTCCACCATAACCTGGCACTTAAGATGTGATCTCTTAGCCTTGGGCTTTAATGAAATATGTATTAGTTAGAGCATGAAATTCCTACAGCAAAAGTGACATCTGTGTTTACTGGCTGTTGTCTATTGCTAACACTTCTGAGTTTGTAGTATCCTTAACTAACCCAACACTGTTTCCTGGGATGTGACTGAATGCCTGATGGGGGGGGGTTGCTGTAGAAGTTTAAAAACTATTCATAGGAAAGGAGCAACACAGGAAAAGGACCACCTAACTGCTTTTTATTTCATATAGCTAGAAATAATGCATAATAGAAAATATCAGTGTGTTACTTCTACAATGACAGCATGATCATAAAGGTTGAATTATTATGTAAAACTAGAAATCATTTTGTGGATGGTAAATGGAGCAATAACAGTATCTAGCAGATACAGTCATTTTACTATTGCTATTTTGAAAAATGCCTACAATACTCAGTTTCTACACCATTTAGATGAAAAGCTAGCTAGCCTGGATAATTCAAACTATATTTACATGATGTACAGTAGATCTGGGAAAAGGTGTATGACAACAAAAAGGACCACTGCAGCGTGCTCCAGTGTTTCTCAGACCTTATACAGAGTGGCAAATTGTGCCAATATACAATGATCCAGCGGTTGAGAAGCCAATGTATTTGTGCTACTGTCTTGCATTTGTCACCAGTAGCACTTCTTCACTCTTCTGGATGTGATACCATTACACAGAGAGAAAAAAGGTATTTGTTTTAGAACAGTTGGAAGGGCTTGCAGCCCAGGGTTCCTCTTATTAGTCAATTTGTATCCACTGAATTGAACTAACCTATTCTAAATTGTATGTGATTCTTTTGGAGGCTACAGGAACAATTATAATCTCTGCACTCATCTGAATATGGAAAATGTCCTCAGGTCCACCCCTCTGGGTGAGTCATGGTAGAAAGGCCATGGTTGTCTTCTGGTTCTTTCCCTAGTGTGGTATAACTTGCTGCCACCCATTTTGGGCTTTGGTGTTATGTTGAACAACCAGACTTAAAGACCAACTGGAAATACTTCACTGCAAAAAGTTTTTTTTTTTTTTTTTTTTTTGCACATGGACATACCAGATACTTTGCCCTACTGCACAAAAAAATAATAGTTCTCTCTTCTAAATGAGTTTTGCTCATGGGCACACCAGATACTTTGCTCTACGGCACAAAAGAAAAATAGCAGTTCTGTTGTCTAAATGAGTGTGCATGCTCCAGATTTAGTAGCTATCCCTGAAATAACAGATGCACTTAAATATGGCCAGGGTGTAGTGTCATTGACTTCAGCAGGACAGTTCATGTGGTTAAAATTAAACAAGTATAGGCACTTTCACAGGTTGCAGTTATCAGGATGTCATTACATGCCCCCAGGAACTTTACAGCTCAGTGAGATCAGCTTTCTTTTGTATAAATAAATAAAAACTTTGGGATTAAAAAATGTTTTTGAAGAGCTGTGAAGGGAGAGTGACATGGCAGGAAACAGATTTACCAATTTCAGTGACAGATGCTGAAGTGTGGAGAGAGAGGCAGTGCTGGCACGGGGGTGTTACTGGGGCACAGGGGACTGCAGTGCTGGCCAGGGGAGTTACTGATCTAGTTCTGTTTCAGAAGGTCCTGTGGACTTGTGTGAGCACAGTCAGAATTCCCAGGTCCAGTGCTTAGTGTGATGAGGCAGCCCACACAGCTGAGTAACATGCTGGTAACCAGAGAGAGCCAGGGCTGCAGCTGTCCTGTGGTGGCTGCTGCTTCACTGGCACTTTTCCTTTTGACTAGAAGTTTCAAAAACCTGGGGTTTAGTTCCCTCCTGGCTTATGACGTGAAGCATCCTTTCCTTTGATGGCTTCTCCGCTCTGGACTGTGCATTCCTCAGTGCACCAAGTTGTAAGAAAGATTAAAGGAAGACTCCTCCTTCTTCTCAATTACCATTGTATGAATTGGTAATGAATTCATCCAAGCTGAGGGCCAAAATCACGGTCTGTGTTGGCAATTAATTTGTTTCAGCATAGATTGATGCTATAAAGCTGTTTTTATAGCCATTGATGCTGGGAGTTGACTAACCAGTGAGGCAAAGTAGAACAACCACAGAATATTTCAGAGGCTGACGTTAACACGTTTTTGGTGTGCAAGTTCCAGGGCATCAGGTCTAACTCCTTCCTGGAAGAGAGACATTGGTGTTGCTCCAGAGGACTGGAAAGATCTGAACTTTCTCTGTGTTATAACATAATCTCATATGTCATATTATACAGGTATAAAACCAGAGAGAAGAGATTTGAACCCACAGGCTTCATCTATTTGAGTAAATCAAATGTACTGGTGTTGCCCAATATTGGGGCTGACCAGCTAAGGCAGCCCATGCACATAACATTGAACTTGCCCGTCCTCCCAACCATGGGGACCACATGCAGCCTGCTCTGGGGTGGGCCAGCTGCCAAACCATACCCCAAGATTGTTCGGGAGATTGCTTATAGACCGGGACCCGCATGCCAGGGACTGTTCAAACAGTGCAGACAAATGAGTTGCAAAGCCTGGGACCATCTAATTTGCCATTATAGAGCTAACCACAGTGTGTACTTGGGGAAAGGCTCCAGTGAGGGTAATGCTAGGGTAGTTCAGTCCATGTACGACTGTAACAGATTACTCTAACCTGCCAGTTTCTCTGATGAGTAAAAGATACAGCTGGTTCCGTTGGGTTTTCAGAAGTTTATTAAGCAAAGGCTAACTTACCCTTCTGTCTTCTAGGAAACCCACTGATATGCACAAAAAAAGAACCCCCTACCTGAAAGGACGTTGTGGAGAGATGGGTGTCCGTCTCTTCTCCCAAGTAATAAGTGATAGGACAAGAGGAAATGGCCTCAAGTTGCACTAGGGGAGGTTTAGATTGGATATTAGGAAAAATTTCCTCACCAGAAGAGTTATCAAGCATTGGAACAGGCTTCCCAGGGAAGTGGTTGAGTCACCATCCCTGGAGGTATTTAAAAGACATGTAGATGTGGTGCTTAGGGACATGGTTTAGTGGTGAACTGGCAGTGTTAGGTTAAGAGCTGGACTCAATGATCTTAAGGGTCTTTTCCAACCTAAATTATTCTATGATTCTATAAAATCAGGGCAAAATGCAGCTAGTCTACCTCACAAAAATGTTATTAAGTGCTCTGGGTCAGTTTGTTTGACAGTTTGTCCTAGTTGTGATAGCACATAAAAGACAGTGCAAAGCTTTGCGGAGACAAAGGAACAAGGCCAAACTCTTGTTGTTCACCATGGGCCAAGTAAACCTTTTGATCTTTAAGATGAAAAGGAGACAGAGTTCAGTGGAAGCTGCTTGATCTACTGAGGATGATAAAGGATGTCCCACATATCTGTGAGCCTCTTATTCAAATTTATGGGTGCCTCTACCATTGCATTTTCTGGTTATCAGGTTATCATGTGGATATCACGTTATCAGGTAATGAGTTAAAATACCTAAATTCTACTTTCTGAAAGAGAAAACAAGATTCAGAATTGGCATTTGAGCAGTGCGTAGAATAAAAACCTTGCTGTGGTGTGAATAGACATGAGTATTATGGGATGTACCCTCTTCAATGCATTATTTTGACAGCTTATCCCTTGGAGTCTGCATGAGCTAAAAGTCTTTTATACAGAGGCTTCTTCCTCGGATGCTGCCTTAAGGGAATGAAGGATTTGGTTTGTAACAGTGGACAGAGAGCTGAAGGTCGAGAATAAATTCTGTTTACTAAAACATATTCTGGTGCTTAATCGGATCCTGAGTGAGCTCAGAAACATAGCAGAATTTAGAGAAAGGAAGAGGAAAAACCTTGGCAACTTAATTAAAATGATTGGTGGTGTGTGTAGGGAAAGGCGAGAAGGACAAGGAAAGATCTTGCTAGTACAAGAAGGGTAAGTACTAGAGAAGATGAATCTTATTTTCAAAATAATAACTGTGTCTTGGTCAAGTATCCCCATAAATCTGTAATATAGTCTAGGATTTGAGAACTAAATCCTTTTTCTTCCTGAAATACATTTTTGAGACAATATTTCCAGAGCTCTTTTTAAGAATTTAACACAGGAAAAACATAACTGGTATGTATCATTTTATTCAGCTAACTAAAATTGTATTTTTCAGCACTCATTTGGCTTATTTATTTGGAAAGATCTTTCTGACACCAGTAAATTGTTATTCAGCACCAGGCCTTGCATTTTGTTCAGAACTGTCCATTGACCTGAAAAAAGTATGGTCTATTAAAGCGCCTGTTTGGAAATAATGTGATGCATGATCTTTGCCCCTCTTTCCATTGTTTAACATAAGTGGCTTTGAGGTTAGTCGGTTGCGTCTTTAAAAATAAGGTTTTTAAGTAACTGGTAACTTAGTACTTTTCATTATTATGATGGTGCATTTTTTTAATTTTATGTGCATACTGATCACAAAAAAACTCAGTCTGGGACACCATCCTGAGAAATGTGCTGTATGGAAGGTACCTATGGAAAATGTCTCTACCTTTTCCCCCACAACAAACAAGCACAGTCCTTGTCCTGCCAGGAAGCACCGTCAGAGCCCCCATCTGACAGTGACGCCAGGCCATGCCAGATTTGGTGCGTGGCTGCCCTTTTGAGCCTGTGCAGAGCCTCCCCATCACTGTCCTGATGTCTGCTAATTGATAAAGACAGAACTATATATCGCTGTGGGGAAGTTTTTAAACTACTTTGTGGTCAAATTGTAGGTGACACAGATCCTGACATATTTAGCGCGAGGGGAAATGACTGCCAAGTCTCTCAGGAGGCTGCTTTGTAATTGCTTTTGCTGAAGCATTGTTATTATCACTAATAAAAGGGCTGGAGTTGAGAAAACAGCACTCATATTTGGGATCTGGATGTGCAAGGGGGAAATGGAATAAGTAAGCAGATGTCAATGGTTGTCAGCATCTGAATTCTCCAGTGGTGGAGACACAGGAGGTGGAATGTTAATTGCTTTCCTGGAAGATGGCCTCTAATATGGGAATTGCTTATATGAGTCTTCCGTAGTCCTACAAGCTTTATTTGAAATTCAAAAACATGTTTTCTCATCAGTGCATACCAGCCAGAGTGACTTTTAATTTCACGTTTCCCTACAGACTTTCACCAAATGTTAATAAGTGATTGTACGTGGCACAGACAGTTGAAGGAAGCACCTCAGAAAAGGTTGCAGAAGCACTTTATGCCATAGTTTGTATCAAGATAGTGTCCTGGTATCCAAAATTAATTTGTATTTGTGCACTTTGTTTTCTGTGTGCTTTGCATTTGTGTGGTTTTCCACCTATTAAGCTTCTTTCATATATGAATCCTTTGCTGCCTCAGCAGGTCACAAATATATAATCTCCATGATGTGGTGGGAGAAGAAATAAAGGCAGTAGAGCTACAGAGTGGCTGTCCAGCCCCGCTGGTACCTGCATGTCAGGGTGGTAGTGGCTGAGATGGAAGAGGAGGATATTTGGCGCTGGTTGTCTTAAGCTCTGCACCAATACCTGATGACAGACGGTAAGTGCACTGAGGGATTTATAGTTTGAAGGATGAGGTAAACAATGGGAAAAGGAAGAAATTCACTCCAAGTGACACAACAGATCCAGGCAGACCTACAAGAAAGATCCCAGGACCATCAAATGTTATACAGCACCCATCCTCCATACATTGCACTGCCTTTTCGTCATCGCACGCACAAGTGACAGCTGATACAAGAGGCTGCCCTTCTTTGCCCCTTCAATTTTCTGCTGGAGGGTACCAGTAGCAGAGGTCTACGTCTGCTCTGGGGTTCATAGCCCACCACTCATACCTGGGCTAGCAAGGCTGAAACAAGTGCAGTGAATTATGAAAAGGAGTCTGCACAGAGCAAATGTCCCTTGTTCTCTGCCTCCACTGGGCACCTGCGGGCAGGAGCCCCCGGACAGCCCCCAGGTTCATCTCCCAGCTCCCGGGGGAGCTGCTGCTGCATGGAGGACAGAGCAAGGCACCCTCCTCCCCTACAACAGCCTGGCTCCTGCAACCATTCTGTGCTGCTGCAGCTTTCAAACTCACTTTGCTTTGATGGATTAAAACCTAGCAATAATTCACTTACCTGTGAAGCCTGATATTTCATTTGGGAAATGAAAGAGACATTCAGAGGATTATGCACTCTCACCATCTTATATCATCAGTCTTCTTCCCTTTGAATTTTTCCAGATAGGAACTGTATTGGAATTGTGTAGTACTTTGACAAGGGGAACTGGAAACTGAGGAAGGCTTTCAAATGCTTAATTTGAAAACATGAATCATGCAGAAATGAACATATAATAACGTAAAATTCTTCCTGATCTTCATATTCCAAAATAATTAACAGGGATGAAAACATGTTCATATTTTGCTTCAGATACTTCAAATGATGCTTGCCAACAGAAGTTACAATTATATATTTGGAAGCTCTTTTGGATACAGCAATATTACAAAGAATTTTTTTTTAATCAATTGGGCTAAGGTTTAATTTGCCTAACTCATATGCAGAACTCTAGAATCTCAGGAGAAAGAAATAAGAATAATCAAAAAATACAGCATATTTCAGAATATCCAGAAAGATATGGAAAGTCTTAAAAGCTGTTTTAAAAACTGTTTTCATCTAAAAAAAATTAAGGAACTTTGAATTTACAAGCCTTAAAAGCTTTTAAAGTTCTGCATACTCCTTTAAAAAGAGATCTTTCTTGTGAATTATTTCCAATGTAACATAGACCTTTATTTTTCAAATGACATTTCATCAGAAATACCTTTACATCTAAATATGAGCACAAAAAATACTTTTCTATGAAAGTATTTTTTACCAAGAAGTAAAAAAACAGTCGCCAGTTTGCTAATTTCGCTTTTCCCAAACTTGAAGTTCAGTGTCCAAGCCCTGCTTGGACTGGAGCCCTTTGCATCTGTGAAGAATCCATAATCAGGAAAAAGCATCTCTCACCTGTCTGAGCATTTTTGCAGTGACTAAATATGTCATGTGTGACAAATAGGTGACAGCAAGCAGGACCTCTGAAGACTGGAGAATGATTCAATAGTCTGAGTCAAATTGGGAGCACCAAGACAGATCACAAAATAGAAGTCACCCACTGATTTTTTTATGTAATTATGGTAAAACTGTCTTGTTTTTATTTCATAGTATTTCTCAGTTTTTGTTACATCTTTTTATGTGTATTCTACATCTGTTTTAATATTTATTCTATTCATTTTTTGTCTGACAGTGTGATAATATCCTTACACTTGCAAAAATAGGTCAAACCAGCTTTTCTGTCTGAAATCTCAAGCAAATATCTACAAAAAGTCACTCTGCAAGCTGATACCTTCCCCATTCATTGCAGTGGGTTATCAACCCCAGAAACTAATGGTAGACAACTTAATTTCAATATTGTGAACAGTTCCTGCACAGGTAATTTTACCGTATTCCCACTATAGGCTGTTCCAGTCAGAACCCACTTCTAGGTTGATTACTACAGGAGAAGAAATGGGTAAAAATGCCACTGCTCTCTGGCCATGACAGTTGACAGAGGGCGAGAAGTCTCATGATCCTCTGCTCCTGCACATCTGGCTGGTGCGTGAAGGAGAGCTGGGGTGGGATGCTGGGCGGTACCCAATGCAGGAGGCAGGGCAGGGGTTTGCCTCCTTGGCTGGCTGCCACCATCACCACGTGCTGACCGGCCAACTGGCTGGGCACATGCCAAACTCAGACCTGGGCATGGCATGAGCTGCCTTTTGGCACGCTAGTGTTTGGGGAGCTGAGGACTTTGTTGGGGATGGAGGATGGGTTGTGTGACACTGAGAAAGAGAGACATGAGGAGGGACTGTCTGGGATGGGATTGTGGTGGAAGGAAGGGAGGCGCAAGACCCTGCTGTTGGGGCCATGTCAGGCAGTAGGAGACAAAGCTCTGGGAAATTACACTGGCAAAACTATTCATGTTATACATTTGAACTCTAACCAACTACTGACCTTGAAAACCAGGAACAAGACTTTTAAAATGGTTATGGGAAAGATATAAGATGCAATGAGGTTTCCAAAGGAGGAAGCAGGGAGAAGACACCCATAGCCTCTTCTTTTGACAGCTGACAGCCCCAGGACATGGTGAATCAAACACTGACAATAAATACAGAACTAAAGATTCTTCTAATCTCCAGGGCTTTAATTTTACCTGTACCAGGATGTTTAAGAAGATATCAGAGCCTCTGGAAGGAGGCAATAGGAAGCTTTAAACTCGAACAATGAGCTCTTTCTTCTCTGGCAGAGGAAAGAGCAACTTAATTACCCTGTTCTGCTTTGCTTAGCCATCATGGAATTCCTGCTGAATACAAAGTGCTGAGCAGGGGTGGAGGCTTAATAGAGGATCGAGCACCGAGCTGATTCATTCTGTTTTGAGAAACAACTTATTATTTATTTGCTGATACCAATTTTGCCATTAGCTCTAAGGAGGGGGGTAAACACTCTTTCTCTGATGCATCCATTATCTGAAAGTCCTTCCTTAAAATGCACAATTTCTCTGTTCTTAACTGGAGATATTTTTATTCTCAGGGTTGCACGCAATTTTGCTGTCCTGCTACCTTCTTGCCTGTGGCCACTCTCTGATGCTGTTGAAACTTTACTGGAGCTGAAAGTTTGTATTTTTAATGGACAAAGATTTACTAATTATATCAGTAAAGTTTTGTGTACCTTCCACCCCATTTTCTTCTCTGTCAAGAGACTGTAGTCCCATGCAATGATTTTAAAAATACAAAACCAGCTATTTTCAGGTAGCTGTTTTTGTAGCTAATTTGTCAGAATGAGCTTTTTAAAGCTTGGGGGGTTGTGGGTTGTGGTTTCGTTTTTGCAATTTTTTTTAGGTAGAATTGTCTATGGTAATTCAGTCCACCATTTTATGCAGCAAACCTAAGCTTGATTCTTGTTGTTGCTCCGCACCCAAAACAAAGTGAATGGCTACCACAGATGTTCAGCCTTTTAAAGGGAAATTGTACAATTTTTATCAATGAACATGTTGGCTGAAAAACTTTTGTTTTTTTTAGTTGAAAGAATCTTGGTCTGTTATCATTGTTTTGTACTTATTCATAAATAATCTTCATCTTCAAAAGTTTATCTTATTCTACGTGGACATTTTATTACCAAAGGGAAAAGAAAACAGAAGTCCTTTAAACATGCCAAATAGCCATTTACAAAGGACCATTTTCTTTATCTCTCTGAAACTTCAGACAGGGAAGTTGAGTCACTTACAGAAGGAATTCTGATGTCAGTATTATAAAAATATACATTTTTCTGCAGGGGAAAGTTCATAAACTTGAAACTTTTTAAAGCTTTGCTAACATCAGATAAAAAACTATGAAGAGCAAAATCCTGGACTGAGGTGCGTGTTTATTATTCTTCACTTTTGACATTTTGTGATCTCACCCAGACTAGATGAGTAATTTTATCGGTGCTAATTCTAACCAGATAATCAAGCGAAGTGTGAGTAGAAACATTGCCACTGTGGGACTACATCCCCTCAGAGACCTCATTCACATTTTCCTTTCTCTGAACCTTCCTTCTGGCTCCCATCTCTGTCTTCCACATCCTGTTACCACTGTAAACATATAACATGACAAGGTTGGTGGATAATCTTTAATGAGAACAACTTCTGTATTTGAAAGAAGTAGATAAGCTTTCAGGCACACAAGTCCTTCTCTGGATATAAAACAGAAACAGCAAACTTCAGGGCTAAATCCTAGCTACTCTGTGTTTAATTAGATATGTAAATCATTTAAGACAACTGAGAGTGGCTGGGCAGTTTGAACTTCAGCAATAGCATGGGGGATGCTAGATAAGAAGGTGATTATCACTTACTGAAAGAAAGAAAAAAGAAAGAGCAGGTAATGTATTGCCTAAGGAGGAGGGGAAGCTTAATGGAGGGATGGAGGAGAGATATAACAGCATGCCATTAAAAACATCTCTCTGTTGACTCACAGTTTTATGGATTTCAGTTCCTAGCATCGTCTTTTGAAAGTGTTTTGTATACTTAGTAAGGAAAGCAACAGAGGAGGAAGCAGTGAAACAGTATAAGAGAGAACAGCTTCTCTGCACCCACATGGTTGGAAAGCCATGATCCTCTAGGGCAGGACTCAAAAAGTGGATGCAGTGCCTAAAAAGTAGAGACAAAACAGTACTGGAAAAAAAAAAAGAAAAAATTTTTTGTGGAATGAGCCATTGTTTGAGGCAGAACAAGTTCCACAGCTGGTCAGCTGCAAGACAAGGTGCAATACAATGGTTTTCACAGTTACAAAAACATCTTGCAGCGTCCTTGTATGCTTGTACCTCAAGGAGAATTGCCTAGAACGGCTAAGTGGGCAAGAGAGGAAAATTTTTTATAAGCTAACACATATAATAAATATTATGAAGATGTAATTTACCAAGAAACAATTATTGCAGAGGCTCTGTGAGATAAACAGTAAGACAGCTTGTTCATTGTAGCACACTGTGCATTGTATATCATAATAACTGCACCTTACTGATATGCAAATGCTCCCAAAAAGCTTTATCCTGTCGTTTCTCTTTTTTTTTTTGTAAACTCCTGAAGTAGGGACAAGATCCTGTAGTGATAGAGATTCAAGCATGTGATCCTTGAAATGATTTTGCTAGTTATGCTATAGAAAGTCCTGTCACAATAATGTCTATTCTATAGATTAGCATCTCACAGTAAATAAAAGCCATTTAAAAGCCTTATGAGTCAACACTTTGACACAGCTCTATTTATAACCCCCTTCTCTATATGGAGACTATCTGATTATGCTTTATATTTTGATATTTAAAAAAGCAGAGGCTCTTTAGAATTTAAGCACAGTACCATGAAATAATTTACTATTGTTTGAAGAAGGCTTTCAAATACAGCTCCTTCTCCAGCTGCTTCTGAGGTGACTGTTAACTGTTTGCCTGCTGGTGTCAAAGTTGGAGGGTAGCAAAGCCCAGTGTCAGGCGAGCTCCCCACAGTGCGTGGGTGTCAGCCTACTTCCATCGATTCACATGGTCATGGGCTCGGCTTTTTACCACATGTCAGCTGAGATATTTGTAACTACAAAGAGTGTCATGTTAAATTACCAGTGGCAGAGGCAGTGGATAATATTTGTAGAAGTTGCATTCCTATTTCACTCAAATGCAAAATAACACCCTAAAAGGAATTTAGCTTTACAGAAAAGGGAAAAGTAAGAGCTGTCCTGTGATACCTCATGTCTGAGGGTATTTCTCCTGCTTATATTCAAAGACCTCTGGACTTTTCACGGCCTTCATCACCTCAGGGCTATTTCAGAATAATGTGAATCTTCCAGCAAGAGTTTGAGTATTGCAATAGATTCAACAGAGAAGTGGGCTGAATCCCATACCCTGGGCTCTGTAGATTAACTGCAGTTTTCTGCAATATCCAAGAATTTTAACTCTGCAGAGAAAGCCTACTCTCCTGTGTCACTGCCCAAAGAGTCTAGGAGTGAGTTTCTCCCATAACTCCTGCAACCAGTATGGCCACATCCTCAGATCTAAAGCATTGCACTGTGCCTTAGCATCTCTCCCCATCAGAAGAAGTAAGACCCACTGCTCAGTTAAACCCTTTCATTGCTTGACCCGTCCCAACTTGAGGACTCTTCTCCAGGGGACAATCTACACTGTATTTATAGAAGCCCATTGGGAGCAGTGATCTTCACAATTTGCCATCACTGAACAACCAGTTGTGAATCAGTTGTTGGACATGGATTTGGCAGCCAGCACAGGTTGTTTGGCCACAGCAGTCTTGCCGTGGAAATTAGACGTGGTCCTGAGAAAAGCCCAAACAGGATCTGTGCCTCTGAGCCACTCCTTGTCTGTGAGAATAGTGCGCTGAAATGGTTATCAGAAGAGAAGATTTTTATGGAAAAAGGTAAAAATAGAAAAGCACTGTTACTTGTGTCTCTCCAACAGTTTTCTCAGTCCTACACAGAGTCTTCTAGTGGTGTTTGGACTGATCCCAGCCAGTCTTTTATTCACAAGATATTTGGCAGGAGCTATAGTTCTTAAGCCAGCCCCAGCTGGAGTCACTTGGCACTCCGCTCTCAGCTGTGGTAGGTGTATATGCCACCCTTGGCTGGCATAATTCCCAGAAATACCCTGTAAGTACAAGTGACACTGAAGAGACCCAATATTTGTGTTACATGCTTTTTCCCAGGTTGTTTGGCTCTTAAATTGTATTTGCTAGAGGCCTCCAAAGCCATTGTGGAGCTTAAAGTTATTTCCCTGTCACAGAAAACTTTCTGTTGGTTGTAAACCACTTCTGAGTTTTACTAGGGTCATCAGTCACTCTCTGGAAGAACACAGTTCAATGAAGTGGACCAAGACCCAAAAATAATTTCTGGCAGAAGACACTGGCATGAAGGGTGATTCACACACAGGAGGATTAAAGTACATTACAAAGCAACCTGGAAAGCTGAGAGCAGTGGGGAGTGCAGGAAAGTAAAGAGGATTTTATATAGTAGGAACTTGAGATGTGAAGGGAAATTAAGATCAATGTTAGAAAATGACTGAGCATAATCAAACAATTACATCCATCTCATTAAAGCAAGTTTATTTTCAGCTCATTGCCTTCATATAACTTTCTCATGTATTCACGCTATATCTTTAGTCTTTGATGAAGAAAGTTAAATAAAACCGTCCATCAAAGAAGGTTTATTTTATCCATCCTTTGAGATGCACTGGCCATATGTGCACTCAGGCAGCGGGGGATCTTTCCCACGGCACAGTAGACTGGAGGATTTTGTAGCTGGCAGTAACTGCAGCTCCATACCTGAGGCTGTCTCCTCTGCACCTACTTCCTGCTGCTGCCACAGGGGCAGATCAGGGCATCCTGGCAGCTCCTCCAGATGCAGAATCACAAAATTCATCGTGATCTGAAAGAAAGGGGTAGGAGTGTGGGCTGTGACCGTGCGCGTCAGGACCACATCAAGGAGAGTGGTTGCGGGTAAGAAAGTCTCTCTTCTCTTTCATGTGATTATGTACAGGTACATTCACACTGTGGGTCATTCTGTAAATCTCACCTACTTTCCCAGAAAACTGCTATCAAAAAGGCTTTGCTCTTTGAAAGCTAAAGGAAAGAACAGGATGCACAGATTGAAGAGTCTTGGTTATGAAAGGTGTAAGAAGTGGGCTCAAATCTCCCTGGGGAGCCAGCTTCCAAAGGGAAACACTGAAAACTCTCTTCAGCTGAGTCACAATACAGTAAGATGGGAGAACACTGAAAAACGCACATTTTGTGGATGCAAAGCAGGTAGATGTTTCCTTCAGCTGTGGGAATTAGGTCTACACCTTTTACTAGGTAAAGATGATGCTCTAAAAGAGGATTTTAATATAGATTTACACCTGTCTGAAGATCTGGTCTATTTGGCCAAATATTTTTTAATGAAACTCCTCCTGCAATTACTGAGAATGCCATTATCAAGGATAAGCAAGCTTGCTTTAGCCTAAGAGCTAGCCCAGGATCAGCCATCACTCTACTGCTTTTATGAGATCCAGGTGAACAGAGGGGAACTGGATGTTCTCCAATGGCTCTTGCAAATATGAAAATCTCTTTGGCTATTAGTACATGGGTATAGAAACATCAATCACAGGATTATACCTATACACAAGTACTCGAAAAAAAACAGTCAGGATGTTTCTTTGTTCCTATGTATATTTAATAATAGTAATACATTCTGTGCTGAGTTGCCTCATTTAAATAGGAGTATCTGCATGCAGCACAATGTGTTGCTGGGTTAAGGCTACAAAACATGCAGGCATCAACGATATATTGCTTTCTGGCAGCAAGGGTTTATTGTATTTTTTTAGGTAAGAGTTTCATTTTCAGCCCACTATACTGTGTGCAGGATAGGCTGGACCCTCAGGCTTTTGCTTTAAATTAATGTTTTAGATGAGACAGAAGTGTTCCAGGGAAGAGAAATTGCCTTAAAATCACACATCTTCTGGCATATGTTTCTGGTCCATAGTTTAGACATCTGAATTAAATTAAATTGGTATCTCTATTGCTATTTCAGAAGGAAAATTTTCCAGGCTTCAGTTGTTGGAATGAGGGACCAAAGGAAACAGAGATGCAAAAGCAACCCTTTGCAGATAACTAACAAGTTATAAACACCAAAATGAAACCAAGGTTCAGTAATTATGCTAGAATAATCACCAGGACTTATAGACAAAAACAGAGTCTAGAAGACTGAACCAAATATTTAACATGATGCAAAATTCAAAATCTGGAATTGCATTTGCATTTCTTTTGCATTTCAGAAGATGCGTGCAGAGAAATTTGAATTGAAAATAACTGATTTCTCAAACCCACAAACTGACTGAAGGTAAGGTGGAAAGTAAATGTTTAATAATCATTACTCCTTAGCTTTGCTTGTTATGCCTGCCTTTAACCGAGGAGAAACAGCCAATTCAGTACAACTGTAGAAACTTTTATCTTTTTTGTGTGCATTATTCCTCAGGAGGACTCATGACACAATTAGTAAATTTTACATTGTCAAGCTTTTGCAAAGACTGCATCTTTCAACATTAAAATACCATGGCTGAAGATTAATATGCAACAAAAAACGTGACAGACAAGTCTTTAATTACATTGCGCATGGGACTTCAGCGCCTTCTTTATCAGCTCTGATTATGGGTCTGCCAGAGCTTGGCATCTGCTGTTTTAGAAACACACAAATGACAGTGAACACTAAAAGAAAACAATTTATTTTGTCAAACCAAAGAATCATTTAATTTTACCGGAATACAGGAAGCATGAAAAGAAGAAGGATCTACAGTCATGTTGGCCTTACCCAGAGGCAAACCTGAAGATAACCCAAACAGTTTCAGGTTACTGAAATTTTGATGAAAATAAACATCTTAGTGATTTTAGATTTCCATACCACTTGAATATGCAGGAGGCTTGTGTCAGACCTCTGTTCCACGTATCACCCTTTGCTTTTATCACATGTCTTTTTATAGCATGAATTCTTACATGGTTGGAGCAACCAAATGTAGCTGATAAAATAGACAAACTCCGCATCTGAATTTTAGTCTGGCTAACAGGGGGTGCTGGAGCTACTGGTCAACAGCAAAAGGTACTTACTTTAAATAATGGACTTTGGGGTGAATGGTTTTTGCACTGCTTGTTACAATTTTCATTCCCACTTAATATCTCTTTGAGAAATTAAAAGTGACACAGTACAAGGTAGTGCCCTCTGTCCAACCCTGCTGGGAGAGGATGTTGAGTCTAGAGTATTCACACATGAAATAATTTGGCTCTGCAAAAATAATCAAGCCAAGTTCCAGCTTTATAACATTACACTACAATATAAATATACTTTTCAATCCTACTTTGGTAGTGGATGGCCTGGGAGAGATCCACAGCTAATGTGAATGGATGGAAATGGGTGAAGACCTCAGGAGAACTCGGAGCTGCTGTCGCAGCAGATGTTCACACGTTGTCACTTTCTACTTGGAAACACCCTTATTTTGCTATTTCTGAAACGTTCAGTTGAGGTCCTTCCCAGCGCAGAGAGGGGAGAGGGGAACAAGGGGTCTGAGGCCAGCAGTGGTCCATTGGGCAGCAGTGGGCTGGGGAGGGTGGGGGGTGTCGGGATAGATTAATCCATGTAGGAGAGGATTCATAAAGGAAAATACTTTGGGGAAATCCTGTTTTCTACAATCCGTACAAACGCATTTTCTCCTTGTGCAGTTTGTGGGACTGCTACATATATTTCAGCCTGTTAGGCTGAAATTTTGTGAACATGGAAGGGTTATGTTTGGTTGTACAGTAAGAAAGTAATGCAAATAAGTTGCTTCTGCCCTTAACTCAGCCTGAAGCACAATCTTGTTGTTTACAGCAAGGTTGCAGCAGTTCTTCTTTATCAGCTTGTACACACAGACATGTTTATTGAATTTACATTTCTGCTTACTGATTGCTAGCCCTGCTTTTTACCAAGGCTGCCAATAGCTGCATTTTCATCTGTGTTTTGGTTTTTTTTTTACTTTTCCCAGTTCTTCAAAGATTTTCTCTTGTGGGGAAAGGAAACATTTTTCTCTCCACAAGGAATTGTATTACTTTCAAAGATATTTAAGTCCTTATCATAAGAAATATGTGGAAAAGTCAGTCACTTTAAAATGCTACTGCGCTATCAAGGTTCCTTGTTCTGCATCTTCTGGATACTCAGGAATGAAGACTAAATGAGTCGGCTGCCAAAGAACGAGGCATCACAGTTGCTGGGGGCTTGCTTAGGAAAGATGTGTGGCACAGGGCAGGAAAGCGGGGCCTGGACCCCAACCCAGAAATTCTAATTAACTCATTCCCACCCAGGCTTTCTGAGTTTGCTGTTCAGAGATGCTAGCTGCAACGCAAGGTGAATTTAATTGAAATGGCAGTTGTTCACTACTGCTTGTGAGTCTCCCCACAATTTCAGGAAGGTTTTTTGCAGGTTACTTCAACACAAATTAAATGTGCGGGACAAGATATTGGTGTGTCCATTAGAAAATATGAAAAGCACTACAAAGCCCAGATTGATTTTACGTGGTGTAAGCATACATTTCTGTGACTGTTCTTCACATTTTACTGTAGCAATTCTTCACATAAGTTAGAATTACTTTTCTTATTTCATGTGATTAATCTTTTAACAAAAAAAATGGGTTTTTTTTGCATATTGAGTGTCATCCAAAATCCTAGCACTATGAAACAGATGAATTACCATGAGCTCTATTTGCAGATGCACAGTCTTGGCTATCACGGCAGGATGTGAGAAGTTCAAGGTCAAACAGTGAGGCAATACTGAAGGAAAAAGCATGCCCTGCACATCCTGATTCCTGTTCCAGCACCTTTCTGCTGGTCTGTCATCCAAATCAGTGTGGGCACGGAGGGAAGCCTTAGGAAAGGTGCCAAAAATTAATGTACCTAGACAAATGATAGAAAGCAGAGGAGAAAGGGTGTGTACCATGTCTTCAAATCCCTCCCCCTGCCCAAAGGCAGGTTTATTTATCTCCGCCTCTGCCACTCCTGTTAGTTATTTGTCCAACCTGTTCTTAAAAAAATTACACTGGTGATTCCCTCCTTCCTTAGACAATCTCTTCTGGGAACTGGACTGCATATCTTGGGTCCCTGGCTTTGCCTTTCCTTGCAACAGTTCTAGGGAAATGCCTTTCACATGCTGACTTGTTGTGGCTAGTCATCATAAAACTCCACAAGATAAGACATTGCATGGGCTGCTGCCTTTTGGGGTGTTTGTCTTTGTGGGTGAGGGCAGGAGCCATCAGAGGCTGGAGCAATGAGGGAGGTTTTACCTTAGCTGGTGAGGGGTGGATGTAGGCTGTGTGTACACATGTAGAGGTTTGCAGATGTATGTACCATAAACTCTGGCAACCAGCGCTCTTTGGTGAAAATTATAAGGTGCCTGACCAAGCTAGAGAGCAGGGCTAATGTTGCTGTGGGTATGCATAAGCCGGCAAAGTGGTAACATAGCAGAAGAGTTTCAGAGGAGGGTCTTTCTGGGAGAGGGGGAGTGACACTAGCTTTGGAAGCAGGAGGGCAGCGGTATTAGGAATGAGCAGAGAATAGGAGGGAAACAAAACATTGGAAAAGATGTACATTTTTAAGATGGTACAATATAAAAGTGGTTGGGCTTTTTGATAAAACCTAAGGGATGGATTTTCAAACTTGCAGCCCTAATGGCAGAGAATAAAATATTAATAATCACATTTCTTTTCCTTTTTTCCATTGAGCCTTGGTCGGTGCTTTTTTTGTATCACTCCTTGTCTACCTAGTACTTATTCTGTCTAAATATCAGCACATGAGTTAATATCTATAAATCAAGACTAACATGTATCTCTGAGCACATTAGCCCTTCCTAGTGCCTAAATCCATTGTAATGAATATTGTATTTTAATAATTGATGTTTCATATGCTATATTTTGCCCTTCTTTGCACTGGGAGCCTAGCCAAATGCATCTGAAGCACTTCTTGTAAGTGGAAGGTAATGATAAGTGAAATGACAATACAATCTTTTTCCTTTTGCAGATGGACAGAATTTACATGCTAAATTCAAGTAAGATTTCAGCTCAGCCACTGGATCCTTGTCAAAATGCAGAGGAATTGAGATTTTGAGATACCTTCTACGAATTCATTGGAAAGGAAGTAATGAAACATTCATGTAGGTAAATTACAGCTCCACACCTTATTAGTCATAGAACTTGAAAGTAATTTGAAATCCTGAGTATACATGACTTATTGAACAATGGGTGAAAATGAAAGAAAATGGGGACTATAGCTTGCACTTCCACTGTTTGTGTAAATTGCTACTGTGATCCTTCTGTTCGGTAATTTCAGGGCAATGTTGAAAGAGCAGCAGAAACCTGTATTATTTAAAGACAATAGGATCCTTATTACACAGCAAAGCCAGAAGGCAGAAGCAGATCAAAGATGAAAAAAGACTTAAAGGAAATGTGGAGGGTTCCAGTTAGTCCCACCTGAGCTCATGGCTGGGTTGGGTTCTACACCTTTTCAACTGGTTGCCCTACTCCCATTTGATTGGTGGCGAAGGCCACCATATTTTGTTAAAGACAGCTGGGCCAAGCTATAAACCAAAATCTGCTCTAGCATTATCCCTGGCAGTGGATGTGAGCTCTGTCCAAGATCTATGGGATGAAAGAGGTGAAGTGAAGCTATAGAAACATCTCAAACACTTTGAATAAGTGTTGTGAAATTAAAAGGAGTCTAAAATGTATTTAATCACCCAGCAAAATTTCCTGTCATCCAGGAAAAGAGAATAACAGAATATCCATTAAATGTATTAAAGATCACAGTAAATTTTGAAGGTATCTGTAGACTTCGTATAATACAGGGATGGCCACTGCAGAATAGCTATAAAGAGCTACAGATTCAGCTTTTAGAATTGACCTCTGAGTATCCTTGAATTTTGGAAAAGCTCTTTTTTCCTTTTGTGTTTTTTTTTTAACCTATTCCAAACATAGCTATTTACCTAAACAATTTTAGGACCCTTCTGTGCATTTTTCTCCTTTTCTTGGTATGAAGCTATGAGTAGCACTTTTTTTTCTCTCTTTAACATCCAAGTCTCATTCAATTTTCCGAACTCCTCAGCACCAGTGAGTTCACTCATTAGCCCTTCCTGTATCCTACATATTTCCCTTTTGAAACTGGAAAATCTTTAATATAGGCTGTTTTGGTTGAGCATTCCAGTTAATTTAATTCCACGTGAAACAGGACTACCTTCTGTGGCCAGCACTTTTATAATAGCCTCATGTTCTAACAAGATCAGATACAAATCCCTTCTTTGTTCCGGAATTTATCTCTCAGTTGCAAACTGATGAGGAAATTTCTTGGCTATCAAACCAGATATTTGATTTTCATCTCTAATTGATATCTGGGAACTGAAAACCTTCCTTAATGATATTGTCTTTTACAGTATTTATCTTCCTGTATTGTTAATTCTAGTAATCTTAAGGTATCTTTTTCTATACAATCACCAGTGGTGAAGAGATTACAGCAATCTGCTATTTATTTCTCTTTCTCATTAGCATAAATGCTTCAATACCAGAGATTAAATCTTGATTGCTATTTGACTGTGTTTTGGTTTTCCCTACTTATTTATTTTTACATTCTGCACAGTACTTCCAATTCCCAGATTTTCATGTCTGGACTTCTTGAACTTCTTGTACCTCAATTTCTCAGTTGTTTCTCAATGGTATCTTCTAGTCTCCTACATGGAAATTCATTAACCATACCTTCTATATGATGACTTTTACAAGAATTGCTCTTTCTCCCAGTTCTGCTTCTGCTGTTTCATTACCTATTGCTATGTCCTTACTTTCCTTCCTTCCTTTTTTTCTTCTTTCCAATCAATAACAAAGGTTTCCAAGAGCCTCTACCAATCTTCCCCCTTTAGTTCATAAATTAAAATTCATAGTCATGCACAGACCTCACACACAGATTTCAATAGAGTTCAAGAGGAGTCCTTTCTCTACAAGTACTTTCTGGTGGTTTCTAATGAAAAAAACTTTCTTCTACCATCAATCCTTGTGCTAGCTTTTAATATGTATTGTTTTGACATGTCACTTCATTAAAGCCAGCCAAGGTACAAAAGTCTGTTAGTAAATAAGTTTTCTAACCCTGTCTATACTAGAAATGTTGCTTCACCATTTTCTCTGAGATGATATGATCCTTCAGTTGTTCAAAAAAAATTGCGCTGGCAAAAAGCAAAGCTGGAAAAGGCAGACAGGTTGTGTACTTGTAGTTTATTTTAAAGTGAGCTGTAGAAGTTAGCTATAAAACCAGTTTTGGCAAGTATAAGTTGTACTGTCACAATGGTCACACCGGCACAGCCTACATGCTACTGGAAGGGCCAAGTGGCAAGTTCAATCTGCATTCATGAAATGAGATATTGGTCATTGCCTGCGAGTATCCACGTGAACCTCAGTGTGCTATGTGTTAACTGTCACAGGAGACTTGTATGAGAAGTTTCCAATCAGCAGTTTGGAGCCAGGCCATGCAGCTTAGTCTGCCAGTCTAAATCAACAGTTCACGAACAGGTTAGTTTGTGTAAGTTATCTGGCACCTAGACAAAAGGTAGACTGAGAGGAAACAGGAGTCCTTTGTGAATGTCTCACAAACAAGAAAAGAAACTACCTTAATCAAGTACTATAGAAAATAGATAGTATGATCAGTTCCAGTTTTAAGCCAGAGCAATGTTATTGAACCAGCTATAAGAATATGAATCCAGATTTATATAGCAACAACTTGCTAGGTAGCTTTTGCAAAATCATTGTGCCATTTAAATAGTTAATTCATTTCTTTAGGTATCAGGGCCCCAAGCAGTGTTAAGACAGCTTGTGAAAAGGCGTCTTGGCCAGTTTAGGTGCTTGCTGCTTGGTAAAATATTTATAGGATATGTATGGTTATTCCAGGTGGGGTGGACTGCAAAATGTCATGCATACTATGGTTAATGTAGACTAGGAGAGGCAACACCTTGAAGAAAGGTAGAGCTCTCAGAATCCAGGGAAAAAGGGGAAATCCTGTTTCTCCTTTTACCTGTGTGAATATAATGCATCTCTCTTTCCTGTTTTGTAGCATGCAATTTCTATACATCCATTTTCAATGCGATAAACAAACAAACATAAAAGCCTTTGAGTAAAAGTATAACCTGAAAAATAAAAAAGGACCAGAGGTTTTACCTTCCAACTCATCAAAGGCATCGAGCAATACCCAGAATGGTCTCTTCATCTCAGTTTGTACCTCTGGACAAGTCACAGAATAACCAGTGTCTGGCTTCCTACCCATTTAGGCTTTTATCCCCATTGTGCAAACCCAGGGAAGAAGCAGCAATGATGTAAGGAGGTAAATTAAAGATTGGGAATATGGAAAATTCTGGTTTCTGTCCCCTCTCCTTTTTTTCCCCTCCCAAATTAATAAAACCAATACTAGAATTTTTAATGGAGATGAAGGGGTAGTGAGGGGTTAAACCAGGATGTGACTTTTAGCTGTGACAGAAAAGAGACTATCTTGCTGTTTCCCATTTGCCAAACCTTTTAGGACCTGCAAAGGTGCCCATGGGAATTCAATTTGTTTGCATGGGGAGTGACCAACCACGGTGTGAATTTTATGTTGTTACTTTATTTAGTACTGCAAAGGAGTTGCCAATTCTATTTGAGGGTCCATCAATGCTGTTAAAGTTGCCACTTTGGGTAGGCTGAGTTTATCTCAACAGGTAGTCCTCAGAGCCTGATAAATTTAAGTGCTGGTGCTAGTGTTTGAGAAGTAAAGTTACACCAACAGTGCCAAGCCAAAATAAGATCCAGATAAGTGGAGCCATTAAAAACATGGGCTATTACTGCTGGCAGTATTCTGTTTCCTCTTTCAGCATTGCCTTTATTTAAAAAAGAGCACTGTTTACTGGAAATAACAGATGGAGATTTTTTTTATTATTTACTCTTTTACATTATTCATTCTTTATGATCAGCATTTCACAAACTGAAAATGGTAGCAAAGGCCTATTTCATTCCTTAGTTTTAATTTTCTGACACAGGACATGTCGGCACCGGTGTGTGAAGCACTGGTCACATCCCACAGCAGGGGGAGGGAGCACCACACAATCCTGGAGTGCTCTCCAGGCTGCTATCTGCTTTCTTATAGTGAATACGCTGCCCATACACGGGGACACTGTTGGTGGTGTGGACTAGGGGAAGGCATTCAACTGTGGTACATGACTCACTGCTGAACCATCACATCAGTTGGTATTAGTTCTGCTACCTAACCCGTATAAATCCTCTTTAATATATGCCTATTCAAGTATATGAAGGAAAATGGGCATAGTGAAGATAAAATGAAGAAGAAAAAGAAGGATTGTGCAGGCATCAGTGCTACGGGCCCTTGCTGTGATGTACACAGTGCATTGCTTGGCATGATCAGGAGTGATGCTTGGCAGCATCTTGCTTTTATTGTGGTTAAATATCACTTTACACAAAGTGCCCAGGGACACAATGAAGCATCAGTCACTACCAGAAGACAAGTATTAAATACCATACATGAAATAATAGTGAACTAGTATCCAAACAGAGTCCCACAGGAGAGGGAAGTGTTTCCCTGTTCCTTCAGTGCAGGTGCAGGCACAGTGGTGCCACCTTCCTGCTCCGTCTCCTTCCACAAAGCTTCCCAAAAGCCAGCCAGTTCCCTGCTCTCTGAGGGTAGAAAAGCCCTTTCCTTCCCTCAAAAGAAAGCTGAAGCTTCCTGGTGGAGGAATACCAACTCGGTCAGCGACTGATCATTTGAAGGCAGCCCTTTTTGCCCGGGAAGTTAATTTAAAATAAGCTGCATTTTTGATGCTGTAAGAAAGCTTGGCTGGTTACTCCTCAAAGGTTACAGAGAATAAGAGGGAAGGGAAGGTTCCTGTTGTGCTATGGCAACTGTCAAAACTCATGTACATATTAGCAAGATCAAGCATTTGCCCAGCCTGGGAAAGAGCAGGTAAACACCACGCTAATTCCTCTGGAGCTGTGAGGCGCACAGGCTGCCAGGACATACTGCTTTTGTCAAGAGATGCAAGAAGTCAGTCAGGATTCATTTTTCTCCTTGCAGTTTGTTTATTCAAGGTACCTATGCTCTGATGGTTTATGCTTTACAAGGCTGCCCCACTTGTTCCTTGTCATGCAGCTGTGCTGATTGAAGTACCAGGGAACATAGCACAAAGGGAGAGGGAAGCTTCAAAAGGTCAGCTTTGCACTAGAGAAGCACAGAGCAAGCTGATAGCACAGTCCCAGGGACCTGTAAGTCAGGGGCTGCAAGCTCTGCTCTTTCTTAACCATCAGACCTATCTGGCTCCAGCAGGATATTCCCAACTAGCTAAACTGGGTGTTGATGATGCATTTATAGCATACAGTAAAAGGCCTTTAAGCCTGTGTGGCTCAAGTACATAGCCATCTAGGACCACTGCTTATGGGGCAGGGGTACCATGAGTGACTGAGTGCCTGAATCAGGGTTTCCCCATGGGCACCTTCATCCCTTGGGGATCCAGACTCCACAGGCTGAGGGTTGGTATGATCCAAGACAAGCTCAAAATGATACCAGATAGCTTGGCTCAGAAATGCACCAGGGCTAGATTTTATTTTCATATCCTCCTAATAAGACTGAAAAAAGATTGTGTCTATCTCTACCAAGACCTCAGACAGTACTACAGACTGTGCAGAACACAGGCACAATTGCTATTAGCCTCAGAAGCATAATTATTCTCAGGCCATGTGAATTGAAGGAAAAAAACTGATTCTGAAACATGATTGAGCATTGAGGCAGACATCACCAGCAGTGACTTTACTTTGAATCAAGCCAGGCTGCTCTTATGGAAGAAGAATAAAGTCCTGGAGAGTTGAAATGGCAATGAGAGAGCTTGGTGACACTGGAGAGCTGCTTCCTCATTTATCTGGACCCATCAGCATCTTAGGAGCTGTGGTTTGCCTAGGGTATCCTGGAATACATTAAAGAGAGTCTGGTCTCTGTGCAAATTGTTTAGGTTTTCTTTTAACTGTCTTTCCAAACCTGTTTTCCTAAATCGTAACTCAAAACTTTATAATAAAGAAATAAAAATTCATTTAGCAGGGTTTACTGCTAAGCCTTGTGGAGTAGGGCCTGCTAAGCCTTGTGGAGGAAATGCTGCTTCCACAATGTGAAGATGTTGACATGAAACAGGGTGTGCAGGGGGAGACCTGCCCCCCTCCACCCATCCTGCTGAGCGGGAACACCGCACAGCCAAGGATGCAAGGCAGCCAGTGACAGGGGAGCTGTCGCAAGAGCTCAGTGGCCAGTACATCTCTGATAAGGTACAGACAAAACCCAGGTTGCATTCCTGTGTCCTGCAATGTTTGCAAATGTTTCCTGAGACAACAGAGGAAAAAAAATAATTTGGGTTTGTTAATCTAAAGGAGGTGACACAGACACTGCTTCACCCACACAACCCAGGTGAAGACGCAAAATCACACATGCACAGAGCTGAGGAGAGTTGGGCAACTCTGCACCTTCTATATTGAAATCGTGTCTTCAGCTGAGGGGCAACCCAGAGATAACAGTGAGGAATACTCTTCCTTGTCTGAAACTAAGGGGGTTTTGGGGTGGAAGTGCAGGAATGCATCTCAATCCATGAAATTTTGTAAACTGCATCGAAGACTGATCAAAGTCCAAAATTTAATTTTCCTCCCTTGAATCCCATTTCCTGTTGCTTGTGTAGAAAAAATTATGGGTTTGCTGTCTTAAGGGGAGGAGATCCTGAAAAATTCAGAGGGCTTAAAAGCCTGTGGTAAGGCAGAGTTGATAAACTGGCTGCTGATGAACTGCCAGCTCCAAGAGAAGGGAGTGAGTGTTCATGCTGCAGCCAGTTAACTGCAGTGAGTCTTGCCCTCTGGTGCTACAGCCGCCTCAAATGGTAAGACGATGGTAGATGACTCAAAAAAAAAAAAAAAGTTTGAAAACTGTTTTGGTTCTGTTTTTTCTTAAAACTGTGCAAGTCACAACTACAACTGGCAAATTTTTAACTTCTGAGGCAAAAGTCATCCTTTTTCTACATTTCTCTATGACATAGCAAGTAAAAGAGACCTTAGGCTACATCATCTCATTATTGCTTCTACTACAACCTGAATCCAGTGAAATTGGTGGAGGTTTTCTAGAATAAAATGGCCAGAACTCATAATCGGGCTGAACACCCTGAAAAAACAGTGACATGTTCCTGATATGACAAGTAATCCAGTTTATATTTCACTGTTTGCTTTGTAAGCAGGGAGGACTTTGCTCTTATCAGATTTTTCCCTACAGTTTTTAACAGCAAGATGAATGTATGGCACTTTGTGAATGCGACAGCTGAGTTCACTTTCATTGCTCTTTAAAATTTTCTCTGCTTTCTCTCTGTTTAAGGAAAATCAAGGAATGCAATAATTACTTATTGGGGATTTGCTTTTTACACTACAAATGCAAATGCGTGGGATCACAGCTAGGCTTCACTGACATTGGTGCCTGCTTTTAAGCAGAACCATCTTGTAAACATTAATGGCATTTGAGTCATCTCATCTGCTTCCTCACAGTCATACAGAAACTATTGAATATTGAAGCAATGAGGGAGGTAGAGGAACTCTTTGGTTTATGATGCTGTCCACAGCATTACAACCTTCATGAATGTTCAGTCTAACTTAGAATATTTATAGAGTTTGGAGACCTTTTTTATCCGTGTTTCCTACCTATATAAAATAAAAAACAGACAAGAAAGCTTCCTAATAGGGCAGTCTAGATCTGAAGAGCAAATTAAGGTCAATTCCTGCAAAGAATTCAAGTGTGAGCTACTTTTCTCTTTCGAGTAGTTTTACTTATGTTAATAGCCACTGTTCCTCAGTTTATGAATTATTCATGTGCACGAGTCTCCACAAGACTTGAGCCTGCAGGTTACAAACTTGTATTAAGCACTGAGTGGCTTAAAAATATATTGGTAAAAAAGTACAGAACAACTTTTAATTGGTGCTAAAAAGAATACCAATAGCAACAGTTAACTATTGTGAATAAAGATGGTTAAACAAACACTGTCTACATAAGGAGAATGTAGCAAATATCTTCAATACAGCTTCAACACGCTGTATTGCATATTATGCAATTTCATTGCATTTTATGCAGGAACATTTTAAGGAGCGTATGGCCACATTAATCCAAAGAAAAACACACACATTAAGGAGTGCATGTCAGGTAGAGTTTTTGGCAGAAGAATGACATCTCCAATGTAAAATCTTGTTTATTTTCTTGTTTATATCCACCAGTGTGTTCTCAACTCTTCTGAGCAAGGTGAGCAAAAATTTTGGGGGTGTTGTTTGTTCTGGTGATGTTTTTTACAGTGGTGGAAATTCCTGGTGGTTCCCACTGCCTCGGTGACTGATGGCGACCAGTGTCAGCCGTCAGGACCCAAGTCCCCACTCCCCACAATAGATGTCTGTTAGCATCACTCAGGATGCTGTATGACTTGGCAAAACGGCATTTTCAAAATGCATGAGGAGTCTCACCTGCGAACAGGATCCTAGGAGGTCCTGTCTGTATTTGATCCAAAATTCCCATTAAACCAGCAGAGGCAGCTTGTGAGACCTGATGGCTTTTGCTGGTTCCCGTAGCAGTCAGTCCACAGTCGCTCCCCTCCGCTTGTAGGGTTTTCCTACCCATCGTTCTTCCCTCTGCTGAATGCAGGAGGGATCAAGGAAGCAGGCACCACACAGGAGAGAACAGCGTAGAGGCAGAGGTCAGGCAGGGAAGGGCAAAAAATAATGGCAGCTGAAGAAGAGTGAGGAGGGTACACATCAAGGAAGAACAAAAACCAGAGGCAGTGGTGGAGGTGGGTAGGGAAGGTCCCAGCACTTACAGAAGGGCTGCGGGGCTCCGGCTGTCTGTGCATGGACACACTGGAAGGAGGCTGAAATGGCATCTCCTCCATACCAGGGCTAAAAATTCTGCAAGAGCTACAGGTTTCAGTCATGAATTTGTGAGGTCCTGCATCAAGTCATTTTTCTTTCACCTTGGTGCTTGTTTGTTGGGTTTGTTTTAAATAACTGACATGTGGCAGACTTACCACATGTGAAATCTCTCCAGGAGAAGCTGAATGTGTGTATTTTTTTTAATCTGTATACCATATCTGTTATACACTGTGTGCCAAAAAAAATTTTAATACTGAGTAACAGGACGTGTTTTGGAATTGGAGTGAGTGGAAGAGGTCAACTGCACTTAGCAATGGCAGGTTGCAGCAGATTTAATCCAGTCCTTTGCACTCAGGAGTTCATGCTTTTGAAAGGCAGCCATGCTCAGAAGAGCACTGTGAAATTTCCAAAAAAGAAAAAAAAAAACAACAAACTGAGTCCAAAGACAGGTTGTTCCTGTTTGCTTACTGAACTTGGGACTATGAATGTATGTTCAAATGGCATTGCATGTATAAATGAAACTCCTGGGGTGAGAAGGCGGTGGCATGGCAGAGGAGAAAGCAAACTGGAAATTGTTTCTCTGAAATATGAGGCAGTGACAAGGTGCAGGTGGGTGTCCCAGGGCACAGGGTGAGGAGGCACTTTGCAGCATTCATGTGGCTGCCAGCAGCTTGGTGGTTTCGCTGCAGCTCACCCCACACATCGCATTTGTGCCCAGCACAGTGAAAGGCAGCAGCTCTTCCCCCTCACTCCCAGCGCAATGACGGTCTTGTGGCCACCAGGCTGCAGTGGGGACCACACCGTGGATCAGGGAGTGCCATGGGGCGTGGGTGAGTCTGATCCTCCCAGTGGGGCAGGAGAGGCAGCCCACGCACAGGGTGGTATGACACCCCTACACTATGGAGGCAGTGGCAGTAATGGGGGCAGTGGCTCTGGCACCTGCTTAGCTAATAAAAAAGCTCCACACTTAAAATGCAGTCAGTCTTGCTGTATAAGTGTGGAAGAAGTTTTAATCCATACCCTTACCTCAATAAACTTGTTTTAACCCTGGGTCCTTGCCCTGAGTCAGGAGTTGGGGAACACTGCACCAACCAGGTGCAAACACCCCTCCCCTGGTGGCCCCAGCCAAGGAACCTCTGGTCTTTTGCTCCATATTTTCTGCTGAAGCCGTTAGTTTTATCTCTTGTGTCTGTCCTCTGTGCCTCAGTAAACCCAGTAACTATCCTTCATTCTGTGCATCTTATGCCACAAGTTGAAATTTGTCTCCCACCAGCTGGTGCTGTTTCAGTTGTTCACCTGTCTAAGAGCTCTCTCTGCCCCTCTGACCTGCTCCATTAAACAGTTGTCCCTGGACAGTAAGGACAGGCTTTAATGACATTTGGATGCTTTCTGCTGTGAGGAGTAGAAAAGGTGTCGGCATATCTAACAAATGATCAGGAAGAGTAGGACTTTTTCCCCAGCACATAGAAGGGATCTGTATGTGCTGGATCTCATTAGCAACATGAAGTAATGAATTGAGCTGTCCTACATGTTTACCATCAGGTTTGAAAGGTCAGGCTGGGGATGATGTCTGTGAAGGGGTTCAGAGCACTGAGGAGATTGCCACCAAATTGTAAGCATTGTTTTCCAGTATCCATTGTTTAATTTACAAAGCAGCTATCAATGTATTCTTCACCTTTGCTGGGTGCTTTGCTGACCCCTCTCCTCCTCCCTCCGCATGTTGCACAGACACAGAGGGAGGATGGGGTGAGGGAGTGCATAGGTCATTGGGATGCTGTTTGGGAGACTGGCTCCACCACAGGTCTTTTTTTTTCTGATCTCGAGTAAATCACATAGCTTCCTTCCTCCAACCCTTCCCCATTTAAATAGTAGCATATGTCTGCCCGGTGGATTACAGCAGTGCACCAAGATACCTGAATTCCCCTCCAGCCCCTATGAGATATAGGGTGTATTAGTCCAAGTGAAGTATGACATTGATACAGCTTAGGCTTCTTGGCTAGTTCTTTGATACCTTTACATGACACAGCACTGAGCCATATAAAGGTACCCTGTTACCAGTGGTTTTAACTTTTCTCACTTTTGGACCCCTGAAACATTTCAGGAAAGGCACAGAAAGCTTCACAAATGTCCCAGATGTAGTTTTTGTGTACATGAATGTCCTTTCCTTAGCCACCCCCTACAGTTCACATACAGGTCAAAACCTCCTGCAGTAAGTACATTACAACAGGGAATGTCTTTCTTTTTTTGCAGTGAGCAAACCACACGCGGTGTTGTGACTGTAAACAGCTTAGCCCAGGCAGTGAGAGCAAGGAAAACACAGCAGCAGGGGCTCTAGGTAATGTTAGCCATTTCAGGCCCCCATGGCGAGCCTGCATAGCCAGCCCAGTCACCTTCTTGCTGTTGTGTGCCCACACTAAGCAGGGGAAGGCTAGCTCAGGGCTGTACATGCATACTGCTGCCACACAAGTATAGATGTAGGCATAATGTACTTGCTTGTGTACTTCTCCACACAGCTGGCCTGGAGCTTGCCAAGACTCTAAGTTGTATCATTATATGAATCTTGGATTATGTTATTCATCTTTCTCTTTCCTTTCTGGAAACATATATTTTCACGCAAATGCAGTCTGAAGACTGATTTTTTTTTCTTTTTATCTTCTGCATGATCTTTGTGTTGATGGGTCTGTTGCTTCTAACTTCAGTGACATTAAAGTTGTGCAAGTGCTTTGCAAACATGCAAGAAGATGAGTCTCTGCTTGAATGAGATTGTAATCTTTGAAGGCAACAGCAAACACTGAGCATGTAGATAACTCCTGAGAGCAGGTCTAAGAAAAGCTGGTCAAAAACCGACATTGTCATTAGGATCTAAGTGTTAAAATTCCAAACATTTCAAAACTAATTATATTCTCTGATTTCTCTTAAATTGTCATTAATTGTGGTTATTATTCTTTGTGCTTTCTTGTGAAGATATAGTCACAGTGTTTTTTTAATGTCTTTTCCACTGATTTATCAGAGACTAAGATTTTAGCATGTAAACATTTTAGTAGCTATTTTGGTAACAGTATGTCAAAATATTGGATGAAAAACAATTAAGCAGCTCAACACTTTCACAAAATAAGAAAAATCTTATTACTGTGTTGCAAAGAGTTTTGCTTGATGAAAAAGTCATTCTTGCCAAAATCATTTATTGAGAAAAAGCTAGGTGGTTTTTGCAACTCATTCATCTCAGAGGGATGGTGCCCTTCAGCCTGCTCAATGCAGAGCCTCGCCCTAGGTTTGAGGGATGGTTTCCATGCTATGAATGGGTAGCTGCCAGGCAGCTGCTTGAGCACAGCTCAGTGTTGGCAGGGCAGGTCCACCCTGACCCACAGCAGAGAGACATTTCCTACTGTACCCAAATCCTGACTGTTTTTCTGTGCTTTGTAGTCTGTGACACAGAGCTCAGTTTATTCATGTGCATTGTTTTGTTTCCATCAGGGCATTTACAGAGCAACAACACATTTCTTCATTGGGTTTTAAGGCTCTGCCCATACTGCAAAATAAAACAGGTTTGGAAACCTGTCCTTGGCCTGGAGGTTGCAAGGCAGCTCAAGTAGTTTACACAGATCTTGACCTGCAGCTCCTCAGCACCTCGCCTTGTGCCCCTGTGCCATCATTATTCTTCTGTGGGAAGAATTTTTCCAAGTTAAAAATGCCTGAAAAATGTGAGGGTTTTGTCAACTACCTTTTTTTTTCCTGTGGTAAGAGGGTGGTAGTCAGTTTTGCAAAACCTGAAGTGTGGTATGCCGGCATGTGGAGGTATTTGTGGGTGCAAAGCCTGGGCACAGGTTGGAGAATGGAGCAGAGGGAGCCAGCCTGATGCAATCACACCCAAGCTGTCTGCTGGGAACAGGCCCTCGCATGTGGCCTCTCCCAAACCTTGCTCAAGGAGGATTTGGGAAAGTTTTAGCTGGCATACACAAAAACCCTGTCTGGAAGCGTGTTAACAGTTAAACAGCCTGGATAATCGGTGGGCCAGTGCTCAAACCTGCCTCCTAGCCCTGTTGGAGCTGGTGGTGAGGATACTGTGATGCCTGTGTTCAGGAATAGGATGGGACTGCCTGTGACACCAGGTGTTGGCAGGGGTAAGGAAACTGCAAAATGTTTCAATAGTTGTTTATTGGGTTCTATTTTAATTGCATTTTGGTTTGATGCTTCATTGTTATCCATTGGATCTGATGTTTGCCTTTGAAAATTACCAATTTTCTTAGTTCTGAGTCTCCTTGAACCCTCTATTTCTTGCAAGCACTGTGAGCCTGCAGGCCCCTCCACTTTGCTCACTCTCTTAAGAAAATTACCAGTTGGCCAATTTTATTTTTTTATTCCCCCTGGATGTTCTTTTCTGCTACTCTTCAGACACTAGGAAAGTGCTGCAGGGTAAACCTGCTACCCTAACTTTGTATCACATTGGAAAATAAATGAAGAGTATGATAGTGAGTTCCTTCCTGACAGAAAGAAAGTGAATCGGGCTTTAACAAGCCCATGGCAGTAGCATTTTGTTCCTTTTATCTGGCTCGCTGCAAGCAGGGTGCTTTTTCTATAGGGCATTTTCCTTGGCCAAGTCAGCCCCATGCAAACAGACCTGCTAGCTTGATCCAGCACTCCTGTACATTTCTGTAGCTGTGATGGATTTATATTAGCTGATGCTCTGACCTATTGCCCAAGGCAGAGTATAACCAGGCACTGTTTCTCATGGACCATTTAGATGATTTAAACATTTAGGAGTTTACATTAGCCTTCTCCTTTTGATGAATTCCTCATCTGCATTCAGAAAAAGAGCCTCATTACCTTAGGACAGAACCATTAGTTACCTACCGTTTATTTCTCAATATTTTGCTCTCACCCAAGAGCACTCTAATGCCTCCTGCAGCATGAACAGCACCAAGCGCTGCCCTGGTGACCTGACAAACACATCTCAGTGACCATGCTGCAAGGAGGGATGTGGGCTTTGGAGGGTGAATGGGGGTAATCTTAGAAGGATGATGAAGTATTTGGTGGCACTTAGCCATAATGCAACAGAGCAAAGGAGGCTTTTTTTAAAAAAAGATCAAATAAATAAGACATTATTAGAAGACCCTTAACCAATGCACTTCTTGTTATCAATGTTATGAATAATAAGATCAGTATAATCCTTAAAAGGTTTTTAATTTGTGTTTAGAAGCACCTGCCCCCTCTGACGGCACTAAAAGGTAATTTTCCCTTGAAGACAGATACCACGTTTTCCTGGACCAGTGACAGTCTAACGCTGTATCTACATCTAGTGGTTTTCCCACAACATTGCCACTGGCTCCAGCGTGGCTGCCAGGGAAGGGGCAGCTCTGCCCAGGAAAGCGGGATGTCCTGGGTGTGCCTGCCTGGGAGTGCCCTGGGCTGCACCAGCCTTTCCCTGGCGCATCAGTCATCACCCAGGTCTGATAAATCTGCAGCTATTCACGTATACAAACTCTAACCCAAATAGGTGTGGACGTCTCTGTGCAGAATAATACCGCAGGAGTTCTTATGTGTCTGTGCTGTTATGCTGGTGGCTTACATCTGGTTTTCTTACATATATCAGTATTGATACAGTCATTAACTGGGTATCACCTCTGTAGTGCAGTTAATATTCTCAGTGCCTTTATATGCGTACAGCAAATATAGCTGAAAGGGAGAGAAGATGGGAGGAGACAGAGGCAGTGCAGCTTGGCTTAATTCTTCATTATTTTTTTTCAGAGAACATTATCACTAAACACAATTAGAAGATCTGGGTCCCACCCTCTGTCTCTACCCTGCCTCCAAATACATCACTCTGGACATTTCTTCTTCTCCCTTCCCACCTCTTTTTTTTCCACCCCACCCCTGTGTAGCTTGACTACTTATTCCGTGGCTCTTTGGGGCTGGTACCACTTATTTCTGTACACTTGCATCACACTGACACCTATAGGGCCTCAAACACGGATGCAGTTTGGAAAATTGTTCCTCAAGATGAGTGCATTACACAGCCTTAGTTGCCACTCTGGCTGTATCACGTGCCTATGGGAGGGGGCATGAACCCCATGTCCCAGACAAGACTGTTTCTGTCTCCACATTGCAGTGACTTTCCTCTCCTTTAGCCCCTTCCTTGCTGCCTGTGTTCCCTGCTTGAGCCTCCTGTGTTCCACGTCAGCCAGATGCACAGGGCTGGCTTCACTCCATCTCTCTCCGTGGCTCGGAGGAGGACCCACATCCTTGCCCGCTCATCTCCCAACCACCAGCACTGCAAAACTAGAGCAGGGGATGAGCTGCAGGTCCTGGAGCACTGTAAGTGCCCTATCCGAGATGTCCATCAGCGTGCCCTGTCTGCCTGCCAGTTGCAGTAGATGTCTGCCTGTTTGGATGGCAGCACAAGCTCTGCAGTGTGTTAAAAAGCCCCTCTTTCTTGAGAGCTTCTTCAGCCCATATTCAGTGAGGAGGGACAGGCTTCACTAAACACAAAGCTGAAGGAATGCCAGAAAGGCAGCAAGATGCAAATGCCTGGCTGAGTAATTTTTATATCATTGTCAAATCCACGCGTTTGAACAGCAGGAGCCAGACCCTTGAAATCATGAAGCTGGCACAACCCTGGGATTTATTTTTAAAACCATTTGTGCTTTTCTCTTTAGTTCCTACGCACGTTCAGAAGAGGTTTTCAATGTTTTTACTGCAGCCACTGGCCAGGATTTGACTGTTTAATTCAGTTTGCACTAAAACTGTACATGCCTAATGAGGCAATTCTCCTCTAAAGACAAAACCCAAATTCCCTATATAGGTGATAGAGAAAGAGATTGGGACTTCTGAAAGCCTCTGGAGTTGGTCCCATGAAAGATATTATTCCTCTTTACAAATCTTGCATTTCTTCAGGCTAGGCACAAAAGAAAGGCACACAAAATCTCCTTGTGGAGGCCTAAGTATCTCCTTCTCTGCACTAACTATATAGAAAATGCAGATGCTGCCTTTAGAGGAAGGGTTTTTCCTATATTCACCTGCCACAACTGGCTAGTAAGGAAATACTTGAAGATTCAGCATAGACCTGCAGAGTAAAAGTACTTATTAGATTCAGCAGCTGCAGACAACAGCAGAAAAGTTAAGTGTTAAAGATGGCTAGAAAATATAAGTTGCATTCACATTTTTTTCAGAATTTAAGATGTGTTCTGGAATAAAAAATCAACACTTTGTCAATATTTTTCAGTCAATATTTTGGTAATGTCAGAATTATATAACATGAAGTATAGTGTAAGAGACCTAAATATGATATAAAATAAAAAAATAAATCTGAATTATGAAGTAAAAAAAAAATCCAGTATTTGAAAGGAAAGAAGAAAAGCATTTGTTAAGTTTTCTTTTTCTGAGAAAAATTTCACCAAGTTAACTGGGACCCACAAAACTTTCTCCTTGGACGCAAAGTCATTTTGCAATGGAAAATTTTTTTATTAAAAAGAAGACCAAGTGTAATTGGTACCAATAAATATAAAATCCTACAGCCATTATGAGGCACAAACAGAAGAGAGTCATGAAATACAAAATAGCTTCAACAAAAAGGAACATTGAAGCAACTGCATTTATCTCCACCAAAGTCTCCCTTTTCCCCTCACAATTCCTGCAGGATAAATGTGGAGTGGATGCATTCAGACAACAGGGAAATTTATTAAGATGGTCCTTAACCAAATCTAATGAGAACTATCATCTAGTTCATTCAGTACAGACAAGATAATGAATTTATCATCAGCAGATTCTAGCCCGAAGAATCACTCTCAAGTTTTGCAAAACAGGAGTCCCTTTCCAGTTCATCCTCTAAGAGATCAAAAGAATGCTCAGCAACCAATGAAACAAGTAAACAACTATTCAAAATAAATATGAGTCAGTCCCAAATACTGATCACAAGGAGGAAAAAAGATTAGGCATTGTTTTTCATGAGCTCCTCCCCTTTCCCTACCCATCCCTGCTCCAAACGCACGTGTTCGGCTGTAACTTTATAACTGCACTCCTTTATGCATGTCCCATGTTTGCCTGGAGATGAAAGAATTTTGAGGAAGTTCTTTGTCAATCAGTGTTATTAATGACGTGGTTGTAAATCTCCCTGTCATAGTATTTACTGAGTAAATAAGTACTGTGTGACCTAGAGGAATATTTTCCCAGTGAGGAAACTGGTTTGAAAAAAATTGACTCATCTTTTTTTCTGTTATACCTCAAAGTCATGCAAAGTGTTGGGCACTCATTCAAAGATGAACTCAGTCTGTATCTTACAGAATCAGTAACATGCAGATTTTCTAGACATATCACTTAGCCTGAAGTCCAACAGGTTGTGCAAAATGGATATATTTATTGATTGGACTGGAAATAAATTTATGTATTTTACCTATGTTTTCTCTCTTTCTAAAAAAAAAAAAAAAAATATTACGTTTATCTGTGCTTCCAAGTAATTCTCAGGTTTGCCTGGAAACAGGCCAGCTTTAGCCATTAATTTCCCCCTTTTTAATCAGTATTATCAGTAACCTGTCTCAGTTTCCTCTGCTTTATAGTCACCCTCCACACCATTGCGGGTGTGATGATTCACTCATTTAAAGCCAGTGTGCATGACTGGTATCCCTGCCCCAGGCTGCTGCCTAGATGTAGCTGTGGTAGGATGGGCAGGCTGGGCAGAGGCAGCAGGAGAAATTTGTACTGGCAGCCAGGTCCTGAGTGCAACAACTTCACCCCTCGAAATTCAGACCCAGTCCATCCCTCGGTGCAGTCAGGTCAGGATCCAGCAGATGCAAATTTTTTCTATCAGCCCCTGGTGAGATCATTCCCCTCTCCCCGCTGCTGCAATCCTTCACAATTATCTTTCTTTTGTCACATCAAAGCTTAGATTGCTGCTACATGCTCAGCATGATGCCTGCACCTTGTAACCGTCTGCAAGCTTGTGCTGTCACAAAAGGCTGTGGACTGCTTATCAAGTGGAGCTGCACCCTGGCAGCACATAGAGACTGGTGTGTGGGACCGACTGGGACCTCTGATAAGCTTTTTGGTGGAATTCAGGGCATTAGCTTAAAGCCGTGAAGTCCTAAACAGTTCCTGATCCAGTCCTTGACTCAGCTGCTGGGTTGTTTCAGCTATCAGCAGAGCTGTTCAATCTGGAGCTTCTTCAGTACAAAGCAGAGGAAAGCTGCCTCCGAGGTGTTCCCTGCTAGAAGTCCTCATCTTCTCATGCATTGCCCCTTCTCTCACTAACAAACCCCACAAGCTGTAATGCTCCTGGCAATTTTACGTCCCTGAGGTAACACTGCTGCTCGAGGGAGTGAGCTGAGTGCGCTCGCCTCTGCTGCAGTAGGCACTGTGGTTTTCAACATGTAATGGAGGTGTCCAGAGCACTGAATGGGTGCCTAGTGATCTTGTTTTAAGATCTGGCTGAATAAATAAAAGCCTTTTCAAAGAATCTCTCCCAGTGACATGATGTATGCTTATGCTTCATCCAGGGAAAAAAGAATGCATTGCCTCTCCACGCATCCGCACTGAGGAGCAAAAGGTCACAGGGATGTGGGTAAAACACAGGGAGCAAGTATCTAAACAGATGGGTAGGAGCTCGGAAGCACAGTTATGGAAGCTGCCCCTTCACAAACTCATTCATCAGCTTGAACTTCATCACATTGGGTTACTCCACATCTTTGTGGGTTTTACCTGACTTCATGGGGGCCCTCCAAAAGACAAATGGCTTGTCTTCAGAACAGGATCTCCTGTCATGGTCTCCAGGAGCTCCACTTGCTCACACAAAGCTCCTATCCTCTTGCAAGTGTGTAAGTGGCCAAGTAGCATTTCATTCCCTGAATTCAAAGTGCTAAGCAACTAAAAGAGGCCCAGCTTTCTCCCATGTAACTTAAGCACCTAAGATGGGATGCTTTACATCTTTTCATCCCAGACTTTCTGTACAATCAGGTGAGAAGTGAGGGGGGGTACATCCATGTTAAAGGACTAGTAAGATCATTAACTTATATTTCCTTTTGAGAATGTCATCCTCAATCTTCAATTTTTAAGGGTCTAGCTTCAAATGCAAGGATTAAGTTGAGAGCAGTTTTGCCCTTCTGACTTTTCATGAGGTAGGTTTCAAGCTACACAGCTTTCTAAACCTATTCGCTTCTGAGGGAATATCTGAAAGGGGAATCTCAGGCCATCATAGGTGAGGCAGTTTTCGTCTGCCCCCTCAAAATGTTAAACTCTGAATAAACACCCATGTTTCTCCTGATCTATAATTCTGTTGATGAGGCAGTACTGCTAACCCAGGTGTTAAACATGTCTTACCCTTTGTACAGTATCAGACAATAATTTAAGATGCAAAGGGATCACTTCATGTCACCTGGTCCAACTCTTGCAGGATCCAAAGTCAGATCCAGCGTTTACATTAGATCATGTCACTCAGGGTCACATGCAGTCCTTTTGAGTATTTCCAGGGATGGAGATCCTACTAGAGATTTCAACAGGTTTCCTGGATTTTCTGTGTGCTGACAAATAATCCACAAGTTACTGTGTGCCCTTGGCTCTCACATAAACATCTCTGTGCCCTTATGGGGGTCATTTCTTACTGTGGTGTTTCTTACCTTAGACATGTAAGCATGCTTTTCCTTCCTGGAAGCCAGCTGGATCAACCCAAGACACAAGGTTTGATCAACTCTGTTGCTCAGCTAGGCTTCTCCTTGTTCCCAAAGGGAAGCTACACTTGACCTAGTTGCCGTTACTGAACCAAATGAATGAATCCCGTGACTGGAGTGCAGCTATCGATGGCTACAGGCTGTTCAGAAGGGACAGGCAAGGAAGGAGGGTGGAGGCGTTGCCTTCTACATCAAGAAATGGATAGGGTCTGAAGAGCTGCCTCTGAAGAATAGCCATGAACAAGTTGAAAGCTTGAAAGGTAAGAATTAGAGACCAAGGCAATAAAAGGAACTTTGCGGTTGGTGTCCACTACAGGCCATCCAATCAAGGGGAGCCTATTGACAAAGTCGTCTTATTCCAGCTACGGGAGGCATTGCGCTCCCAGGCTCTCATCCTGCTGGGTGACTTCAACCACCCCAACATCTGCTGGAAAAGTAGCATGGCAAGCTGTAGGCAATCCAGGAGATTCCTGGAATGCACTGAGGATAACGTCTTAAGCCAGGTCATAGACAGCCCTACCAGAGGGGATGCAACACTGGACCTGTTGGTCACCAACACAACCAAGCTAATCAGTGACGTCAAGATCGGAGACAGCCTAGGCTGCAGTGATCATGCACTGGCAGAGTTTGCAGTCCTGAGGGATATGGGCCAGGCAAAGAGTAAAGTCAGGACCCTGAATTTTAGGAAAACAAATTCCAGCTGTTCAAGGAATTAGTCAATGGAACCCCCTAGGAAACTGCTCTCAGGGACAACGGAGCAGAACAGAGCTGGCAGATCTTTAGTGATGCTTTCCATAGAGCTTAAGACCTCTCAGTCCCCAGGTGTAAGAAATCAGGAAAGGAAGGCAAGAAACTGGCATGGCTGAATTGAGACCTGCTGGTCAAACTCAAGGGCAAGAAGGAAATACACAGGCAGTGGAAGGAGGGACAGGTATCCTGGGAAGAGTATAGGGATGCTGCCTGGTTGTGTAGGGATGGGGTCAGGAATGCCAAGGCATGGCTGGAGCTGAACTTGGCAAGGGATGCAAAGAATATTAAGAAGGGCTTCTACAGGTATGTCAGTCAGAAAAGGAAGGTCAAAGAAAACATACCCTCCCTGATGAGCAAGACTGGCAAACTGGTAACAATGGACGAGGAGAAGGCTGAGGTACTCAACAACTTTTTTGCCTCAGTCTTCATTGGCACCCTCTCTTCCCACTCCTCTCGAGTGGATGGACCACAAGAGGGGGAGCAAAGTCCCTGCCACTGTAAGAGAAGATCAGGTTCGTGACCACCTGAGGAACCTGAACATACACAAGTCTGTGGGACCTGATGAGATGCATCCCAGAGTCCTGAGGGAATTGGCTGATGTTGTTGCTGAGCCGCTCTCCATGATAGTTGAAAAGTCATGGCAGTCAGGTGAAGTCCCTGGGGACTGGAAAAAGGGAGACATTGCACCCATTTTTAAAAAGGGTAGAAAGGAGGACCCTGGGAACTACCGCCCTGTCAGCCTCACCTCTGTGCCTGGGACGATCATGGAAGCCTCCTAGAAGCTATGCTGAGGCACATGGAGGACAGGGAGGTGATTCGAGACAGCCAGCATGGCTTCCCCAAGGGCAAGTCCTGCCTGACCAACTTAGTGGCCTTCTATGATGGAGTGACTACATCAGTGACAAGGGAAGAGCTATGGATGTCATCTGTCTGGACTTCTGTAAGGCCTTTGACACAGTCCCCCATAACATCCTTCTGTCAAAATTGGAGAGATATGGATTTGATGGGTGGACTGTTCAGTGGATGAGGAAGTGGTTGGATGGTCACATCCAGAGGGTAGTGGTCAATGGCTTGATGTCCAGGTGGAGATCAGTGACAAGTGGTGTCCCTCAGGGGTCCATACTGGGACCAGTACTGTTTAGTATTTTCATCAGTGACACAGACAGTGGGATCAAGTGCACCCTCAGCAAGTCTGAAGATGACACCAAGCTGAGTGTTGTGGTTGACACGCCTGAGGGACAGGATGCCATCCAGAGGGACCCTGGACAAGCTCAAGAAGTGGGCCCATGTGAACCTCATGAGGTTCAAGAAGGCCAAGTGCAAAGTCCTGCACCTGGGTTGGGGCAACCCCCGGTATCAATACAGGCTGGGGGATGAAGGGATTGAGAGCAGCCCTGCAGAGAAGGACTTGGGGGTACTGGTGGATGAAAAGCTGGACATGAGCCAGCAACGTGTGTGTGCAGCCCAGAAGGCCAACCGTATCCTGGGCTGCATCAAAAGAAGCGTGGCCAGCAGGTCGAGGGAGGTGATTCTGTCACTCTGCTCTGGTGAGACCCCACCTGGAGTCCTGCATCCAGCTCTGGAGCCCTCAGCACAGGAAGGACATGGACCTGTTGGAGCGGGTCCAGAGGAGGGCCACAAAAATGATCAGAAGGATGGAACACCTCTGCCGTGAGGAAGGACTGAGAGAGTTGGGGTTGTTCTGCCTGGAGAAGAGAAGGTTCCAGGGAGACCTTACTGCAGCCTTTCAGTACTTAAAGGGGGCTTATAAGAAAGATGGTGAACAAACTTTTTAGCAGGGCCTGTTGCAATAGGACAAGGGGTAATAGTTTTAAACTAAAAGAGGGTAGATTTACACTAGATCTAAGGAAGAAATGTTTTACCATGAAGATGATGAAACAGTGGCACAGGTTGCCCAGGGAGATGGTGGATGCCCCATCCCTCGAAGCAGTCAAGTTCAGGTTGGACGGCGCTCTGAGCAACCTGATCTAGTTGGAGATGTCCCTGCTCATCGCAGGGGGGTTGGACTAGGTGACCTTTACAGGTCCCTTCCAACCCAAACTGTTCCATGATTCTATGATTCTGTGATTCCCCCTCTTCCCCTTAGCCCTGCCCCATTTCAGTGAACTTCAGCAGGAAGCTCTCCAGCAAGAGAAGCTATACCTTTATTGTTTGGAAAGTATTTAGTGCATTTGCAGTGCCATCAGAAGCAGATAAATATTAAACATATCTCTGAGAAGAATCCGTGGCTGCTGAGAGCTCATTTTACCCATGAATCTTACACAGGCAACACCGTGACCCTGCTGTTGCCTTAACAATGATAGATATATAACTGAGGGCCAGATTCAATAAAATCTGTCTGAGTTATCCTGAAATCAATTTTTTAGATCTTTTGTGACCTTGCAAGTGACCAAAATGATTGTTTTTATTGAATTGAAATATACCATGTTCTCTGAAAAGTAATGAAGATATTATGCAACATTAGTCATTATTCAAAAACTATCACAGGACATTTTATAAAGTAACGTAATGAAATGACATAATAGAGTAAGTGATTTTTCTACTTTTTATCTGACATATGAATAAGTGACGGATACAAGCAAATAAATTAATTTCATTTATTCAACAAAGCCTAATCTGTAGTTCTTTTGTATACCTGTGTCATCAGTGTAATTTATTTATTTATTTTTTAATTCTAGGGCTGTATGTTAGAGAAGTCTTCATGCTGAAGAGAGACTGTATCCTGACTAAGCTAGACGTGTGCATGATGATGGCCTGTTGTCACTTCACAGAGAAACAGAAGTACAACTTTAAAACAGATTGTGGTACCAGTTTTAATGTAGAAAAACATAAAGTATTCTATTTTGACAGAGTAAAAAAGTATTCTACCACTTCTTTATTAAATATAAAAATAATATTCAAAATAAGTAATAATTTAGTTGTTCTTAAATTAGAAATATATTAATATCAAATACTATTTATTTATTTCTGTTTGCTGGAAAACAGTCTGTAAGACTGGATTGTGGCATTGATATTGACAGAAGATCTCAAAGCGTGGCAGTATGAGAAGCCCCAGAATGGGGGATGAGAGGGGTATTACCTCAAAAAGACAATTAATAAAGAAATGACATTTTGATTAAAAAAAAAAATCTGTAGTTGTTTCCATTTCATATGGAATGAACAACAGCTTTTCCTTTGTTTTGGGCTCTTTTCTGAATTATTTTTAGGCTTCCTTCTGCTCCCCACCCAGAAAGCCAGACTAGCTGCTCTCTGACCCCTCTGCAAAGAACTGCGGTGCTTAAAGGTGTTTAGGGTTGGGGCTCTTCTCTGCCTCACCCATTTCTCTCTGCTCCTGTTGTGCCCTCGTCAGGGCACGTCAATTCCCCATGTGCCATGTGTGTTCCCAATGCCATCAACTCGCAAGAGGTGTTACCCCAAGTGTGGCTGGAGAACACCACTCCTGGAAGAAAATAATTTTGTCTAAGCTTAAAACCAAGTGGAAAGAAAGACCTTGGCAAATTCCCGGGGGCCATCCCAGTTTTGGACCTGCAGAAGCGGGGCTGCTGCAATGTGGTGCAATGTGATGTAGTATGGCATACACCTGGCTAACAGGGAAGAATGACACCACTGGAACTAGTCTAGTCTCTTTGGAGGCCAGTAGCTAGTGGTGTACTCCAGGGATCAATACTGGGTGCAGTTCTGTTTAGCATCTTCATTAATAATCTGGACAATGGGGTGGAGTGTATGCTCAGCAAGCTTGCAGATAATACAAAACTGGGAGGGGTGGCTGATATGACAGAGGGTCGTGCCACCATCCAGAAGGACCTCAACAGGCTGCAGAAATGTGCTGACAGGAACCCATCAGGAAACACTTTTTTACTGTGAGAGTGACTGAGCACTGGCACAGGTTGCCCAGAGAAGTTGTGGAGTCTGCATCCTTGGAGATTTTCAAAAGCCATCTGGACATGGTCCTGGGCAGCCAGCTGTAGGTGGCAGGAGGGTTGGACTAGATGACCTCAAGAGGTCCCTTCCAACCCCAGCTGTTCTGTGATTCTGTGAAAGGGGTTATTATTGGGTTGAACTGCACCTAATGGATTCACCAAGGCATGTGCTGTGCAGTAGATGGTCTGCTTGCATGACAGATGTGTGCACTTGTATCAGGCATATATCAGACCATGGTTTTTGGTACAGAGTAACACTGCAGTGGGCAGAAGACAAGTGAAGACTGGTTCCTCGGCCCAGGAGCCATCAGCTCTGTGCAGGCTGTGCAGCACTTGGCAGACAAAATCTCTGTTTCTAAGTTCCTCCACTGGACCTTCATTCAATTAGCAAATCTCTTCATTGCTTTATTTTGTCTTTCTCTTTATGCAGTAAGTCAGAAGCTTTATTAATAAAGTCTGACCCATTATTCATGTTTTGGTGGCAAGAGGCACAGTTAGTCCTCTTAGCCACTTTGCTTGTGGCTGATCCCTGTCAAAACAAGAAAGCACACACACACACCCCCATACCCACCCCCGCAGATCACTGTCTTCTGAGGTATAGATACCTCAAGACTTATTTTCCAGTTGCTAGGGACATCTGTAGTTATGATATATTTAACCACAGCTTTCTTCTAGAAAAAAATAAGAGGAAGTTTATTACTTATCAGGAATCTAGTTTCCACTTTCTGTCTCCCTGCATGCTAGACTGGCAGAGATTTCCTGTCTAGAATTCCTAAAGTGTGTTGGGAACTGGTCTGTGATACACTGTTTATAAAACAAAATCTAGAGGGTTTTTTTTTTTTTTTACCGTAACAATTATGACTTTTTTTATTAAAAGAGAGTCATTGCCAGAAGTTATTTTGTTGTCTGGTGACCCCCTGATCCTAAAAACCTGCCTGAAGGGCCAAGTTCACAATTCTTCATCTAACAGAAATGTGGTTGAGGTCAAAAAAAGTTTTTGTGGTTTAGGGGTACATGCTGTAGCCCTGGAGAAAAGCAGTAAATGTTTATATTAATTACACTAACAATGTGCAAAAGAAAATATTCTTTGTAAGAAAAAAATCAACTCACAAACACTAACAGTTAATCGGGACTATTTTGGAGGTAAGTTGTATACACTTAAAGCAATTTTACTACAAAATAAATAGTACTAACCTCAGGCATTTATTTTTATTGCACAGCTACCTAACTCAGTAAATCTCCTAAAAATTATAAGGCAACAAAACTCTGGAAAGAGTATATTTGTATTTCAATGGACAAAACCATCAAAATGACTTTACACTGCCAAATACTATAAAAGTTCAAATTATTCTTTCACTGTTCAGTTCCAAAAACCCCTTAGATTCACTGTTGCATTAAGACTTTCTATAGATATCATGACTTGATTTAAACATTTCAGATTTAAACTATGCTCTGTCAAAGGAAAAAGCTAAAAATAGCCATTGCGTATGTTTTGTCTCACAAGGGTGACCAACAAATAGAAGAACAAAAGGTTATTGAGTAAATACAGATTTTGGATGGGGGGAGTGGGTATAGAGGTTCCAGATTTTTGTAAGTGCTTTTATGACAGACTGACACAAACATTAAGACAGTTTGACCTATTGTGTATCCAAATCCCAACAAAAAGTGATTTATGGATTATTTAAACTTGTGGTACTGAGGTGGAAGACATTAATCTCATTCTACGGATGCTTAGAATAAATCAAAACTGATTTGTGGATAAGACATTAAACTTGTTTTGTATAAAATTGAAGTTAAAAAAATATACCTGTGTTTCCTCAGACTACTCTCCCTAGCAAAATATTAGCCAGTAGAAATGGCTACAGAAAGCAAAGATCTTTCTTTTTCAACATAGCAAACGTGAACAGCTGCTTGGTTTGAAATGTTTCCTTAAATATGAATAATTGCTCTGGATCAAGGGGTAAAGTATGAAATAATCATCAGCATAGCACTTTTGGAGGTTAATTATCCAAATCCCATTTAAACACATTGTCAGAAGATATGATATTCCTTTTGTAGCAACAGGGAGCAGGGTGAAGCCAAGGGGAAAGAGAACAGATTTTAACAGAAAAATCATGAAACTCTGGTTACTAGAACTCAGCACAGACTATAATTTACTATAATTTACTTTTCTTAGATGCTGAAGAAGTATCTTGTCATAACTAAGGGAAATAGCTGATGGCACTTCATGCATTCCACAAATAACAATATCTAACAAACGAATAGTAAAAAGAATTTAATTTTAATATTGAATTTTGATCTGCTTTTATCAAGGTTTCTAAAGTGATCAGGACTTCATTGATATCAGAACTTCACCTGCAGCAACTTTTATCTTTATATATCACTATCATATGATTTGGGGTTTAAATAGGATACTGAAGTTCCATGTTACCAGAGATATGAGCAAAAATACACAGGCTTTTCTGTCTATGGAAGTTGATGCACTTTCTAAAATCTGACCTTTAGGTCACAAATTTTATGGAATTCACCAGTCTTTGCAATCTCACTAATCTTTGCCTTGTCTATTTTTGCAGTGTCCAGATGACAGTGTTCAAGTTTTCAGTTATTTGATTTATTTTAATTAGTTTTGTGAAGATTTAAAAATAGCAAAACTCGATGTTTCTATTTGGACGTCCACAAATAGCACACACTTGAAAGCACAGGATTCGGTCCTTAATTGGAATGGTTTGAAAAACACTATAAAATTAATGTCAGCATTGGCGTTAGTTCACCAAACCTGTACTCTGAAAGTTTTCGTTCTGCTTCTTCCCAAGTTTCTTTCATCTTGGTCAGCTCATGGATAATACTGAAGCAAAAGTATTTGCTAGGAAAAAGGGAATTTTTCTTTCTATTTTGTTCTCTTTGGGGACATGACAATTATATTTCACTCAGTTCACAAAAGGCATCTAAGCTTTTCTTGGTAAACACAATCCTGCTGAATTACAACCTCTCATTTGTTTAGATTTACAGGTATTGTCTTCTGCCCAATTTCAGTGTTCAGTAAGTCAGAGAAGGCATCTTGTTTTTAATCCAGCATAAATCCCTGGTTAGTTTTAAGAGGCTGTCACAGACAGGACACAAGGGGCAAATATAGCTACAGCATGTATCAGGACTCAGGGATGAGCAGAGTCTCAGGGTAGGCTCAGAGCTGTTGTGAAGACTTTGGGATTGCTTTTTCTGTTGTTGAATTTGCAAACTCTCAATTTTTCTTTGACTCTTAGGCTGAAACATTTGATTTGTACCTGGCTTTGAGTTAATAAACATTTGAAATCTGACTTCTGAAGGAAAAGAAAAATTAAAACTGAACGTTTCCTTCCCACCCTATGGGAATGAAAAGGATGGACTCTTACCAGGAAACCAGATCAGGGCTGTTTTGGCTGGATGATGATCAAAACTCACTTTCAGACCTTACCTCTCTTCTCTTAGCCACAGTACCGGGGTTTTGCGCTTCTGCAGAGAGGTCAGTGGGCAAAAGACGGCCCTGTCTTAGTGCCAGGATCTCCCAAAATACAGGAATGACAGAGGGCAGAAGCCATTGGTGGGTAGTAGGGGAGAGGGAAGGGTTGTGAGAAGTACCATGATTTCAGAGGGAAACTGGAGGCATCAGGACTCTGGTTGTCCCTTGTGGAAAAGCTGGAGGCAGAAAGGGTAGAGGAGATACTCTGGTGTTTGGCAAGCACCGGGTATCTTTGGCAGCTGGCTACATCACTAGTTGTTGTGTTTGGGGTTTTTAAAAAACTTTTTTTGAAATGTCAAATGTTGATCCCATTTGGCAGTGCGGCATGGACGAACAAGCCACTGTCCTGTGGTGGTAGAGGGTACCAAATCCTAATGCAGTCAGAGAGGTACTTGGACTGGTGCATGCAATGGGAATACTCTCTGCAGGGTATTTGGAGCGGCTGGCTCCAAAATTGTGATGTTGAGGAAATGTCCCATCTTCCTGCAAGGACAGGGAAATGTGTAAGATGACATCATATTTTAGCCTCTGTTCTCATGCAGGTTAAGGCCAGAATAGATTCTTGTATTTTTCAATGTAAGCATTTATTTATTATGACCCATTGAATTGCATGCAAATATATATATATAGACTACTTAGCAAATGTATTTCCATTCTCATAGCCTTTGAGAAAGAAGAAATAAATATGAAATAAATAAGAAAAAAGAAGGTAGCCCCAATGGATGCTTGCAGCCCCTGCACTTTCAGGGAGTTCATTATGATGTTCAGATGTTGAGAGGACCAGAGCAGCTTGTGGATCCCTGAACCAAGCTGCAGAGGCAAAAAAATAATCTCCCAGGTCCCTCCAGCCCAATCTCTCAGAAATTCCTGCTGGAGTCTAGACACTGCTAATCAGCTAGATGTTGGTATATGTATCCAAGTTGCTGTTCCTACTCAGGAAGCTGAGGAGGATGTGTTATCTTAATGCAGGTTTCATGTCTTGTGAACATGGCAAGGACAAAGATGAGCCTTCTTGGCTGTCACTCATCCACGGGGAGGGAGGTGGCTTGTGGTCCTCTGCAAACTCCCCAGAGGCTTACCACCCCTTCAGCCAAAGAGTTGCAGTGTTTAATGAACTTCTCGGCTAGGAACACCAAGGATGAATTTGTTTAATTTCAGCTGCCAAGAAATAATTTTACTATGCCTTTGCTTGTCAGATCAAAAAGACCTTTTCCCCAGAATCAGATATTTTCTTCCTATGTCCCTGCTTATTAAGTCACATTTCAGCTTTTTTTTTTTCCTGATAAAGGTAGTACGTTTTCTTCCACATCAGTTTTTTTCAGCCCTTGAATAATTTTGAAAGTTTCATTTGAACTCCCTCCATTATTTCCATATAGAAACCAAACCAGGAAGAAATATTCTAGGAAAAGCTTTACTGTGTGTTAGGCAAGAATGCTTCTTTCCCTGATCAGTTATCTGAGATGACATCCAATCATTCTCTGAAACAATACTTTCTAAAACAATCTTCCAAATTGTAGATATTCTTGATTTTACCTTGCATATAACTGAATTGAAATGCATTTTGTGGAACTTGAAATATTTGACTCTACAGTGTTAACTCCTATATAACAGAAATTTATTCTTATTATTTACTACCTTGCCAATTTTTGTGTCATTTGCAAACATGCCAGCAATGATTTTGTATCACCTCAGTCATATAAACAGCCTTAGATCAAGAACTGATACCCTGTTAGTAACTGTCCGCCTAATGGATACCTCCCCATCAACAACTTATTTTCTGAGAGCTGTTACTGAGCATGATTTTTGTTTATGTGACATGTGTTCTGTTAATTCCACATAAAATGCAAGCATTTTGGTTAAAGTACTATGCGGTAGTAATAAAATTGTAAAAATTAGTTGTCTTAAAATACTATGCTGTAGTAGTAAATTTATACTGTAAAAATTACTTGTCTTCTTTTTGACAACCTGTTATACCAAAGAAGATAAGATCATTTCACTGGATTTGCCTTCTGTAAAGCCATGCTGGCTGTCCTGATTTATATTTTCAGTTTAATTATTTGTTGATAGAATCCTAAGTATCTAATTCTGTGGTTTGACCTGTTGTGGCAGTACTCCATTCTTTTGGAATATCTCCAGTTTTCCAAATTTTCTCAAATCAGACTTCAGTGCTTCAGTGATCCCCTTCAGTACTGAAGATGCTGGGAGAAGAAAAGGGGTCTACTGATTTCCAGAACCTTTCAAAACTCAACTGGACAAGGCCCTGAGCAACCTGATTTATTTAACTTTGAAGGTAGCCCTGCCTTGAGCAGGGGATGGGACCAGATGACATCCAGAGGTCCATTCCAACCTAAATTTTCCAATAAATCTATTTTCCATTTTATATCCCAAACGGATATAATTGCCACCCTGAGGGAGGGGAAAAAAGGAAGTAATCATATACCTAAAGGCTGTGTCATATTGCTTAAAGTTACTCAGAGAGTCTTAAATCTGGAATCTATTAATTTTTGAGTGATTAACCTGATATCTTAAGAATTTTCTGTATTTTTTGTACAAGATAATTCTTGACTGTTCTGAGTGACTAATGAAAATTAACATGCTGCTATGGAAGATTTAAGTGGGAAAGGAAAATCAGACAACCCTGACATTATTAAGACCTTTTCATTGTTTCTTTCGTTGCTGGAGCTGAAAAGGTTTCTAAGAATCTTTTAGTCAAAATTAGTAAGTAATTGAATGTCATGACACTTGACACTCAGGGGTGCAATGGACTTAACACCTCTCCTTTGTCAGAAAGGAAAAGAGTAATGAACTGAGTGCAACTTGAATTAACCTCTGCATTGGAGGAACACATAGGTAGCAGAGACTTCAACCAAATACAGCAGCAAAACACAGCACATCTTAGTGCAGAACTTCAGTGCTACAGGAATGCAGTTTTCCTGGCGCACTGAAGTAGAGTGCTGTGGTGATCCTGCCTGAGCTCCTTAGCTCCATTTCCCCTCAAGAATTAATTCAGAATTTCAATTTTATATTAAGTGCAATGAATCAGTTTCTCTGCAGCTATATCTGAGAGAAGTACTGCGCCTTTTATTTTTAGATGAATTAAAATCAATTTATTGTGATTAGTGCTTCTCATTTTCTGAACTTCCTGCTTTCTCAGCTAACGACAATTAGTTTGCTAAGAATACCCAAGTGTTAGAGAGCAAAGTGCATAAAGCTCTGATGTAAAGTCAAATTCAGCTTTCATTCATCTCACTCTACAGCCTTTTTTATCCTGATTTCAAGACTCTGACTCCAGTTATGCACCTGTTTGACTCAAGCTGGAGGATCTGACACAGCATTAGCCTCTGCACTACAGTTCATCAAAGAAAAAAGCAGCTGAGTGGGATTTTGCATGCTCTGTAGGAACCTTCCACCCACCAGTGTCTCCTGCAGCAGAAGTCTCCCCTATCCTGCCGAGGCCTCCCTCAAGGAACTATTTCAGGGGGAGCAATTTCATTTGCTGCATATTGAAATTTCTGGTTTACTTTTCTAAGCTAACCCATGTATGCAATTCTATTTAAAGGCACTGTTATTAACAGATGAATTTAATCTTTCCTGTGCTCCGTTACATGTGCCCCATAAAATGGTCTACCAGAGGGGCTTCAAGTCACTGCTGATGGCACTGAATAAACCCCTTAGGCTCCTACAGCTAATGCTGCACTGGTGGACATGTGGAGCGCAGCTCAATCAATGGGCTGTAAGATGGTACAAAGGTCTGTAACCATGTAGTGAGTTGTCAAAATATGGCTTTTGTGCTTAAAAATGTGTAGAGGACAGAAGGTTAGCATCTGAGTCTATTCTAATCACAGAGCCTCCTTGACTCCTTTGTCTTGTTAGCCAAGGTATTATATGAGTCATTATGTCGTTTTCAAGGCAAGATCAGCTTGCAAGACTGAACCTTTCCCTGTTTTATACACCCAGGAAGATGTCTGAATGCATATTCATTTTAACATTAGGCATCATCTTCCTTTTTTAATTTAATCAAATTCATTTTTCCTTCTTTTACCTGAGTAGGTTCTTAATGGCTTTTAGGAAACAACGCCTGGATTTGCTGTCTGTGTTCTCTCCAAATGTCTGTGTTAACAGTGGACAGATTGTACTAGGTAACAATAATATTACCACTGTAACAAGCCATTTCTGTCTCTTTTTCCCTACCAGAGCAAAACTTTGCCAAATATTGTTCCTATTTTTCCAACCTCAGCTTGAAAAATGTGTTTCTTCCTATTTATCTTTACTGCCAAAATGAATTCTCAGCTTGAAGGCTGCAGCCTCTTCCTTATACTTCATGCCTACTCATCTGAGTACCATCAAAGCCTTCATTCTCTGCACCTCTAACGCTGTCTCCTGCCTTGAAATGTTGCTTTGGCTTCCAGCCTCCACAGAGCTCATTTCTTGTCATCTCAGGTCTTGCTGTACTGTGTTAAGCTTTCAGATGTGATTGCTATTCACAGCATAGCTTGGGTTGAGAGCCAAACCAGCAGCTTTCAGATACCTAAATTGCAAGCTGTGAACCACAAATCTCTTTTCCTCTCCCATCCTTCCCCTCTACTTGAAAGCTCCTACTCCTGAAAACACCTAAGATGACCATGCAGCACCCAGAGACCCATTACTCTTCTCCAGTTCTGCAAGTGCCCTGAACTGCCCCATCTCAGCAGCTCCATGCCTATCTTTGGACCATTCCCCAATGCAGATATTCTCCTATATAATTTTTCTGGGAGGCCCCACACTGACAGAACTGGGCCCCTAAGCAAATACTTGGATGAAGGGGAGAGGGGGTGTGTCACCTTCTTAATATCACTAAGTGTCTCCCAAACTTTTCTGCCACAACCTCACTTCCAATTGCAGTTTATGACCCAGCTGTTTGTCTTGGAGAGGAGACAATGTTTTCCAACACCTAAAATGACTCAAATCAGCACCCACCACTTCCCAAGATGCGTCCTAACTACAGCCCTAGGTTAGGGAGTCTTCTGCTAGCTCTCTCCTCTGCACTGTGCAATTTGTGCTCTTCACTGGGGAGTGATAATAGTCTTCACCAGGAAGAGGAGAAAGTGTCTTTAACCCTGTTTTCTACACCATAACCAGATACTTAGGGAACTCTCATTGGAGGTCAGAGAGCTGGGTTTGATCCTGCTTATTTGACCTCCACTCCTAGTGAAAAGGGAAGGGGAGAGACTGAATCTTTTATTCACTGGTCATGGCTTAAGCCATTAAACCAACATCTAAATATGGGACCCATACCTTTCAGACTGCTGAACAGTCCCCATACTCTACATCTGGGATAGAGGCAATCCTTAGTCCTTTCAGCAGTCAGGTATTACACCACCCCACTTGCTGTTACCTACCTCATTCCCTGAATCTATGCCTTCATCCCAATTTCAGCATTGACAAATTCTGCTTTGTTTCAACTGATGTGATTTAGGGAGTGGGAAGGATGAATAGCTTTTATTTCACATTAAACTGGCATTTCGCAAAGGGATATGGCTGGATTCCATTTCCATTATCTAGTTTGGCCATTATCTGACATTTCAGATGGAATTGATTTATTGAAATTATATTACCTCAGCACTCAGTGGTTACTCACTGCCTTCAATGGGAAATTGTTCACATAATCCATTGGGGCATCATTTAAAAGGACTGTCTAGAGTACTCCTGCAAGTAAGGCAAGAAGCATTGGATCAGCATGGCTAATGGAACCAAATGGGAGGCAAAGTTTTGTTGAAAAGGGTTGAAAAAGTAACAATTTATTCAAAAAGATTATCAGAAACACACAGCAGTGTTCTTGAAACTAATCCTATTGATTCCCCCCTTTCTTGATCTTTACTATTTTCCCTGTATCAGGCAAGTTGGAGGAGTAAAAATGTGCTTCAGGTTCAGTTCATTCTTATTTCACTTATCTGTATTCTACAGAGTCTCACATAGAGAAGTTAATCTTCTATTTATCTGAAGAATATTTTATATGTATTATCCCATAACAGCCTTTTCTACCACTGCAATAGTGAAAATTCTATTCGCAGTACTGTTATGAACATATTAGCCTCATTTTTAAAAATGAAGTTGCAAAAATATGGTATGGGTCCATATTCAATTTCTCAATCAGAGGGCAATTGTGTTTTTTTATAGTATTTTTATGAAGATATTTGAGAAGGAGCAAAATTAACCTAGGAGGAATTTCAGAAGTAGTGTTGCAAAAGAGGCTCTCCTACAGTGATGCAGAAGATAACTACTGAGCAGAGACATCTGTAAATACCTAAAATGGGAACCAGCCGAAATGGTTTAGAGTGACTTCCTGCTACTCAGTGCAGTATGCTATTGAGCTAATTGAGAACATATAAATGTTACTTTGCACTTAAGAGATCCTTAAAATCACCTTTTAGTCCTTCTCTATTTTGAAACTCTGTAATGAAAGTGAAATCCATAAATCCTAAAAGCTTAACTTTGATGGTCACAACTTGTGCAGGGACTGTCTTGCTCAAATACATGCTTTTGCGTGAACATTTCTCAACCTCTTCAGATTAAGGTTTAGACTGTTTACGTTTTTTTGTTGTTTGTCTGTTCATTTTTAAGAGAGACCTAATCTTCTTATATCCATTATAGAAATCAAAAATTTCTATCAGTGATGTTAATCACAAGCCTGTAAAATCTATGTGTAGTCTGGGTGAAATCTTTGTGAAAAATAGTGTGAAGCCCACATCCAGATACTGTCTTTGGTTTATTAATAGTATTAGATTGATAACACAATTTGAAATCCTTTATACAACCCATCACTTGTCTTCTGGAGCCCACTTTGCGTCACATCACACCAGGTGAGAAATGTTGCCGTAGGCTGACCAAAACTATTAGCGCTGGAAAAACTGGTAATGGTATGCAGGAGCATCATAATGGTTCCTTTTTGGCCTTAAAATCTAAGAAAAGTACAGTCAAAGAGTGTTCAGGGAAAAATTAGCAGGAAACTTTGTATCGGTCCACAGTAAGAAAAGAGGAGAAGACTAAACCTCTAATTTTGCAAAGTTCCAAATTGCTGAACTAGACCAATTACTGTTAATAACACTTCATCTGAAAGTGGTTCTTAAACAAATGCTTTCTTGTCCCAGAAGAAAAATCATGGGTTTATAAGAAATAAGTATATTGAGGTTTGTGATTATAAATATTAAAACTGTGTATTTATGAAGCAGAATAGTTGCCTTGTTATATGCTAGTAAAGCAGACTGTACTAAAATAACAGCACATCTTGTTGCAAAAGAAAAGGTGGCTGCTGGCTTCTTCGGTTTCCTCAGCTTCTCATTGAATCCCCCTTGGAGATAACACCTAGGTGTCTCCAGATGTGTGCACTGTAGCCACTGCTACTACAGCAGCACTGAAGAGTAAATATTATCCAAGCTAGTGTTTAGCTGCCAGGGGAGGCACTGAAAATAATTTGATCTCACTCTCGGACCAGTGGTGCTGGCTATGCCTGGAGGAACTGCTGGTGACAAAGGGCTGTAGGGCTTTAATCTTAAGCACGAAGTGATCTTAACTGTCTTCCATGCAGTTACCTGCTGGGAAAGAGGCTCCCTTTAAGTGGAAAGGAGAAGTTCTCTGGTGGGAGAGACTTCGGAGTAAAAAGAGGAGAAACCCTAGCAGGCAGGACATCTAGGGCAGGTGGGGGCATGGGTCTGGGAAGGAGAGTTGTGAGCAGGAGCCTGGGAATCCCTGGCTTAAGAGGACTGGGGAGCTGGGTGCTTTTGGGCTAGGAGCCTCGGATTTGAGATTAATTTAGAAGTTGCTAGCACAGTAGGGGACGCTGTGTGATAAAAGGGTTTAAGAAGTCACCATGAGACAAGATACCCCTAATGAGGAATACAAATGGTAAGCAAAGGTATAAACCACCAAAACGTTTCTCTTCCTTGCCTCTAGCCCCCATCCTCTTTTTTTTGGTGTCTGGCATATGGAAGCCTTGTTTTCAAAAGCTTAAATGCTCTTGGCATAAAGGATGAACTGATCCTTATGATGCCCCTTAACTTTCAATACCTTTTGATGATATTCCTCTCAATTGACTCTTAGACATAATAGGTTCTTACTGGCTTAGAGGGAAGATCAGATTTTGGACTAAGGATAAGAATAAATGCTTAGATCACAACCATGATGAGAAGCCTCTGAAGATCAGTGCCAGATTTTGTGCTGTTCAACATGTTCAGAATTATCCTGGAATAAAGGCATTATTAGTGAGGTGAAGGTCAGCAGTGGATACAAAATTATTCAGGGCATTCAAAATTAAAGCTGAATGCAGAATGCTACTGAAGAAGTTCACAATATATTAAATGACAAAGTGACAGATGAAATGGGGAATTCACATGGGGAAAAATACCAGTAACTGTACATGCATAGTGATGGATTCTAAATGAGTTGCTACTGCTCAGCAAATGAAGTTTTGGAGCTGCTGTGGCTAGTTCTCCTGAGACATCAGTCCAGTTCTTAGGTGTGATTGCAAATGCACAGTGCATATGAGGCACTATTAGAAAAGAATGAAATGCAGAACGTAATCATGGCACTTCTCATCTTGAATTCTTTACACATTTCTTGTCATGCCATCTCAGGAAGCATATGGCAGAACTAGGCTCATCTACCTGGTAGATGACCTTCACCATTCATTTGTTCTGAACATAACAAATGTCTGAATACTCGGGAGGCTACTGCTTCCCTTGTGCAGAAAGAAATTAGCTCCTCCATCACTGTCTCTGTTGGAGGAGAGGAAGCCATCCCACCTTGCCTCTTAGCTGGAAGGTTAAGTCTTATTCACGTTAAGGCAAACCACAGTCTGAAGTAGATAAAGCTCAAGGTGGAAAGTCCAGCCAGAGTTTACAAAGTTATATTAACAGCAAGAATAGATTTCCTCAGAGATTTAGTGTGGTACCAGGGCTACCAGTATTGGTTAGTACTTCTAGTTGGTTAGTACTACATCTAAGCAGTACAGTTTGCACTGGCAGCTGTGCCGGTTAGGGCAATGGCCAGTGACCTTGAAGTCAGTTCTTTCTCAATGCGTTTTTTGTTCTGGCCAAAGGTGGTATCTGTTATGCTCCCTTTGCCACCTTTGGGAATATCACAGGTTTAGCAATGAGAGAGCTTAACTCTCTTGCATTCATGAATCTCTTTTTCTGAAGCTGGCAGATGACTTGAAGCTGGCCACTTGAATGACAGCATCTGAATTCCTTTTCAGTGGTTTCAGGACAAGCAACCCTGATATTTTGGTGGCCTCTCAAGGAAGAGGGATCTCTTCTCCTCACACAACCAATGACCTCTCCCCAGACCCAGCACGTTTTTCCCTCCTCTGTATGTGAGATGGGCACCACTGCTCCATAAATCTCATCAAAGCCAAGCAGCAGGACAATTTCTGTTGGGTCTGGGGGCTGCCTTAAAGGGAATAACTAATATAAGAACATCTGTAAAGGAAGTGATCCTAATGAAAGCCATAGTATATTTTTCTAGCTTTTCTGCTTCTTTAATTTTAGTTTTGGTAGTCACCTGTCAAATGTGATACTCAATTCAAGTAAATTCCTGCCTATAGAGAAAAGCATCAGTAAAAGTTGCAAAATATTTTTAAGACCTTCAAAAAGTAAAAACAGAAAGCATGAAGTATTTTAACAATTTGGAATTTCAAGGTTAACATGAACTGTGCAGAGAGAACAGGACTGTCTAAAATGAAATATAGGGATAGGCTGGGTAACCCAAACCTACAAGCCCATATGAAAATGTAAGACTGTTTGGTTTGTGGGGCAAATAACATAAGAATATCCATAAAGGAAAAATTCTGAATTACTCTTTCTTCCAGCCAATCCCAGGAAAACAAGGATAGACAACAAGTTACCCCCATAATAAATATGGTTCTTACAGGTGATTGACTATACTAAATAATTCCTTTAGAGATAAGTTTGAAGGGTAAAAATATGCCATCAAGTTGGAATATGGTTTTGGAAAGATTGGGAAGTTGGTCATCCATGGCAAGCTTATGTCCCAGTTTATACATGCAGTTGAAGTGGTAACAACTATTGTACTTTTACCTTAGGTTTCCTGGTATTTGATAGCTTTCTTAAACCTCAGCTATGGAAGTCACAGGATTATGAAAAAAAACAACGTTCATTAAAAACCAGAAATGTTTATGACTTATGCCTTAAGAGAAAAGCCAGAAAATATGACCAAAATACACTCTAAAAATAGCAGAAAGAGAACAAACAGACTGCCACAACCTCCTTTTTAATAAAAGTCTCCTAGTTAAATTGATCAATTGGTGGATGGCTTGACTTTTGAAACCTTGGGGCTGGCAAAAGTCCAAAAGGATAACTTTTTAAACAAAAATCAGGCTTACCTGACTGACTGAGTAGCAGAAACTTCCACCAGACCGGAACCAACTTGTATAAAACTGATTCCTTATCTTGTACTGGATGCATGAATTGCATGGCAGAAAATGTATTGCACATGTCAGAACAATGTTTAGGGAAAAGCTACTGACTGAACATCAGATTTCCTAATGATAGTTGGGCCAAAAGTAACCTAAGTATCACCATGTCATGGCTGAATTAAAAGAAATCCCTCCATAATACTAGAATGCATAACCTAGTGCTTCCAAAGTTTAAAATAAGTTGAATAAACACAACTCACCCCTGGTCAAAATTCTTGGAAGCCCATTTAATTATAATAGAGGTGATTTGGTTCACCAGGAGCACTAAATGACATAAAATGTAATTCCTACACCCAGGCTATGTTATGTGCAGCATATGCCTTCTATTTGATACGGGTAAAAGAAAATTGGCCTCCAAAGTGCCAACTTTAAATGTGAACAAGGCATGGCGATTTCACTGTAGAAAGCTCTGGCACTGGCCAGTGCAGCATGAATAATATCTCAAGAAGTTTTGCAAGCAGATGTGACTCTAACTCCTCTCTTGGGTCTAGGTTTCTACCTCTTCCCTTGTATCTTGTGACCAGATATATTATGGATCCTCCTTGCGATAAACAAGCTCCCTTTTACAATTTTTGGTGTTGGGACTTCTGAATATCAAAAAAAGGCATCACTTGAATAGGATATATTCAGGGTGGGGAAACTAGTCCTTGCCAAGTGCTGACTATGCTTTTCAAAAACATTTTTAGGCCAAACATTAACCACAATTGTTTATCCAATAATAATATGAAAAAAAGCACGTACTCACATGCCTTGCAAAATGAAGTCCTGTGTTGAATTCAGGCCCCAAGCCCACAGGTTTTTCTACCCTTGTCATACTTCAGATTTAGTTGGAATTTTGTATCAAGCATATATTTTAGCAGATGGAAATGAGAAGTCTAAATGCCACTTTTGATGGAACCTTAGATGAGTGATCTCTAAATTTGCTATAGACATAGGCAATAAGATTCTAGTGTGCAAATGTAAATGAAGCTGTTTCCATATTTCTATATCTGTCTTATTTGAAACTATAGAATATGAAAAGGCTAAGTGGAAGCTAGTTTGTTCCTAGAAGCCAGTCCTGACAAGAAAGACAGGATTTAGATTACTGTATGGCCTTATATTCACTAGCTAGTACTCATTTTAAGAGGACACTTTGGAAAAATACTGCCTGTATTGTTTTTCTTCTAACCTTGTTTTTTGTCTTAGTTTGGTTTTCTTCTTTCTTTTTACTGTCTGCAAGGCAGACTCTGTGTTGTTCAATATGCATGAAATGGTATGGAACAAAGACACCAGAAATTACAGTGAAGAACAAACCATTCAAACCATTATATTTGCTTGCAATGCAAAAAAATACATCCCCTAAAAAAAAAAAAAAAAAAAAAAAGTCAAAGTTTGTAAATTGGGATTTACTTTGCATGTTACCGATCAAGAATAAGTCAGTGGGACTTGCCTGCCTGGCACATGTGGAAAAAAAAGTAAAATAAACCAAAATAAAGTATGTGATATAGCCACTATAGCTGAAACACACTATGGAATTAAAAGGGATTGCAGATTGTGAGCCCTTTGTAATTTTCAAATTTGCTAACATCTAATTATTTGCTGCAATCAGTCTTCCGTTCCATGAGTTAAGAGGATTGCACATATCAGTGTAAATGTTCTGCCTATAAGGTCATAAAGACTAAGCTGTTTTCCTCCGGAGAGTTTGATGGGGGCTGAGCAGTTCTTAGGATGCCTCACCTCATGCAATGTGCTAATGGGAAACTGAAGGGTGTTAGCATCTTCCCAAAGCAAAAAAGAAAAATTCAATCATTCTTGGCAATGCTCCAAGATGGTCTCCTTTCAAATTAATCTGTGCCATTCCTCAGTCTCATTAGGAATTAGGGACTTGCTGATTCCTGTCGACATTAATATCATGAAGGGAAAATCGGCCTCTCCATAAAAAGCAGAAGAAATTACTGCAACAGAAATATTTAAGGCCAAACTCTGCATTTAGTTACTCTTTGGTAAGGTTATTACAGATTAGTGCTCATAAACGATATGTGGAAAATGTCTCATCTTGTTTAAATAATGCTAGCCTGATTTTCAGTGCTGTGGAGTGATTTTCAGCTGCGGGCATTTAATACTTCTGCAAAGAAAAGTCCCAGTTCTTCACAGTATTCTTTCATTTGGAGTTGTGGGTTTTTTTCTTATATCATACACTTTTTCTTCGAAATTCTCTTTTCCTTTGAAGTTTGTTATAGGGAAAAAATAAAGCTGCTTAATGAGATTTTTATTATGTTGGTGCACTTTGCATGGTAAATTTGGGACTGAAAGACAAATCTGATTTGTCACTGTGGCAATCAGGTGTAAAGGTGGTACATTGCTGTGCCTTTGATCTCAGATCATTGGCGGTCTAAAAGTGGCATGGCTTATTTTGCCTATAGAAAGATAATTTTGATTTGAGGACTCGGAGTCCAGCATTAAACACACTGCCATACATGCAGTGAAATTACAGCAGTGACAGTCCTTGGCTGTAGAAAAAGAGGAAAGGTAATAGTTGTAAAAGATAAGGTGTCAGAGTTTGGGGGGGGGTGGTGTTGATTTTTTTTTTTTTTAATGAGGAAACTATTTAAAACTCTAGCTTTTGCACAGTGTTTTAAAGTGATGATTTAATAAGGCTTTAGTAATATGGATGTCAAAGTGAAAAGAAAAGCAGCCACTATAGATAGAAGCACACTGTAGTTAAGATGGATTTTCTTTAGACTGAAATAGGGTTTTCTCTTTAAATATAGAGGTGGTGTTGTTATGAGATTTGCAGTGGAATGTGGAAACAATTTAAATTTGCAGTTATTTGATATAATTCATTAAATCATAGAATCATATTCCTAGGCTTGAAAGGGACTGGAGGAGGTCATCTAGTCTATCCCCCTCTCCTCATGGATATCTCTGTCAAGCCACCTCTAACCATGCAGGCTCCACAAACATCCACATAATCAGTGCCTCACTACTGTGATGATTAGAAAAAAAAAATCCTAATGGTAAACTTGAATTTTTCTTGCTGTAACTTCAGCATGTTATTGCTTGCCCAGCTCATTGTGAGCATGGAGAACAGGTTCTTCCGTTCTTTGCAACAGTTTTTTGTATCTTCTCTTCTCATCCCAAGCAGACCTTTTTCATAGGGCAGAGGTTTCCAGATTTTTCATCATCCTCACTGCTTTTCTCTGGACGATATCCAAGGAGTGCATATCTTCAAGTGCAGCGGTCAAACTTTAAACACAGTATTCCAGATGGGACCTTAACCTATGTTGAATCTTTTGGAGGCTATCCTCCTGTTCATACAGGAGCTTGCTTCTCCTGCAATGGCAAGACACCACTGTCTCAGCCTGTGAGCTGCTGAAGCCTCTGCTCTGTTTTTGCAGGACTGCTACATAGCAACACGTTGCCTCGCGTCTATTTGTGGAGCTGGTTATTTCTGCCTCAGTTCAGGATCTGAAATTTGTCTCCAGGGTTTATACACACACTGTCCAGGATGTGTTACAGGTCCCGGAGGTCGGATGCTCGGTTCACGGGTAGCATGATTCCCAAAGCTACAGAGGTTTGGAAATTGCTTTTTGAAACATGCTCATCAAAAAAGTTGGTGAGGGGCAGAAAGGAGGCAGTGACAAAAGTGTTTAACAACACAGACTTGTGCTTTTGCCTTTATTCAGCTGAAATGTCAAAAATCCTCCCTGAAATATTACTCAGGTCCAACAGCAGCTCCTCATCCCTGGTGATTTTTCACACATACCTCTGCACAAAGTGTAGATATAGCATTTCATCTTACTCTGAGCATGCTTAAAAGTGGAGTGTTTACTATAAGGTAACATAGGAAACAATATTAGTGCTAAAATAGGGCAACATGAGCAGTAGTTTGGCCTGTATGGGCAACCATTACAAGTATCCTCTGCTATCACAGCTTTCATTAGGTTAATGGGAAACGAGATGCCACAGGAACTCCGTAAGTAAGAAGCAGAAATGAGCAGGGGCTTTCTGTGAGCAAAAAGTCAGAAAACTATGTTGATTACTATATAGCCAAGAGAGATGATTTTCCCTTCTTTGGACTGATTTACAATCATCTTATCATATCCACTTACATTATATAGACTAAGATAATTTTATGTTACTAAGATAATTAAAAGGAGGTCCAGTGCTGACTTTGTGGCTCTGTTCATGTGATTATTCGCATCTGTAGATACTACAAAACCATAAAGTTACCTAAGTGAGCAAGATTTTCTGCCCTAATAGCCCTAATAGCACCCTATTAAAATAACTTAATTTTGTGGGTTTATTTCCTTCTTACTTTTATGCTTGCTTTCATTAAATATCTATACAATTATCAACTGCATACATATTTATCATTATAGTATGTGCATTTTATATGCCATAACTGTATTGCATTGTTCTTTATTTTTCCATCGTACTGCATATTTAAAATATGAAATAAAATTTATATTATGTACTACCAGGAAAACTTTTGGACAGATTTCTTGAACATTTTGCATCCTAAATTATGTTCAGGAGATCAACAAAATGTCACGGAATGAAAGAACAAGGTCTGAACTTGTTCAGTGTTACAAAATAAATACGATTTTTTTTTTTTAGTAAGTAGAAGACTGTGAAGTTCTGGGGAGGAGTAGAAATTCTCCACCCATATTCAAGTGTCTGTGACTGGCTGGTGTCAGACAACTGGATGTTAACATGCCAGCGTGACAACTGCAAATACCTGGTGATCTTTTCAAACCACTCCCAGGAGCTGGCGGTGTTGACCAGCTGGCAAGCGCGTCTCAGGTTTCTCACATAATCTCGTTTTTCAAATGTGTACATACAAATAATTTTAGTTAATCTCTTTCATAAACATAAATGTATGATGGAGACTTCAGAATTCCAGTTCTTTGCTCTGGAGCTTTTCTTGCCTGCCCAAACTCAAGAACTCAGGTCTTTTCAGATCTCCTGGGAATATATAGGTGTCAAAATCAGTACAGTCCATCCCACACACTCCCCTGTACATGCCTTCCTCCATCTTCTCCTTTAGTCATTGGGAATTCATCTTCCCTATCATTCAGGCCCATAACATGGTTTTTCTTCCATGACTTTGGATCCATATGTTTATAATGAACTTGTCCCTGAATTTTTGTGACTGTCTGCATCTGTAAGATAGATCTTTTCTGTCCATCCACCCAGATAAGATTTTCATTCAGGTTCCTACTCTATCTCAGTTATTGCAACATCGTCATCTCTAATACATTAGTGACATATTGGCTCTTCTATAGCCTTCCTCACTCAGCCAAAAATGACAGTCTCCATCACCTGCTTTTTATATTTTTTAAAGCAAACACTAACTTTCTCCTGTGATGCCTCCATCCCACTTTACCAAGACTCCCTAGAAACACCCTCAGACTTGCCCTGTTGCTCATTAGATGCCTCATGAGTGTTGCCCCAGGGACAAGCAGGTGAGTTGTCAGTATTAACAGCAGCAGAGTATCTGCAGCCACAGTGCTGAGACCTTGAAGACCTCAGAGCTTGTTGGGTCAAACTGGCTTTTTGTTCTCTGTTTGTGGAGCACATAGAGCAGCGGAATCCAGTTTTGTGGCTGGGTTCTTAGGCACTATTACAGTACAAAAAACAACTACTATTAATAATTACAGTGTCCCAAGGGAATGTTAGCATGAGAGCTGTAGAGCAGAGTCATGCTTTGTGTATACTCTTGCAGTGCTGATGTTTACAGTAAATCCACACCTATGTATGTGAGTAGCTTTGATTTCCTATGATTCACCCCATGCCTGCTTCTTCCCAGCCATTTGTTGTATTGTTTTATTTCCATTTGATACAGAAATAATACAAGGACAATATTAAATTGCTCTAATATTGTCCACCTAGACCCAGACTTGTCAGAGACAAACTAAAAGCTTTGCTCTAGCAGTGCCAAATAAGCACAAACAGAGGTAGCTGAATACCAGTGAGGGATAAGGAAGAAAAGTTAAGAGAGCTAAACTTGTGCCATCCCAGTATGCTGAACAGAGCACTTAAGTAGTTAAGACAGTATAAGTTCAGGTATGATTTAAAGTACTCTACAGTTGTCAGATGTCCTGACCTTGAGAATAAATCCTCAGATTCAGGTGGTTTTCTAGCAGAGAAGGCAATGCTGTTTGACTAAGAGGGAGCCTGCAGCAGCAACAGCAACACCTACCTGGGTTTGCTGGTGGAGCATGTCTCTGGTTTACAGCCTCTCTTCTGTAGGCACAAATCCCATGAGACTTTTTTTGTTGCTTTTCTTTCTTACTTTAAATGTAGTCTCTTCTCACTTTGCATTTTAAATGGAACTTCTTTTCCACTTGGGAGGGTTTTTAATGTTTGCAAGTATTTTTCATTTTTAAAGGGAAAAAGCCACTTGACTAACACATTTCATGCTATAAAGATCATCACATTTCACACTGTAAAGATCACTCCTTTTTGGGCTGCTTTGGGACTCCAAAGAAATGCTAGATATCAATAAGTGTAGATGCTACCAGTGTATAGCACAGTTTATAGTATTGCAATGTAAAGGCAGATGATCAAAAAGATTGCCTGTCACATTTACCTTTGAAAATCTTCCCCATAGGCCTACTGTTTGTCAAAGGCAGCCTCTTAACTAAAATTCTTGGTATGAAGGGGACTCCTCTGCAGAAAATAAACAGAAAATATACAGCTATAATTCCACAGAGAATGTAATTAAAACAAGAGGGCATAAAAAACTTCTTAAAAAAGAAATGTTACCAGGAAAGACCAAGAATTAGCCGTTGGATAAAAGAAACGTTGAAAACACACTTGAAAAAGAAACTAATAATGAACATGCTCGGCTATGCATAGCCCTTACGCTTCCAAGCAAGGAAAACTTTAAAAGTTTAATCAACACTTTAAATAATTCAGACATTCCTCCTCCGTTTTATGTAGTCCCTGTTTGGAGAGCACAAGGAGACAGTATTTCCACAGCTATAGGAGTAGAAGCGCCAAGTCACAGCCTCATGAACAGCAGTGCAGTTACCCATGCTGCTCATTTTTCAGAAGAGTCTCTGATATAATTTTGGTCTGGATCAACCAGAAGTCTTCTAAATTATTTTTAGGAGTGGTTGGGGTGTTATCACAGGCTGGGGGATGCTACCAAATGGCAGCTTACATGCACTGGCAGTGCTTTGGAGAGAGCAGGAAGTGCGGGCACAGGCTGCTCCATACTAGTTGGCTTCAGTGCCGGAGCGTGGTCCCAGCATCTTTAATTGAGTCGTGTTGGGACAAGGCAGAAAGCACTATCATACAACACCACTAACTTACTTAAATCTAAAAAGTAATATGCTTACTGAGATGTTTCTTGTAATGAGTTATATTTGAACTGTTGTTTCACAAATAAGCAAGGAGGTGAAAAAAATGCTACATTATAATGGTGATACTTATCAGGCAGCCACAACACTGAAGAGACTGTAGATCTCACCTGAACTGGTTTCAGATGGTAAGAACAAGCCATCTCCCATGGTCACCACCCCAGGAAACTAAAAAACTCCGACTAGATTTAGAACCGAACACAGCTGCTGGGAAGGGCTGTGGCTGGTGGCCCTGGCTGCTGCTCCCCACCACTCTCAGCCCTGGGGGGCTCTTATGGGACCGGGTGTCTCTGAGAAGGAAAGGAAGGGCACGAGGTGTGGGCAAGGTGCAGTGGAAAAGTAATGCCATACAAGACAGAGAAAGGGTGGGATTTTCAGAACCACCGAAGGAACAGGAGTTTTCTCTCTCAATTGAGAAGCTGCTGGATCAGGCCCTAAGTCACCTCCAGAAGGAGACGCAAACCACCTGGCAGGTCTGACAGAGCTCAGGAGCAAGCCCAGCCGTTCCCTGATGTTGGTGCTTGAGCAGTTTGTCATACTCTAGCTTTCCTAATTTTCAATGTGCAATTATTTCACGACTGAAATGGAAGGCCTAAATGCAAAAAGAAATTTTTGAAAGCTGTAGTTTTCCGGCTGGTAGGAATATATCCTGCCTCCAGAGAGAGAAGTGCTCGCCTGGTGTAAAACGTCTTGGTTTACATTTAAACCAGCCGTGGTATTTAGTGACATCTAGGGACTAACTTCGAGTATTACATCTTCTGGAAACGACATTTATCTCCGTGTGTCTCCAAACAGCAACCAGCGGTTTGAACTCTAAACCATTACTTCCAGCCGTGGCAGTAAATGTCGAAATCTGCGGATATTCGTTTCCATCTCTGCAGTGACTGAGAAATGCAATAGGTCATGGTTTGTGGAAATAAATAAATGCTGAGGCATTACTTTATATTTTAAATGAAACAGTCTGGGTTACTTAAATATTGCAGTTTCTGACCAGAATAGAAAATTTTTGCCATAACTCTGTTCACACCCTTTTTCTCCCATGAAATTACATGCCGTTCACCTTTATGCTTTATTTTCAAAAAAGTGCCATGATAGTCTTAGGGTGTTCTGACAAAAGCTGCACTGGAAATTTTTCACTGGCATGAACATAAAAATAAATCACTTCTCATAAAATGCTAAAACTCTGTGGCTGATGAATTATTTTTTTTCTAAAGTTAAAACCACTACCAGAAGAACTTGAAACTGCACGGGCATGCTGCTGGGCTAAAAATTCATATCTAAATATTTGCTTATGGGGCATCCCTATGGATAGTCACCATTGCCTCACCTTTCAGTTCAAAACCCAAGACCACTAAATGTAATGGTCTTGAGACGTTATGTTTACATTTATTCCTGTAGTAAATAATAACCTTTATTTATTTTGTTATATGAATTAGATGTTATTAACTTGGAAACTGTTGCTACATTAGACACTTCTGGTGCAAGACTGTAAGGACTAATCAGCATTCAATCTACATGAAACCTACTTAATGGTTATTTAAAAAAACAGTCTTTTTAAAAGTAGCAGTCTGATTCTATGGGCAAAATAAAGACCAGTAACCCTTAGATTTAAACCCAGCACTGCTGGTGCTTTTGCTGTATGACTGCAAGCTGGAGCAGCATGCCCCCAGGTGGGTGTCGGTGGCAGCATCTGACCCTCGGTGGCCGTGGGTGGCCAGGCAGCCCCCGCAAGCAGTGGCCCAGCCTGGATGCACACAGTGGCCCAGCCTCTGGCGGGTTTGCCCTGGGCTGTGCTCACCCCTCCAAAAGGCGCCGTGGGCAGGGGGGAGACTTATTTACTCAGTACACAGTAAATATAGGGGGGTGCAGGCAGAGTGTGCTTGATCACATTTTAGAGTATCTAAGTTATGAAATAACTTAAAGCATTATTGGTTAAGAAACAAGATTCTTATTGATGCATTTCTCATTTGTATTCAACAACTGTAAGTGAATGAACATGTTTCTTCTTAAGCAGCATTTTTCCTCTTCCAATCCCACTTTGGAGAGTTGGGGAAGCTGCTTTTAATTCAATTTACCCTTCAAGTCCCCTGCCGTTGGTATTTCTAGGCATCAGCTACTCAGGAAGCAATGGCTGAGCTCAAGGACCAGGTCTGAATGTCATGTAATCCACAGCCTCGTACCACACCGCTACTCCTGACAGCATGGAGAAGTTACACAGGGTATTTCAGGGCAAGAGGGAAGGGCGAGCCCGTGCTGCATACCCTGAGCAGTGGGGGGCCCCCGGGGGGTCCCAGCTGTGCTTCGCATGGGGGTGCAACAGCAGCAGGTCACGGGTAGCACAGGTCTTGGGGCCGTCAGTGCCTTCCTTAAACAGACAGCTGAGGGAGCCAACGTGAGCAGGGTGCGTTCTTCACAAGGTACGTCCCAAACTAAAAAGCCTCTACTAAAAATTCCTCCTTCCCTACCCAAAACCACTTGGGATTACAGGAATAAATGCAAAACCAGAGACCTTTAGTTCTATAGTTCTGCACAAAAAACGCTCTGGAGATTTAGCTCTTGTGACAAGATTCTTTCAACCTCAGGATTACTTTGCTAAGAAGCCAGCTGTGCTGTAAATGCAAACATGCCCATACTCGGAGGCAGGCCCTGGGTGGGGGAGAAATGCCAGGGTGGACTGAACAGCACGATGAGCTGTGGTTGCATCGTGGGACCTTGCACTGTCACTGTAATTGTATTGCTAGCACCTGCAATCCCTGGTAACCATACCAGAGACTGTTCCTCCTAGGAAGTCTACTAGTTCAATAGAAAGAAGGACTAGAAGAGGCATGAAAGGACTTTGTAGTCTAAGATCCCAGAATAGGTTCTACATAAGGCCACTAGAGCCCATCTCTATACCCCTTTCCAAATTTAGTGAAGGGTGTCAGAGCATTTCAGTGGTTCTCATCTATCTTAGTTGTGGAAGTCCCTTCCAGAATACGGTTTGGATATTTGACGGGCAGCTTTTCCTCTGGCTATCAAGGGAGCTCAGGTAATGTGATGTGTAGCACTTGTACCTTGATCTACAAAAAAATGGCGTGAATTTTGACCTACATCTCTGGCATGGCAATCTCAATATCCAGCTCTGCTGACAGCTCATTTCTCAGTATGAGATTATGTACCGGGGAGTGGTGGAGGGTGACATGCTTACTTGTTTATTTGCTTTATTTTTAAACTCGGACATGTTTTTTAAATGTTGCTTGTAACACTACGCTGCTGGGAGGGATCCCAGTGCCTTTCATTCCTTGAGGTTTTCGGGTTCATGGTTACTCTGCTGGTCTCTGGAAAGCATTTACTGCACATGCTTATGACCTGGGAGCCATTCATACTATTACAAACATATTGCTGATAAAATAACCCTGTTCCATTTTGAATTTCATATTGCACATCTTCACAGGGATACCCTGGCTTTCAGCGCATACCAGGCAGACCACAATGATGCTGCCTGCTCCTGGCCTGCTCATTTCCTGGACTGCTCAGCTAAGAAGCACTTACTCCATGGGTCCAGGCAGTTGGCAGTTGCTCCTGCTGCTCCACCAACAGCCCCACCAAGAGAGTGGCTATGTCACACTGGCTCCTGCTCCACATGGATGTGGCTCCTGTGCCTTCCCCTGCAAAGCAGCTTATGCCTGGTTGACCTTGGATGGAGGCGGAGAGGGCATGAGGCTGCCGGCACCAGTCCACGTGCCCTTGCCCTGCTGTTCGGTGGTCACTTGAGGTTCCAGTTCTTCTCCCTTCTGCCATCTGCTTCATATAGGCTTTTCTCATGTTAATTACTAACCTACTTATTTGCTTATGAATAGGATAAATTATGTTTCTCCCTGGAGAAATCAAGTGCTCCCAATCTGAGGTTCCTTCAGAGACAAACCTGTGCCCAGGCTCGACAGAAATAATTGCCTTTGCCCCAGTGTAATGACAAAGAGATAAGCAATCTCTGCAGCCCGGCAGTTAGTGAATCTATCTTCTCTTCCTAATGGCTGAATTAGAGGCTTTGTGCTCCCAGGCTCTGGAATAGTTTCCATCTCTTAGAGAATACAAATAATTGCTAAGAACCAACCATACTATCACAGTTGTCATATATTTCTTGGTTGAGTTATCAGCAATAACTTATCTATTATCCAAGGTTTATTGTTTTGGCACCTTTGGGAAACATACATGAAGCACAGTGAATATAAATCATGTTGCATTTTGACAGCGTCTTAAGATTTATGGAGAAAGTAAAAAGAAAACAGAACAATTTTGCATGTGGAAAGCATGGGAAAATTATTGATTCAAAAAATGCTTAGAATGGTCTCGATCTGGTAAGACAATGTGAGCATAAGTTTAACTGCAGATCCATGGAATAATGCCAGTAACCTGAAAATAGTAAGGGATTTTTAAGCAGCTTCACTGAAGTCAATGGGGGACAGGGAGGGGAAAGTTTCTGCTTTCCAAAGTCACAGGTAGACTGACAGAGAATGCTTTTGAAAAATCCTACTTGCAATTCATACTGTTTATGATATGCTAAGAGTCACAAGGAAGTCTTTGCTCTTTGGTTTTCAAGGAAAAATGTTTGCCAACAGAGCAGGGGTACAGCTAAAATACAGATGAGCCTGATTACACCCATGAATCTATGTTCAACCCTGAAGCTATAACACCACTGCCATTTTCCCTGAAAAATATTTGATTTTTAGTCTCTCTTGTACAGACTCTTTTTTTCCTCCTAGGTCCCGTAATATGCCTCTAATCATGAAGGTGATTCCCAGAGCATGGAAATGAGTGACCTAATTCCTTATAAACTTTTTGAGCCCACCTGAGTCCTTGGCAAAGATTTCAGCTTTGAATCAGATGGAATATACCTTGTGGCAGAAGTAGGTGTTTCTGTTGTCCCAATGCAATGAGGACAAGTTGGCTGTCAGTCCTGCCCCTGGCTGCCTGCTCAGCTAAAGATGTTGGTCTCATGACATTGTTGTGGTTTAACCCAGCACACCACACAGCTGTGCGCTCACTCCCCACCCCCGCAGTGGGACAGGAGAGAATTGGGTGGGAAGAAGTACGATTCGTGGGTTGAGATAATGACTGTTTAACAGGAAAAAAAAGGAAGGGGAAAAAAGTAATAATAATGATAAAAGAATGTACAAAATAAGTGATGCACAACACAATTGCTCACCAACTGCCAAACAATGCCCAGCCAGTTCCAAGCAGCGGCCCCTTGGCCAGCTTTCCCCTAGTTTATATACTGAGCATGACATCATATCATATGGAATATCCCTTTGGCCAGTTTGGGTCAGCTGCCCTGGTTGTGCCCCCTCCCACCTCCAGCCTTCTCAGTTGGTAGAACACAAGAAGCTGAAAAGTCCTTGATTTAGTGTAAGCACTACTTAGCATCAAATAAAACATCAGTGTGTTATTAACATTCTCACACTAAATCCAAAACACAGCAATATACCAGCTACTAGGAAGAAAATTAACTCTAACCCAGCTGAAATTAAATTAAATTAAAATTAAATTAAAATTTGATTCCACCTAAAAAATACCATTGTGATAAAACCTGGCTAGTTTGAAACAAATTAAATTGCTTTGGGTTTGATTAACACCTAGTTTAAGCAAAAGTGTTTTTTTTTTTTTAAATATGCCAATATTTCCACCTCCAAACTAGTAATTATATTAGGCTGGCCATAAACTTCCATCAACGCATATTTCAGAGGTCAGCCACTAAACCAAGTTATTAATTATGCACATAGACATAATTCTTAGTTTCTAAAATAGTGACAAAGTAGTCTGAATTCAAAAAAAAAAGCACAATGAAGAGATATTGATTAGAAAATTCCTACAAAAACTATATCAGAAGAAACTGATATCTTATCCAGGTTATCACAGAAAAACATAATGAAAAATGACAAGTCCGAAAGTAAGAAAAGATACAACTTGAGAAGAATATCTATATTAACAGATAACAGGTACAAAAGACTCCTCTGCTAATAAAGCTTTAAACACATGAACTTCTATTTCCTATTCTTCTTTGAAAATACCAATGATCAACAACAGAAAAAGTGACATTACCGATTTCTGACTGAACACGCATGGAAGCACATGCATTACCAGGTACAGGACATGAAGTGCCAAGATAACAACTTGTCCAAAGGCTTTTGTGCTGCCTGAAACCAACAGTTTAGAAGCACAAAACTGATGCTCCTTTGAAAAGTGTTGTGGTTTAGCCCCGGTCAGCAACTAAGCACCACGCAGCCGCTCGCTCACTCCCCCCAGCCCAGTGGGAAGGGGGAGAATCAGAAGAGTAAAAGTGAGGAAACTCCTGGGTTGAGATAAAGACAGTTTAATAGGCAAAGCAAAAGCCACGCACACAAGCAAAGCAAAAGAAGGAATTCCTTCACTGCTTCCCATGGGCAGGCAGGTGTTCAGCCATCCCCAGGAAAGCAGGGCTCCATCACGCGTAACGGTTACTTGGGAAGACAAACACCATCACTCCAAATGTCCCCCCCTTCCTTCTTCTTCTCCCAGCTTTATATACTGAGCATGATGTCATATGGTGTGGGACATCCCTTTGGTCAGTTGGGGTCAGCTGTTGCGGCTGTGTCCCCTCCCAGCTTCTTGTGCACCTGGCAGAGCATGGGGAGCTGAAAAAGTCCTTGAGTAGTGTAAGCACTACTTAGCAACAACTAAAACATCTCCACTTTATCAGCACTGTTTTCAGCATAAATCCAAAACATAGCCCCACACTAGCTACTATTAAAAAAAAAAAAAAAAAAATTAACTCTATCCCAGCTGAAACCAGGACAAAAAGAGATGATGATTGAGGGTTCATTTAATGCACTACGTGACCAGTTCTTTGATCGTCAGTGACAGAAGGTGCAGAAGTTTTCATTGCCTATAAAGGACAGTCTTAAACATCAAACAGAATTTTGTCTACTCAACGGCAGTTCTGTTTACAAGATTACTCCCACTATTTCCACTATTTTACAGTCCTTAGATATTATAGAAAGTAACATCTAGGCTTATCTAGGCTCCCTTTCCCGTGAAAAATCGGACCAGATGCCCTTTCAAGGTCCCTTCCAACCTGGGCTGTTCTGTGACTGTGTGATTCTATGAAAAAATTGTTTTTCATTTTTTTCTTATACTTTAAGAGGTCTTTTTTGTATGTAGTATTAAAATAATGAAATTCCTCAAAAAATGCAAAGATTCTGGTTGCGTGGCAGTCTGCAAACCTCTACACAGGAGAAAAAAACAAGCAGTGCTTGGGATAAATGACCCTTCTTTAGGTCTGGGATAGAAGTAGCAAATCTGAAGTTAAGAAAGATCAAGAACAGATTGAGAAAGGCTGAGAACAGAACAACTGCTCTGAGATTAATTTAATTATTTTAATGAATTAGGTAATTTGATAAAAAGAAGTAGAGTGTTAGAGGATTTTAGAAGAGGACAGTTGATAAGGTCATTAGTCCCAGTGGAATTAAAGGTGAGAAAGACATTTGTGGAAAGGAAAGCTTAATAGGAAGAAATTTTTCTATTGTCTATCAAACAAGTAGAATTATGAATTTTAATTTTCAAGTTCAGCTTTTGAAAGGAAACAGGGTTGCGAGCTCAAAGTCAAAGTGTCTGTTTCATGAAAAATATTGTCCCAATGGTAACCTGATTCTTATGTACATTAATGAAGGTGTGTTCACCTTCATGTATACAGCTTGGTTAGTTTTGTCCTCATAACACCATTCTCTATATGATACGTGGATGAAGCACATCACATTCAGAAAAGGACCAGTGAACTGTCTATACATTTCTTTAGCTCTGTTGGCAAGGGACACTTATTGTGATGGCTGCAGAATGGTGTTGACTGGTTTTACCACTTAACAGGCATCATTTTAGCATATCAAAATACAGCACCTCTTCCTACACATCTTGCCTTTCCTCTGTTTTCAGGCTGTTAGGACTGTAACAATACAAAAAAAAAAACAAAAAAACAAAATAAGAATAAGATATTTAGTGTTTTATCTTAAAGAGAGCAAACCCAAATATTTTCAGATACAACCACTAACTTTTGGTCCTTTTGCCTCACACAGGCAAAATGAAATGTGATTTCACCTACGTATTAGATTTCTTTAGCTTTTAGCATAGTCATACCAAACTGTGAGACCTTCCTGGCTTGCTTTACTGCTTGAAATGCAGTTACAGGACTTTCTCCTCATGCACAATTCACACTGTTAGCAGCAGAAGCAGCACAACTGGGAAACTTGCTCCAAGAGGCTGCCACACTTTGCTGGTGGTCACTAAAGCTCCGAGAGGTGCTTTAGGGGTGGTACAGTGGGGTAAAACTGCTTATTGCCCTGTGCTGACCTTCTGAAAAACATTTTTGCTGTTTAGATCAGACTGATAGTCTTGTCAACTGGAACCCTTTCTGTACCATTTCCACTGAAGTCAAAGGTAGGCATTAATGTTTGAACGGTGCCTGTGTTTGTTAAGTGCCTATCATAGTCCGCTGTTACATCTTAAACTGAGGTCATTAGATACTTCAGCCCACACAGAGTGCTTGCATCTAGCTCCAGCTGTATGTGCTCGCTCCACCTCAGCTCCTTACTGTATAAAGAGCTCAGGTATTTGTAGCAAAGGTGCGTTGGCTGACACCCACTAATGTTACACTACACCTTGTTTCTGTGCCCCCAGACCTAGGGGGTTTGTTGCAGGTGCCACGTAGTGCCATCTCCAGCCATTCACTCCCTTCTTTTCTTCACCCAACCCACTACAGCCATTGAGACCTTGGAGAAAAGAAAATAGATGGCATTAGGCTGCCTTTGCCGGATGTTGTCAGCACTGTCAGCATCTCACTGTGTCATCAAGGCATTGCAAAGAGGATACAGGAGGAGTCAGGATCTGACCTTACGCATTTGGTTCATTTTTAGAGAACAAAATACTTAAAGTAATCAAAAAGCAAACCTTAATCTAAGAAAACCCCATACATTATCTCACTCGTTTAGGGGAAAACATATTTGTAAGCCTTTTCATCAACAATTTTAGCCATAATGACTGTCAGTTATTCGCTAAACTCCTCGCAATCTATGCATCCCATAGAGACTCTGATCCTGTTTAAATAACCAAATCTTTCTCTTTTCCACTAAACAGCACTAGGGATCTATGCTGAATTTGAGATAAACGGACAACAGGATGCATAAGACAATTACAGACTTTCCCTATATTTTAAAAAGAGTTTCTCAGACAGGAAAAAAACCAACCAAATGTAAGTAGCATTGTTTCAGGGTAGGCTGTGCACTTCTGACACAAGCACTGTCCATTTGCTTGTTAATCTTATCAGAAAATCATCCCTGTGATGCAAACACCATAATTTTTAAGTAGCTGAAGCCTTTTACTTACCTATGCCTGCACTAAGCAGTTTTTTCAGTCTTTTTTGCACCATTATTTCCATTAAACTGTGGTCTCAATTAGTTATCCTTAATTTTAGGCTATCAACTGAAGAGTCTAATGGCTTGAGAAGCTGTGAGGCCACTAAAACTGCCCTCCAGAGATGTCCATTCCCCTGTGTGGCCATGGAGGGGACTCAGATCCCTCAGTCACAAGTCCAAGCAAAGCTGCATGACTCTGGTTTAGTATTGAAGTTACAGGAGAGGCAGGGATAGGCATTGGGGTTTTTTCCCTCTTCTACAACAGAAATTTTCCTTTGAGACTCTTGATGAACTCTGTAGTTGATAGCAGATGGTATTTTCCTTCCTTAGACAATTAAAGTAACAGATTTCATGTGGCCATGGAGGGGCAATTGATTACATAACTGTTTGTTTTCCTTCATTAGCTTTCTAAAACATGGACTCCTGATCCCTGCCAGGAACAGGGAATGGTGAGGAAGAGGGGAAATTTAAGTGGAAAAGGGATTCTAAAGACTTTTTATATTCATTGTAACTTGACACTCTTTGGATTAAATAAGAGTTCATAAGGCTACAATCTAGTGCTGAATGCGTTTGCATACCAGCCTGTAAACTTGCAACCTTCATTCAGGCTATTAATCAGATTGCGAAAGCTGATGTTCACATAGCTAAACATTCTCCAAGCCAAATGCCATCCATGGCTTCTGCCTGCCTCTGCTTGCTGTGCTGGAGGGGATATTCATAGCACTGACCCCAGGAGGAGCTTTGGGGGAAGATACTTCCCAGCAGCTGAGGAATAGCAATAAAAGAACTTCATGACATGAAATGCAATGTTGGTGATTTAGCCCTCTGAAAGCAGGGAATGATGGGGAATTTTTGTAATGCTGGGTCCATTATCTTCTTTCTCTGTGGCCTGCATTTCTCCCCACTTATAAAAATGATCTGAGAATGGAATAGCACCAGAGCATTACCATGGCTTGCCTTCTGGGATTGGAAGATTTGGATCTCCTTGCCCAGAATCTCACGTTCTGGGTGCAGTGTAAGCAGTGCCTACAGTGCCCTCTGCGCTCAGGAGCTGTTGGCAAAGCATCACCAGAAATATGTGGCATTCAAGGATGTGACAGAAGCTCTCAAACGTGGTCCTGATGCTTTGGTGCTCCTCTGTGTCTGTTGTTCCTGCATACTCCCAAATGTAAGAATGCTTCTTGTTCACATTTCTTGTTCCTGTTGAGGGGACAGGATACCAGAGCTCAGGGTGCAGCTAAATACCTGAACTATGCTTTAAACTGAGGTTTTGTGAGTTAGAGCTAGGTAAACAAACTAGCTGAGGCTGCTAATACATTCTTTAAATGTTTATTTACTGCATTCCCGTGGTTTGGCTTACACACTATCAAATCTACTTTTGTCAAACTCAGGAAGAAAAGAAAACCATTCTCCACTGCATGGAGAGTCTGGAAGCCAAGTTTCTTTCTGGAACAGTCTTGAGGTGCCAATTTATAGATATCCAGAAAGACAGGTTTATAAAGGAAAAGCAGAGTGTCTCAACGCCCTATATAAAGGTGGGGATTGCTACATTGCCTTAAAAAAGCAGAAACACAACACAAACCAAAATCCTCTAGAATATGTTAATAATAAGTTTTTAATCTGTTATCTTTGAAGCCATTCTTTTACTTAAATGAAAAGGAGTCACGCAGATCCCACTATCTTACTGGGAGACACATGTTGAGAAACTTCTACTCCTAAAATGAAGTGGCTCATCAGTTTTCAATGGGAAGATTGTGTAGAAAATGAAGAGAGCTGACTTATGGATATGAACATTACCATATATAAGATGGCAGACAATCTTAAATAGTTCACCACAATTCAGCCAGAGGGATCAGATGGTCCCAGAACACAGGCAGAACTGGCACACAGAGCTGGAACTCTGGTAGAAACTGTTATAAATACACCCATCACACTGACTGTGGTAGCTTTTGACTACAGAATAATAAACTTACTAGCTATATTTAATGGAAGAAAAGCACAAACCAGGCATTTACTGATCCATTTGTCAGTATTCATGATTTCAGAACAATTTTGAAGAAAAACATCAGTAAAGTTGTGGAAGAAATGCAACAATACTTACCAAATATGGATAATGCAAGGCTTATCTGGCAGCTTTTGTGATAAGCTATTCCTGGATAAGGGTGATGAACCAGAGCCAAACTATCCAGACTTGTCTAAAACACTTGCTATAGGCTTTGATCATGTCCCACACGAGAACTGAACTGAGACAGAGAAGATAAGGAAAATGGAAAGTGATCATCAGGACGGAAATACCAAATAGGGAAAAAGTGAGGTGTTGCTTTGAGCGGGTATCTATGGAGCTGAAAAGGGCTTTTCTTCACAGACATTGGTTATGAGATGGGGCTGATTTAATATTTTAATTGATGGTCTTCCCACACAAAATGGGTACTTACAAACTTTGCTGGAAAAGCAGAACACTGAGAAGCATTACAAGCACAGCGAGGGGTTGAGATCTGGATGATCTTGAGACCTGAATTTATAGAAATAGGGTAAGAGTTAACACAGAGTAGAAGTTGGAGCACCAGGGGCCTACAAATTAGCTTCAGAAGTCACGTCCTTTAAAGATTAAGCAGTGAAAGCTCCCCAGTGTTTTGATGATGAAATAAAAACTGACTTTAAAAAGTCCAAAGGAGCATTTTCTTTCTTGCCAAATTGTTCTCGAAAATGTGGTTTTGCTGAATGAGCTTGGGTTTCATGATATATCTACCTGCTATTCTTCTTTCCTTCTTCAGTGGCATATTTTTCTCTTTCTCAGCTTCAGAATGTTTTGAAGCTATTCTCATGACAATCACTGGGAAAGAAAGTGAAAAACATAAAGAAATAAGAGGAAGAGCTTTTTTGTTTCAAGATAGCAGCAAAAATGAGTAACCTGCCTGTTGAATTTTCCTCTGCCTTTTGGCAGGATTATGCAAAAGGCAGAAGAGAAGGACTTTTTTAAGAGGTAAAGCAAATGTTTGCTAGAAAAAGTAGCTTTTACACAGGGTTTCAGACAGCTCGACAGGGCCATGCATTTTCAGTGATGCACTAAAAGAAAATCTCAACATGTATGAGTAACAGAGTTATTGAAGGATAAGGGCACCAGCAAGTGCTGCTGCATACATTCAACTTGCAGATGGCTTAAGCAGCAGCTTGTGCAGGGTGAAATTGGGTGGGGGGGGATGACCTTGCCACATCATCCAGGTCTCTTGTAACACAGTTCCTGGACCTCACTTGTGGGAAAACTAGTTTTTGGGGTACCCACAGGCAGTCAGGAGGATTACACTAATCAGAGCAGGTGCAGGGGACAAGGTCCGAGTAGCTTATTGAAGAACATTCTCGGGAAGAATCAAATGGGTGTGTTTTCTTCTAGTGGGGACTTTTTAAAGGCAACCTGCCAAGCATTTCAGCAGCTAATTATATTGGGAGTTTATTTTCTGAAGTGTTTATAAGTGATCCAAAAAGAGGGAGGTTTGATTCTTCCACTTGACATGTGCCAAATATAATTGGAATGATCACACACTGGTCAATCCGTGAACAAATTGGATTTGCAATTTTGGCAATCACCCGGCTTTTGAAAGGCACTCTGGAAATCAGGATGGTTTGTTTCATGCAACGCTGACAGTTTGTGCACAAAAAAAGAATAGAAAAATAAGCACTTTCTTGCTAGACAAATAAGATCTAGGATGAAATCTCACTCTTTTGAAGTTGATGGCAAAATTCCCATTGGCCATGATTTCACCCCAAATCTTTCAGCAGTGAACCTAGTAGTTCCTGGTAGATCCGCAGAAAAAAAGCTATGAAATGTAATCTGATAAAGTTATCTTTTCTCCTTGCAAGCATTCCCAGCTGTAAATACTGTATATGATCAAGCTGACATTGTCCTACATGTAAAAGAAAAAAAAATAACTTAAAGAAATTAAGTGACGGAAGCCAGTACTTTTTTTAGGTCCATACCACAATGGCAGGAGAAATGTCTAAAGGGACTTAAAACAATGGCTGAAGACTTTTTCAGTCCTATCTTTCATAGTCTTTTCTTGTCCATCTAGTCCCTGAACTTTATCAGCACATCATTCTGGAAGACTGGCTCAAGGTCAGTTGTTTCTGGTAATTTCTGTGCTTGTACTCCTTATGCACTCTTCCTAATTGCTTTCATCCTCCCTGTTTTCAAAGCTTGTGGGGCTTACTTTTTGGAAACCTAAAAGGAGAAATGGGAAATAAGTAACAATTTCTTGTTCTGAATGTTGTCATTTCATCTGTTCTCCCTATTTCTTTTTTAGGTTCTTTTTTTATGCTAGCATTTTCCCCATATTTTAGTTAGAGATGAAATAACTACAAGACTAGAAAACTCTATTTTTTTTCTTTATATATAACTACTTCATTTAGGCCCTAGTTCAGCAAATAAACTTAATTCCTGGTTAAATTTAAGCATTTATTGAAGTCCAGTGTGACTTAAGCATGTTAAATGTATTTCTCAAGAAAAATGGAATATAACTATGTATCTTTCACCTATACAGCATCAGACTGTGCATTTCAGATTGCCACTGCCACTATCCAGTAACCTTCACTCCAGGCTCTCCTCCATTCAGCTGGGCTCTTTTGACTCCAGTGAGAGCAAGATACTTTTCTTTAGTTATTTCTCTCCGTGTCAGATGTTAGTTGTTAGAACTCAGGACAAAATCCAAAGTTCAAGATAGGTCATTGACTTGTAGACCTTCCTCATTGATACATATTTGCATTTGTGACAAAAAGCAAAAACTCAGCAATTACTGAGTCTTCCTAAAAAATGTTATTTTACATGGTATGTTCAAAACTAAAGAAAAATTACAAGTGTTTGTTCAAAGAAAATAGAAGAAATCCAAACCCAAATACACTGTTGTAAATGCAATGTATGAATACAGCCACGAGGGTGCAAGGTTCCTTTCTAATTCAGACTTTCAATTTCAATGATTGCAGGTTTTTGTCAATGTAACAGTGAATAAAAAAATGCTTTCAAAACTGTTTATTAATCCAACTGCCTAGCAAGAAGCTCTATCTGTCAAAAGCCAAGTTAGCTATTGCTCTGCTGTCTGCCACTGATGACAAAGTTTAGACTGTCTGCAAGCAAGACTCCCACTGAAATGAACTGAGCCATCAGAATTCTGCATTTTTGAATGGCAGCCAAACTATACTCAAAATTTGCTTCTTTCATGAAGACTTCATCCCTTGGTAAATTTTATTCCATGATGTGAAGTGCAGATACTCAGTTAATTATGAGGTAAACATAAAAATTGAAAAGCATATTAAAATCTATGGAGCTCATACACATGTTATCATTTTAACATCACACAGATTTGCAGAAAGGACTATCAAGTCATGTAAATAAATTACTAGTGTCAATTTTCTGTAGTTACAGAATCACCTGAGATGTCAAGATATTCTTTGTGCTTCTCTTTCAAAAAAATATCTGGGTAGCTAGGTGTGGCCCCTGTAATCATAGTAGTGATGTGCCACAAAAGTATCTAAGAAGAAAAGTAAAACTAACTGTCTCTTTCTCTCTCTTGCCTGTGTGCTTAATTCTGTATTGAGCTTAAAAGCGTATTTTTGATTCTTCAAGGAACTGACTTGATATATCAAAAGCAAGGGGAAAAAAAAATATTCCAGGACAGCCAGTGTGAAGAAATCAGTTTTTTACTTTTTCTGACGGGTTTGGAAATCACTCACATTAGGAGTAGATGCGCGAAGGCCAAAATGATTCATTGAGATTTGCACAGTCCATTGCTTACACATTTGCTCACAGCTGAATGCTTTCTACTTACTGCTCCTGCCATTATCGCAGCAGGCTCATCCTGACCAGCGCTCGGGGTGGCTATTAATGATCCACAGGATGGAAAGTTTTGCTATCAAAAATTACAAACAGTCTTGTTTGAGACATCATTTTTCTTTAGAGGGCTTCCAAGTTTTAACCCTATTTCTGGCTTCACAGAACACTTCACAGATTTCTGAGTAATCCTTGTGTGGGGGCCTTGCTAATCTCTGTCTTGTGCCAATTTTATGCTTTTGGCTTTATGGGAAGAAGATAAGGAGAAATGAAAGGATGTTTAATATCATAGGGACCTCAATAGAACAACAGACATCTCTTCCATTTATCTTTAGTTTATGGGAGCAAATGGACCGTTCAGTTCTTTTGCTATCTTCCTTCCAGGCCTTAAAGATGACTCCCAAAACAAAATGAAGCTGACACACCAACTGTAAAACATCGTGATGAATTAATCGGTGGTGCAAGTTTTCTGACACAATCCTTTTTCACTCTCTCTATTCTACAACTTTTTCCCAAGTTCATGCCTTCCCTTCCTGTATTGCCCAACTCCCCCTTTTCTCACAAATTCCAATGTTGTCTGACAGTGTCACCACAGCTCCTCTTTACTGAAGCAGACTCCTAAGACCATGCTAGCTGGTTAGATACTTATTTATCCTCTCTATTATCTGGAATCACAAGATCTTCTACCAGTAGTGACATATGCCTTACTCCTTTCCATTTGTCCCACACAACTTGGGTTTTGACTCTTCCTGCTCCACACGCATGAGGAAACTGGTATCTGGGCAGTAGTGTCTTGTATGTCTCACAAACACTTATCAAGAAGTCTTGATCAGCTTCTTTTATTGTCCCAATGATATCAATTTAAGTTAGAACATTTAAAGTATTAGGAAAAAAAAAAACCTAAACCAAAACTCAAAAGCTAAGAGGATGGTTAACATGGGTACCCTTGAGCTAATAGAGAGCCCACCGCTGCTTTTGCTGACACTGATAGTATCTTTTCATCTGTGATTTGCCTGGGGCTATGACCACTGTAACTCTACAGATGTTGACACATTAGCCAACAGCTCTGTAAATTAAATGACCTTTGCTTTGCCCCAAACTCTTCAAATATGTTCAGTGAGGCAGCTCATTTCTTAAAAGAAGAATGTCCTTAGGCATTCAATATAAAACTCTTTAAAGTTAATTCCTAATGATTTCAAGAGCAATTGGATCAAACCTTTTTAGCACATAAGCTATTTTAATCTAGTTTCCTATGTGTTTTTGGGGGGGGGGATTTAGGTGTTTTGTTGTGGGTTTTGTTGTTGTTGTTGTTGTTGTTGTTTGTTTTGTTTTTTTTTTTTTTTTTTTTTTTTTTTATTATTTCAGCATTTACTAAAGGACTTCTAGGACCACAGTGGAAAAGCAGTAAATATCAGCCTTTTCTTTCTTGTATTCTTTTTTTTTTTTTTTTGTGATGAGAACCTCCTATTCTGTATTCATTATTCATGTGGTACTTCTACCTTCCACAGATGTTTCAAGTTAGACAGGATATGTAACAGCTGTATACTCCCACCAGCAAACAGCCAGTACCCAAACTTCCAAACTAGAAGGTGCATTTGCTTGTTCTGGTCTCCTGTTGGCATTGGACTTAGCAAGCACAAACTATGGCCATTTTTAGCATCTCTAAGACAGACCTATTTGCTGTCTGTTTGATTTAGGGTAAGTCAGGCTGGTGTTCAGACGATGGTGCCTTTCTAAACAAAATGGGCATGTATGTGACAGAACCTTTTCCAGACACCCACTCTGCCATGGAGGAGAGCTACTCTTCCCCCACCATGTTCCCACAGTACAAATGCTTATTCTAAATTTTTTTCCTTTCCCACATTCTTGCTTCTTTTTGATAATATACGTATAATTGTGAAAATATAAAGGGGCCAAAGGTTTGCTCTTGGAGTGATGAATGCCTAGGACAGCCAGGATTTACCCAAGATGGCAAGTCTTCTCTAGGATACAGCTTTGATTATTTTGTGGGCGCATAGTAGTATTATAACCAATTTGCTTTCACTTTCTTTGACACCATGGAGATCACAGGGAGCTCAGCATATTACTATGCTGTCCCCTAAAATAAGTGACTAGTCCAAAATGACTGCACACAAGCAGTAAGTTGAACAGTGCTGCCAAGTTACCAACATGGAGAACCTAACAGGAGTGGTTTAGAAATACACTTCCATCTTCCAAACATGCCTGTGTTCAGTTCCTTTCATGAATTAGTCGTTGAAGTGTTTTAGACACAGCATGTTCCTCACGTTGCACATGGGCAAGAATAAGTAGTGAGGCTGGCTCATCCAAGAGATTGTATCCAGCAAATGGCAGGTTGGTGAGCCGGGTGGACACAAATGCCCAGCTTTTTTTCTCTGCCTGCTGCTTTGCCCTTTTCCCCATCTGGCATTCTGGTCCTTGGTCACTTCTGTTTGCAAAAAAGGTGTGACCACAACTTCATCTTCTGGTTTAAGAAGATTACACTTTATCTCATACCACTACCTCTGCTGTGAAAGCTGTATATAACACCTGAATTCAGGAGTATAAAAGACAAGGTTGTCTGACTCTGAGAACAAACTTACCTATATTTGCCTGGAGAAGATACAGTTTTAACCCCTTACTGATATTTCTGTGCTGACCTTAGAAAATCACTTTATTCTTACTTAAAGAGAGAATTTTTCTGTGCCAGTTCACTCTTTGGCCTCCTTGCTGAGTCTACTAACCTGGAAGTTTATTTCATCTATAGGGACATAATAGACTTCTTATAATAGAAAGCAACATTATTTGGTTCAGTTCTGTTTTGGATTAATGGGATAACATTGGTGAAGGAATTATGCCCAGGCACTCAAATTAAAATCAGGCCTACATCATATCTTCACCCTGAATTATATTTGGCAATGTACAAGTATTTTGAAAGTCACAGGAAGTGAACAGACCTTGAAAATATATGGATACTCCAAATGTTGATATCATTGCTGTAAACTTTTTCATTGCTCTGGTATTTGGAGTACTCTACACTGTTTAATATGGGCTATTAACATTCCAAATGAAAGTAGCAAGAACTCCACCGTAAGTTTATCTTTCTTTGACTAATCTTAACATGCACCGAGGTCTCTGTCTAAGCTTTCCAAGAACCACATGGTACAGTTATATTTCAGAAGCACGTTATCTACGCTGTCTGCTTTAGCCTTTTTACTGACACTGCCTAAGTGGCCCCCCTGGAAGCACTAATCTCTCTCCAGTGACTATGTAGGGAGTTTGCTCTTCTGATTTTTCTCTTCTGGATCAGAGCAAAATTAGATCTTACAGTAGACTAAACCAAACAATGCCCATATGTCCACCAGTGTCAAGTTAGAGTTTTGATCCTTTAAATCTCATTTATGCAAGTAAATCAGTGGTGCTGCTTGTGGAGTGGAGGAGAAGCAAAGCTATGTTATTAAAGGTTGCAGGACCAGGGCTTCAGAATATCTATGGCTTTTGCTCAACTCAGCCTAAAAATTCCCATGCTCAGCCCCCTCCCTCCATTGCTGTTTTTTAGCCAATTTCTAAGTAATATTCCCAGCACAATATAATCCTGAACTTCAAAGCAGGCTCTTATTTTTTTTTACAGATGTGGTAAAAGCATAATTATGAAAATAAACATCAGCTAATAATATAATAATGGTGGAAAGGGCAAGACACAATATAATCCAATCAAAGAGGTTCAGTCCAGCATTACTTCTTCACCAAATACTGCATGTAGATACACAGACGTGCAGAGGCACTCATAAAAACTGCTACACAGAATCTACCTTGAGCTTATCAAGTCCCTCCACTTTATTACCTACTGATGCAGTAAAGCCTTTTGGCATTAATTTAATAAATGCAATGAATGCTTATAAATAAGATACTGAAGAACAGAATTTGAAAGAATCTTCTTTCTCTGCAACAACAGTTTCAGCTGGCTTCAGTGTATTTTCCTTTAACATTTAAATCTGACACATCAGTGCATAGGGGAAGTTTGCATTTTCCTTACTACAGACAATTACTAGACGGCTGCACTGTTAGTGCAAGAAAAATGGTGCCAGGTGAAGAAAAAAGGAAGGAAAGGACTATAATTATAAAAAGCACATTTACAGCTTTCTGTATCTCTGATGTACAAATTCTACTGTAGGGATTTCAATCCCTTCTTATTTCAGTAGTTAAGTTTCTTTTCTCTGAAAGGCCATGAAAGGCATAAACAGAAATCTAAGAGCAACATGTATGAAAATTACTGAAATACTGTGGGATGACAAAAATACTGGGAACAATAGAAGAAAAGTCTCAGGGGGCTGGAACACCTGAAACACACTTGAAGAAAATTTTATTTTTCCCCATTTTTACTGAAATTATCTTTCAACCTTTTTTTCACATCTTTTGGGGAAAAGAAAAGTTAATCTTAACACTTTCTATTTTAGAGTTTAATAAATGGACAATTATTGTGAAAGGGAGGATTTTGTGGAAAATTCCATTTTGTTGAAAAAATGACTTTTGACAAAACCAAAAACCACAGCTGTGATTCAAAGAATCAGAGAAGACCACATACCAAGAAGACCACATTCCCTTTTCAGGACCCAGAAACTGGGATACCAGCCTCCATACAATTCTCAATACTTATGCAAGGATAGTCCCTTGTCATCGTTTCAGTTACGTAGGTCTGCACGTGGTGTGCAGAGAGCTGTATGTCTGGGGTGGAGCTCCGGTAAAATGCAATGCAGGGAAAAAAATATGTGGATAGTTAGCATAAGTGCTTATAGCATGCTGAATTTATAATTGTACAGCCTTGATTCTGAGAGAACTGAAATTCACGAGCTGTAAAAAATAAATTTGAATAAACTTGAATTGACACATTCACCTTTCCTACATAAATAGTGGAAATTCGTACTAAAATATGTTGACTTGTTTCACAAAGCATAGATACCATTGCCATCCTTTTGTGTGCAATACTTCACTTACGGCTATCTTGTTCCAGTACTAAGTCCTGCAACAGATTCTTCACAACCTTTTTATTTAAGATTGGCCATCATTTGAGTGGTACTTGGGTAGGTTTCACGTCGCTTCAGTAAAGGCTAGTTGTTTTGTACCTCATGAAGCATGTACGGGACAAAGAGATTTACAGCTTCCTTGCTCTCAAAGTATCTGCTGACCTCATCTACTAAACTAAAGATCTGTTTAAAATATATTGCCATTTGGATTAAAGTTAATTTTGACACAAAAAGCCCCATGCAATATACCCGTACCATTTTAGGCATATCTAATTCATTGATCTTATTTGCAGTTGGCCATCAAAGTCCTTTTAGCAGTAGAAAGTAGTGGGATATCCACAGTATTCTTTTACGCAGTTATGCAAATTGAAAAGTTTTGTAGTGAGAAAAAGATGAAGACAACTATAGACAACTTAAAAGAGTTAAGTACAAGTGCTAGATTTAAAAGGGAAGATGCTGTTTCAGGATGCCTGCCATGCTAAACAGCTGTTTTTCCAAGACAGGAATGCAAGGGTTGAAGGGACCATACAAAATCCCTTGGGCAAAGAAAGGTGAAGTGAATACTTGGCAACTGCCTGAGAGGAAATGGGGAGCACACTGAAAGAGGGGGGAAAGGAAAAAGAAAAAATGTAGCTAGGCAATCTGACAAGCACAAAGGCAATACTACACAGACTTTGCAGAACATACAAGCAAAGAATAAAGATTTAGGTGTGAGAGAGGAATAAAGATTTCTTGACTTTTTAACCCTTTCCTGCATGTATCTCTGAATGAGTAAGGGACTGAAGAAAGCCAATTCTGCATCACTGGTCATAGGTTCTTAGATTAAGGGATATTTTTTGCGGTGTCAAATACAGCTGAGTTTATCCTGTCACACCATCTGGAAGCAAAGGAGTGCAGCCATGGGATTCAGTTTAAGACTAAACTGTGATGATATTCCTGGTTACAAAAGGATGAGAGTGCAAACTCACCCTGGAGCCCTGATAATTTTCAAAAGCTTTCCACCATTTTCATTTATCACATTAAAATGTACATTGTTTCCTTAGACTTTCAGGTTTCAGGTCCCACTCCAGAGGAAGAATTCCCTTTTCCTTCTGTATTACAAAAATTACTAAGGGACGTAATATATATTCAGGAGCCAAGGCACCAGGAGGGATTAACCACATTGTTAATGCTTTCAGCTGATTCTACTTACCTTTACCTGTACCATATAAGTAAGTGTAAATACATGTTGCAAAGGATGACTCTATCACAGAAGGTAGAATCTATAATCAGTTCCTCAGGCACAAAGAAAATACCTGCATAGGCAGAAGGCATCTTTGTGGTTCAGGAAAGCATGAAGTTGTCTAGTTTTTGAGGAGAGCACAGGACAATTAGAGAAGGGAGGTATAGACCCCTAAGGACCCATTTCCAGGAGGAAATGTGAAAAAGGTCTTGAGGAGAACATGAAAATTTTATTTTCTTCCAGGAAATCAGTTGGAAAAGTCTTCAACAATTCTTGAAATAAACTTTGATGTGTTCCACTGCCCAAAATCATGTTTCCACTGAAGCCAATGGCAATGCTCCTGCAGATTTCAGTGGCTTTAAAATCAAGATGGGACCGTTGAGACAGAAGATAGTGCTACATAGTTCATATTATGCTTAGAGACATCAGACCAGATTTGTTAAGATGTTTTAATTGCTCAGCTGCCATTGAACTAAGTAGAGGCAGGCAGTGTAATAATACTCTTCTGTTATATATCTGAATCAGATTAGAGGACTTAAAGCCATTGTATAAATCCTTATGATCAACTAATACTTCAGATCACTTAAACTGATCATGTTCATATTTTTAATTCAGGCAGTAGCCTCAAACGTACAATGATTTTTTCATCCAAGGTTATATGTTTGTTATCTATTGGTATCTATTTACTTGCTTTAGCTTTTGCTACCTGCAGAAATCTTTGAAAAACAAACACAGTGAATCTATGGAAATTATGCATTTATTTAGACATGTCAGAATTTTAAGGCTTATTACTTTGCTAATAATTCCACTAACCTTTACTTATCTCCTATTCTACATTGTTCAGACACCTATTCTGGTTTTCACAGCAGCTTATAAAATACTTTCATTAAAATCCGGAAGGGAAGTCTCTGTCTATCTTGGAGGTGCATGACTTTCTTTAAAAACAACAGCCTAGGCTTTGCTAGGGAAGAATGACTTTTTATCTTTGTGACAGAAATCCCAGCTGACAGCCCTGTTTACACTACAGAAAATAATGACTGCTGACAGTCTCAAGGACCACCCGGTGGGTTATTTACATTTGAAACATTTGAAATCAGCTCTGTTTAGATAATGTTTCAGTTTTGCATCTGGCTTGCCTGTACATGTTCCTTGTATGCTGTATTAAAGTTAGTACATCTCATTGGAACTGTAATCAATAATGTCCAAGTTTCATACTGTCAGTGAGGATCTATTAATGTGAAACTGCCGAGTTTCATGTTAAACATTTTGTTCATTTGGATCTGGGAGCCCAGTTGTTAACAGAAAACTCTTCATGTTTAAGAAAACTGGCATTTTTAAAATGTAAGTGAATAACATTTGAGCTTTTTATTCTGACATTACCCTCAGGAAAAAAATATAAATATAATTTTTTAATACTATAACATGTAAAAGAAACATATTCCAGGTTACCTGAGTTCCCTGAGGCTTGGTATGTTAGACATCATCAACAATAAATATTGTCAAATTAAGAGCCCTAGATTAAGATAATCCATTTAGCAACATATGATTTGAACAATTTTAAGAAATAACAACTTTTCATGAGATCTGTAGTTTATTCAGTTCAGGAAGTTCTTTTTTCAGCTCACTATTTTTCACCTCTTTGTTTTGCCAAGAATATTTCTAAACTGATCAAAATAAGAAGGGTGTTCTATTAATTTAAAACAATTCTCTGAATATCAAGTTAGATAGATACATATTTTTATCCAGCATTTGTCTTAGTACCAAAAAAGGCAATGATGAAATAAGCAGATAGCTTGAGTGTGTCAAAACTAGCAACTGAGATTAATATCCCGTATTAATTCTTATTACCGAAGTAGATATGAACTTACATCGCTGTTAATTATATCTCTCATTTCTTAGATTTTCCATTCTTCATTCGCAGTGGCGGTGATCCATAGTTTCATTTCATGTTCCAGTTTGGAAACTTTTGTTAATAGGATTTGAAATTGTGTCTCCTTGCTTAATTTAGTAGGTCATGGAGAAAAAATCATACTTATTTCTGAAATGCAAGAATATTTATATACAGAGATCATCCTGAAGGATTGCCAACAAAATGACATTAGGATGACAGTTTCAAGGAAAAAGTTAATCTTCTCTACTATGGACTCCAGAAGCCACTCTAGAAGGCATTTGATGCAACCTACCTCTCTTGACTGACTGCTTTGGAAAAACAGACATCTAACTTGGGAAGACTCCTAAACCTACCTGAATAGGTACCTGAAAGTAGATGGCACAAATCTAGGTATATTTTCAAAAATAAAAATGCTCTTTGGATGATGTGTTGGTGCTGAATATCCTTCCCCACCACTTTTGTTTTTGTTTTTAAATATTTATCAGCAATGTGGCAATGAGTGCTACTGTATAGAAGGGGACTTATTTGTATCAGAAGAAAAAGCCTTGCTGCAAGAGGAAAATTCCTGACATCATGAAATACGCTAACTTAAGCTAAGGTAATGTTCCAAACCTTGAGAAGGCAAAACAAGAATATAGCTACAGGATTTTACTTCTTATACAGCAAATTCTTTTTTATGCTATCCAAAGAGGAATTGTGATTAGGAATCTTCAAAAAGGAAGTCTGTTTCCTTTGTCTGCCATGTTCATGACAATATTCCAAGGGTTCTACAGGAAAAGATGCCAACAACCTACACAGGAATCTGCAAAGAAGGACAGGGCTGCTTCAGAGATTCAGTTGTATTTGGCTTCAAACACGTGAGATGTATGGGATGGCTTTTTAAATGACAGGATTAACTGACCAGAAGAACACATAGATGGTAATATAGGAAAAAATATACTTAGCATAGACTGATGCAAAATCAGTATCCTTTCTGCTAGGAATGTGAGCTAATGGAAAGCTACATTAAGTGTATGTATTGCTTGAGAGTGTGATGACCATGAAGAAGATACTGATTGGATTGTTGTCAGAGGCACATAAATACATCAATAATCTGTCTTACACTGTAATTTGAGCAGCAGCCTGGCTCCTCATAAAGTCAGCAGGGTAATGTAGATTTTAAATAAATGTAGATCATTTAACATTTAAAGTCTATCTCAAAGCTACCAAAAGAATCCCACTGATGCAAAATCAGCTGGAACCGGCCCAAGTGTTTTCAGCATTGCCAGAAGGAAACAAGGGGTTAGTCTGGAAAGCATGAAATCAGATATGCAAAAGAAGTGATCCAAAACACATCAAACAATCTTAGGCTGCAAAATCTTAGAGCAGCTTGTCCCGGTTCACATTTGTGAGAATCTGATGGCTGACAAGAAACCAATTAGAATAAGAGACTGACGTTTTGAATTTCTGGCTTAACTGTGGCCTTAATTTTGACATCAAAAATGACAGAAGGAAATTGGAAACATTAAAATACAAGACACACTAAAGGGAATACCAGGCTGAGAGCAAGTAATAGCCTGAGACAGGTTTTAAAAGGTAATGGGCATATACAGTTTCCACAAAAACTGACTACCACAGAATGTATAATTCAAATTAAAATCAGTATTTTAACAGACATCTCCTCTGCTTAAAAAGTTCATTTTGGCCCAGATTTCTGCAGTTGGTAAAATCTTACAGAATGGCACCTATTTAAGAGACTTGATACTTTAGTAATCAAAAATGTCTCCCAAGCAGCTGGAACTGTCAATCTGTGAAAATACTTTTGCATCCAGGTGCTTTATTTATTTCCCTCAACAGCATTATCTAAATTTATTGTGAGGCATAACTCACATTTAATTGCATAAGAGCCTAAAATGATTTAAAACCCTTGGAGAAGAGCATTTGACTAGCATTTGCATTTGGAAAATAAAATAAATATATCTGAAATCATAAAGGGCACTGTAAATATTGTGAAAACAGGACATTCAGAAACTCAGAATTCTAATGTTTGCTGTGAGACCATATATCTGATTTGACAGAACAACAACTTCCATTTACAGGAATGATGTGCAAATGTAGGCTGCCAAAGCCAGTTAACTAGTCTCCTCTTTTCTTCTCCTAACTAACTATGTGGTACAGTTGTTAGCATTACTCAAGTGTTTAGAGGGAAGCCACAGGAAGGTTAGGTTTGATTGCCCTGGACACTGTCAAACATAGTCCACAAGCATTCAGCAAGTCAGATACTAAAAGGCTGTGCATAGCACAGGAGTAGTACAAGACTGGAGAAGGATACACAGGTGGAAAAGAAGACAGGAGAGGAAACTCTTTGCCTCAAAATTTCTTAAACAATAAAATTAACTATGATTATTGTTTTTGTGAACTCAGTTAATTGTATTCAGTAGTTTATGGAAACACTTCATGTACTTAAAATGACCTTCAGGCTCATATCACCACTACAGACAATGTCCCCACATTCAACAAGCAGGTGCCTCCTGGTTCTTCAGCCAGGCAAATCTTCCATGTGGTAGACAGCTATGTTTAGCTCCTCTAGGCACTGTCTGGCTTGCTTTCTCTGCCTCTCATATGGACTTTTGTATGAAACAAATTCTAGCTTTAGGCTAGAAATATGCATAGGTGTGCTAGGAGTATTTCCCTTTTCCATAAGGTTAAATGGAAGGTACACTTTGCCAGGTAAAAGGTTCAAGAACTGCTTCTATAAAAGCAGATGCAAAGACTCGACATAGCGATGCAGATGGAAGAATTCCTCTGAAGTCTACAATTACAGGAATTTTTATTTCTACTGTTAAAAAAAAGATGTAGGTAAAGAAGATACAGAACACGTGGATATCAATCCAGCATTAGGGTTAGTTCATCCACTTCTGACATTTACAGAACTATCTGCACTTAATTTTGGATGAAATTAACTAAAACCTTTTCCAAAGAATGAAGCTTGCTATTTCTTTTTATGTAATTTTCTTACATGAGTTATGGCATGGGAAAAGCCCAAAAGGTCTTCTTCACAGTATTTCTAATTCAGTTAGGAGCAAGAACCAATTAAAAACTCACAAATGGTTTCCCACAAACTTTTAGACTGAGGTGTTGGATAAATTTAGATTCTCAATATAACCTAATTTGATTTCAAAATGTTCTGGACAAGTTTTTTAGAAATAGATGCCTATAGGTAGGATGCTGTGTTTATACTTAGGTAACAGAGAAGAAAGGTCTACATTTCAGAAGTTCTGTGCATCTAAGTACCTGCAATAAATCAACATAAGCAGCTGCAGTTCAGCTCCCTTTAGATCAGACAATTCTTTTGAAGATCTACTGAAAAGACTACATAAACAACTATTTTTGTCTTCCTTATGATGGTGTAGGTATAAGCTGTGTATAGAATTGGTAGAAATGCATGCAATACGGATTTAAGACCGTAAAGTGTGACACAATTTGTAAAAATCTGATTTAAAAATTTGTGCAAGTATGATTAGAGCTACTGTAGAAATATATTGAGCTTTTAAAGGAGAAACTCAGTCATTTTTGAAGGAGATACCAGTACCGAATCCTGAGGACTCTCCATCTGCCATCCTATGCCCAATGTATTAAGGCAAACAGAACAGAACGTCACTGAAGAAGACATTCAGTCAGACTGAGCTGGTCCTTATCCAAACATGGATCCAAAATAACCACCCCGTGTGTGTGTGTGCGCATGCGCATGAGTACAGAAAGAGTGAAACAGAACAGTTAATCAGGAAAGACCGGCCTGAGATATTTTTGTGGAAAGTTCAATAAATGGGAATGTTTGGCCTGATATGAGAAAGGAGAGTGGAAATACATGTTTACTTGTTGCTGAAGAGCTGGAGATATTATCCATGATGTAAATTTACACCTACACCTAACAGAAGTATTTTTTGGTCAGCAATGGCCTGCAAGGAAAAAAAGAATGGAGGAAAATGTCAGATTGAAAGTTTTGCAGTTATACTTATTACAAAAGTTGATTTTTAAAATTATGAATTAAATTTAAATTACTATTAAATTAACAGATTTTTGTAACATGGATATTGCAAAGAATGGAATGTGAACGCACTGTTATGGTTTTGGTCATGTACTTAAAAGTATCACAAATGAACATAAATGGACAGAATGATGTTGGCTGTCAAAGATGTGTTAGGAATAAACTGAATAAGGTTTACAAAGCTTTTTTCAATTGCTGAAAGCATAGACACCATTTTAAATAGTTAATTAAAGTGGGTTCATTAATTAAAACAGATGTGGAAGAAAGATCTCTTGGTAACAGCTGCATGCTGTTTCTGTTTAACAACTAGCTGATGAAATGCTTGTAAGAAAGAAAAAAACCTTCTTTTTAATTTTTCCCCCTGCATTTTGTGTCTTTGGCTGGTGTCAGGATATAATGAGTACTTTGGGTTTTAAGCTAATCTTAATGTTTTAAAGATAAACTTTAAAACGTATCATCCTGTCCCATTACCATAAGCTGAATACTTTTCTTATTTACATCATTTGGTGACAGACAGTTGCCTAAATACTCTGAATACTGAAAATTCTGGAAGCATGGAACTGTCAGATATTATTGTTTCACCATTATAAACATTATGTAAAACTTGGTGTGTTTAATGATTACGGTGTTTTTCTGAGTTTTTCAATGGATTCTCCCTGCAAAACTAACAGACCAGGTGTCATGGTTTTAGCTGGGATAGTTGATTTTTCTTCACTGTAGCTAGCATAGTGCTGTGTTTTAGACTTGGTATGTAAATAATGTTGATAACACCCTGGTGTTTTAGTTGTTGCTGGGTAGTGTTTACACTAGTCAAGGACTTTCTAGCTTCCCATGCTCTGCCAGGTGCACAAGAAGCCGGGAGGGGAGGGGATACAACCAGGAAAGCTGATTCGAATTGGCCAAAGGGTATTCCATATCATGTGACGTCATGCCCAGTATATTAACTGGGGGAAATTGGCTGGGGGAGGCAGCGATCGCGGCTCGGGGACCGGCAGCGTCGGTCGGCGGGTGGTGAGCGGTTGCAGCACTTGTTGTTCAGTTTTGGCTTTGTTTTTTTTTCTCTTTCCCTCTCCTTCTAGTGTTTCCTCTCTCTCTCGCCCATTATTTTCCTTTTCATTATATTAGTATTATTGCTGTTTTATTCTAATTATTAAACTGTTCTTATCTCAACCCACGAGTTTTCTTACTTTGGCCCTTCCGATTCTCTCCCCCATCCCACAAGGGTGGGGGAGTGAGCAAGCGGCTGTGTGGTGCTTAGTTGCTGACCGGGGCTAAACCACAACAGTCCTTTTTGGCGCCCAACGTGGGGCACGAAGGGTTTGAGATAATAACAGTTGCTGGTCACAGCATTGATTCATCTGTTCTCGATATTAGTAGTTAGATCTACACCATGCTGATTTTGAAGTACATGTTAAAGATTGGCATTGGGTTTTGTAGTTTGCTGTGCTCTGCAGTGGTTAGAGATGTTTTGCCTAGGAGATATGTTATTAAAACACTGGCCTTGAGTTTTATCGGTTATTTGGGTCTTGCATGGAAGCCGTTACTGTACTTCGGGTACCACCTCATGGAGACAATTAGCAATTATACCTCCTCTTCTGAAAGGTTCTTTATGGAGGAAATACAGAATGGCACCTTAGCTACCGTCTTCTGTAATGTCTCCTCCTTCATTACAACAACTTTTCAGTATCTTGAACATCCTTGGGTGGTTAAGATATATCTGTTGATATTCCTATGGCAGATTGTTTCGGTTTTGTCTAAGGTTAATAAGCAATTCAAGAATATCATCCAGAGATCTGCTCCAAGGCTCGATAATTATGGGTGGCAGGGTATGTGGGATAGTATGGGCAAATGCCTGAGACGGTGGGCACCCCCAGTGTTTTGGGACTTTACCCCTGAACAAGTGCAGAATCCTGAAAAATTAGTAGAATATTTGGAGGAAGTATGTTGTCACCCTAGCAATTCCAGAGAGATACAAATCATTGCAATGTGTTGGGGCCTGGCCCATGCCTACCGAGCCCTGTTTAACAGTATTCAGTACCACCAAGGGAAAACGACAGGCCCTGTGGATACTCCAAGCCCAACGACAAGCACTGTGGCCACTCAAACCCCCACAACAGGCGCTGCAGCAGCTCCAAGCCCGACGACAGGCACTGTGGCCCCTCAAACCCCCACAACAGGCGCTGCAGCAGCTCCAAGCCCAACGACAGGCACTGTGGCCACTCAAACCCCCACAACAGGCACTGCGGCTGCTCCAAGCCCGATGACAGGCACTGTGACCACTCAAACACCCATGACGGACACTGAAGCTGAATCAGAGAATCAACGCGTGCCAGTATCAGTTGCCCCTATACAAAAGAAGAAATCTTTAAAGAGAAAGTCAACTCGTATAGAAAAGGATGATGGAGAAGCAGCGCCGTTACTAAGAGAGGAGAAGGAAGAGGAAGAACTTGTACAAGAGATGGAAACTACCCGATCCCTATCCTTAAGTGAGCTACGAGATATACGAAAAGATTTCAGCCATCGTGTAGGTGAGCATGTTGTCACCTGGCTGCTCCGATGCTGGGATAACGGGGCCAGTAGCCTGGAATTAGAGGGTAAGGAAGCCAAACAACTGGGATCCCTTTCTAGGGATGGGGGCATTGACAAAGCAATTGGAAAAGGGACACAAGGCCTCAGCCTCTGGAGGCGACTCCTGTCTGCTGTGAAAGAAAGGTATCCCTTCAAGGAAGATGTTCTATATCGCCCTGGAAAATGGACCACTATGGAGAAAGGTATCCAGTACCTGAGAGAATTAGCTGTGCTTGAGGTGATTTATGGTGACCTGGGTAGTGTACAGTCATCCAAAGATCCAGATGAAGCACAGTGCACACGACCCATGTGGCGGAAGTTTGTACGGAGCGCACCATCATCCCATGTAAACTCCCTGGCAGTAATGTCCTGGAAAGATGAAGAGGCACCAACGGTAGAGGATGTGATTGATAAACTCCGGGATTATGAAGCACATGTCTCTTCCTCCCTCGTCTCAGCTGTGGAGAAATTGTCCCGGGAGTTCCAGCAAATCAAAGAAGATATGTCCTACTCCCTACCTGTACGGACCAGTATCTCGGCCATTAGGAGTAAGCGTCCTTCTGCTCAAGAGAGAAGATACACACCACGGGGCACCCTATGGTTTTACCTGCGTGACCATGGAGAGGACATGAAGAAGTGGGATGGAAAACCTACCTCGACCCTGGAGGCACGGGTACGTGAGTTGCAAGGAAAAACAACCACTCAAGGGGGGACCTCCAGGAGAGTTGCTGCTCCAGTTTCCAGTAGGCAGTTCCCCAGACAGAGGAGTAGAAGCGCTGATTCTATCTGTGATCTTAATAGAGAGACTTTTGATTCCCGTTCACAAGATCTGGAGTGGGAAACCCGCAATTGGAATTAGAGGGGCCCTGCCTCCAGCCAGGTGGAGGAAAGGGACAACCGGGTTTACTGGACTGTGTGGATCCGATGGCCTGGCACATCTGACCCACAGGAGTATAAGGCTCTAGTGGACACCGGTGCACAGTGCACCCTAATGCCATCAAACTATGTAGGGGCAGAACCCATTTGTATTGCTGGAGTGACAGGGGGATCCCAAGAGCTAACTGTATTGGAGGCTGAAGTGAGCCTAACTGGGAATGAGTGGCAAAAGCACCCCATTGTGACTGGCCCAGAGGCTCCGTGCATCCTTGGCATAGACTACCTCAGGAGAGGGTATTTCAAGGACCCAAAAGGGTACAGGTGGGCTTTTGGTATAGCTGCCTTGGAGACGGAGGAAATTAAACAGCTGTCTACTTTGCCCGGTCTTTCGAAGGACCCTTCTGTTGTGGGGTTGCTGAAGGTCAAAGAACAACAGGTGCCAATTGCCACCACAACAGTGCACCGGCGGCAATACCGAACCAACCGAGACTCCCTGATTCCCATCCATGAGCTCATTCGGCGACTGGAGAGCCAAGGAGTGATCAGTAAGACCCGTTCACCCTTTAACAGTCCCATATGGCCAGTGCGGAAGTCTAATGGAGAGTGGAGACTAACAGTAGACTATCGTGGCCTGAATGAAGTCACTCCGCCACTGAGTGCTGCCGTGCCGGACATGCTAGAACTTCAATACGAACTGGAGTCAAAGGCAGCCAAGTGGTATGCCACAATTGATATCGCTAATGCATTCTTCTCAATCCCGTTGGCAGCAGAGTGCAGGCCACAGTTTGCTTTCACTTGGAGGGGTGTCCAGTACACCTGGAATCGACTGCCCCAGGGGTGGAAACACAGCCCTACCATTTGCCATGGACTGATCCATACTGCACTGGAACAGGGTGGAGCTCCGGAACACCTTCAGTACATTGATGACATCATCGTGTGGGGCAACACAGCAGAAGATGTTTTCGAGAAAGGGAAGAAAATAGTCCAAATCCTTCTGAAGGCTGGTTTTGCCATAAAACAAAGTAAAGTGAAGGGACCTGCACAGGAGATTCAGTTTTTGGGAATAAAATGGCAAGATGGACGTCGGCAGATCCCAATGGATGTGATCAACAAAATAACCGCCATGTCTCCACCAACTAGCAAAAAGGAAACACAAGCTTTTTTAGGCGTTGTGGGTTTTTGGAGAATGCATATTCCAAATTACAGTCTGATTGTAAGCCCTCTCTATCAAGTGACCCCGAAGAAGAATGATTTCAAATGGGGCCCTGAGCAACGACAGGCCTTTGAACAGATAAAGCAGGAGATAGTTCATGCAGTAGCCCTTGGGCCAGTCCGGGCAGGACAAGATGTAAAAAACGTGCTCTACACTGCAGCCGGGGAGAATGGCCCTACCTGGAGCCTCTGGCAGAAAGCACCAGGGGAGACCCGAGGTCGGCCCCTAGGGTTCTGGAGTCGGGGATACAGAGGGTCCGAAGCATGCTACACTCCAACTGAAAAAGAGATATTGGCAGCATATGAAGGGGTTCGAGCTGCTTCAGAAGTGATCGGTACTGAAGCACAGCTCCTTCTGGCACCTCGACTGCCGGTGCTGGGCTGGATGTTCAAAGGGAGGGTCCCCTCTACACATCATGCAACTGATGCTACATGGAGTAAGTGGGTCGCACTGATCACCCAACGGGCTCGAATAGGAAATCCCAGCCGCCCAGGAATCTTGGAAGTGATCATGGACTGGCCAGAAGGCAAAGATTTTGGAATGTCACCAGAGGAGGAGGTGACACGTGCTGAAGAGGCCCCACTGTATAATAAACTGCCAGAAAATGAGAAGCAATATGCCCTGTTCACTGATGGGTCTTGTCGTCTGGTGGGAAAGAATCGGAGATGGAAGGCTGCTGTATGGAGTCCTATACGGCAAGTCGCAGAAACTGCTGAAGGAGAAGGTGAATCAAGTCAGTTTGCAGAAGTAAAGGCCATCCAGCTGGCTTTAGACATTGCTGAACGAGAAAAATGGCCAGTGCTCTATCTTTTTACTGACTCATGGATGGTGGCAAATGCCCTGTGGGGGTGGTTACAGCAATGGAAGCAGAACAACTGGCAGCGCAGAGGCAAACCCATCTGGGCTGCTGCATTGTGGCAAGATATTGCTGCCCGGGTGGAGAACCTGGTTGTGAAGGTACGTCATGTGGATGCTCATGTCCCCAAGAGTCGGGCCACTGAAGAACATCAGAATAACCAACAGGTGGATCAGGCTGCTAAGATTGAAGTGGCTCAAGTAGATCTAGACTGGCAACATAAAGGTGAACTATTTATAGCTCGGTGGGCCCATGACACCTCAGGCCATCAAGGAAGAGATGCAACATACAGATGGGCTCGTGACCGAGGGGTGGACTTGACCATGGACACTATTGCACAGGTCATCCATGAATGTGAAACATGCGCTGCAATCAAGCAAGCCAAGCGGGTAAAACCTCTGTGGTATGGAGGACGATGGCTGAAGTATAAATATGGGGAGGCCTGGCAGATTGATTATATCACACTGCCACAAACCCGCCAAGGCAAACGCCATGTGCTTACAATGGTGGAAGCAACCACCGGATGGCTGGAAACATATCCCGTGCCCCATGCCACCGCCCGGAACACTATCCTGGGCCTTGAAAAACAAGTTTTATGGCGACATGGCACCCCAGAAAGAATTGAGTCAGACAACGGGACTCATTTCCGAAATAACCTCATAGACACCTGGGCCAAAGAGCATGGCATTGAGTGGGTGTATCACATCCCCTATCATGCACCAGCCTCTGGGAAAATTGAACGATACAATGGACTGTTAAAGACTACACTGAGAGCAATGGGGGGTGGGACATTCAAACACTGGGATACACATTTAGCAAAAGCCACCTGGTTAGTCAACACTAGGGGATCTGCCAATCGAGCTGGGCCTGCCCAGTCAGGACTCTTACGTACTGTGGAAGGGGGTAAAGTCCCTGTAGTGCATGTAAAAAATATGCTGGGGAAAACCGTCTGGGTTATTCCTGTCTCAGGCAAAGGCAAACCCATTCGTGGGATTGCTTTTGCTCGAGGACCTGGGTGCACTTGGTGGGTAATGCGGGAGGATGGAGGAGTTCGATGTGTGCCTCAAGGGGATTTGATTTTGGGTGAAAATAGCCAATGAACTGAACGGTATGCTGTTAATTGCTATATGATATTGTATGTCATCACTCCTATGGTTGCTATATGCTGTATCAATGGTATCATAGTAAGAATTTCCAAAATTAATGAAGAATGAACTTTGATTGAACCAAGCAACGTGTAGCGGTGGTGGAACAAAGACTGGCTTCAGCATGCAACAATCCAACACCACGCAGACCATCTCTCCAGCCTTGAAAGACTGTTACGATAGATGGAGCCCAAAGTTATGGACTGAATGAACTCAATGGACATGTGTGGACCCTCTACAGATGTTCTACAGGGATGGTCCATAGACTACAGGAATGATAAATGATATCTACGTATGTCATCAAAGGATGGGGAGGCGGGTGGTGGTTATTGAGGTCATATTGGATAGTATGAGACCTGAGCATGACGTAAATGGTATGGAATAAGGGGTGGATACTGTCATGGTTTTAGCTGGGATAGTTGATTTTTCTTCACTGTAGCTAGCATAGTGCTGTGTTTTAGACTTGGTATGTAAATAATGTTGATAACACCCTGGTGTTTTAGTTGTTGCTGGGTAGTGTTTACACTAGTCAAGGACTTTCTAGCTTCCCATGCTCTGCCAGGTGCACAAGAAGCCGGGAGGGGAGGGGATACAACCAGGAAAGCTGATTTGAATTGGCCAAAGGGTATTCCATATCATGTGACGTCATGCCCAGTATATTAACTGGGGGAAATTGGCTGGGGGAGGCAGCGATCGCGGCTCGGGGACCGGCAGCGTCGGTCGGCGGGTGGTGAGCGGTTGCAGCACTTGTTGTTCAGTTTTGGCTTTGTTTTTTTTTCTCTTTCCCTCTCCTTCTAGTGTTTCCTCTCTCTCTCGCCCATTATTTTCCTTTTCATTATATTAGTATTATTGCTGTTTTATTCTAATTATTAAACTGTTCTTATCTCAACCCACGAGTTTTCTTACTTTGGCCCTTCCGATTCTCTCCCCCATCCCACAAGGGTGGGGGAGTGAGCAAGCGGCTGTGTGGTGCTTAGTTGCTGACCGGGGCTAAACCACAACACCAGGTAGTCAGCTAATGTAAATTTTGCTAAATACTAATATAAACCAGATATCAAGCCTTTTGAAGTTTTATGGAATGGAAAGGGTGATTTGAAGAAACTAAGCTGTCATATGTCTTGAACCTACATCAAACAGAGAAGAAAGAGAGGGAGTCTTGATCCAAAAGCTGATGAGGAGATTGTCTGCACTAGGATCTTCCTGTGAGTTGAACTCTTGCTGCATAGACTTGGTAGATAGTCTTGTTACCATCATTGTATATTCTCTGGTATGCTTTTATTCTGGAAAAAACAGAGTTAGCTTGACAGTAGATTGGACCGTGAACAGCCTCACAAGGGAAAACTTGCATGCACTGAACAAATTCAGACCAGTGGAGAAGCTACATCATTTTAACACTGGTCTAAGGCTCTAGAAGTGCCTTCCTGTAGGTGATAGAGGAAGCTGAGGAGCTAATTAAAACCCAGGTTTGAAAATATGGGTAGGAAGAAAATATAGTTTAGGGATACTAAAGAATCTGTTAAAAGAGGAACAAGACTACTTCCCTTTATCTTTCTCCAGTTGTAAGCAATGAAATCTATCACAAATGGATATAGACGGTAAGGCTGTAATAATCTCAGACTTACCTCAAAAAAACTTGTTTAGTCCCCTAAACTATTACGAAGAATATCTCTGAGTCCACTGGAAACCAAGCAAAAGCCAAACTCATGCTGAGGTTGAGAATAAACAAAATTTTTGTTCTTTTTGTCCTTCAACTGTGTAATTACACAAGCATTTTAGTTCCCGAAAGGATAAACCTTAGGCCACAGGCAGCAGGGAAGATGCATTCAAATGCTCCTAGCAAATCATTTGCTATTTTATAAAAGGCCAGAGTGGGTAAAAGCTTTCTTGCAAACCTGCCATCTATATGTGTACATGTTAGTGAAAACACACCAGCTAGACATGTCAGGAGGAAGATTCTTTGTAGCGCACCTTGCAAAACTGATCTGCCAGTCCAGTGACCCATTGCTAACCACATCCAGAGAAAAATGCTTAGAGGTGCAACAGAAAAACAATATTTCTGGACACCATGGAATTCAAAATTTGAAGCCTATTATATGGTAATCCGTAAGTTTTCCTCCAAGAAAGAATTCTACTTTGACTATTTAGGATGGTGAAACATTTAATGTTAAAATAAATTATGATTAAGTTACCTGATGATGCTGAACACAGAGTGTACAGTCCTAACTGTTACACTTTGGGAATTACCTTGCTCAAAATAAAGCCTGCGAAGACTGACAGGAAATTGGACTGCCATATATAAAATATAATCACAAAATAAATATGGAAAGTACCTCTATTATATAAAGAGAAATTACTATTGTCTGATTAACTGTGCTTAAGCAATAAAAATAGTTGTATTTTTAATAGTTGTAAATAGGAGTAGGGAAGTGATCATCCCCCTGTACTTGGCACTGGTGAGGCTGCACCTTGAACACTGTGTTCAGTTTTGGGTCCCTCAGGACAAGAAGGACATTGAGGTGCTCGAGTCTGTCTAGAGAAGGGCAACGAAGCTGGTGAAGGATCTGGAGAGCAGGTCTTATGAGGAGAGGTTGAGGGAACTGGGGTTGTTTAGCCTGGAGAAGAGGAGGCTGAGGGGAGACCTTATCACTCTCTACAGCTACCTAACAGGAGGTTGTAGCGAGGTGGGTGTTGGTCTCTTCTCCCAAGTTACTAGTGATAGGACATGAGGAAATGGCCTCAGGCTGCACCATGGGAGGTTTAGATTGGATATTAGGAAAAATTTCTTCACTGAAAAAGTGGTCAGGCACTGGAACAGGCTGCCCAGAGAGGTGGTGGAGTCACCATCCCTGGAGGTGTTCAAAAAACACGTAGACGTGGCACTTTGGGACATGGTTTAGGAGACATGGTGGTGTTGGGTTGATGGTTGGACTTGATGATCCTAGAGGTCTTTTCCAACCTTAATGATTCTATGATTCTATGATATGCTGAAGGTAACTGCTTATATGAGCAAGATGATGAATTGAACCTGCTCATCACCACAGCAGAAGTACTTTGCTGTAATCTCCGTACCTTTTATTAAATATCCCCTTGAGGGAACCCCATGGCTGCATAACCCATTTTTTCTCTTCTTGTACAGATATCTATCTACTGATTTGGTCCTACAGACATCTATCCTACCAACCCCCCACTACAAACCAGATGCCAGGCACCTCATAACTGGTCTACAAACACATCTAATACTTTGTGCTTGAGCCACCATTTTCTTCAGTATCTTCTCTTTCTTCTGGATCTGGGTTAGGCATCCTGTAGCAAAGGAACACACGGACTTTCTTTCACAGAAGACCTCTCTTACCAGAGCATAAGCATCTCTTGGGTGCCTCTGTATATCTCTAGGTTTTTGTTCCTAGATCTACTGCAGAAAACCTGCTACATAACTACCTGTTCCTTACAGACCTTTTATTTTACAGAATCATGCAGACTGCCTTTTACTGTAAAGCCCATAACTAAAAACACTTTTGGAATTAGCTTACGCCCACTGACATGGGTTGATGCAGCCTGTGTCAAAGGCACATAGAATCAGGCAGTAGAGTTCTGTAGTGCTTCAAGAAGGTTTGTTTTTGACAGCCAGTGGCTTTTCTTGCATTAGGCTAATCCCCTGAAGCTTCTCTTTCCTATATTATATTTAGAGGAAGAAGGGAATTTTCCAGGTATGAGATACATTTCCCATTTAATATTTCCCCTTCAAAACGTGGCTTGGATTTAGTAATTAATCAGTACTATCCTGCAGAGTCTACAGACTATCAGGAACACTTAGATTAGACAACTCTCATTTTTTCCTGAACTAAGCTAAGTCAATCCAAGAAACTGAATTTACATAAACAATAAGAAGATTTTACTGTGCAAGTTCATAAATTCTGACAGTTTCATGGAAGCAGACACTTGAGATGAGTTAAGAAGCCTTAACAACCCTACACAAAGGCAAGTATACTGGCTGAAAAAGCAGCCAGCATTCTGGAAATGACTAATGAATTACTACAGCACAATTCTGCTAGTGGATGCTTCAGCTTGTACTGCATAACTGAAGTACAGCAACAGGGTATAATAAATGCAGGAGTGATTCTTTGTGAATGTATGGCATATCTAGCTTCTGGGTCTATGATATTATTAATCCTGTTCACTGAGTCTTGATATTAGATGATTCAGTGTTTCCTTGCTTAATAAGCAATAGATAGAGTCCATGAAAGATAGGCAAACACAGAATTTGCTTTCTCATCTCAAATGGGCAGATGCTACAACAGTCCTTCTAAAGGCATATATTAACACTCCACTGTAGCTACGTAAGGTTATATAATTCTTTCCAGCTGGTTGGAAAACACTTTCTAAAAAAATACCTGCATGCGGTATGGATCTGTTTGGTGGTCATATCTGTCTGAAGACAGATCATATACATCTGTCTTGCCTATGAGGCAAAGAAAATGAAGGATTTTCATTGAAGGGTAGTAATCACATTTGACTATAGTTTCATTTTGTTTATCAAAAATGTGTGGCCCAGTCTGAAGGAAATCCAGAAACTTTAGCCAATGAGTGGAGTAGAATGATTTTTGCTGATGAGTGGAGCGGATTTCTGGAATGATCCAGAAACTTTTGCCAATGAGTGGAACAGAATGATTTTGTAACGATAAGTCTTCCTCTATACTAGACTTAACCTTGCCATTCAGGTGGGATAACTTAAAGCTAAACCTGTTAGATTAGTAGATCGTAACAGCAGATCAACTGCAGCTTGGTTGCTGTAAAGATCACACATACTAATTTTCCATCTGATACTCATGGCACTGTTAGAAGGAACAAGGACTTAACAAAATACAATTTCAAGTGGGAAAAATGGAGACTGAAGAAGCATAATTATCATCTTGGCATTAACTCCATATAAGAGGCAAATTCAGCATATCCAGCAACGAGAAGGAAACTAAATTGGTTCTCAAAAACTCCAAGTCTCATTCTCACCTCTGCTCTGATTTGTCACATCAACTTTCAAGTCAATATCTGCATCTGTAAAATGAAGTTGATTTACAAAAATATGCAAAATTATGTTGAAATCTGAGAATGACAGTGCTATACACTACTACTACATATATCCTACAGAAATATCTTCCCTATCTATGATCTTACTGTTAATAATTCACTCTATTTACTCTGTAATTTACTCTATGTTGCTCTTTCCTTAAAGATTAAACATTAAAAAAATCTTAAATAGGAAGAAGCAGGAAGAGTTGTGCAAGCTCACTTGTGAACCAGGCAGACTTCTCTGTCTTGCTTTCCACCTGTGGAACAAGTTCCTACAGGAATCAAGGGACATCATAAGCCTATATATTTTCTGGGAGGGACCATTCATGCATTTTATTAAACAAACTTTCAGAAGGGCTTAAATTCTTCAAAGATGAGGGCGATATAAGACAAGCTATCAGAGAAGCCGAACTGCGTTAACTGTTACAGAGTTAAACAGTCAACTGTTACAGACCTAAAATGCTTACTAAGAAAAACTGCAATGCCTAAAGTGATTTTTAAAACCAAGCATAAAGGTAATTTCTTCTACCATACCATGAAAAAATATCTGTGTTTAGTAAAAGTAAAGAACTCCAACTCAGAGATGATTTGAAGCAAATTTGAGAGCATTTATTATAGAAAGAGACCATAAATTATAATTAAATAGAAATAAGTATTTTTTCAGCATGTCTATTTTTAAATTGCTTGTTTTAAATTTTTCCCTCATGTAAAAAACAAATCCATATAGCAAGACAGAATTGAAACTAGACACAAATTGGAGTACGTTTTATACGGCAACTTGCTCACAAATAACAATTCATTATAAACTATCACCTACTGTTTATTTAAGAAATAAGTTTAGGAGAAAGTTAAGGTCATTTAATGCATTTTAATTTTGTGTTACAATAGTCTTGATCAAGAATCTCATTTCAATAAAATCTGAAAAGTTAAAATATAATTTTCAGTGTAAATATATTACTGCTTCAACATTTTTTTCTATACAAATTTAATTGTTAGTTATGGCAACATAATTGGCTGGAAAGATGCCAGTTTGTCCTCCTATCCTTCCTTCCCACCAATCAAACTGGGAATCTGTTTTGGTTGTGACGGTGATTTTGTCTCCGGCTTTGAAAGTCAAGTCACCCGGCTGTTGTCCTTCAAATGAATAAAGTGCTGTCACTTCTACTGGACTGCTCCAAGAGTTATCTGAAGTGAAAGAAATTAAATAAAAAGGAAATTACTAAACTGCACATACAGTAAGCTCTTAAATACAATAGTCTTAAATGACAGTAGAGAACAGTGACAAAGACACCAGAATAATTTATCTGAGCATATAAACCGCTGATAAAAAAACCCCTTCATTCACACTACATTCTTAGGGAAGTGAAATTTGGGTTCTAGCCTACCATCACAGCCTATTTAATAAATAAAGTAGTACTCTATGCAAAATAAAGATCAGCAATTTTTTCTATATGCCTCATACAGTCAGAGACAGTGGGAACAGAAGCGGTGCATTGAAGAAAGTGCAAGTTACTTCCTGAAAGACTGCTGAACAGAACAACTTCCAGGTTTTAGTTTTGGTATGTACTCTCTGTGACAGTTTCTTCATAGAAATTACAAAACTTAAAGCGGGGATTTTGATGTTTTAACAATATTCAGAATACAGGATGGTAAAGTACAAAATAACCACAGCACTTCCCTTCTCTTTCCATAGGGTTTGCAGCATCTAGGATTTTGGTGTATCTCACGCATTGCACAAAACACACAAAACGTGCTAGCGGAAAGAACGGATTATGGTTTGACGTACTGGAAGCGACTTGGCTCGCACAGTGGTATTTTAAACCACATATACAAATAGCTTTTATTATCTTCCCACCAGGCTCCTATACAACTATTTCAGTCCTTAACTGGGGCTGGAATTGTGCCACAAGTCTTCTGATCTAGAATTAAAATCACCCAAAGTCTTGGATACCATTATCCAGCCTCCACTCCTGTTGACAGTTTTTAGCCCATACCTCAATGTTTATTACTACTGAACTTTCAATCTAAGTGAGTATCTTCAATTTGCTAATAATTATGTTTGCTCTCAATTCCTTTAACTGTCTGAACTATACAAGGTAGTTGCATTTCTTTAATGTTGATTTAGAAGACAGTTAAATCTCTTGCATGAATGCATCCAGAAGTGAAAAATGGAAGGTGCAATGGAGGACTAGTTAAGAGGAAATAATGAAGACATTTACACAGTCAGGTGGAGAGATTTCAGGATGTATTGCTCATAGGGACATGATAGCTGCACAAATGCTCAAGCATGCAAGATTAAAGGCTTTTAGCATTAGCTACACCTGCTTGCTGCCAGAACTGTGTTGCAAAAGGGGAAACCCAAGCTCTTAGTTACACATTGCAAGTACAGAGCTAGAAAGGATCATGAGAGAAACACCAATACAACTTTTGTTTTGGCAGTCTGTAATCAACAACTGATACCCACAAAACTTTTCTTCTAGTTGCTTTTATCACTTCAAAAGGAAAGAGGAAAAATCCTTTTGCCCCCAAATACAAACTGTAGCCAAAACAGGACAGACAGAGAATAATGAACTACAAACATATGCATAACCAGCATAGATTTTTTTTTTCTTCCAGCATCTATCAATGTATATGTTCATTCTGTAGGCCAATTCTCTCCTTTTATGATCTGCATTTGTAGCAATCATCAAAGCTTAACAGAAAATTCTTTGGCCACGTGCTGGGAGAGTGTTGGTTGCAGACAAGTTAAATGCTGTCTTCCTCAATAACAGTCTCTCTCTATTGATACTTGTATTCATGATCTAAAGTTACACACCACTATTTCTTATGATGTGAGAACAAAATGAGACGAGAATACCATGTTTATCAGGTCCTTATCTCCACCAGTTACTCCTACCAAAAAAAGGCAGCAATACAGCTTTTCTAAATACCTTTTTTAGTTTCACACTTGAAATCCTGACAGACTGCGTAGTCAGCAATTACATGATCTTCCTCCAAGAATTCAAGCATTTGATGCAGTCAGGATGATATGATGTGTTCCCATAAAAAGTGTGGTTTGAAGCTAGATATTTTGATTGAGGAAATCATAGCAAAAAACATAAAAGACTCTAACTTTTTACTCCTAGTTTTAATTGAAGAACGGTAAGAAAACACTGCGGCTCAGGACTCTTTAGGTGCTAAGGCATGAAAACGGTTAAAACTCAGTTGCATATGAAAAGGAAGATGAGGAGTGTTTTACCCCTGTGCCACATTCAGGCAGCATGCATGGGTAAAAGTGCATTTTATGTTACGATGAAGGCTACAAATTCTTATACTCTGAGTTCTTAATCATACGTGTTTCCATCAGCTAAATGTTCAAATGGATAATCACTCAAGGAGAACTAGACCTACCATATATTTATAACTGCCCAAACTGTTAATATACTTGGAAAAATTAGATAATTTACATCACAAAAGAAGAGACTGAAAGTGCTAAAAGTGATTGAGAGAGCTTCTTTTCATTTCATTCAATAGAAGAACTGTCACCTCACTTTAATACGCTCGTAGCAATGGCAGCAAGTAGTAGTTACCTCCTCCATGGCTGAAATTCCATTAAGAGTAAGACTATAATTCCTCTTATGCAAACTATTGAGTATACTGAAATTCCCTCAGTAAAAGCAGGAAGAAAAAAGAAGGGAAACCAGACACAAATTAAAGCATGAAAAGGTGGAAACAAAAGAAGTGTGTGTGAGATATTAAAGCGTAGGAGTGCATTTGATGCACCACAATCACGCCTCCGATCATTGTTTGCTCTGTCATATGAACAAGATTGTTTTATGCAATCCCACTTTTTGCCTCTTCCCAAACATGCAGAAACCTCAAAGCACTACAGCTGATTATGAACACTGATTTCTGAGTCCTTGCCCCATTTGCTACCTGCTATCACTTAAAAGCGTTTTCCAGCTTTATTCCTGTCAGCTATTTCATAAAAATTCCTACTTAATTTTCCCTAGCAGCTCTTTCCCATACTATACTTTCATTTTATTTCTCACAAAGATTCTAATCTCTGTGCTCTACTTCTGTATTTTTGTAGCATAAAACAGATAAAATGCATATTTATTGCCTCCAGATTGTAGCACCCCATGCCTCATATTTATACGGATCATCCTAACAAATAGGTATCTTAAATGAATGCAGTGTTACGGAATCTACCACATATATTACAAGGGGGAGCTATTTCATGTTCTTGTTTCCTGATTTCAGTTTTACCTAAAAGGGCTTTAAATAAAATTGTTATAGTCAACATGAAGATTGTTGAATGCATATATTGAAACCACATTTGCAGCTCACACAAGATGGTGCTACAGTGCTACATACAGCATATGACACTAAAATCATTGAGATTTATGAGTATGCACACTGGAATAAAAACAAATTACATTGTGGAAAATCCTTAATTAATGGTATCTGAATACACACAGCACACTTCTACAAACACAGTGGTCAAAACAGAAATATAGAAATTTTGGCTGAAGATCAATTAGTGCAGCAGCCAGCATACATATTCAATGTTCTAGCATACATGGGTATAGCGTATGCTGGATAACAAACTGCTCTGACCACAATATCCTTTCATTTTTATTCATCTTTACATACCATAATGATTTGAACTTTTTGCTAAGGACTACTGCTATGGATTAAGGACTTGATGAGGTATGAACTAGAGTGAATTTATGGCCTCTTGGCCATGCTGCAGTACCAGCCCCAGAGTGAATGAAAGAACAATAAAACTGTCTTTAATTACAGCACATTTACCACAGAATGAAAGCATTCTCTAGAAAGCTGCTATAGAACAGATGCACTGGCTACATTTATATTAAACAGCTAAAGAGTGCCAGAGCCTTTCTTTGACTTTGAAGCCAACTGGCATAGACTGGCCACGTACATACTAGTAAATGCTCACCAGCCAGAGAGGAGAGCCACATCCAAACTACCTACTGGTTTCTATACTGGAGTAACTCCTAAACCACATCTATGAATTATCTGGGAAGGTGCTAGGTGAGAATAATGCCAAGGAACTTTCTAACAACACAACCACATAGGTAACTGAGTTATAGTGCTTGGGTCAATGCCTTCACACTCTTTAACTGACTAGTAGGTGCAGGCGCCAGTTTCACATTCTAATGTGAACCTATAAAATATTTGTAAATGCACAGACTGATTCTAAGACTATTTTTTAGAGAAGAACAGGCATTTTACACCATTCTGGATACAGTTTATTAAGCTTTCAAAAACTAAATCCAAGTTGGAAGACAGAATAGTACAGTCCAGCTGTAGGTCCCAAATTTAATTTTACTGGCATAGATGTATATCCCATAGCCACTGAGTGTCTGATGCTGAAGAACATGCAGAAGAATTATATAAAAAATTTAAAGTGCTGCTTCTAGACATTGACACAGCAATAAAACTGAAATAAGTTTTATGTGCTTGAGATTAGTGGTGAGATTGCTAAGCATCCACTTTGCAAAATTCACCAATTGTCAGCAATTAGAGAGCTAGCAGGATCTCTGTGGATCATGTGTGCACCTAGATGATAGAAACTGTAAGTGAACTAACACCAACTGTTAGTGATGGTTTGGGGCCCATCCAAACCATATTAAGAAGCTTGCAAAAAAGGAGCCCTGTGACTCAACTGTTACTGCAAATGAGTTACCTGATCAAGGGTACTGATGACTGACAGCGTAATCCTTTTGTTGATTGTCCATATATTATGCACTTTCTGCTAAATCTCTACTTTGGTAAATGGGCTGTGGGTCTGGTTTCTTTTGAAGCTGAAAGGTTATAACATTGCTTCTATTGGGATGCAACATACCATATGAAAATGTGATTGTATAGGTAGCTATATTTTTCCTTGAAACTGAACAGTCTCTCTACCTTACTCAAATATTCTGTGCTACCTTTAGAATGCATGGCTACAGTTTTTGTTATTTAAAAATCTGTACGAATGAGCAACACATTCAACATACTAACTTCTACTTTCTCTATTTTTTTATAGTGATTGGAACTGCCACACAAAATGTTAAAGTCAGATGAGTCTCCAGCACCAGAGATGACAGAAGTTGTACGGTGTTGGCATAAAAGCTCCACCAAAAAGTGTCAGCTTACAGAAAACCTGCAAAAGAATTCTCATTGGTTAAATGGAGATCCAGAAAACTAAGCAACCACATGAACCCTGTTTGTGCAGCAGAAATAAGAGAAAACCAACAAACAGACCAAATGATGGAAAACAGCTAATGGATCTAGGCAGACGCAAACACCTATGCTTTTAAAAACAAATATATCAAGTATCAGAAAGCTTTCTCATCACTAGTACAGTGTTCAGAGGCACTGAGAGCCTTGGTTATTACTTGTAGGTTTAGGATGAGAACTGTAGCTAACAGTCAACAGACAGAAATCTTAGCTCTTTACCTGTTACGGGACACTGGGCTTTTGTTTGGAAAGGATTAGCACTGAGTTTATAATTAGAGTTCAGGAAAGAATCCAAAGTAGGCTGCAGAACTAGGTTAATTACTGGGTCTTGCAAATCTCTAAGTAAAAAAATGATAGCTGGTGCCAGCAACAATGAAAAGTGTCTATATTTCAATAGTCACCCTTAGCAAATGGCGACCTGCTAAGATACAATTGTGAGCGTGAATAGCATGCATGTATACCTATATTGATTGCCTGAAGGATGTTTGCTCCAAATTATCATATTAAAAAGGAAGACTATTATCAGGCCCCAACTGGACATGTTAGTCAACCATTAGCTTGATTCAACATGAGCCAGCAACATGCCATTGCAGCAGAGAAGGCGAATGGTATCTTGGGCTGCATTAGGCAAAGCATTGCCAGCACGTCAAGGGAGGTGATCCTTCCCCTCTACTCAGCAGTGGTGAGGCCATTCCTGGAGTGCTGGGTCCAGTTCTGAGCTCCTCAGTGCAAGAGACATGGATATGCCGGAGAGAGTCCAGCAAAGGGCCATGAAGATGATGAAGGGACTGGAGCACCTCTCCTATAAGGGTAGGCTGAGAGAGCTGGCGCTGTTCAGCCTAGGGGAGTAAAGGCTCAGGGGAGATCTCAATGTCTATAAATATCTGAAGAGAGGGTGGAAAGAGGATGGAGTCAGGCTCTCTTCAGTGGCACCCAGTGACAGGACCAGAGGCCATGGGCACAAACTGAAACTCTTTTTTACTGTGAGGGTGACTGAGCACTGGCACAGGTTGCCCAGTGAGGTGGTAGAGTTTCCGTCCTCGGAGATTTTCAAAAGCCATCTGGACACTGTCCTGGGCAACTGGCTTTCAGTGGCCCTGCCTGAGCAAGAGGGTTAGTCCAGATGACCTCTAGAGGTCCTTTCCAACCTCAAGCATTCTGTGATTCTGTGAAAAACTTCAAAGAGACTTTTAAAATAAAGTTACCTTTAAGTACAAAAGCAGAATGAAAATCTGTAATGGGGGTGGGGAGAGAGTCTGGACTGGAAACAGCAGTAATCAAAACCCAAGTTGATACAGATAGAAGTCACCTTGCCAGCATCACCTCTAAGCCAGACAAAGCAGCCTCACTGTCAGACACCATGACTAACCTCTGCACAGCTAGGGGAGTGACAGCACACCATGCACCTTTTAGGGACTTGTGTCTCTCTGTGCATGTGCGACCTTGTGGTGGGGCTTCCTTGCCAGCGTATGGATCAGTGGGTTGCATGGAGCTGCACGAGCACACACAGAGCTGGAGTACCCGCATCTCCAACAACGGGTTTGTGCAAACAGAAGAACCTGCACTGCCAGAATAGACTGTGTGTGCTCATAACCCACACTACCTGTGAGAGGGGATGTGCATGAATGCAAAGCCTTGTACATGTAACACTTGATGTGCACGCATGCCTGTAAGTGCAACTGAAACTTTGGAGGTTGTGTTTAGAAACTTCAGGCGTTTATCAACATTTTGTAGTTGTCTAATATTGCTGTTTAGTTGCTGTAATGCTGATATTGATCCTGAATGTATACTTCACAGATTACCAACTATCTGTCATCAGTGAATTAATAAAGGACTTTGATCCTGATTTTGGTTTAAGCCATATGAATTGAGCAGTCTTTCCCTGTGACAGTTCTTGCAAAATTGTCAAGATTAGGGTTCAGGCTGAATGGCTCATGGCCATTGCTGAGCTTTAACTAATAATTATAATGAAAGAACTTACTTAACTGCTGGTCTAGTAAGGAGGGCAAGTATGTGTTGTGATGATAAAGCTAGGCTGAGAGCAGGAATTCAAATATGTAATAAAAAGCTAAGCTCATTAGCAGTCCCATGAGAAGCTAGGATGGCTGTTCTTTTTGCAAAACCAAATCAGTTTAGCCTAGGACTGACAGAGTAACTGGGCTGCTGTTAGGGTTAAGACTAGGATCAGAGATTAATAAAGAAAGGGGATGAAGAGAAAAATTCATTGGTGGACAAGCAATACTGCAAATGAGATAAGGCATTAAATGGCAAGAGTAAGTATCTTACAGATATTTCTGGATTTGCTGCGCTCATCAACTGGTAGAGCTACATCGGGAAACTTTTAGTATCTCTCTTAGAGATACCATTGGATCCTTGCAGGACAGGTGAAGGATAGAATAAGAACAACAAATGACTTACAGTTCATTCTGAGGTGGATACAAGTTACTACATTACAGTCAAAGTTAGGTTTACGGGTGGAACTAGAATTTGGGTACGGAATCCAGTTAGCAACAGTTACTCAGCTTCTACACTACTTGTAATAGGGGTTTGAACAGGTCCAGCTTTTACAGTAATTGCTGCCCCTCCTCCTTCATATTTTCAGACTTGTGGCTTATTGAACTATATTTTGGGTAGGATTTGGGTAGGAACAGCAAGCACCGAAGAGATACATTTTCTGCTGGATCCAGCACACTGTGCATTAGGATGTGGAAGGCAAGGGGTGAGGAAAGGAAATAGCATGTAGTAAATTCTGAAGGCATCAGGGTCACTACTAACCACAGGGATAGCTTCTGCATTAGTGCTAGAGCTCAGGATAGTAGGAACTAGAGACCTAAAATTTTGACTTGAGGAATGCAGCAGCATTGGGGCACGATGATGCCTAAAGACAGGCAGAGAAATGGTGTATGTTTAGCTTTGAAGTAGTAGGTGAACCACTAAGTTCAATCTGTAATACTCACGAAAATGGGATGAAAGCTGGATCTGGCAGGGAGTGCTTTTGGTTCTGTTTGAGCTCAAAGATAGTTAACCTGAGAGTTGGTGGAGGAATGTAAAGGGGAATGATATGGGCAAAGTGATAGGGCAGGAAATTAACTTTGAAGCAAGAACTGAATCAAGAGGACAGTAAAGGAATATTGAATTTGCAAAGATCAGAGAGAAGGATGTTGCAACAATTGAATCATAACAGGACAAAAGCCTGGACAAAAGTGGAGATGGAAAGAAAAGGCTGCATCTTTGAAATGGTATTCACAGAACAATCTATAGGACTCATACTGCTCAGAAAGTGAGAACTAAAGAAATTCAATTTGAAGACCACACGTGCTCTGCAGTGGTCAGCAACGGGCAGTTTCAGATTCTATTTGATAATTTTTAGCTTGAATTCAAAATTCATTAAAAAAGGAGTACCAGAGATGGGTCTAGAGAAAAGGTAGTTATGAGGTGTCTGCAGAAAATGTTATCTAGCAAATGAAAAGGGACAAAGAATAGCTAGCTGGGAAATCTTAACGGAAAAATGGAGGGCTCATAATGATGCCTTCTCAGTGACACGCTGGAAATATAGATGTAAAGGCAATTACAGACATAGCTCACCAATGGAATTCAGGGAGCACAAATATTGCCGAAGAAAACAGAAGATGGCAATTAATCTATCTATCAGGTTAAGGGAAGGTGGAATGCACTGTCTAATACGTGGTTATAAAGAGGTCACCAGAGACTTGGAAACACCAGTTACATTTACATCAGTGACTGGAGCAGTACCAAGGCCAACTGCCAGTCTGGCCCTGTTTGTGCTATTAAACTCAATGTCTCCAAATCAGAGTAACTTCATTCATATCGACTACTGGGGACAGTCTCTGGCACACGCTAACTTCCAAACTACTATGGAATCATTTGACAGCCCACTACCTTTCCCAGATCAAAATCGTACTAGGAACCTGCTAACAATTAACAACATAAATGATAAAGTTTCAGTGCCCAAGCACATTCCCTTGCAATGTTTTATTTATCAGCATAGACAGAAGCCAATGGCTTGAACTCAGTGCAAGAGAAACTGCTTTAAAGAGGGTCCAGCATAGTACCGAGGCACTCCAAACAATAAGATAAAAGAAGATTAGGTAACAGCAATATGATCGACTCTGGGCTTCATAAGATGAAAGAGGATAAGATGCTGACACTGGGAAGAGATACTGCTGGATGAGATTGAGAGTTTAACAGTCAAAAAGACATGACAAGAAAGGATGGATACCTGGGGCAAACAGAGACATAAGGGACAAAACAATAAGAATCTTCTGCATCTGTGAAAGCTATAAAGTTTAGAGAAGATATGAGCTGAGAACAAGTAGAACCGTCATATCTGTATCACTATCCTCCTGAAAAACACCCAGTGTGGACTGGTAAGAGGGGACAGATGGTGGCTAGGACCTGAAGAATGATCTAGTAATGCAAGACCTCCATAAAGATGAGACTGGGAGCACATAACTAAATAAAGCAAACTCTCTGAGACTTAGGTTGGAGTCTGGTGTGTTGCCAGACATTAAACCACTTCTTTGGCCACTCCTCTTTTTGCCTCCATTAGTCATCGGGGGGGGGGGGGTGTGCTATTTCAAAGCCCTACTCCCCCAGTTGGTAAGAAAACTTTCTTAGTGTCCAGCTTCAAGTAATTCATATCTATTTTATTGTTTGTTGACATTGGCCTTTGGCTGAAATCCTTCTTTCTTGGCATTTTACCTTCCTTATTCTTCTACAGTCAAAAAAATGTTTTTTAAACCTTCAGACTGTTACACTAAAAATAACTTAGCCACCCCATATTAGTGACTCCTAGCTTCATTCATTGAACTTATTCTTCTCTACATCTATTCAATTTTACCTAATTTTTCTTGAAAATGAATAAACAGAATATTACCATAAGGTAAGAGGTAGGTAGGTAATCAACTTCTCACACTCTACTGTTAAGTATAGAGCTATTTAAATAGAAGGGTGACAGAACTGAAGGAACAGAGAACTCATTTCATGGAGATCATGGATTTATTTCTGAATGTGAAAATAAAAAAAATATTTGGGGTGAATCAGCACAGGAGACCGTCAGAACAGAACTTTTGATGAGGAGATAAAGTCACAAATGAAGAAATCAGCAAAGGAAAAATGGAAGGGGAAGGAGAGTAGAGAACACTGGAGGAACTGGAAGCCACATAAGGCTGAGGTACATGAATGAGAGAAGTATTAGTGACGTAGCGGAGCCACTCTTTTAGCTGAAAGCTGAGCTGAACCAAGGCTGCAGAAAAAAATTATAAAGATAGACAACACAGAGCTAAGAGGTCAAATGCATTTAGAAGAATGATAATGAAGTTACAAAAACTAACAACGAAGATTGAGAGAAACCAAAATAAAGGGGATGTGTACATAATTTAAAGAAACCTCAATACAGAGAGCTACAGATTTTGACTATGAATCGATGTATTCCAAATCCCAGAACTCTAAACCCAGAACCATGTTAAAAATAATACAATATTGAACACAGATGTTACGTATTAGTTTGATGATCATTAACCCAACAAAAAGTCATCAGTTCTATAAACTGTTTTAATATTAGTAGGCTTTGAAAGAAGAGAAGTCTCTGTATACAATAAAGGAACCTGTTCCAAGGCTAACAACAGAAAAGGAAGCTAGCAAACAGAAGACTAAGGGCATGCAAAGTTAGGAGGGAAAATAAAGATGTCTTTGTGATTAGTGCCTTTATCTGATCCCTGACCATAAGAAGAAATACCAGCACGTGTATTAAATGGTGCAGCTATTTCAAAGAGACTAAGGAAACGGGCCTAAAACTGACTTGTTGGTATTAACTTAGAAAACAGTTAAGATCAGCATTCATCAGGTTGAAGTCAAAGCACTAATTGTGTGCTGCACCAGCAATATGGAGAGAGAAATTGGACAGCATGTTGTCCAATATAATGCTCATTCTTAAGCTCTCTTTTCTCCAAAGAATTATGAAGCTGAAACTAATAGTCTCAGTGATACAGCAACTTTTTCAAGAACATAAGGCGAACCCAACATCTTGGTTACAGATGATCAGTCATACTGGGGAGTTATCTACCTTTTACTACATCTAAACTCACCCTCTTGGTTTCCATTATATTTTACATCTATTTCTGAACTATTATGTTCAACAGCAGCTATGAAAATAACGTATAAACATAAAGTTATGCTGTACAGAGGTTTGATTTCTTAGGTGAATTGTGTCAGGAGTAGTCAAAGAAGCATCAGAAAGGAACAAAGAGGGAGCGTGTGGAAGAAAGATGTAAGGCTTAGTGCTGGATTTTTGAGGAAACCACTAATTATTCCTGCATGCCAATTTCCTGCAAGCTGTTCAGTCCTCTAATTTTAAGTATCTCATGCCTTACGTCACTACTACTTAAAAGTGGTTACAAAATGTAAGAGTTTTAAAACAACAATGAATACTAGTTTTAAATTCAAGATATGTGAATTAACAGTGGTTTTGATCATAATCATTCTAATGAGTCACACTCTAATGAGTTAGAACAAAGAAACAATTGAAGACACACTTCGATGATATTCTAAAAGACAATCTTAGAAATAGTTCAGCTGTTTGAAAGCATGCATGTGTGCCCCTAAACTTCTCTCCTTAGAAACAAAACAATGGAAACTATTTCATTTATGTTATGATAACAGTAAAAAATACACAGAATACTTCTGATAACACAAAAAATATTCTAGGATGTAAGGAAATAAAGCTACTAAAGGACATAATTGTATGTTTATTATTAACTACATGCACATACAACAACGAAGTCCTTTGTTACAACCAATTTTTCCACTCAGAGTTTAGAAAGCAATCAAAATGATGAAAACCGCAACAGAAAACAGTATTCTGTTATTGAAATAGAAAATATATGGCTTGCAATTGATGGGACTACCAGTTTGAATATTTCTTCAGATTTAAAAACCTCTTGCATATACTATGTAATTCCTTTATTAAAAAGGACTGGCTCATTTACTTGCTAGAATGTAAACAAAAAAAATATTTCCACAGCGATGTTATAAAATATTGAAACAACATTGTCTCAAAATACGTACTTTATGACCACATGCAATAATAAAAACATGACAGATATAGTATCTTATTCCATGTGACTTTTGGAAAATTGGCATCTTGGAGATTAAGATCTTACTAGGTATAGTTCACTGGGTACTTATACTTCGTAATGTTTTACGGAGGTAGAAGTTTAATGCAATTAATAGCCCATGCTTTGATGATAACTGAATTCTGAGGCTTTACTATTCGTAAGTAGTTTCGAAGAAATATTGCTTAGGTCATGTGAACTTTGGCTAAAAGTTGGGGCTTAGACCCACAAAGGTGATGCTGAGTTCATGTTCACTGCTAGGTTGCACAAGAGTTAAGTTAGATTACTGAATTACCTAGGTTACAATGTCAAAATAAACTGAAACAAAATACCTTATAATGTTAAGGTTCACTTACTGGGCAGTTACTGGGCAATGTCCATTCTCAGGCTTTATCATTCTCTGTGCCTGGTGATAGGCCTAAAACAGCAGCATCTTTGGAAAGTGACAACTGGTCTGTGTTTAAGCACTGAGGATGGAAGTGAAGTAAGGCAAGTCTGAGAAGGGATGAAAGGAAGTGCCATATGAGTTACTGCACAGAGAAAAAAGAGGGCAGTAAATGAAAAGATGTCATGGCTGTCTTCTCTCAAGACAAGATGAAATATCAGCCAGCAGGGGGTGGGGAAAAGGCAGTAAAGCAGAAGCATACTGTAGTATGTTACACACTGGGACACTGAAGGAATTAACTTTTCAAGTCCTGTATGGCAACAAAATATAACACGTGCTAATGCCTACTTAGAAAAAAAGTCTCTATGCAACTCTCATTCAGAAAGGAAAACAGTAGCCCAACTGTATCCTAAATACTAGAACTCATGAAAATAATTTCAGTTCCTGAATCACACCAGTATGCAGATCAGTTCTTTTTTCAACCTAATGTGCTTAATTTTCCATATTCTAAGATCACACCTCTTAGCCTTTAACCTAAGAAGAAAGGGTTTTATCTCAGCTTCTAGAGCAGGACAGACATATACCTACTTACAAATTTCAATTTAGTTGTTTCTGGATAAATCACAAACCAAGTGTTTGTTCAATCTTACAAGTGAAATCTCAAATGTCCTACCCACACTAAACTACTAATTTCCTTAATGGCCTTTTTTATTTTGTTTTTTAAATGTAGACTCACCTCAAAAACCCCTCAACATACACAAAACAACAATCTCAGGTCTCATTGAACAGATGTTTAGGAAGGCCTAAATATGCATGGTAGATTTCACATTTCGTATCTACAGGTACTAATCTGCTCTAATCAGATATAAGCATAAATCTTTCTGTACAGATACTCGAAGTATGTCATATGCCACCATTGATTCAATTAATCTCCAATAATGCTCATCTGATCAAAGGTCAGGAGACATGATATTCATCAAACCACACTCAGAACAAATAATCCTTTGCCTTAGCTGTTGTTTTGCCATTAACTATGGCTTGTTTTGGGTAAGTAAACAAAACCACTTGTCTTTCTCTGCTTTCTGAAAAAAAAGCTTCTTAAGATTCTCAAAGTATTTAAATTCAACATTGAAATCTGAAAACAATTCCTTCTTCATAACTAAGAACGAGAATGAACTTTCTGGTGTAACTGAGCTTCACTGATAACTTCACTGTAAAGCTGCACCCTTTAAATGCCCACACAAATGCCTATTTGTGCTATCAGTTATGCAAACCTGCTCTGAAAAGGGAGGGCAAGCACCAGCTGCTTTGCTTTATTCTACAATCACTTACTGGCAAAGAAGTGTCCTATATCCAGAAGACCTGATGTCTGTTTTGTTACAGCAGCTGTACATTTAAGGCAATTTCAAAACATTCGAGGTACCTTGGATAGGTACCAGGACTAGACGTTATGTATTATTTCAAGTAGGTACTACATCCAGGTTTCCAGTGTTACAAAGCTCTCCAATCGATTTCTGGAATAACTTAATAACTATGTTCTCAATTAACAAAAAAATGGTGGCTGGAAAAAAACTTCCACATTTAATACTTGTTGTTAAAGGCAGCACAAAGCAAAGTCAGCCACAGATGTTCCATACAAGGTATGCTACCCTCAGTTTTGCTCCAGAGCTTCAACAGGTAAGAAAGTCATCATCAGCTGCAAATCCATATGCATGGAATGGAGGTATTATACACACTTTTATAATAGACTCACAAACCCCAGAAAAAGGCTCAAATATTTTTGACCTCTTCCACATAAGCTGGAAATGGACCGCTTCAAAGCAGCTTCCACATCACCAACTTGTGTCACCAACAGTGTCACGTCCAGCAAACAAAACCGGTGGTTTCATTGGTGGTTGAAACAGACCTGACTATATTTAAAGTTTAAGTTACTGTGCAAATTACGTGCATTCAGTATGAAACATATTTCACTGTTTTTGAGTTTCTGGCCTACATGCTGGCTCATCATCTTCATCTGCTGATGAAACGCTTTCTATCTTTGCTTCAGCATAGTCAGCTTTTGCATTAAAGAAGTGCCTTTTTTGTCAAGCATCTGTGGATGTATTTGATATTTAGGATATAAAAAACCCACCTCCTGCTTGCAAGAGTCAATTCCGTAACAGTACTTTTGCTGATTACTTTTTTGATTTTTCTGCCTTTTCAAAAAACATTTAAATTCTCATTCAAACTGAAATGGTCAAATAAACTATATCAATGTCAAGGGCTTTGTTATGTTCAAGACTACATTAATGCAAATAATGCCTGTGCTGAAATCACACTGCAAAAGCTGAGATGCAATGCTAAGCAGAACCTTCATGTTCTGAAAAGTACAGTACAGTAACGAGAACTGAGCACTATTTTATTCAGGTCAAACTGCTGACTGAGGAATGATTTGCGGATCTCTTATTATGTTGACAAGCTTCTCCATGTTTCCTCTACACATACTGAGTTAACATCTCAACCTGAATACACCGTCTCTGCATTTTGCTTCTCAAATCTCTACTGTCAGATTCGGAAGTTCTGCTAATGTGTTATTGGCACATGAGTTAGTTCACTTGATATAAGTCTTAGCTGTTACCCAAGCCTGGGAAAGAACTTATGATCTCAAAAAAACCCCCCAACCAACCCCAAACAAAAACCCCTAACTCCCCCTCCCCAAACCCAAAAAATAAAACAAACAAGCAAACAAAAAACAAAAAAACAAACAACAAAAAAACCCTAAACAAAAAAACCCCAAACAAACAAACAGAAAAAAGCAAACAAAATACCCACCAAAAAACCAAACTAGTAAACCCAACTAAATTCTATACAGTTTCTGCCAGGTTCTAGGGTAATGTTTTATGAAATACTGATTGAAATTTTTTTTCAGCCTTGCATGGAGAAAAACTTCTCTGCACTGGTTAGAAAAAATGGTTAAAAATAATAAAGTTATAGGAAAATCGTATAGAAACATACCAAATAGTATTATTGTACAATGCCTCATTTGGAGTGCTGTTGACAATGCTCATCACCAATGTTTAAAACTGGATGAGGAACAGGATGACCAGGAACAGAAAGCCTGTTTTCCAGGGGAAATAAAAATGAGCTCCACAGAGTAAAACTCAGATGAAAGTGGTTACTACTGCCAGACAAAGGAATAAGACAGAAAAGCATTTTAGCTACAGACCAGGAAAGGATGAGACAAAACTGATTTAATCTTGCTAACAATAAATTTAGATGAAAAGCAGGAAGAAGTTTCAAGTCATTAAAAAAGAAAGATTCAGAAACTGCTTTCTGTAAAAAGAGCTGGTATCTCCTAACTATTTTAATACAAAGTCTACCACTTTCATAATAACATATGTATATTATGTGAACAACTGCAATATACAGAAAACTCTTGCTAACTTTAGTTGGGTTAAGGGGCTCAAGGGCTGTTGAAATTTATCGTAGGATTTATTCTTGCCAGAATTACTTATTCTCATTGCTGTTATGTTACTCTACCACCAGTACAGCCATTAACTCTACCTATACCACAGGCTACATCAGCTTATAACTTCAAAAAGGTATTAAACAGATGTTCCCTTCCTCTGCCAAATGGTGACACAAGCAACTGTACTTCCACTTAGAGTATACCATGGCACAATCCTGTATACCTGATCACAGTGTAAACTGGTAGGAGAAAGGTAGATACCCCTACTTCATCACAGAACAACTTCAGTAAGAGCTAGAAACAGCACAGACCCATGAACTAGAGCCTAAATCGTTGCATACTCTGCAACTTGCAACATCCACCCTCATGCGGATGAAGCATCTTGGACTGCCACCATCACCCAAACTGTGTTCAACATTACGCTTCCCAGGCTAGCACTGCCAGCCTTCAATGAATACTCATTTCATCAGCTTGGCCAAAAAGTACACAGTTATGATAATGTTCATGAAATGAAATGGCAAACAGTTCTGCAATTTTCAGTTAAAATTTAAGAATGGTATTTACAGTATTCTTCAATAAGTTTTATGAACACAATGCAATGCTACGTATACTTTTAGGTCAAGTGAAATATTGGATGTATAGATGCTCCTTCAAAAAAAAGCTTCTAATAACTACATTTGTGAAATAACTATCCCTTAGTTTAAGTATGAGGAAATTCGGGCTTGTAGATGGGATTCAGCCACTAACTCCAATTTGTTCAATGAGCAACAAACATGAAGGCAGATTTTTCTCCCAACAGTACCTCCAAACTTTCTTTGCTGCCCTATACCCAGCTGTACCACTAATCTCAAATTCTTCCTCATCCTTCTGTAGTAGTTGACAAATGGCAGAACTGGTGGAAGGAGTAGGGAAGAGACCTTATGGCAGGGACCAATACAGGAAATTGTGTATCAGAGCAAGTTTTTCCTTTCTATTTTTCCTTACAGAAGATTTTTTTATTTTCTTAATTTTTATCTTCTTTTGACTCCTTCCTTGCTAAATAGCAAAGGATCTGCTAAGAACACAAACATGCACCACTGAGAGGAAAGGGGTAAGAGGGTGCAAGTCTCACAGTACGTGAACAAATTAATAATACCTCACTTCCTTTCCACAAGAGTAGAGATTGTTTCCAGCGGAGATTCTTAAAGAAACAAACAACTGGAAAAAGAGTATGTGAAAGTTGCCTAATATGGCAATAAAACTGTTAATGAGAAAGAGAAACCCAATGGAATACAACCAGAGAAGCCTCAATGAAATCCTTGCCAGACCTCCCCATGAACAGGTAAGAAGTTTCTTGAAACTGTATCTTTTTGCAAAAGTGACAAGCATTATTATACCATTTCTAGAACAGTTATTTGTCATACTAATTTAGTTTATATTAGTGTTTGCTTTATTGATTTATTTTTGTAAGGCCTCCTGTTTCTTATTCAGGAAGTGACAGTTTTCCCACAAAATGTGAATGGCCTTCTTGGTTCAATCAGCAACATCCAGCTGGCCGATCTGTATGATGTAACGCTGAACTAGCACAGCCAAAGTAGACGCAGGACCCCAGGTCCTTCCATGACTCCCCACTTTTTGGGGAACCATGGCACTTAATTTTACTGCTCATGGAAAAATATATTTAAGGTGGTTGTTCAATAAGGGTAAAAACTAATTAATTCCCAAAGAAAGGAAAGTATTATTAGAGTCTTCTGTTAGCACCTAGTATAAAGTAGATGTTCAGTAATCTTCCAGGAACAGATATCCAACATTTCCTCCCATCTCCTTCCTGCCTCTCACCAGAGATAAGAGGAGTGGTGGGGACTGTGAGGAAGACAGGATGTTCTCAAACATGCAGCTTTCAGATGTAGTGAAGTTTCTTGTCTCTGCTATCAAGATGGATCTGTAAAGCTTCACCCTACTGTTACTGCAAAGCGATCTCCATTTCTTAGATCAGTGTTAGCTTTCACCTCAAGTCTATCTAAGCACAGGGCATTTTGCCACAGTCTGGATAGAAATCCTGTGTATCTATCACTTCCTTGAGGTACTTCAAAGTCCTGTTTGGCTTCTATTAGTATTAATGAAGCAGAAGCTCCCATACTCCCAAAGGCTTTTCTAGAAAGATAGATAGGAAAGCAATTTAAACTTGCCTTTGTCCTACTACTTGAACAATACAGAAAGAAAATACTATCTAATGCAGTACACAGCTTTGAAACAACTTTTTAAGCATGTGTTTCATAAATACGCTAAAAAATTAAGCTGCATGCTTTGCAAGGGCATCAGACAAGAGAATTTAACTTATACTGTTTAACACTGGTATGTTCACATGAACAATTTTACATTTTAATCCTGTGAACCAGGATGATCACCTTAACGGTGCTTTACACTTAAAAAATAAGTGTAGATTGCATGGAGATTTTCCTACGATTTAGCTCCAATATCCTAATTGTTATTCCAAGCCATTAAAAAATGCCAAGAAAAAAATATTGTTCCCCATACCAGTGTATCTGGTTCATATTTAGCATAACAGCTCTGTGCCAATGCATGCACACATCAGAAAGACCCCAATTTCATCCTAGCACATCTGACCTCAATCTCTCTGTGCCTTGTTGTATTTTGAGTTAGCTGATTATACACAGGAAGTTATTTGTTTCAGTATGACCAGAGAAGTCCTGCATGCTACATATTTTCCTCTCAGCTTACCACCACATAAACCATAAAGCAGCTTGATATCTGACTTATTACATTCACGATAGTACGATTCTAGCAAAAGTGAATCAGGGATAAAAATAGTCTCAAAAATAATTTCCTGGGATTTCCTGGGTTTGGTTAGTATTAAGAAAGAGCTCATAATAGCAAGAAAATTAATACTGTTGGGGACCACCAGATGGATGTTTTATTTTTCCGGTAACTAAATATAAGCATGTCACAAGCCCTGCCACGAAAAACACAAAAATAGACCAAGCTTAGCTAAAACTCTTAAAAACAAATAAACAGACAAAAAAGGTACGTTAGTTACTTTCCAGGGGGTTAACTTCATGTTTACTAAATGTCATGTCAATGTGGACAATGTCATGAAAGATTATGACAGATACATCATGTATCTCACTTTGTAAAAATTTTCTAAAACAAATATCTACTAGTCACACTGAGTTGTCTTATTGATTTTACAGTTTATAATCTGCTAGAGTTCCTCCTCAAATTATAGTATAGAAGGAACAGATTACTGCACAGCTTGATGAGGGTTCTTGCTTACAGTGTGAAATAGTTCTACTTGATCCTACAGCAAATCTCTGCCCTTGGAGTAATTCATGAACTGAAGAATGAAAAGTGGCTTTTTTCAGTTCCAAATACACAGCACACATCCACAACACCTAAAGGAATATACACATACCTGATTTTATCTGAGTTTGTAATTTTAAATTATTTTGTCCAGTTTTAAGTTAATTATTTAAATCAGTATCTTTTATTCACCATCCACTTTCCCATGAAAACACAAAATGTGAGAACAATTTCATTAACCAGTTAACTTCCTTATCTACAAGGAGTGAGTAATACCACAGAAATATCACAGGAAAATATGGGAAATACAACTGAAAGAACAGCTTCCTTTATCAGCACTCCATCAGGTGGAGCAGATTATTCTAGTTATCTCCAAGTTCTCATACCCCCCTTAATGAAGAGACTTTTAAAAGTGTACAGTCTAGTGCCTATGAAAATGACTCAGGGCCAACATTTCTGAAATATCAGCCAGTCTCAGCAACAGAAACAAATCATATTTCCATGGATGATTTCACTTCCCGTTCAAAAGCAAAATGCATTTTTCCCCTCATTGTGAATCATGGAGTCTTCCTCCATCTTTAAAAACAACAGGTTTTGGATTCCTTCTCCCTTCCAAGTCTATGCAGATAGCATGGTACAAAAAGCATTTTATAATCTTACTTAACTAAAAGTTAAAAGCTTTTGATTCATTTTTTCTACAATTCAAGTTAGCAAATGCATCTGCAGAATGATGACACTGTTTTAAATCATCTTGATCCAGAACACACAGAAACAAAACCTGCAATATTGTCAATATTCTAGACAGACTTCAAACATATGCTTTCTGACAACATAGGAAAAGCAAAAATTCAGATGTTACACTGGGAAAAAGTTAGCCTGAGACCAGAGAGATACCTGAATTTTATTAGTTCCAAAACTGGTGAAATACTTTTACTCTACTATTGTGGTGTTTAGTCTTAACTACAGTAAAAATACCCAATTCAAAAGTTGGTCATCAAGAAGGGATTTGGGCACACTTACATTTCTCTTGTAGTGTAGTTGTCAGAATTTTTTTGTTAGTGGGTATTTCTAAATGTGGAACTGCATAGCTGATATAAAATAGCTGTATGTTAGATTTCCAGTTAAATTTGAGTTATTCTAAGAGTAATAGTTTTGTTAAAACTAAGTTAAGAGCATATCAGAAAAATAAAGTGATTGCTTCAATACACATTTAGCAAAGCAAGCCTATTTTAAAGTTGCAAGCACATAGAGTGATGTTCTCTTTCAGCAGCTCTAACTAAAAATTCCATTGTTTCACTACACTGTGTTTAAACAAGCCCAGAGGTACATGTAATTAGAGGTACTAATCAATGCAGACAGCTAGAATGGTGTTGATGTTCCAGGTTATACCTTGTCTTTTACCTGAATTTGATCAGTATTATCCTACAGGGTAGTAGCTCTAAAAGTAACAAGATCAAAAGTCAGATGGTAACTGAACTGCAGAACCGGCATGCAAGTAAAGTGAAACAGGAGGTGAAGTCACAAGTAAAAATTACGCTATTGCCCTCAGAGAGCTGCAAAATATTTTTTTTTTAAAGCTTTTTACCTCAGAAGCAGTCTGTGGGTTCTTAGTCCATATAATTGTGTCGGCTTAGTTAACACTTATGTTTTCAACTGGCCACAAAAATGACCCATAATGTATTAACAAAAAGAAATTTACATACAGACCCTCAGGTTCCCTTGACAAAATACATTTCAGGAGGCATGAAAATCTGTCTTGGAATTCTCACAGCAAACAGATTTTTATAGATCGACTGAACCATCTGGCATTCATAGATTACTGAAAGAAACATTGAGATCATCTACGAAATTATAGAGAACTGGGCCAGATCTGATTTCTGGAGAACAGTAACCATGAAAAGCAGCATCTCCAAGAGGGATTTAGTTAACACAAACTGAGTTTACCACAACCTCATGGTACCACCTGATCAGAAAGAGGTGATATTGTCTCGAATGTTTTAACATAGAGTAGCAATATGTAAGAAGGTTAAAATAAATACATGAATAAATAAATAACAAAAAAGGTAAGGACTGGAGTTTAGTCCAAATTCGTTATGGCTTTTAGGAGCCCAAACCTTATTGATCTCAGTGAGCTCACATCTCAGAATTTGCTATTTCTAGCACTATTTAAAATCTGAGAGGAAAGAGAAAATGACTTATGACAAAGAGCTCATCAATCTGTTTAGCAACCAAAAGAAAGATCAAGGAAGACCAAAAGATGATTTGATTACAGCACAAGTGTCTCAAAGGGAACAAGAGGGGAACAAAAAAAACCCTCTGGGTAGGAAAGGGCTCTTTAATATAGTGAAGAAAGCCACAACAAACATCACTGTCTAAAAGCTGCAGACAAATTCATATGGGAAGGCATGAATTTTTAATAATGAGGTTGACAAATCACTCAAACCATCATTGAAGGAAGGAGGGGTTTTTTTTTTTAGCTTCTTAAAAACAGTGACAAATTTCTCATCTGCCTCTGCGTCTTCATCAGTAGGCTTGATAGAGCACTTAGAGTATGTAAGAATAAAAATATATGCCTAATAGGGCAGTAACAATCTGTTAATATTTGCGTATTATTTCAAAGTGAAAATTTTCTGCTGAAAAAACTAGTTACAATTCATATTTTGATTTTTTCAAAGTTCTACTGTAATCAAGTTTGGATGTGATGATTTTATGCACAATAGCCTTTAAGGGTTCAATGTCTGCAGATAAATTTATTCAGTTCAAAAATCAAAAGAGGAGGGCACACATTTTGCCCAAGATAAAATTAAATTTAAAAGTGGAAGGTAAGAAAGCCAGTGTTTCTGAGAGAAATCTAAAAAAAAACCTTGAACACTTAGGCTTTACAGGCACAAGTTCTTTTTTTATGAGTTTCTTAAGCAAATCATATGACTGCTTAACAGATGCAAAGAACATCATTACTTTCTCCTAATTATGACAAAATACTTCACTGTTATAAAGACAAGTGCTTTTGTGTTTACGATGAGCATTTTGTCTTACAGTATAGTTGCCATAGACCTACCCTCTTGTTCATAAACATTCCTGAAAGGGAACATATTACTGAACAGAGGCAGAATGAAACACTAAGCAAGTATACATTTTCCAGGCCAGAGAACTCAAGCCCATGATGATTTTTTAAAACTGTCAATGAACAGTAAAAGAACAGTATTTGGAAGGAAAAAGTTTTTTGCATTTTCATTCCCATTCCTGCCTTAAGTCTGTTTCCTGATTGTTTCAGCATCTTGGCAATTTTAAGTGGTTCTTTTCCGAACATGTGAACCAGTCCTTTTCTGATTAGCTGAGTTGAAGAAAAAGTGGAAAAAAAAAAATCTTACTTCTGATTCTGAACTAATTACCTGTTAATGATTCAGTTCTCACCAACACTCACTTTATACCCAGCTCCTGCTTTTACTAGGAGATAGCTACTCCTGCTGTTACGAGTTCAGCTGGGAAACCACAACTGCAACGTTTACAGAATTGTATAGTATTCAGCAACCTGTTAGGAGGATAGACAGGTCAGTCAAGTAACCGTTTTTCTAGAGTTTTGGTTACTTGCTGCTCCATGGCAGAACCCCAAGTAGAAATAACTAGAAAACACAACACCAATGAAAAACTAATATCTAGGATTAGATATTCTAGTGTGACAAACTATTAACCTAATGTATCTAAAAAATTGTCCTAATAAAATAAACTTCTCCTGAGCCTACAATGCCCTAGTCCACTGAAGAACCACAGGTCATTTATATGACAGATGTCGTACAGAACTGTGCAGAAACCTTCTGTCTAGATAAAGTAAAGCTAGATCGTGGCAATAAAGCTTGGAAGGACCAGTCCACCCTTTTATTAGATTGTACGACATAGAGGAGACAAGTAGAAAAATGAAGCCGCAAATCTCTAATTCCAGTAAGGCATGAACTTTCATACTAATAAGCAAATCTAATTTCCTTATCTGAACAGTCTCCAGAAAAATCTCTACTACTGTAGAAACTTCATACTTCACTGAATCACAATATCAGCTATTAGTTTGGGTTTTTTTCCAGAATTGTAAAAGGTCTCTGCAAATGATTATTTTTTAAAACAACATTTGTGGTATTTCCAAGTTTCTGGAAACATTTTAAAGCATTACTGTACCTCATTTTACAACAAAATGCATTACCTTAAGTATTATACAGTTACATGAAAACAATCTATGTGCGTCTGAGTTCAAGTATCACATTATCAGTTCAGAAATACATGTTTTTCATTTAACATTTTTCTTGCATTTGAAACAGGTTAGATTACATTACCTATCTAGATAATTCAGGTCCACTAAAATAATTAAAAATGTTTCATCCACAAGTCTAGGTCTGCTTCCAACTAATGAGAAGAATTAATGTTTTAACCTTTCTACTACTTTTGTAACTGTTGCAAAACCAAAATCTCATAACACAATGCCAACCTCGCCCCTCCCTGCCCAAAAGCAAGTCCTGACTACTGGTAACCCAGACAAGCTTGTTGCTCAATATCAAAACCTACCCCTGCACCAGCCATTACACCTAAAATGTAGCTTTCCAAAGATTAGTTTCATGCACTTTTCTGTTAGTTATTAGATAACTTTTTTTTTAAACTAGAAAGATGCAAAAAATGTTGAACGTTTTTTTCAGATCACTGTAGAACATCCGCTGCAGCAACTAATCCTGCAATAAAGATTGGCTAGTATGAGCTGTAGCTGCTAGGCAGCTCTCTTGAAATCATCTGGACTATAAACAGGCAGGAAGAGATTATTGACAGGAGGTATGGCCTTAAGGCTCCTTCTACTCTATCACCCAGCATTAATACACCCTTTGTTACTGATGTGAAAGGGACTGCAATCCTCTTCCAGCCTCCCATCAACATGCATGTATGCTACGGTATTGAGACACTCAGGGGAACTGACTTCAACCTTGATTTTTCCCTGTGATAAGAAAAATTCTTTAGCCTTTAGAAACATATAGTACTTCTCTGGATTCAGATGGCATTTGAACTGTTACCTATGGAAATACAACCTGCAACAGAAGGCAAAATATACCATGCCAAGCCTGTAATGTAAACAAAAATTTACTATGAGACAATAGTTCTTGCAGGAAGTGTAATTTACACAAGATCCTACTGCCTTTTGCACTCTTCAAAGATAAGCTTCTGTATTTCTAAAAATTGTTAGGAATCCCCAGCAGTAGACTGACTGAGTCTTCATTTTCATTTCAAAGAATCTTGAAAGCCATCAGGAGATGGCTCAGGAAGATTTCTGCCTTGTCACTTGCACCTGAATGGAAGAACACTCCCTTTAATGCAGCAAACGTGCAAAGTTTTCCTACTGCTTTAGAAACCTCTTCTCAGTTGGTCAGGTTTGGTTTTTTTTTTTTTTTTTTTTTTTTTTTTTTGAGACTGGGAAAGTTTAGTTTTAATGGCCAGTTTTCTTTCTTTTTGGATGACAGCTGCTGAGTACAGATCAACAGAGTCATCATTCTTTTTCTGGTACAAGTCCTACAGCACAATAGCAAATTTTGATTCTCAGGAAGTCTCTGATCTGCAGAAGTCACAAAAACAGCCCAACTTAAGATCCTCCCATGTTGGTCCCCTCAACACACACACCCCTCAACACCATGTATGGAGAGAAGATATGAAGGAGAATGCAAAGACAATTGCACATATAATTTATTTTAATTTTTAGTGAAAATCTCTAATTACATGAACCAAAAATGAAAAATGCAATCATGATTTTGGCCTTCAGACAACAGAGTTTAAATACTGTATTAAATTGAAGTACTCTGCTTGAAATAGACTTTTCACTGGGATCTATTATCAAGCTTGATTTTAGCTCTATTTTCAAAAGTAAAAAAGAGATCTTTTGTTTCATTTTATTTTCAAGAGCTGCATGCAATATGTGAAAATGTGTGTACATATCTATATATGTAATACAGAATGCCATGGTGTTGGTTTTGATCCTAGCAGAGACCACTAACACATTTATCAAGTGGACAATACATTTCATGGAAGAAATAAATTATTTCACTGACTTTAAAACAGCTAACAGTCTTCTACCTGTGAAAGATGAGACTCCTTGTGGGAAAGAACACTATAGCAGCCAAATGAACGTAACCACTTTGATAATAAAATTTTTCATAACAGATCACAAGTTTCCAGATGATGGGCCCCACAGTTCAGGAGTTACATTGCAAATACTACAGAGTTAGATTCTCCCATTAGAGCTGAAACTGCTTTAAGCTTAAGAGAATCAGAATAGAACAATGAACAAGTAGTATCTTTTTAGTAAAATGCACAGTTATCTCACCTCAATACAAAAACCTCAAGGAGTATAACTGCAATGGAAATCTGTGTTTATGGCAGCATAATCAGATATAACCTGTGGAACCACTTTTTAATTAAAACAGGAGTTATAGTACCTTGCATAAGGACTTGGATGCAAGCTTGTTATATCAGCTTTCTTTTCCACTTCAATTAGGTGGCAACGTAAAACAGTTTTATTACTTTCAGTGCATTTTTCAAGCTCACTGAATAAAGCAAAAGAACTTTTGCTGTTCAGAAAAGAACATTGTTGTTGGAATGTAAAGCCAGGGAGTAAGATTCACATTTATGAAATATTTTCAGGAGAGCGTATAAGACCTGAATATCGTTTTAACACATGGACAATAAAGAAAAATAAGTACAGCTAGATATTGCTAGATGTCTTCCAAAGTACTTTTAGGACTGCTTGGATTCCACACTACGTTAATAAAATATGCGTAATCTTAGTACTTACCCACAGAGGCATAATCATTCGGAAGTTCAGGATAAAGTTTGTTTGTATTCTTTTTAGCTGCAAGAGAAAATTAATTAGCAAGTTATATGACATACTAACATATATTGTTATATTTCATATACTGCTTTTCTAACACATGTTCAATAGTTATAAAATGATTGCAGTTTTCCAAGGAGCAGTACAGAAGAAAGAAATGAGGACTTTCCCTTATATCCTTGTCCAGAGAAATAAATCAAGTTAACAACAGGAGCTGCACAGTAAAGCCTCACTTTCAATGAGAGCACTTTGTAACAGACAAACTGTTACGGAGCCAAAACTCTGCCTCCTCTGCTCTACTGTAAGACCTCTACCTGTTAAAAGATAATGACAACCTAAAAGAGAAATTTTAGTTTTCCAGGAACCAGAAGTTCCTAGAAGTAGGACTAGCAGTTTCTAGTAGGACTGTTCTTTTTACTAAGAAGTTTCATTGTATCACGGAGCTTGTATGTATCCAATAAACATGAATGCGTCCTTTGAACTATTACATGCCTCTGTAACTATACAAATACTATTTCTATAGCAAATCTGACAGAGAGAAAAGGTTTGTTAATATAAAACAAACAAACAAAACCTTCACCCTTTATCACTCATGCCACTATCCCAACATGCTTTCAGTGTTTGCCCAAGGAAGAGTATTAACAAAATATTTTTATAGAGACAGCTACTACTATAATAATTGCATAACATTCATTAGCTTTAATGCTCTAATTTTATATAGAGAATAAATTAGTCATTACCAAAATGTTTTCTAACCTGGTGGTGTTGGCCTAACAGTGGGTTTAGGTGGCTCCGGTCTCGATGGTCTAGCAGGTGGGTCATTTACCTAAAATGCACAATTTTTAAAAAAAAATTGCATCACACCTGGAAGTGGATTTTAAATTCAGAGCCTAGAGGTATGTCAAGTTACACTGAAAAAAATATCACTCCTTCTTCACTGAAATTGTAGGAACTCAAGAAGCACACTAAAGGACTAGTGACATACATGACTGTAAAGTAATTCAACATGGATTTAACAAAAATCAAAGTAAATGATTGTCTATCAGTATCATCAACAAGAAAACATCTTCTACAGTTCTCAGTATTGTACTGTAAATTTGATTGTTTGAATGGAAGACAGAAAAAGTAGGAAAATGAAGAGTATCCTCAAACCTGGTATGTTCATTATTTACAGATTAACTTGATTAGGAATAGTTGAACAAACTTTTCTAATCATCACCTCGGATTTGATTGTGCACTATTATAAGAACAAGGATATATTTTGTTATTCTGGAGGATGCAAAGCAAAGCCACCAACATTCTTGTCCAGAAGAGCCTACCAGGGCAATACCTGAATGAATGTGTTACTCACATGCAGTATCTGCAACGTGTAACACCTTTAGGCATCCAATAGAGAACTTAAGAATGCCACATCAACATCATCACTGACTAGAAACAGTTCAGGAACAGAAAAAGCCTATGTGAAAAAGAGATGCACAAACCCTTCTTTGTTCCCTTACAGCTTTTCCTGGATTATTTTTTTGCTCTTCATTCTCATATACTTCAGTGAAGGATGCTAGAATTTCGTAAAGATCTTCTGCTTGAGCAGGAAAAGGCACATCACCAAGCAAGATGGCACTAGCTCGAATATCCTGCCCGTAAAACCTGATACAAAACAAAAGATGCCAGGTATTTAATCACCATTACATTTCAATGTCTAGATGAATCCATCTCGTGCAAATATTCCTCCCACCTCCTCAGCCCCACATTTCTCCTACTGATCATCTACTGAGAAATGACAGAACTAATTCAATGCTGTAAATTTTGAAAGATAAGTAATTGCAGCAAACTTGAATGCCTACCTAACACCTTATTTCAAAATGTTCTTCACCAGTAATATTTTGTTCCTGGTCATGCAGAATGCCACAGCAAGCTGAAGAAACACACACCACTTTTGCAAAACATTGGAATAGATTCCTTAATGATGTAGTAAAGTTCCTTAATGGAAGCACTGGAACCTCAATTTTATGAATGAAGATAGCTGAAAGTTACCAACATGCTGTCATTAAAATCAGTATTAGTCTTTGCTTATATTAGCAGAATCAAAGTTTTCCATAAACACAGAACATACACGTGCAAGACACTCAGTGGTTCCTTGGATTTTAAGCTTAATAGGCTGCACAAAGGAAACAGCATTTCATAAGCTGGGTATTTTCTCAAATTCAGTGATGCTCTAAACCAGATTTTTTTTTGTTTCAAGTGACCTGAAAGAGTACTTCCAATTATGCAGTAAACACCTCTATAGCTATCTTCTATGATATTGTACTGGGTTTACATGGAAAGGTTTTGGCAGGGGGTGGTGCTGCAGGGTGGCTTCTGTGAGAAGATGCCAGAAGCTGCCCCATGTTGGACAGAGCCAATGCAAGCCAGCCCCAAGATGGACCCACCACTGGCCAAAGCTGAGCCCGTATTTAAGAAAGGGTAAAAAGAGCTGCGCAGCAGCAACTGGGAGAGAGGAGTGAAAATGTGTGAAACAACTCTGCAGACACCAAAGTCAGTGAAGAAGGAGGGGCAGGAGGTGCTCCAGGCGCTGGAGCAGAGATCCCCCTGCAGCCCATGGTGAGGACGATGGTGAGGCAGGCTGTCCCCCTGCAGCCCATGGAGGTCCATGGTGCAGCAGATATCCACCTGCAGCCCGTGGAGGACCCCACGCCAGAGCAAGTGGATGCACCTGAAGGAGGCTGTGACCCCATGGGAAGCCCCTGCTGGAGCAGGCTCCTGGCAGGACCTGTACCCATGGAGAGAAGAGCTCATGCTGGGGCAGGTTTGCTGGCAGGACTTGTGACCCTGTGGGGGACCCACACTGGAGCAGTCTGTTCCTAAAGGACCACACCCCATGGAAGGGACCCATGCTGGAGCAGTTCATGAAGAACTGGAGCCCATGGGAAGGACCCACGTTGGAGAAGTTCATGAAGGACTGTCTCCCATCAGAGGGACCACATGCTGGAGCAGGGGAAGAGTGTGAGGAGGAAGGAGTGGGAGAGACAAAGGTTTATGAACTGACCATAAACCCCATTCCCCATCTCCATGTGCCACTCAGGTGGAGTAGGTAGAGAAGTTGGGAGTGAAGCTGAGAGTGAAACGATGGGAGGGGTGGGGAAAAGGTGTTTTTTAGATTTGTTCTTATTTCTCATTATCCTACTCTTTTACTAACTGGCAATAAATTAAATTAATTTCTCCAAGCCCAGTCTGTTTTGCCCCTGACAGTAATTGGTAAGCGATCTCCCTGTCCTTATCTCAACCCACAAGCTTTTCATCTTGTTTTTCCTCCCTCCATCCTGTTGAGGAAGGGGAGTGATAGAGCAGCTTGGTGGACATCTGGTGGCTAGCCAAGGTCAACCCACCACAGATATATAATCTATAAACATTCAGGATCTTCTCAATGCCCATTGCATGATGTCGAAATTGAAGACGCCCTTGCTCAAGAAACTCTAAACTCAGCACAGTACGTTCTCACAATAAACTCTTTTTCCAAATTGAATGTGTCCTAGTTCATTTTGTCACTATGCCTTCACTGAATCATCTAGATTTGAAAAGAACTTACTTGCGATTTGTTTCTTTCCTTTCAATTAAACAGGTTCCTTCCAGAGATACACCTGCAAACAGCCCTCGAGATTTGCAGTATGTATAAACAGCAGCAGAGCTTCTCAGGGCAACATCCCCTTCTAAATTTCTGGAAAGAAAAAAGTTTTGGTTGATATTCATCAATATGGCTTTGCAACATGAACAGCAATGGTCTTTTTTATCTTAATCCTACCAAAAGCCAGCGTTTCACTTCTCTCTGCTTTTACAAACTCTATTAAATATATTCAGCTGGGTCAGACTTGAAATCCATTTCAGTTCTTATTTCAGACAGAATCCAATACAAAGTAACTAATTGGTTTGATAACATTTCCTCTAAAGCACAGAACAATGTTTCCTCATCTGAATGCTCCTTGTTAGACCTTTTCTTGCATTCCGCAGTCCGAAAATGATTAACCCATGTTTTAATCATGTTTTTAAAACAATCTGATTATGTTTGTGGTGACTTGAAACTCTATCCAACATATCCAAATCTTCCTTGATTTTATGGTGCCCAAAACAGCACAAAATATTTCAAGTAAGGACTTACCAGACCTCAGTAGAACTGGAAGATTACAATGTTTGTCCTACACAGGATCACAGAATATTTTAGGTTTGAAGATACCTCAGGTAGTCAGCCAGTCCAACCTCCTGCTCAAAGTGGGTACAACAATGAATTGAGATCAGGTTGCTCTGGGCTTTGTCTAGGCAGTTTTTGAAGACTTCCAAGGAGACAGATTCCACAGTCTGAGCAATCTGTGTCAATGCACAATTACACTAATGTCAAATTTTTTTTTCTCATATCCAGTCAGAATCTTCCCTGTTTCAACTTATGCCTACCACCTCTCCCTATCTTGCCATGCACCTCAGTAAAGAGTCAGGGTCTGTCTGCTTGGTAATCCCCTGCTGAGAATGCAGCTTCTTAGAAGACTTCAGGGCCTTCTCTCCTCCAGGTTAAATATGCTGAGCTCCCCCAGCCTCATAGTTCATGTTCTCCATGCTCCTGGACATCTTGGTAGCCCTTCGCTGGAAACACTCAAGTTCATAAACATCTTTCTTGTACGGCAGGGCAAAAACTGGACACAATATTCCAGGCACAGTCTATGAAGTGCCAAGTAAAGGGGAACAATCACTTCCCTTATCTATTGGTTACAGCTCTGTTGATGCAGCCCCCTACACTCTTTTCTGCCTTTGCTGTCAGGATGCACTGCTGACTCAGCCTACTGTCTACCAGGATCCCAGAATGTTCTCAATAGGACAGCTGCCCAGCCTGGCAGGCCCTGCCTACCTAACTGCAGAGGGTTCATCCAACCAAGGGTCAGGACTTAGCATTTGTTCTTGTTTAATTTAATGAAGTTTCCTTTCAGATCTTTCCTCTACACTTTTTAAGTCGGCCCTACTCTGAAGTATATTGGCTGCATCCCCTGATTTGGTGTCATCCACAAATTTAAGAAAAGCATATTTTACATCTACTCCTCCAGGTCACTGATAAAAATATCAAGCAGGAGAGGTCCCTGAAGAGTCTCTTGAGGAATTCCACAGACACCTGGCCTCTGAGTACAACATGAATCATTTACCACTATTCTTCAAGCCTGATGATCCACTTTTCACCTATTTCCTAGTTTGCCCCACCCCGACACCTGGGCCCAGCTTGGACACAGGGATGTTGCAGGACGGCATACTGAATGCCTTGCAAGGCAGATGACATCCACTGCCCTCCCCTAATCCACAGATCCATCTCATCCGTGGAAGAGGTATCATCTTATCCTTTTTTTTTTCTTTCCAGAAAAGATGACAAAACATCAGTAAAAACATCATAAAAACAAAGGTGTAAGGAGACGTATGTCCCATGAGAAGAGTCTGAGGCAACTGGACTTGGTTAGCCTGGAGAAGAGAAGGCTTAGCGGGGACCTAACAGCAGCCTTCAAGTATCTGTGAAAAGGCAATCAAGAATATGAAGCCAGGCTCTTTATAGCAGTGCATGGTGGAAAGACAAGAAGCTATGGACATAAATTGAAACAAGAAATGTTTTGACTGGATGTAAGGCAAAACTTTTCACAATGAGGACAGCTGAGCAGTAGAGCAGATTGCCCAGAGAGCCTAAGCTGTCTCCATCTTTGGAGGTTTTCAAGACCTAACTGGAATAAAGGCCTGAGCAACCTGATCTGAAGTCATGCTTTGAGCAGGAGATTGGACTAGAGATCTCCCAAGGTCCCTTCAAATTTAAATTACTCTGTGATTATATCATCTCATCCTTCAAAGCAAGCTGGCTTAACCTCTTAGGGTTTAAAAGTAATTATTTGCTGTATTTTTTATATATCGTCAGGCGGATCTATGGTGACAGAAAGCACAGGCCCATAGGTCAATGAAAATAATAGTTCTGTCAGGCACAGTAGCACCTGTGCTTTTTATTGAGCCTAGCCAAGCAGTCTCCTGCAAAAAGAGAATAAGCCTCAGAAGACTTTCCTTCTACCAATAAATGCCTTTATCAGGAAAGAAAAAAGGAAAAAAAAAGCAACAAGTGAATGAAAAAGTATAACACTACAAGAACAACGTGGTCCAGTCAATATAGGTTGCACAGGTTCTGTAACATATCAAATGTGAATGTTTATATATATAGCTTTAAAAGCTATTTTTCATATTTAATTCTACCCTACATTTAAATCTACCCCATATTAGGAAAGTATTTCACTCACCTCCCCAGAGGTCCAATTGCCACAGTAAGATTTCCTCCAAGTGTAAGGTTCCCTCCTTTGGCAAAAGCTTCTACTGCTCTTTCATGATTCAGTATTATCACTAAGTCTGAAACCTACACAATATCAAATAAAAGTACTATACTTTTTAAGATGAAAGTTAGAATAGCATGTGAGGAGAATCTTACATTTTGCAGGAAAACAGGTGGGAGCAAAGATATTCTCTTCCCCAAATGAAAACTAGCTCCAGATTTATCAAGTTTTTAATTCAAGCGAGAATCTCTTCTCTCAGAGAATTACTTCCTTTCATGCAAAGGATTCTTTTGAAACAGTTTTCATAACAAAGTTGATACTTTTTCTGCAAGATATTTAGAAACTGAAAGTCCTTTCACTTACATTTTTAAAGAAATTTGATCTTTTTCAAGTGCAGATATGATCAGTATGTGATAGACAACAGCTGTAACAGAAATGCTATTTTAATTCAAAATTTTCTACCTCACAAATCTTTATTTTCTATGGCTTTTGCAAACAATTATGAAGGCATTTTCAGGTGTGAAGAGAGATCAGATTAAGAAAATCATTTTGATCTTTCCATAATTGAAGAATCAATCATAACAGCAAGACAGAACTTAGTAAATAAAAATTACTTATTTGTCTGTCCAAAGAATAAACAACAATAAAAAGAATACAGGTTTTCCCATTACTGACAAAATTTTATTTTCTTGATCAAAAGTTAGGGGTTTAATATATACCTAAGAGTGTGTGTGTGTGTGTGTGTGTATAAATTAATATTTATTTTTTTAAGACTTGAATATATGAGATGCAGCCAATTTCTTCAAGAAACTATTAAACCAAATAACTAGAGAGCTAACAAAGTATTTTTTAAATATTCAAATGCAAAATGAAAAAAAAAAAGAAAATCACTGTTTTTAAAAGACTTTATTTGCCTGGATAGTGAAACAAAATGCATGTATCAAAAACCTACTACTATTTAATTGATGTCTGTTACCATCAGTACTGTAAAACTATATTCAATTTAAAAAATTCCGGTAGAAGTCTACAACTCTTTTCCCAAACTATGAAGCATTTTAAAGGAAAAAGTCTTTCAAACACAAGCATGATCCTATAAAGATCACTATCTTACCTGAAAGTTCAGTAAACATACTACATGTCTTAAAAAAAAAATATTCTGCAGTCCTACCAGCCTGTTCAACAGAGTAGATTACACTTTTGTAGCCTACTGTTATGGATTATTTTTTTAAACAGATGTGCCCAAGGACTACTGTGCCTCATCTTTCACCTGATGTACTTGGCTGAAAGCCAGGTTCAGGAAAAACTTTCAACTTACCCCAAATTCCAAACAGTGGCAGCAGGGAATACAAAAGGAAACATCTGAGTATTTGCAAAACAAGGCTGGCCCAGAAGTATTACACACAGCATAAGAAAGGCCTTTGTTATTAGCCCCCTGGTAACCTCCACCCCATCCCAAACAAAAGACGGCCGAAATGAGTTCAGTTTCTGAATCATCCAGGGATAGAGAGAGCATGTCATTCAGGATGCTGCTACCTCCTCTTACCCATTAAGAGTATGTATCCACAGCTAAAGCCAAATGAATTCACAGTGAGAAAACCTTCAAGGAAAGCATTTAGATTAATTTTAAAATTGGTCTTTAATTTGGGGTACGAAGTTGTTTCACTTGGAAAAACATGCAAAATCTATGGCCTCTGAAGTCTGTGATTTCCTTCACGTTGTTTAAAACCAGCCGTAAGTACCACTACAACTATGTCAACTATAACCTCTCCTACAGGAATAAAATTCAACCAATTTCTACAAGGTTTGAGTTTATATATGCCAAAAAGAATGCTGAAATTGGACTCTGGGCTCCTAAGCCACTTAGGTATTTCTGAATAGCATATCTTCTCCAGAAGAAGTAAGATTGTGTTATAATAAATGCCAGTAAGGAAACAGTAATTTGTAAGCTGACTAAAATTTCAAATGAAGGGCACAATATCGCTCAGAAAAAACACCCTCTTGTAAATAGCTTCTGTATTGAAATTATTTGGGTAAGTATCAATAGTGAATGGTTACGTGATCTAAAATATCAGATAGAGATGATTAAATGAAAAGTTTCATAGATTAATCAAAGCACCTCAAGAGTCTGTTTCATTGCCATTAAAGCAAAAAAGCCCAAAACACTCAAACCCTGGGGCTCAAACTCAATGTTTTTTAATGCATTCAGATCCTGTAGCCACGAAAACAAAAAGAAAAACCCTTACAAAAATTAATAATTTTGTATTCACAGCAACCTTTAAAAAGTGCACAGTAATAACGCCTGAGATCACACAGTGAACAATGAGGATACAATAAAATATTGATCCGTTGCTCATTATGTGAGTGCCTGCTGACGGACTGTCAGGACAGGGATAGCTGGCTAATTGTAAGAGACACACTGGGGGCTGCCATGTACCACCCAAATCAGCCTACGTATGTATTCTTCTGAAGAGCAGAATGCCCATAGCAAGAGATCTTGTTGGCAGCATACTGTTACTTTGATTTTCTTTGGGAATTGGTAGAACAGAAGCTAAACAGAAAAAAAAGAGAAGGACAAGATGGGAGACTACACCCTAGTCTCCCACCCGGAAAGAGGAAGAAAGATGGAAACAAACAAGGGTGAAGCAGCTGTGAGGAAGAGGAGATGGGAAGCAGAGGCAGAGAGCTATCAGGGCTCACATCAACAGGATTTCTCTGAACATGTTGAGAGTCCCTTACTCAATCATTTCTGCTGGCTGGAAATTGGCTCATTTTCTGTAGCGTTCCTTCAAAGGTGGCACTGTCAGTTTTGGTGCTCCCAAACTGAAGGGTGAAGTCAGTAATCACAAGTTTGAGTGGGGAATGTGTGAAGTACAGTAGCATTAGCTAGGCTCCATTTAACTCCACCTTCAACTCCTTTCACTGTTTCTTGCCAGATAAGAGTCCTTGTGCTCTTTAACAAAGCATTTAATACAGTATTAAATACAGGATACTTTTAGTTAACTCCAATTGGCTTATATGTGAACACTGACTGGAAGATTTCTGTAAAGGAAAAACTCAGTCTGCTAGAAGTGAGAAATCCAGGAAATAGCTGTTATGCCACTTCTTTTCCTTTAAATCTCTCCAAACAATTAGACTGATCAAAATCCCATACTTTGTTTGTCTTGTATAAATGAATTTGTAATAGCTTTTTTACACAGAAAAATAGATCATACTATCTCACCAACATTGAGATCTTCGTCAATGCATTTTAATTTCTTGCAAAAAAAGTTACCAACAAGTTATTTCAAATGCGAAATTATACCTCAATTCCAATTTCAAATCCACCACCAAGGCCAGCAATTCCTATTGCAGAAGGAGCAGACCAGGCTGTCATGCAAAACAAGACAAATTTACAAAAGTTTTAACACATTACAAGGAATACTGATTTTATTATTAGAGTTCAAAAACACTAACAAGTTCTCTATTTAAAACTACGTTCACAACCACCAGAATGCTATCACAAAACTATACTGGTTTATTACACTGGTAGGAATGTAAGAAATACAAACCCTCATTTAAACAAATCTTTGTTACAAATTATTTATCATACAGTTGTCCCTGACCAGGCATAATTCATTATTCTAATCAATGTTAAACTATAGGCTTTTATATTTTAGACTTTTCTACAAAGGTACTGAAAGCATTATTTAAATCTGGCCCAATGTAGGCACAAAATTTTGAAGACAGCTTTCAAACCAAACGTTGTCACCTGCTGGCTTGACTCCTCATGTTCTACGCTATGAAAAGAAATAATGAAGAAAAAGCTTTTTTTGCCTTTTAATTCTCTCATGAAGTACAAAAGGAAGATATCCACTTACTTCCATTAGAAAGACGAGCTAATACAATTCCACTTCCGCCTCGAGCGGTCACCAAAAATCCAGCTTTGATAACAGTCAAAACTGCAAGGCCTTTGGCTTTAGCTATCACATGGGCTGAAAGAGCAAAATCATTTATTCAAATCTTGTAAGAGTAGTTCAAAAAGAATAGGAAAATAAAACTCTACATTTAACATTTCTGAACACATAAGAGTCAAACAATCGAAGCAAAAGCTTAAAGAAAACTGCAGTAAAGCTGAACTAATAGAGACACCTCCACTTCACAGTCAACCACAAAGCTGGTCACAGGTCACATTAGCCTGCCCTGATCTCTACACTGCCACAACTCCTTCACCTATCCCGGTTAGCTCACACAGAATTAGTTTGCTTATTGCCACAAACATTGTGTGTGAGTACCCTTGGGAAGATAAAGAGGCAGTAAATAGTTGATATCCCTGTCTCCACAGATTTTTGGAGAAGAGGAGTCTGAATTTAAATCACAGCAACACACGGCAGAGTAATCAGCTTATATCATTAGACAGTGTGTGTGGCAAATAAAGTGTCATCATCCTGCAAGTCTTATTACAGGCCTTCTGGAACATAATACTTATAAATTCAAAGCCACAACCAGCAACACCAGATGAAGGAAGACACTAGGAAAAACACAGAATAACAATTGCAAAAATAAAGAGGACAGCAGCAAATAAGAGCGCTTAATCAGTATCAAAGGAGAAATGTACCCTTATCGCTTTTCTCCAACTTATTTTCACCTAGCTGATTCTGATAAACACAGGTATTCAAGAACTAGGGTTACTATTCCAGGTTCTCCCTTAAGAACAGACATTCACAGGGTGAGCATGAGATAGTCCACCCACCCCAGATACCCTGTGGTTGTAAACATGCAAAAGATCCCTCCCAGTAAGTAATGTCTGCCTAGAACACAGCAAACTGAATCCCTTTACTTCCAAAATATTTTCACAAAATTTATGGCACCCTAGATCTTCATTCCTCCCCAAGTTATGGTCAGTGAAAACGGAATTGGTAAAGAGAGTAGGATTTCAAACCAGGGGAGCACTGGAGGTTTTAGCTGAATCAAAACATTTTGTTTACTCACGAGGTATGATTTTATCAGGTCCATTTCTGGAAGTTATTTCTGTGAATTCTCGTAGTATTTTAGCTGCCTTTTTAGCTTCTGACTTCAGGTTGGAAGGTATAGGGTTATTCACTGTAAAACAAGAAAGAAATAAGAAATGTTGTCTATGGTCAGTTCAGGACAACTCATATAAAAATAAATCAGTGCTATTTGCATGGGAAAAGCAATTCCTTACAAATGAAGAGTAAACCAAACAAACCATTGACCGTTAATCAACTACTCAACAGAATCAAGTATTGTAAAATATTAATATTCTGCAACAGTATAAATACCATTTTATGTATGAATAGTATAGGTTCACCTGTACATTTGCAAAAAGAGGCCGTAGGGAAGATAAAAAGATTCAAGTTAGTCTTGATTCTTCCATCTACTAATAACCCTCAAAGCTATCACTTAAATTATTCTTGTTTTCCTGTCTGGACATATCAACATCTACCATTTCCAAGTTTATCAGCAACAAATTGTCCCAGTAATACAGGAATATATTGTCAGACCAAAGATGCATCTAGCCTCGTGCCTTGTCTCTGAAAAGAACTAGCAACAGTATTTCCCTAAAATTCCACTGTTTTAAATCTACAAAAGCATAGAAAAGACCGTGCATAAAGAAAGAACTTTCATTCAAAAGTGGCCTAAATTTCTAACTGGTGTTCCCTCAACATTCATTCACCTCTTCACTCTGGACAACATTCCCACCCACATGAAGGTGAGGACTAAACGCATTTTGAGATGAAGTCAATGAAGCTTGAAGAGCAATTCAGCTAAGATGAAGTGAAACACCTAGCAGCAAGTCAGCCAAGTTTCTATCCAGGCTCCATTGACTAAAACAGGAATTACACCTCTACTTTTCTGAATGAAGTATATTCCTCTTGTATGTTCTCCAACCAAGAAGGAAGACTCTCAGAAGAAGAGAGATTTTGACAGCTGAGACTTTGAAATAGTTTACCCTGTGAAAGCCTGTAGCAACACTCGGTTTTGGTGAAGATGCAGCACGTACAACATTGGAGAGTTTGAAGTGACAGCAGGCATCATGAAGTTGTGCAGAAATATCAGCCTCGGGGAGCAGAAGGAAATAGATGCATAGAATGCAACCAACTACACTGCGTTGCGGTAACAGAGAGAAGACATACTAATTCTGTCTCCTAATCATCCATTCTGTTTTCAGAAAGTTAAGATGATGGCCAAGTCCCCATGTGTGAAGGGATAGGGGAAGGTGAAGCTCTGAACTCTAAGAGTTCAGGGCTTTCGAAAAAGCTATTGGCATGTGCAATTTTCTCTGATTGTTATGGCACTAAAATTGTAAGCTAGCATGCAGGAGTTTTGAACATGCATTTCTTCCTTGGTTCACCAGGCTGGAACCTGGCTACACAGACACAGCAAGAAAAGAAGCCAGTGTAGCCCAAACAAAACGTGAACGGAAAAATTGCTTTTGGTAGATTAAAAAACTGGGCTGAAGCAAATGTCTCCATTACTCCTGTTGTTTGTAATTGACATTGCATTTTCAAGGTCAGAGGGGTAACACTGCTAGCATGTTGTAAGAGAAAAATAGGAAGATTTTTGCTTTTCTATGGAGATATGAGGCAGTCACAAAAACCATATTGCACCACCATTCTTCTCAAGAAGGCATGAATAATACACTTCTAGCATATTATAACTTATAATTCACAATTAATATTGTAATACACAGTGTGTGTCTATTTGCATAATCAGGTGAACACTTTTCTATGTAGGTTTTCACTTAACATATTTTATAAGTCTACAGGTCTAGATTTTGGGAAGGGTAACCTACCCAGTCTTCCCAATACACACATTTCATGGTACTTAATTCTTCTTACTGTTCAATAAGATTAAAGTGGAAGATATGCTTCATTTTAACTGTGGTAAAATGGACAGTTACATGCCTGACCATGAAGGACTCCTAACAAACATATCAAGACAATGAAAATAAGATGTGTGCACACTGGAGATAAAAAACATTACAGAGCAAAAGTAAGCATTACCCAGCTTCTAGATTATAGAGAAATAAAACACACTTCTATGCTCCTCTCACTGTCCTCTTCCTTATCTTTGCATGCATTCCATCCTCCCCTTTGCTTCTCTATGGCCAACCTCAGATTTTGAGGAACATGTCCAATTAATTTCTTCTTACTACTAAAAAGGAAAAAAAAAAAAAGCAGCTCCTATTTCAAACAGATTAGGAGAGAAATCCCTTAGCTAAATCCACTGAGAAAACATGAGATGTTTGGAGATCTAGAAGTCTGCAAACAAGAAGAGATGAGTTAAAAAAAAACAAACGAAAACTCAATTTTCAGTTTTCATATGCATTTTCAGATTCAGAATTGCTTCGGAAAGATCTGATGGTTACCAGAAAACAGTGTGTGTGTGTTTATGTGCACACAGGAGTTACTATTTAATTGAAGGCAATTCAAAGCTGAACTTCATGAACCAGCAAAAGCATGCTGTGTAACACTACATCATTACAACGTAACAGTACAACAGTAAATACTGTTACTACCTCACTGTCTCTTCAACTCTCAATACATAATTGGCTACAAAATCAGGTTTTGGTCCGACCTTGGGGCAGGAGAGAGGATGTCAAAGTAACTCTTTTCAATGCTTACTGAAAGTTTCACAAGATACCTAGGCTGACTCCATGATTTTCCTACCTGGCTTATTTTTATCCTGGTGTTGCTATTTATCTGCACAATGATTCTAAACATTATATCCCCAGATGCAAACTTTGCACAGAAAAATAGCATTGCTTGAGCAAACTGAAAATTATGTATTTCCACTCCAATCCCTCTAAAAGGGTATTCTTTGTGCCATATGCTCTGTAGCTCCTTTACTACCAGGGAACAGGGGAGATGGAGAGAGATTCTTCATCTACGTACACAGCAACATTAAGCATGAGAATAGCCTAGCTTCCCATCCTCAAAATAACAGCAGAAACTTCACTTTCTCCCTGTATTATTTGTTTCCTAGATCAATATTGCTTCTGCATCCCCTAGATATCTACAGGAATTCACAGTTCCATTGTCCCTTGCTTTTTCCCTTCCTGCCACAGACTGAAGCAATGCAGGATTATTTTTCTGGACCAAGAAACAGCAGGAGAATTTGACAACAACATTCTGCCAGTTACTTTGCATGGAGCCAGATCTGTGCATTTTCAGAAGCGGGCTAAGAAATAGATATTTCTAAAGCACAGCAGAGATACAGAAGTGGGGACAGGGAAGGAAAAAAAGAAGAGGTTGAATGCACTGTCAACTGAAGAGCTCAAAGCTACGCCTTGTAGAGAAGGGTTGCAAGTAAGATGATTTACATCCAGATTTTAATTTAGACAGCAGCAAGTACAAAAATTAAAGTGACTTTAATTGGCAAGCAAGCATGGCACAGAAAGGTTTTAGTAACAATGGACAGGATCAACAAGCCAACTGATTAAACACTTTCATTTCTGAAAACCAACGCAGTTACTCAAAGTGGCTACCATATGATTCTTTCCATAGTGGCTCATTTTGAGTTCCTTTGTTTACTTCCATAATGGTACGTAGATACTAAGGAACTAGCAGGTTGCCTACAAGGGTCTTGAGGAACTGATGACTTTAAAAAACAAACAAACAAACAAACAAACAACAAAAAAAAAACCAAACAACAAACTCCATGCGAACAACAAGCTTACACCCTGACCTTAATTACAGCTGATATGATGCTTGATAAAGCCTGGCTAGACTCCCATTTTGCTAAGGTTGCTAAAGCCACAGCAAAAGAAATCTAATATTTTTATCACTGACGAAAGGGGGAGGTTTGGCTCTCCCTCTTAGGCTGCGCCATGATCAAGATCTTGTTGACAGAATTAAAGATTAAATAAGGACACAGACAACAATCAACATTAAGGCGGCAAATTTTACTGGTTAGCTATATAGCGTGGGTAAGGCCTCACTCTTACTATCAAATTTTAGATCAATCAGCTTCATAAAACTTCATCCAAAGGCAAAGGACATTATGCATTTTTCATTAAAAAAACCAAATAAGTGGAAAATTGCACAAAAATGTCAAAGACAATTCAAAACTTTTTTTTTAAAAAGTACATGCAGGTTGCACTATAAAATGGTGGTGTTTGCCCCAAAATATAATAGAAATAAAATTACTAAAGATTATAGTGAAGGTTAGGGACAAAATCTTGTTTCTACTTATTTTAATCACTGTATAAACAGACAAAATCATAAGTGGAATTTCTGTGATATCAAAAGCAGTTTAAATTTCTCTTCACCCACCAAATGTCCTCTTCCCCCTCAAGCTTACCTTAGGATTTGAACTGTAAAATTCCTTTTCTTAAAATTGGTTTTAATATTGAAACTTTATTGAACAGACATTATAGAAATATCTGCTCTTTAATAAAAATATTGTACTAAATCTTTAGAAACAAGCAGAATTTCCATGTTCAGTTTACCCCTTCAGTAACATAAGGAATAATCCTGTAGCACTGTCTTCACTATTAGCTTTTAAGTATGCATATATAATTGTCTCTTTTGTATTCAACCAATGCTCAGGAAAGAGGTAACCAGGAGCAATAAGACAATAATATCTATCAGGAGGATATACTGACTGATGGATTTGGAATACCGTGACCAGCGAATGCTCAGCTGGGAGCAAGCTTCATTTGCACTGCTGCTTGTTGTTGAAAGGAGAAGATATTGAGCATACGTGAGTCAGCAACACAAACCCCATGGGGGAATATCACACCAAAATTGATTAACTGCTTAATTTGTAAGTTGATGAGGCAAGTGCGTCAGCCTCTAATTTACATTCTGACTAACAGTAATAATGTGTTGGCTGAACATTTGGTGAAATTATCTGAGCAAGGTGTAATAAAGAATAAATACAGTCTTTTTACTTAAAAGCTGTAACTAATTCTGATATAATCAAAATTCTGCTGAATATGAACAGATGAAATAAAGTACGGTGGTGTTATGAGAAACAATATCAAAAGTACAGTTTCAAAAGACGACTGATGATAAAGTGGAGACAAAGCCTCACATGCAGGTTTCATACATATGCTGTCCATATATATATGAGCTTTGAAGTATTTTGGTGGAAAAATTTTGGTTTTGGGTTTTTTTTGGTTACAAAAAGAAGAAAAAACAATGACAAATAACTTCTATGAGCCTAACACAGTAATTCAGTCTTCACGTTCACTACACTAAAAAGTTCAGAAATGGCACAAGAATACATTAAACCATAGCTGATTTTGCAAATACCCATGGTTATAGCAGCAATGTGAACGCTAAAAAACTAGTATGAACAGAGAACATTCAAAATTATAAATTAAGAACATTCATAAACATGAGAGCTAGCACAGTCAAGAAAGGTTAAAGAAGAACATCTAAGGAGAAAGAGAAACCTGAAAAGCAAGACAGTGCAGTGTTAGAGAAGAGCCTAAACAAGATATTTCAATTCAGCATTACAATTAAAGAGATGAATGTAATTTTGGTTTCACAAATGTGTAACATCGTGGTACTGTGGCAGCCAGCTCCAGCCCTGGGATTCATCAGGTACTTGGAATTACTAGAACGGTGTGCAAGACATGCACTGTAAGCATTTTACCTAGCCCAAGGAAAAGTGAAGTGATTTAGAGCAGTGGATGACAAGCAGCAGACTATGTTAAACGTGTTTCCACCAGTCTCCCTCCATCTACTACCTCCAACACTTGAAGCCAAAGGTAGACAGCAAAGCTGCCCAGGACAATGAAAAGTCAAGAAAAGATCACAAGAGTCCAAGGAAATAGCAGCTGAAGTTGAAAAGGAACCTGAAGGAAAAGGATGGAATAAAATAATGACAATAACCACCCCATTTAGCTGAATCCCAGCAGGCTCCTGCTGTCAGAGCCTGAGCTCCATACATATTCCTGGTTTTGGAGCCAACACCAACAAGAAGATACTATTTCCTTGAGACTCCAAGAAGCATGAAAGAGGAAAGCCTCAGAAAGTGCGTGCTTTGATCATCTTGCTGAAAAGCACTAATGGTACGGCAAAAAGGAGTCCAGGAAAGCAGTAGCAGGGAACGAGAAAGTAGCAACTATTGACAGAGGGGTTCCCGCCAATTGTGTATATTGTACAATTCTGCCATAGGCAGCTGGAAAACAGCAAGGGAGATGGAAGACAACAGAAAATACATTGGTGTAAGGCAATGAAAGCGAAGTTGAAAAGGAGAAAACAGGGTCTCTTTCTACAGTGAAGCCTTACACTAATCTCTTGCATTTCTACCATGCTCCTCATCACTTGGATTCCTGAAATTTTACCAACTTTCACGCAGAACTGTTCCTCAGCAAGCTTGGTATGAGTAGTTAGTGCTATATCGGAGACAGTAAGAGTTGTGGCAGGGTACAAGTACTTTAGCAGGAACCACGTGGCCTTGCAAAGTTGCAGCTGAGCTGCACTAGGACTGGAAGACTCTAATGTGTGCCTTCACAACCCTAAAGGCTTTTGAACTGTGAATTAATGTAACTACTTTTTCCTCCTTCCCCGCCCTGCATAACAAGAAGTTTACTGGATGGTATTGCATTAAGAAGCTGGTGCTAGCAGCAGTGGGGGAAGGAGAACAGAGCAGAAACGTCTGCTGAACCTGCAGCCTTCAGCATACAGAAAACAAGGAGTTGGACATATTTTAATATTTACCTAAGACAGATGGAAATGTAAGAACAACCAGATTTTTCTTTTCAAATTCTGCATTGGAAAGAAGTGAAATGGTGCTTAAAAATAAAACTGAAAATAAAAAAACACCACTCTTACCCGTGTTAAAAACAGTCTGTTTTTCCTTGTTTCACCTGCAATAACCTGCTAAAGTTAGATGTTGACGACAGCCTGCGCACAGGAAAAAACCTCACGAGCATACTAAAGTTACAACTAAATTCAGCTTTCAAGAACTCAAATATGAAAAAGGAACGTCACATAACCATAACAGAAGACAGCACCTTCTCTAAAAGGAAAATAGCCCAACAATTATATTTCTTAAAGAGGAGAATCTCAGAGATTTCTATCACTACCTACAGCTATTTACAGTATTTTGAAGATGTTTTTATTGAATTGGGGAGATTGAGAAATCATTCTTGAATTTACAAAGCTTACGTTTCAAAAATTACATATAAATATTTATATATTTAAATCACAGTAATTTGATGAAGAAAAAAACGACAAATGCTGTTTTAAAGATTAGTACTTCTGAAAACCTGTACGGAATCTCGCATTGCTTCTGTATGCTTATTCCAAGACAGCTAAGAAGTCAGACAACAACGAGAAACCCAGTCATCTACATTTGGATTTTAGTATGCAAGTACACAGTATGAAGTCAAATCAAAACCTACAGAATCACAAGACTTTATTCAAAAAAGAACCACTTCAAACACAGAAGCCTTTCCATTGATAAAATGAAGTAATGGAGATGAAGAGCAGATTTATTCCTTTGTTCTCATCTCTGTAAGCCTGTGTTTTTCAGGTTTGGGGCTTTTTTTTTTTTGGGGGGTGTGTGTGTGTGTTGTTTTTTTGTTTTGTTTGGTTTGGTTTTTTTTTTTTCTTTTTTGTTTGTTTTTTTAAATTTATTACTGTGAGTTATGGAAATCAAAATACCTCTGAGGATGACTTGAAGGAAGCCAGTATTATTGGAAGCATGTAACAGTGATAACTCTGAACCTGGAGACAAACTGCCCCACCCCCAACCTGCACTTGCACTACTTTTACTATTAGCCGGTGTTCCAAGGCAAATTGCTCTTTACAGCCTTTGTAAGCACCTAACTTTGGTTTAGTGCTTTCTGCTATGACCTTCTTTGAAGAAGAAAACTTCTCCTTCTTGGTCAAGGTTTTAGGTTGTCCTCTAAGCACGGGGATTTTGTAAACTCAGAGATACAAACTGAGATGTTAGCCAATGACCTTTCTGAAAGCAAAGAAAAATTTATTTGAAATGCAGTAATTACGTAAAATAACACACACAAAAATAAGTTTAGGCTCTGCACAGGCTATCTAAATAAATTAAATTGTATGAAATGTGACAAAAGTATTTAAGCCTGTTAGCTATGTCAGTGTGAATATTGTCATGTATTGCATCCAAAAGCAGACAACGTTTTTGCTGAGCTGCTACTGTTGACAAGCTGCCTTTTCAGATTTTGCTACCAATTATGTATGCACTTCTAGACCACGGGAGCTCAATATCTTTCATATGGAATATCCATTTTGTTAATGCTAAAAAAAACCCACAACATGCAAAAAACCCCATGCCTGCAGTTTCATTGTGTGCATATTTTTTATTGCTTTTCTTGACAAAGAGGAAAGGACTTACCTAATCCAGACACAAAGTGCGTAACTTTGTAACTTAATGGGATATCAGTCCTCAATCCCACTTCGAATTAACTATTTCCTTGAGAAAAATCAAGGAATTTGAAAAACCCCTGTAACACACAGAGCCACATTATCAAAAGCATTTGATGACTTGGGTTCCCAGCAGTTTTTGTGCTGAAGTCAGCTTGGAGGAAATTCTAAATAGACATGCTGAATTTTCTTGTATCTCCTTTAGAAGGATGAAGTTCCTGGATGAGAGTTAGAATATATGAGGGTAAAATTATACTGACACAGCTGAACAAGGCACTTGAAAGAAAAATGTGTTCCCTCTGTAAATGCAAGATGTTTCAATTAGGTGAGGTCTCCTTATTTCTTTGGACCTGTGGCATGTGACAACAGTTGCTACCTGCCTGAGGCACAGCTGAATCAGAGGATTTGTTCCAAAAAAGCACATCAGACATCTGTTCAACTGCATGGGAGGTAGAGCAGTGGAACACCTGGAGCTAAAAGTCTTCAAAAATTCTTGCAACTTTTAGCAATGTCCAGAACACTAAAATCCTGAGTCCACAGTTCTACAACGGAGTTGCAGCATTTGCACTAGGAGAAAGGATAAACACATGGGGCCTGGGGAAGAAATCACTCAGTTTGTACAAAGACAGTCAGAAAACAGCATTTCCAAGAACACAGAGACAGTGGTACACTCCACAACAAGAGCCAAAGGCAGAGTTACCTTGGGGGTTGTTTGAGACTAACAAGTGAACCCTTCCAAGAATTTGTACTACAAGAATCACAGGCTTTTGCTCAAAACATGCCACTACACCTATCCGCTCTGCCACCCAAGCCCTGGGAAACTGTCTACCTGAAACCCTTTTAGCAAGTCTTTCTTATACGCTTTTTGTAATATGTTTGATGTGTAAACAGTTGGTACCAAAGGGGTTGGGTCCTGCCCACCAAGCCAGATAAGCAGCGTGACTGGAGCTAAGTGAGAGCTAGGAATTCAGTTCTGCCTGTCTCTCCTCATGTTAATACAAGAGTTAGTATGATATGTGAAATTTAGACGGGGGGTAAGGAGAAAATCCCAAAGGGAATCCCAGCTTTGGCTTGCTAACTCTATTTTAATCACGAAGAATACGCTTCAAGGAAATCCAAGCAACAAGTACATTAATCTTTACACAAGAACGCTTTAACTAAAACAAAGCTGTGCTTTGAAAAACAAAATCCTAAAAACCATCTTGTTTATATTCTCACCAGGGACAGAAGCATAGCAAGAACAAAAATCGTGACAGACTACAACCCCGCTGTGCACTACACAATAGCCCCGTATACTACAATAATAAACTAAATGAAAAAAATCAACAAAATGCATAATCCAGCTATTTCCTGCAGAAATTATTTAACACTTCTATCAGTAAAACTGCCACTATCATTCTGTCCCTCTCATTTCCCCGTTTCATACGTGTCCCAATTCCCTATGTGCACTGGTCAAACCTAACAAATTACTAATTCCCACAATAAATAATTTCTACAATTAATCACGTAAGAAACATTTCTTCAAACTAAAAGAAATAAAGATTATTTAAAAAACCCCAAAACAAAAAAAACCCCAAGAAGTGTAAGTGCTTGGTATTTATTAATCAAGAGTTTGAAGAATTCTACCTAAGTTCTTGGATTGTTTTGTTCACAATGGTGTTTCTCTCCCACTAAATTATACAGCCTATTCTTCAGAGCAGCCTTCCATTTTACAGGCTCCTTCACAAAAATGTACTTGATGTTTAAAAAAAACCCCAAAATACAGAGGCTTATCACATCAGAAATAGTAATTCTTAGTGGTGAGATACAAGACAAAACACAAGTGAAGTCTGTTACAGTTCATGTCAAAGATATGAAGTTGACATTAACTGAAGAAGGTAGAGACCGTGACTCTCTTCTGATACTGATGGCTGAGAATGCAGAGCAACGCTTAAGATAACAATCCTCCCCACTCCCCTCCTCAAGACATGGAAACATGCAATACTTTATCTCAAAGTTAAAGCTAGGCATGTGTCTACACATAACATACACACATACAAATACTGGATTTTATATGAACTCCAGAATGGTATTTCATAGCACTTATTTCTACATACAGACTCATTTCCCCCCAACCCACAAATGCACAGAAGGGCGGTGGTGGTGGCAGGGATCTGTTTCCTATATTGACACCTCAAGGCACTCCACTTGATAGAAAAGAGGATTAAAGGCACACTACACTGCTAAGGTTGGATAGCATGGCAGAGCTACATGTGATAATTACACAACAGACTCGTCTCGCCCCTCTCTCCTTTGCCGACGCCACATCTGATAACTGAGCAGTGCCATGGCCCTGTTCTGGCTCCACCACCTTGCATTCCTGACACCCGCAAGCAGACCTGCGCGACAGCAGAGTGCTGCAGCGCACAGGGAGGGGAATGCTGGATAGAGAATGAATGTTTCTGATTACCAATCATTTCCACTGCAAGACAAAATAAAAAAATATTAAAAAAATGCAGTTGTACAACCCCATTTATGAGAAAAGTGACGTACACAGGCCAGCATATGAAGTTGCCTAAAAGGATGTGTGCTATTTGTTCCATTCCGCAGAAAGTATGCTCTCTCTATATATGCTTTTCAGGTTATAATGGTTAATTAGTCATCACTTCCATTTGAGAGTCACAGATTTGGCACAAAATTTAGAATCTGGCATTTTTATTTAACCTCCAAACTGCTGCACTCTGGCTGAAAAACAAGGCAAACAAGTCTTAAAAGCAGCAGAGGAATCCAGTCCCGGCCACACCCTGCCATCGCCAGGCCTGCCTGCGGCCAGGCCAGCGTTACAAAACCCAGCCAGCTACGTGGGATATCCCAACGCATGAAGCCAGACAGAACAAAAAAATTAAAATACTCAAGCTCTTCTGGAGAGCGAAGAGCGTTGCGTGCTCAACATCACCAGCAGCCTGCCGAGGCCAACGCCACATTCGACGCTTCTTAAATTTCGACTTGGAGGATGCGTGGTGTTGGGTTGACGGTTGGACTTGATGGTCTTAGAGGTCTTTTCCAACCTTAACGATTCTACGCACCACGTGCCGTAACGTTGGGCGAGAAGGGAAATTAATGGAAAAACGCAGCTGGCAGCGCGACGAGCACGTTGCCTTAGTTTGGGGCGAGAGCCTGGCCCGGCCGGGCAGGCAGGGACCCGCGGGGGCACCTACCGCCCGGCGGGCTTCTGCAGCGACGGGGCAGGGGGGAGGTGGGAGGGGGGCTTCCCCCCACACCGTGCCCGCCCCGGCGGCCGGCCGGACAGACGGCCGGACAGACAGCCGCGAGCCCGGCCGCCCGGCAGGCGGAGGAGAAGGCGGCGGGCAGGGCAGGGCAGGGCGGAGCGGAGCGGGCCGCCCCTCAGCGGGGGAAGCCCGAGCGGCGGCTGAGGAGGGCGGGAGCCCCCCGCCGCGCTTCCCCCGGCCGCCCCCCGCGGGGATACTCACTCCTGCCCGGACCGGGACGTCCCCGCTGCGCTGCGCTGCGCTGCGCTCCGCCTCACCTCGCCTCGCCTCACCACCGCCGCACTGGGCCGCGCCGGGGCGGGGCGGGGCGGCCCCGCCGGGCCGCGCACCTGCCCCAGGTGAGGCGGGTGGGGCCGAGGCGGCCGCCAACCGCCTGCCCGCCTGCCGCCCCCGCCTCCCCCGCCCCGCCCCCCCGCCCCCCCAGTGCATACACTCGTGCTCGCCAGAGTTTCACGTTTCGCCTCTTTTTTTCTCAAATCAGGCAAAAAACGTAGCCGGCTGTAACGGCCGGTGCCGTAAAGCGAGGCGCGGGCGGCGCGACAGGCGGGAAGGTCCCCTCCCCGGGTGGCTGTCCGGCGGGCCCCGAGCGAAGATGGCGGCGGGGGAGGTGAAGTCGGTGCTGTTCGTGTGCCTGGGTGAGCGGGGCGAGGCGGGTCGCATCGGGTCCACTCCCCTCTCCTCCTCCTCCTCCTCCTCCCGCCGCTCTTCGGGCGGGGGCGGCGAAGGGAGCGCGGCGAGGCGGGGGGCGCTGCCGGGGGAGCGGTCCCGCCCGGCGGGGCTGCGGTGGGCCTGCCCCGGCCCCGGTCCCCGCTCCGGCTCCGCGGGAGTCCGCCTTCGCGGGGGGGCCGGGGTCGTGGCTGAGGAGGGAGGCCTAAAGCAGCATCCCGTGTCCTTCCCGTTTGTCTCTGTCGTAGGCCGAGTGATCAGGAGGAAACACCGCATGAAATCCAGTATTGGTAAAGGCCAGGGTTACGTGTGAGGAAGAGCGGCTCCTAAATACGCATAAACCAACCTGAGCTCGGGTCTAACTACTGCTGCTCAAGGGCAGCGCTGATCGGTGGTTGAGAGTAGCTTTCTGAAACGGGCTGCTCGGTGCTAAGCTTCTGGGACAGCAAGGAGGGAGCAGAGAGCACCCCCAGCAAGTGTCCCACGGGAGCAGAGACACACCCCCACCCCCCAGCAAGTGTCCCACGGCTGCAGCGGTACCTCCTGGGTGCCCTTTGCAGTTCTGAGCTCCTGATATGGAAAAGGGAGAGAAAACGGTGACAGGAATGACTGGAGTTAATGGATCAGTCCCTGTAAGAAGAGGGGAAATACAACAGGACTTTTAGGAATAAGTAAGAAAAAGAACTTGGTGGAGGGTGGAGATGGTTTTGATCTATGAAATTATGGCCATCATGAGAAGGAGTGAGAAGAATAAGACTTTTTTGAAGGGCTACTTAAATGAAGAACTAGGAAACTATTTTTTTTTTTTTAAAGATATTCTGTGTGTTTAAGCTGTGAATCTCATGTCATGAGAAGTCATGGAAACAGAAGTATAAATGAGATCAAAAAAGGTTTGGATGCTTTCCTGAAGCTCAAGGCGCTTGATAACTGATAAACAAGATGATCTTCCACATCTTCACAACCAACAAATTGCTAACCTGACTACATGGATTACAGAGCCGTGGCCCATTTTGTACATGCTTTCTCTAAACATCTCTGACCTAGGAGGGCTTTTAACATTATCTGCTTCCTAGCCCTTGTAATCTTACCTATGTGCTGAGAGTTGATCCCTGTGAATCCCTGGCATTTTGCCAGGTTTTTTACAAAACCATTGGTTAATATGGTTTGATTTTTTTTTCTCTCCTGTCTGCTTTCCTGTTGTAGTAGGAGAAATGTGGCTTAATTGAATAGCAAAACAAGAGTTTAGTGTTGTGGAATATGTTCTGATGTTTACCTTACAGTAAATCAGCCCCTAATAATAATTTAGGGAAAACATTCTTTAGTAAGGGATTATCAGCTGCTGTATGTTTGGGAGCCAGTGGCCTAGACAAACATTTTTGTATAGAAACACCTAATTAATATGCATCCTTCTTTCCAAACACTGTTTTCTAAAGCGAGTAATAATCTTCACAAAGTGATTCATGTGTATCTATGGGTCTCTAAGCCCATGATGGTGATTTGCACTGTAACAAGTTCCTAATGCAGTTGAGTGTCTGAGGAACAGTTATTAGTGGAAGATAATGTAGTAATTTCGCTGTGGAGTGATATTATTAATATTAAGCTTGAGGAAAGGGTGAACAAGTCAGGACCAATGTTAATGGGATCGATTTTTTTTTAAACAAATGTTGTAAATACCTTTTAAATTTCCTCTTCTATGTTACTGGGTTATAAAAAAATAACCATAGTGGTATGTGGCACGTGACATAAAATCTAATTGACATGACAAGGACTGCTTTTTTCCAGTCAAATAGGTACTCTTTTCAGTTAAGTTTTGAAGGCAACTAGTTTCTTCTTCCTGCTTTAAGTTGGCTTAATTTTTTTTTCGTTAGTCTTGAAGAGTGATACTTATGCCTTAATAGATTTTTCCTCCTAAATTTTATTAGAAATAGTACCTATGGTTATTGCTGAAAAGAGTACAGAACAGATTTATAGCAATGCATTTATCTCTAGTATCCTCTGCTGGTTAATGAAGCACATTAATTCAGAAGTTTGACATATTCAGTGAGAGCTGATCCCTGAAAGTACAAGCCTTCATGAAGAATGACATTTTATTTCTACATTATTTTGAAACAAACCTATTACTGAAATACCTATTGACTGTGTTTTTTTGTTGGTAATGACATAAGCAGATATTCATTACACAACAGAATACAATCTAGTTAATGTGCATAACTACGTTAATGATAAGAGTTCCTCATCACTGAGAAGTAAATGAAACACCCAGCAACATATGTAATTACAGTATTTAAAAAGGCACTGGAAAAGAATTTTTTTTCATTTAAGGCAAAGAAATAATTAAAACTGGAGGTGAACCATAATGCAGTTTGCTCTTTTTACACCTAAGTAGCTCATCCAATTAATTTGAGCTCCAGAAATGACTTTAATATGATGCTGTGCTACATAAGTCAGCCTCTTTCTCTCTGATGACTTGTCCACTCTAACATAACAAGCTGTATGGGCATTTTAGACCAGGCACTGGCTTACTGATCTCCTCCATGTGTGGGGGAACAGTTGTAAGTCAGGTGAACAGTAAGCAAAGTGGTTTTGGCTCAGTCCTCAGAAAATTGATGCTTGTTGTGAACCACTGAATGTGAGTATTGCCATCAGAGGTCTAGACTGCATAAAATCATTTCTAAAACGACAATTTATTGGGCATGAGGAAATGGGGTTATAGTTACAGAAAGATTTGAATTTCCTAGTTCAGTTGTCACAGTCCATTATATGCATTTACATATAGCCAAATACAAGGTTTCGTGGGACAAAATGCCATTTATAGCCATAGAAAAGCAAAAGTTGGATAAGATATTGAAGAAGTCATGGAAGACAGCTGCTGTAATAAGGGTTCTTAGCAAGCTGACAAAAAGAAATGATGCCATTTTTTGGATAAAGAAGAAAATGTTAGATAAATATAAGGAAAATACCTTTCTTGTGTGCAGCACTGGTAAGATAGCTATAAGAATACAATGTCTTATTTAATCTGTGTTTCAGAATGTTGCAGAAGTAATAGAGAGTTGAAAGTATGGTTGTAAAAGCGATCTTGGAATTGGAAAATAAGATTGAGATGTATGCTTAAAAATGTTAAGAGTCTGGTTGTTGTAAGTAGGTGCTTATGTGTTGAAAACTTTTATTTTTACTGGAGAACCTTTAGGTTGCTGAGAAAGGCATAATGCTCCAGTAGTTGATAACTCAGTATAATTAATCTTGCTGCAGGGAAAGATTTTTAAAACGTGAACATTCAGCTAATTAGCTGATGGTTTGACTACCATGAATCCTGGCAAGTCACATTGCTGTTGACATTGGTTATATTGACTAAACCTTGACTGGCTAGGGACTTTGAAACCTAGTGCTCCTGTGAACATCCCCATTTAGGTATCTTGAGCCAAAATTGAGTTCTGCTTAGATACATATACACACGCACATATGCTAATATTTGACTTCTGAGATAAATCCCACAGTGTCTTGGTAGTGAGGGGATGTATGGAAGTTAGATGATGCCATTTAGGTAGCTATATACTTAGGGGTTTCAGATAAAGAGTATTCAAGTATTCAATGAAATTGACTGTGAATGGAAAGGCCAGGGAATCTGGACTAAAATCAGAACCTTGAACGGTTCCTTACAAAGCTAATTGAATGTTGAGTGTGACAAGATAGACTTAACTGGAAAGAATTAGGAATCATGGTGAAGTTCAGACAGGAATTTGAGTACAAAACAGAATAGAGTGAGTAGTAAGTTTTAAACACTTGCTTATGAAGGGGACCTGATGGATGATGCAAATGATACTGGGAAGCAATATTACAGTCACTCAGATGAACTGACCATGCATGGAAAGATAAGTACAGTTAAAAGCAGGTTTTTAAACATGAGAGAATGAAAGCTAATAAAACTTGTGTTAAAACAACAGACAGAAAAACAAAGGAAGAAGAGAAAAGCATGTTTGCTTTTGGGGTAGGTCTCAAAGAGTTAGAGAGCTGAATAAGGAACAAGGAAGACAGAAAAATGATTGATAGAATAAAAGATTAGATCAGCAGTACCTAGAGATGAGCTATGGACCTGAGCATGAAATGGATTCCAGTTGTCTTTCCTGTCAGTAGAAGCAATGCTTCCATTTCTGTACAGGAATGGGTCAAAGATTAATGCAGAGACTGGAGGAAGCACTCAAAAAATTAAGCATTGGCTTGGAGAACCATCAGTGGAGTCCTTGACCCTAGAAAGTGAGTAAGAAAGCATGACTTCATAAAAGTGATCAACAAATGGTTCCAGTACTGATTCTGTGATTGAAATTCAAGTCTCTTATCCTTGAATCATTGTATTTGGAGACGTTTGTAGGATTTATTTCAATGGGCAGACTCTGTCTGGGTATCTTGGGTGCTAGTTTTCTATGACTGAAAATGTCACTACAGCTTAAAGAGCTTGCAATTTAAAAAATGAGGGGAGAAGATGGAGACTCAGAGAACTCTAATGCTGTTACCTTCTACATAAAAAGAACATGATCAGATCTGTCAGAAATATAACAAAGGAGAAAGGAACACCAGAGGAGGATAGGTAGCAAAGCTAAGGTGTAGATAACATTTAAATAGAAAACTGTTCAAGTCCAAGGAGGAAAGTGAAGATCCCCTATGAATCTTTTTGTGAGATTTCCCCCTTCATTCCCCAAATGTGGTTGTAAATCCATAACTTAGGAAACACTGTGCATCTGTGAGGAACCTCAACAAAGCCTGGAAAGACAGATGGGGGATGTGAAATTGCATATGAAATTGATAGGAATTATAGTGGGAAAGGGATGATGACTGAAAAACAAGGATTGAAGTTTGCATGTGTCTATGAGATAAGATAGGGCTTTACATTAATGATGAGATGAACGACAACAGTCGCAAGGAGTAGCACAGGTAAACAGAGTTAGTTAGGATGAACATAATATTGTAGAGTATGCAGAAAAAAGAGCTTCTATTAAGTCAGTTCTGAGATTTTGTCCGTAGTTCTGAAGAAAAGATTTGAATGGTGACTGCAGTTCTGTAGTAGCCTTCTGTGATGGCATGACTGGCTGGGTAGATGAAGGGAGAGCAGTGGATGTTGTTTACCTTGACTTCAGCAAGGATTTTGACACTGTCTTCCATAACATCCTCATAGATAAGCTTAAGAAGTGTGGGTTAGATGAGTGGACAATAAGGTGGATAGAGAACTGGCTGAACGGCAGAGCTCAGAGGGTCGTGATGAGCGGTGCAGAGTCTGGTTGGAGGCCTGTAAATAGTGGTGTTCCTGACGGGTCTGTGCTGGGTCCAGTCCTGTTCAATATATTCATCAATGACCTGGACGAAGGGATACCGTGTACCCTCAGCAAGTTCGCTGATGATACCAAGCTGGGAGGAGTGGCTGATACACCAGAAGGCTGTGCTGCCATTCATTGAGACCTGGACAGGCTGGAGAGCTGGGCCGAGGGGAACCTCATGAAATTCAGCAAAAGCAAGTGTAAGGTCCTGCACCTGGGGAGGAACAACCCCATGCACCGGTACAGGTTGGGGGCTGACCTGCTGGAAAGCAGCTCTGCTGAGAAGGACCTTGGAGTGCTGGAGGACAGCAAGTTGACCATGAGCCAGCACTGTGCCCTTGTGGCCAAGAAGGCCAATGGTATCCTGGGGTGCATTAAAAGGAGTGTGGCCAGCAGGTTGAGGGAGGTTATCCTCCCCCTCTACTCTGCCCTAGTGAGGCCACATTTGGAGTACTGTGTCCAGTTTTGGGCTCCCCAGTTCAAAAACGACAGGGAACTGCTCAAGCAAGTCCAGCGGAGAGCTACCAAGATGATCAGGGGACTGGAGCATCTCTCTTATGAGGAAAGGCTGAGAGACCTGGGTTTGTTCAGCCTGGAGAAGAGAAGACTGAGGGGGGATCTTATTAATGCTTGTAAATATCTGAAGGGTGGGTGTCAAGAGGATGGGGCCAGACTCTTTTCAGAGGTGCCCAACGACAGGACAAGGGGCAATCGGCATAAGTTGGAGCACAGGAAGTTCCACCTAAACATGAGAAAAAACTTCTTTACTGTGAGGGTGGCAGAGCAGTGGAACAGGCTGCCCAGAGAGGTGGTGGAGTCTCCTTCTCTGGAAATATTCAAAACCCTCCTGGACGCAGTCCTGTGCACCCTGCTCTAGGTGTGCCTGCTCAAGCAGGGGGGTTGGACAAGGTGATCTCCAGAGGTCCCTTCCCACCCCTACCATTCTGTGATTCTGTAATAGTGTTAATACCTCTGGTAACATCTGGAATGTGTCATCATGGAAGACATTAATTTTTAAGTCACAGACTAGGTTACATGTTTGTTTCAAAAAGAATGTAACTGCAGTTTCTAGTTATTGCTGGAAGTGGTAGTTAATATATTTAATCAGTCAGTGGTCATGGTCCCACTGATGATGATATGATATCATCAAAGATTATATTTATGGCATTTATTTTAAGTAGTGGGCAGGTTATAGAAGTTTGAAAATTCAGAACAAGTCATTCAATCCAGGTAAAGTGGAAGGTTAAACTAATAGAAAAAGCCATGAAGGATTTATTTCAGAAGTGCCATTTTGAAATTCTGGGAGCTAGTTAACGAATTAGTAGGACCAATAATATTAATCATTGCTTCTAATTGAAATTTTGAGTGTAGTAATGAAGCTTACTGTTTATGCAGAGTTGCATCGTATCATTCATATAGAGGAAAAATGTTGTACAGGAAGAAGTGGATGGTGTCAACAGCTGGTGTAATGGAAACAGAATTTAATAGTTTAGAAAGAAGACTTAAAGGTCACTTATTTGAAACAACAGAGAAAGAGAGGGAATGAACAGACTAGAAGTAGGGGATTATGATCGCAAATTTGATACTCATGGAGGAGTCAAATTGATTGTAGATGTTATCTCTGATTATTTTCAACAGAGCTAAGTAAATATTTCAGACTTATTTTTCTTTTATAAAACAAATTGGTAAAAATTTTTCCTGCAGTGTACTCTGGGGTTTTATTTGTCAGTATTCAAGAAAAATAAATTCAGATTAGAACAAGGGCAGAGTTGGCTTAACTGGAGTGATTGGATAAGGGTCAGTTATTTTCATGAAGAGACTGAGAGCTTGGTTAGTTTAGTTTAGCACAGCTATGCTTGACAAGCGTTCTGTATCTGCTGAAGGAAAGAAGGGTTTTTAAGATAGTGATGTTTACCAAGATCAGATGAGCATAGACTTCCAAGAATAAATATTAAGTGGGAATTGGAAGGTTTCTGGCTACCACAGGAAATTAGTATCTGGAATAGCCTTTTAAGGTAGGTGATGCTTTTTAAAGAGAGCTTGATGTTGCTGTAAGAGAAGTTGTGCTGTATACGCCTGCAATATCAAACCATCGGGCTCATTTATTAGGAAGGTTCTTTTCTGTCTAACGTTGTGTTACCATGTTCCCTCTGTTTCCTATTAAAATTATTTTGTTTAATGCTTAACTCACTCAATTAAAAAAGTGAGTTAAACTTACTAAAAATAAATTTATTTTTTAATTTATTACCATATTCTTTAATATTTTTATAATTAATAAGTACTAACGTGTTTTCTGACTTACTTTATAAATAAAACCAACTTTTTCCTCCTTTATTTTTCTTGCAAGACCGATTCAGTTTCTCTGCTTGGAATAAACTAGTTCAAACAAAGGAAATAGTATGCTTTCTCCTGGAAGAAGATCTACTGCCATCAAAATTCACTTAATGTTTCAGCAAGATCAATTTCTCAATGGTTAGCCAGTTCCTTTTGCCCATTTAGTGATTTGATGTTCTCTAAATCTTTGACAAAAAATTTGTATTACTTCAGTGATTACTTCCCACTTTGTTTTGTTTTAATATTTGGCATGATTGACAGCAAGCTATTAAATGCCCAGATCATAGCAGCATCTTTCTCTTTAGCAGTGAAGTATCTACCTTGATATTTTGTTTGAAAATACAGGCATGAAAATGAGGCTAAGTGCCTGATCTGAAAATTTGGTTATGCTGCTGGAAATTTAGCTTTGCTCATGGGCATTTCATTTTTTTGCTGCTGGAGATTTGGAAAGAATTTAACCAGTAGTAGAAGAGTGATTTATTTAAAGGTATAGAAATGAGTGTTGCCATTTGTGATACTTTACATTTATCTGCTCAAAAGTCAGAGATGAGCAAAGTCATACATTCTCTTTGATGGAAAGTGAAGAATCGTTTGTATGATTTATTGTGCATCTGAGTGACATATCAAGTACTATGAATATCCATCTAGTTACTCATAATTTCTGAAAGATGAAAAGGTAGAAAGAGTTCAAGTAATAGTTGGATAGACTTTTTATTGTTATTGAGACATTTCATTCTTTTTCAAAGAATATGTATTTTTGCATGCACATTTGAGAGGTCCACCTCAGATGGTTAACTTAATTACAGCATCAGCAGTGGAGCAAAAATGCTGTAGAGTCATTATTTTAACTGGGTACTTATTTAATTGTTGAAATAGGCTCTTATTGAAAGTAAGGTCAGATCAAGTGGCTAGTGCAATTGGAGGCCATTGAAAGGGAAGACTGATTACATATTTATATAATTAAGTACATTAACTGTTTGTTGGTTGATTGACAGCTCTTCAGCTTTGCCATCAGTTGCATTTTGTTCCTAATTCTCCATGTTTTGCACCAAAAAGAATTTGGAAAATTTCTTTTCCTGAGATGTTTTTAGAGCTTGTGTAATTGATTTCTTTTGGGGGGGTTTGGAATCGACATCTGGAAGCTGCTCTTGACGAGGGTTCAGTTTGACCTGCAGTGACTTCACTTCAGTGGTCAGGAGCATTTCTACTACAGATTGTTCAGCCATTTCACTACGTTGGTTCTGCAGTGGTGGTGGCTGTGTTTTGGAATTGTCCAAAAGTTTTTGTTAACAGGTAGGTAGAAATGTAAATACTTCAGGCAAATATTCATGATTCTCCAGTAAAGAATTAGTTGAAATTTGCCAGTGTGTAAGAAGATTTCAAGATAAAGATGATTTGCTGCCGCTTAAATTCCATAATTTTGCCTGGTCTTCTGTGATCACAGATTCTTTATGGAGGAGAAGAAAAGAGGAATATGCTTACACAATGCTCCTTCTATTTATTTTAATAAGTTGTATCTTGTCTTATAATAATATGCATTTCAAGAGACTGATGGATAGTACAGAGTCATAGAATGGTTTGGGTGGAAGGGACCTTCAAAGATCATCTAGTTCAACCCCCATGCAGTGAGCAGGGACATCTTCAACTAGATCAGGTTGCTCAAAGCCCCGTCCAGCCTGACCTTGAACACTTCCAGGGATAGGGCATCCCTAACTTCTCTGGGCAACTTGTTCCAGTGTCTCACCACCTTCATCAAAAAAGAATTTCTTCCTTAGGTCCAATATAAATCTGCCTTCTTTCATTTGAAAACCATTGGCCCTTGTCCTGTCACTATAGCCTCCTTTAAATATGGAACGGCCACAATGAGATCTTCCTGGTCCTTCTCTTTTCCAGGCTGAACAACCCCAGTTCTCACTCAGAGGTGTTCCAGCCATCTGACCATTTTTGTGGCCCTCCTCTGGACCCGCTCTAAAAGGTCCATATCTTTCCTGTGCTGAGGGCTCCGGAGCTGGACACAGGACTCCAGGTGGGGTCTCACCACAGCGGAGTAGAGGGGCAGAATCACCTCCCTCAACCTGCTGGCCACGCTTCTTTTGATACAGCCCAGGATTCAATTGGCTTTCTGGGCTGCAAGTGCGCATTGCTGGCTCATATCCCGTTTTTTCACCCACTGGTATCCACAAGCCCTCCTCTGCACAGCTGCTTTAAATCCCTTCATCCCCCAGACTGTATTGATACTGGAGATTGCCCCAGTCCAGGTGCTGGACTCTGGGTTTCCACGCTTGTAGAATCTCTTGGGTTACAATAACATAAGCAAACCACATTCTACCCAAGTAAATAAAAATCTTTAATCTGATCTGTGCTGACAAATCCACACAGTTATTGATTTTTTGTTTTTTAAACATCTGATATTTCACTTTAATCTCCTGTTTCTATAGGAAACATTTGTCGCTCTCCAATAGCTGAAGCAGTTTTTAGAAAACTTGTAACGGATGAAAAAGTTGAAAATAAGGTAAGCTATTCATTTCTGTTCCTGCCTAAGAAATAACTGTCTCATAGCCAGTTAGTAGAAATATAAGCAGTGAAAAAGGAAACATAAAAATATAAATTTGTTTTTCTGTAGTGGAGGATAGACAGTGCAGCGACATCTGCTTATGAAATAGGAAGCCCTCCTGACTATCGAGGACAGTCTTGCATGAAGAAGCATGGCATTACCATGAATCATATTGCCAGGCAGGTACTGTACTTTAGTTTTCTTTAAATATGTGTATGTATTTGTTTTGTTGTTACAGTGGATGACAGACAGTGCTGCAGTTTCAGACTGGAACGTGGGGCGCTCCCCAGATGCAAGGGCTTTAAGCTGTCTAAGAAATCATGGCATTGAGACAGCACATAGAGCACGGCAGGTAGAAGAGAGTATATTTTCTTTCTTATTCATACCCATGCTTTGTTTAGCCCTAACCATTACGATCACAGAAGTCATTTGACCAATGCATGGTTAAGCATCAAGTAATGAATATTATGTGCAGTTTTTCAAAGGACTCCAAAGTGGTCTAACTCTTCTAGTTGAGATGAGTGAGTTTCTTGTTATTAAACTTCATTGGAAGTATAACTAGGAAGCATTGGAGCAGTTTCTGCATTACAGAAAAATCCTGCCTTCAAATGTTTAGTATTTTGGGCATTTTTCTGAAACTTGTTTTAATACTTTTTAAAAGTTGACTTACTCTAGTAATCTGTGATGCTTCTTTCAGCAAGGAATTATATCACAAAAAGCTTCTGCTCTTGCATGAAGCTCTTTTAAAAAAAATTAGAATCCTAAACCCCAAGGTTAGCAGCACAGTTGGTGGTAACTTCAGAGGAAAACGTACCCTTGAAGCATTCTTAAGTCAAAGACAGGTTTGTCACTTAGTAAAATCCTCTAAGTTTTACCAAAACTCATCTCAGTTTTCATTAACAGAAGAATATGTATTTCCATGCTGCATTCCAGAGAGATTGGAAATGTGTTTGTATCTATTTAAATTATTCAGACACTCAAATAAATGCACATAACTTACTTCAGTTAGCTATTCTTTGGATATAAGATATTCCTTTAGGGCTTGACCTTCACTTAGCTCAAGTTTATGCCACTGGTTCTTGTACTAACAAAAAGATCAAGTAGTCTTGTTATTATCTTCCATTTCTGTTCCCTTCAGAATTTTACTAGACCTTACTGAGGTCATACTTACTTTCTTCATTTTCAAAGACTACATGTTTAGTTTTTTAACTTTTTAAAATAAATTCCCTCAATTAGTCAATTGCCCTCTGCTGACCTTTCCTGATGCTAATCTGTGTTATATAATAAGACAAACAGGACTGAGCACAACATTGTTTAGATTTTCAATGTTTTACTATTAGAATAATTGCTAGAAAAAATCTGTTGTGATCTTTTCCTGTTACACGTTCTGGATTTACTATTTATCAGTGCTTGCAAACAGCATTGTTTATCACCATACAGGCTAAATGGTACTCAAACTAATCAGTCAGTATTTCAGTCACAGTAGTGTAACATGTTTGTATTCTTAAAAGATAAGCCTTGGAAACTTGAGAACTGTTTTTGGGTATTACTGGAGTGGTTTATGAGTGGTTAAACTAAAGCAAAGCATCCAAAACCAGTTGATCCTCTGCCTTGAAACAAATCTGTGTATCCTCCTTTGGCAGAGGGGGAATGAAAACTAATGAAGACATTTGCTTATACATTCTGGCAAATGAAGAGATCTTTAAAGCAGAAGAGCCTCAAATGTTACATGTACAGGGAGAGGAAATTAACAAGAATGAGACAATAAAATGAAAGACTAACAGGATGAAAGTTTGGTTAAAATATCCCAGTACAAGCAGTTTCTTTTATAAAGAAAATTTTCAAATCCCTGAACTACAGGTAACTGTTCATTTTGCACTGACGTTAACTAGGTAACTCCAATATTCTATTTAAAACTTCTGCCAAATGGTCTCTGCTGATTCTCTAAACTGTGTGGACCTGATATGGTCTTGCAGTACTTCTGAAAAGAGAGGGACTCAACCATGTAGAATAGGGCTGTTCAGAGTGGTCAGGTTAGTAGAAGTGGAAGGGTATTTGTATTTACTATTAGAGACAAACTCAAGGATAGAATTTTGTGTATGACTTGTTTCAGAACAGATTAAGAAAGATTTAATACAGAAGCTGCAGAAATAGGAGGAATTTGTCTTCTGTTCCCTTCGAACTGCTGTCATAAGATGAGTACCTCATGCAATTATCCTCTTCACTTCTGTGGAAAACTGTTACCCACCCAGTGAAAGGCACTTTCTTTCATGTAATTTTGTGCATAATTATGATAATCATGGATTCTATCTTTTTTTATTCAAAACTGACATAAATGCTACAAGAATGATTTATGTAAGAGAGAATGTTAAATTGGTTACATCCTACCATCGTATACTGTGATCATTTCAGTGAATTTTAAGTGAAAAATGAAGAATAAAAATAAATGTATATATTTTTATATAAAATAATGTTTGTTAACATTATAGTTGATGGTAGGTTGCTGTATGTTTATGCATCCATTGAAATTCTTAAGTTCTTACCTTTCTGTTTTGTGCATGAAGACTATTAATCAGTTTCACTTTTATTCATGCTGAGGCCAAAATTGATTTCTGTATGACTCATACTGTGCATTTGCCTTAAATATGAAATTGAGATTAGAGGAAGGTTGTATTAAACACTGTTTCACAACTGGATAAATTTGAGGACTACAGCATCTCTTCATTTTTTAGGCAGAGAAAAGAGATTTCCCTTCTGTAAACAAAGGGAAATGTTTAACAAATAAATTGGAATAATGATGTGTTTCTCCATTGATGGTCTTTACATTAAAAAAATGCATATAACCATTATTAAAGTTGTTGTCTTTGTAGTTCCACCCAATGTTGACTACTTGAGCTCTCCACTACTCAAAACGTACATAAATTTTTATGTCCTCAATTTCTTCCCCCAAAATACTAGTTTTCGTATTTTTGAGGAATATCTTCAGTTCACTGGAGTTTGTGTAATTAAGGTTTATGTATCTGATATTACTGTAGGGCTTAAGAGCACAAATCAACCAGTAATCTTGTTTTTAGGGCTGCATTTGTGTCTGCATTAGTGCTGGTTCATAGGATAATAACTGTCAAGTTGTCAAGTATACCGAGAGTGTGGGAAGTGTGGCAGGTGTGTTTTTCCTTTTCACTGTTTTTTATTTTATTCCTACATATGTCTGTACTACAAAGAAATCTATGCCCACGTATTTTCACAGGGGCCAGTGTTTAGCTGTGTAGAGCAACCAGAAGCAGCTTGTAGAGGTACTGCTTAGAGTTGCCAGGAAAACAGAGCTATTTCCACTGCAAAAATATTTTCATAGGTCAAAGGCACTGCATGAATACAGCAAATATTTTTACAGTGGAAATAAACAAGTCTGCATTAGTTTTCACCATTAACCCTTTCTTTTCGAATGTTCTCCCCTCCCCGCACCTCACCCCTCCAATTCTCCTTGCGTGGAATGTTTCATTTATGGCCTTAGTCTGGTGGTAATCTCTATAGGTCTTTTCTTACTCCTTGTTATGCGAGCTTAATCAGTATCTATTTGCTGTTTACACAAAAAATAAGTGAGTTTTTTGCCATCTAAAATGTTTTTTTGAATATGTAAATAGTTTTTACAAGTTGTGTTTTGCCGTTTTGTCTGTTTACTTGTTTACTTGCTTCTTTAGCCCGTCTTTCCAGAGACGTCTGCCAGAAAAACCTGTACTGAACAAACTTTCCAAGTTTCTTGGTTATGATACTACACATAGGACTATGCATGAAATGCAGTCTTAATGGGAACTCACTTAGATTTTATTCCATTTATCCATCCTCACTATGGACGTTTGGTTCAGGTATCTTACACCAGCATAGTGTGCATTGTGGGGTCTGGGAAGATTTACCCTCAGCTAAGGCTTAAATGTAAACTAACATATAATTATACTGGTAAAAATCTACAGCCATCCTTATTGCAATACAGGTAATATTGGTACTTAAGTTAGTGGTTTATCTGCAGTGTTTGCCTACCCAACTCTGAACTCAGATCTCTAAATTTAATTAAAATTCATGTTTAGGAGTCAGTAAGCTATGGGAAAGAAAAAGAACGGATGGTATGATGGTAGGAAGATGTACAACAGAGCCCAGATTTTTTCACATCATATCATAAATTTTGTGAACTTACATGGCCTAAAATACTGTGAATGCATTCGTTTTTAAGAGATTGTAACCCATGCCATGGTACTTCAGCTTTGAATTTTACTTGGTACCTTCTTCTGTGTAGTGACAAATTTCTAGATTGAAAGTATGGCAACTGATTCCAAGTTACCTACATTTCTGTTTTCCTATCAGGAAAGTAATTTGTCTGCATTCTTATTGTGTGGTTTCTAAGGCTGGAAACCTGCTTTAGGTTTTAGTAATTGGAAAGCATTAGAAATGTCACTTGTAATGATGTTTCTAAGTTGATGCATGAGAAGTTTATAAAAAAGAAGTATTGGTAAAATAGCTAAGTTGGAGGTTTTTTTGTGGGAAATCTGGCAGAAATGGGTAAATAATCATGGCAGAGTATATTTAAAATGCCTTAAATTATTGTAAAAGTTGATGAAGGTACACAATTTTATTCTTCCCACCTGTGTGTCTTTTAATAAATCAGAACTATAAAATCTGAAAATACTTTTTTTCCCCTTTTTATGAATCACTCATGGTTTGTAGGCTAAAGCATGTATTTTTAATTCTAGGTTACTAAAGATGATTTCCAGACCTTTGATTATATACTGTGTATGGATGAGAGCAATCTAAGGTAATGTATGAAGAAATGGAGCAAATTCATATGGATTAGTTGTATTTATGTCTCATAAGTCACTTTGAAGACATATGTCACATTTTACTGCTTAGCTGGTCTTGGGGTTTTTTTGGGTTTTGGGGTTTTTTTGTATGTGTGTGTGAATGATATCCTAATAGATGGATTCTTTACTTATAATATGTTTAATGAGATAGAATTCAGTGGATTATTGGTGTGATACACGACACTCAGGGATTAAGGACATGGAAGTTTAGTATAGTTTGTGCTACAGATGTGCAGCGGATGCCTGTATAGTTAAGAATGAAGACGTACTGTCTTCTGATCGAAGTGATCTGTTTTCCTAATTGCATGGGATCTAAAAGACACTGTGGAAACTTGGAAGGGGTTAAATATGGTGTGGGTTTTTCTTCTTTCTTTTTTAATAGAAGTAGAGTGAGCTCTGAAATAAGTAAGGTTGTTAGCTGGGGGAAATCTTGTTTGTTACTGTTAGCCATGTTCTCATTAAGTGCGTCTTTGAGACAATTTATGCTTAGGAAAGATCTGCTGAAGTAGCTACCTAGTGTGAAAATTTGGATATCATTAGCAAAATTTCTACTTAATTGCATATGTATTGATGATTGGGGTTAGGGGGCTGAGCTTCAATAAAATACAAGTGTCAAAGTGCTTGTAAGGACTGTTGCAAAGTTAGTTTAAAAAGAAACAAAACAAAACACCACAACAAGCAACACTGATCTAATCCTTCAAATTTGTCACTGACTTTTATAACTAATAAGCTCAGCTGTTTAACTGTTAAATTCTTTCAAAATTATCAGATGAAAGCTGGCATGTTATGCCATGGATGATCTATGCTGTAATATTAATTAATCAATTAGAATCATAGAATGGTTTGGGTTGGAAGGGACCTTTGACGGTCATCCAGTCCAACCCCCCCTGCAATGAGCAGGGACATCTTCAATTAGAACAGGTTGCTCAGAGCCCCGTCCAACCTGACCTTGAATGTTTCCAGGGACTGGGCATCTACCACCTCTCTGGGCAACCTGTTCCAATGTTTCACCACCCTCATTGTAAAAAAATGTCATCCTTATATCTAGTCTGAATCTACCCTCTTCTGGTTTAAATCCATTACCCCTTGTCCTATCACAACAGGCCCTGCTAAAATGTTTGTCCACCATCTTTCTTATAAGCCCCCTTTAAGTACTGAAAGGGTGCAGTAAGGTCTCCCTGGAGCCTTCTGTTCTCCATGCTGAACAACCCCAGCTCTCTCAGCCTGTCCTCATGGCAGAGGTGTTCCATCCCTTAGACCATTTTTGTGGCCCTCCTCTGGACCCACTCCAACAGTTCCATGTCATTCCTGTGCTGAGGGCTCCAGCGCTGGATGCAGTACTCCAGCTGGGGTCTCACCAGAGCAGAGTGGCAGAATCACCTCCCTCGACCTGCTGGCCACGCTTCTTTTGATGCAGCCCAGGATACGGTTGGCCTTCTGGGCTGCACACACACGTTGCTGGCTCATGTCCAGCTTTTCATCCACCAGTACCCCCAAGTCCTTCTCTGCAGGGCTGCTCTCAATCCCTTCATCCCCCAGCCTGTATTGATACCGGGGGTTGCCCCAACCCAGGTGCAGGACTTTGCACTTGGCCTTCTTGAACCTCATGAGGTTCACATGGGCCCACTTCTTGAGCTTGTCCGGGGTCCCTCTGGATGGCATCCTGTCCCTCAGGCGTGTCAACCACAACACTCAGCTTGGTGTCATCTTCAGACTTGCTGAGGGTGCACTTGATCCCACTGTCTGTGTCACTGATGAAAATACTAAACAGTACTGGTCCCAGTATGGACCCCTGAGGGACACCACTTGTCACTGATCTCCACCTGGACATCAAGCCATTGACCACTACCCTCTGGATGTGACCATCCAACCACTTCCTCATCCACTGAACAGTCCACCCATCAAATCCATATCTCTCCAATTTTGACAGAAGGATGTTATGGGGGACTGTGTCAAAGGCCTTACAGAAGTCCAGACAGATGACATCCATAGCTCTTCCCTTGTCACTGATGTAGTCACTCCATCATAGAAGGCCACTAAGTTGGTCAGGCAGGACTTGCCCTTGGGGAAGCCATGCTGGCTGTCTCGAATCACCTCCCTGTCCTCCATGTGCCTCAGCATAGCTTCTAGGAGGCTTCCATGATCGTCCCAGGCACAGAGGTGAGGCTGACAGGGCGGTAGTTCCCAGGGTCCTCCTTTCTACCCTTTTTAAAAATGGGTGCAATGTCTCCCTTTTTCCAGTCCCCAGGGACTTCACCTGACTGCCATGACTTTTCAACTATCATGGAGAGCGGCTCAGCAACCACATCAGCCAATTCCCTCAGGACTCTGGGATGCATCTCATCAGGTCCCACAGACTTGTGTATGTTCAGGTTCCTCAGGTGGTCACGAACCTGATCTTCTCTTACAGTGGCAGGGACTTTGCTCCCCCTCTTGTGGTCCATCCACTCGGGAGGAGTGGGAAGAGAGGGTGCCAATGAAGACCGAGGCAAAAAAGTTGTTGAGTACCTCAGCCTTCTCCTCGTCCATTGTTACCAGTTTGCCAGTCTTGCTCATCAGGGAGGGTATGTTTTCTTTGACCTTCCTTTTCTGACTGACATACCTGTAGAAGCCCTTCTTAATATTCTTTGCATCCCTTGCCAAGTTCAGCTCCAGCCATGCCTTGGCATTCCTGACCCCATCCCTACACAACCAGGCAGCATCCCTATACTCTTCCCAGGATACCTGTCCCTCCTTCCACTGCCTGTGCATTTCCTTCTTGCCCTTGAGTTTGACCAGCAGGTCTCAATTCAGCCATGCCAGTTTCTTGCCTTCCTTTCCTGATTTCTTACACCTGGGGACTGAGAGGTCTTAAGCTCTATGGAAAGCATCACTAAAGATCTGCCAGCTCTGTTCTGCTCCGTTGTCCCTGAGAGCAGTTTCCTAGGGGGTTCCATTGACTAATTCCTTGAACAGCTGGAATTTGTTTTCCTAAAATTCAGGGTCCTGACTTTACTCTTTGCCTGGCCCATATCCCTCAGGACTGCAAACTCTGCCAGTGCATGATCACTGCAGCCTAGGCTGTCTCCGATCTTGACGTCACTGATTAGCTTGGTTGTGTTGGTGACCAACAGGTCCAGTGTTGCATCCCCTCTGGTAGGGCTGTCTATGACCTGGCTTAAGACGTTATCCTCAGTGCATTCCAGGAATCTCCTGGATTGCCTACAGCTTGCCATGCTACTTTTCCAGCAGATGTTGGGGTGGTTGAAGTCACCCAGCAGGATGAGAGCCTGGGAGCGCAATGCCTCCCGTAGCTGGAATAAGACGACTTTGTCAATAGGCTCCCCTTGACTGGATGGCCTGTAGTAGACACCAACCGCAAGGTTCCCTGTGTTGCCTCAGTCTCTAATTCTTACCTTTCAAGCTTTCAACTTGTTCATGGCTATTCTTCAGAGGCAGCTCTTCAGACCCTATCCATTTCTTGATGTAGAAGGCAACGCCTCCACCCTCCTTCCTTGCCTGTCCCTTCTGAACAGCCTGTAGCCATCGAGAGCCACACTACAGTCATGTGATTCAGCCCACCAAGTTTCAGTAATGGCAACGAGGTCACAGCTTTCTAGCAGCACGGTGGCTTCCAACTCCTCCTGTTTATTGCCCATGCTGCATGCATTGGTGTCGAGGCACTTCAGCTGGGCTGTCGGCTGTGTCACCTTCTTAGAGGAACCTCAGGAGCCCCTGGCTTATCTCTGTGAGACTTCAAGTGTGCTGCAGTGTAGCAGCACATCTCAGAGCAAGAGGCTGAGGGCCCTCACTAGCACCCTGTCCCTCTAACCTTGGCATGTCATCTCACAGCTTGTCACGGGCAAGCCTGATACTGTCCCCTTCCCCCTTAACTTACTGTTACAAAGTTCTGTTAAGCCTTAGGTCGAATGCCTGACTGCTTGTTTATGCTGTGAATTAAGTTTATGTATATGTCCTCCGTACTCAAATAAAAAAAAACCCACACAACAAAAAACAAATGAAAATAAGCAGCGGCATAGAAAATCCACAGAATTGAGTGAGTCCAGATGCATATTATTTTCCTGTGTTCCCTAGAAACAGTCATGAGGATCTCATGCTGATGCCAAAAAGTTCTGAAGAAAAATTAATGGGAAAATTTTATTTTCTCTTTTACAGGGATCTGAAAAGGAAAAGCAACCAAGTTAAAGACTGCAAGGCCAAAATTGAACTACTTGGAACTTACGATCCACAGAAACAACTTATCATTGAAGATCCATACTATGTATGTGTAAGAAATTATTTGGGTGGCTTGATTAAAAATGGTGTACATATAGTATATAATCTTTCAAGATCCCACAGTTGACATGTGACGTATAATCTGATGTTATACAAAGTCGAGTGTAAACATTTTTTTTAAATGACTTAACAAAACAATGTAAGTTATTGGAATAGGAAGGGAAAACATGTCTTTATGCTCATAACAATTATTTAAATTTAAATAATGCAGTGCACCTATATTTTCAATATTGGGTGAAGCCCTGGTTGGTCAGCCTCGTTGCAAAGAGGATGTAATCAGGAAAGATAGAGACAAAGTCATGGACAGAGGTGGTCAAAGAAGTTGAATAATATCAGCCAAGAGCAACCAGTTAGATTAAGATTCTTCAGTTTAGGAAAGAGAAGTGGATGAAGATGCAGAAGAATTCTCCAAAATCTTGATATCATGGGAAAAGGTGAATAAGGAATTGCTGTTCTTTACCCAAGAAGTAGAGAATATCACCTGGCATTACTGGGAAGTGGGTTCAAAACAGAAAGAGGTGGGTGGTTTTTTTTTTTCTGCGCAGTGCTTCATTAAACTCTGAAACTCAGCATGACAGGTTATGGTGAATGTAAAGAAAGAAGGAAAAGGCTTATAGGGGCTCAAAAAGTGAATGGAAAAAATATGTGAAGGAAAGTTCATACAGGACTGTTGAGTACAAAGTCATAGTCTTTGGCTGTGGAAATTCCTGAGCTGCAGGTAGTTCAAAATAGGAAGAAATATGCAAAAACTATCACCAAATATTTGTACTGTTCTTATTCTTCCCTAATGTCAGTTATTTGCCATTACTGATGGTGGGAAACTACTTTGCAAAAATTTTTTGTTTGAGCCAGAATTGCTATTCTTACGTTCTTTTTCCTCTGTTTTTTTCTAGGGGAATGAAAAGGACTTTGAAACTGTTTATGAGCAGTGTGTTAGATGCTGTAAAGCATTTTTGGAGAAGTCTCATTAATGCTTCAAGATTTTATTTCTAAAAGAAAATAATTAGCTTCTGAAATATGTACCGTTTACTTGATGGGTGTATTTGAATTGTAAAATTATGCCTCAGTACGTTCAAAATGTGTTCATTTTAATTTTATATTTTCACTATTCTGTCATCTAATTAAAAATATAGAAAAGTTTTAATTGGATTAGATCAACCGTTTTGTCACACATCAATGTAATAATAAAGTATATGATTCAGAATAAATCTATCTGTAAACTCTTGCAGTGCTTTTTCACAAGCACTGCAAAAGTAACGTCTTGCTTCTTTATGTGGTGTACTAACTAAACTGAGCTCTTCTCATTGTGCCCTTAGTGAGTTAACTTAAATCAACTTTCAGTGGGAGTCCACGAGGTAATAGTTCATGTATGGTAACCTAGGCATGCCATCCTGGCATCACTAGACAGCCTTTGGACTGAAGCTGTTTTGTCTTGAGCCTGCTAGACTAAAAGAACTGCCTGCCACCAGACAGACATTGCTCTTAGCATTATTTCAAAGCTTAAGCAAGCAAAACCTCTGTGTATCACTAGGATCCTGTGAAAATGAGTTTTATACTGGTTTAAATGCTCAGTTAGTCAAAGAAAAAATAATTTTTGTTCTAGTAGGTTTTTTTTACTAATTAAGATGAACTCAGTTCAGAAGTAGTGATTGATGTTTATAGGACTAGCCAGAGAAGGCTAGTCTTCCTTTGGTCTTGTAATTCCTAGCACACCGATACAAGTATGTGTAACATAGCATTTACTTTGAGGACAAAACAGGTCAGCTTAAAAGCCTAAATGTGAAATGTATGTTTTGTATCTCATAGTAGTAAAATACTCAAATCCATGTACTGTAATCAATGAGAAATTTGTCATAATCCTGGATCCTATGTGGGTATCAGACAGTATTTTCAGATTTACTCAGGAGAAGGGATAGCCTGTCAAAAGTGTTCTCTGAGAGTGTAGTTCAACCTGAAGACGGGCCATCTGTAATAGAATGCAAAGTTAACAGAAGGCCAATAAGTAGAAAGTTCTGCTCTGGGACAAAAACTGAATGCTTTGTAAAAATCCGTGTCTGTTTGTCTGAACATCACCTTTCATTTCTGCCTTAGAAATGGAAATGTACTGCGATCAGTAATGTAACGATACCGTGATAATTATCCTATTTTGAATAATACCAACATTGGTATTACCACATTTTCTGTAAAACTGGATCTGTAAAACTTTATTTATTTAGCCTTGGTTTTGCCTCTGCTTTCCAAACTAGTAGAGCAGCCTGTGTATTTATCACCCACTCTTCTGGGAGAGGGATGCATTTCGATAGAGGAGCCTGTTATTCCTGGGGAAAGTGATCACTGAAAGCAAATACAAAATATGTGCTTCTCCCTTACTAAATACAGCCACTTTCTAGGATGGGATTTTGTACTTCTGCCTCTTTTTTCTGTCTTCTTCTAAAGAGCTAAATGCTGAAGGCTCTTAAGTGTGAATTTCAAGAATCCCAGCTCCTAGCTATTTCTCAGGGTGGGGAGGGGTGTGTTTGGTTTTGTTTTTATATTTTGTGGTTTGAATTGAGGATAAAATGGAAGCTAAATGCCAATATTAGGATAAAAGTACCTGAGTTTCATCTACAGATCACATAAAAAAATTCTTCATGTTTGAGCCATTTTATTATGACAGCTGGATTTAATATCTGATTTAAGGAAGAAAGGGAGATGTGTATCAAGGCTTCCTGAGAAAATTTCACTGACTCAAAAGTTTAATGATACTGAAATGATTTATTGGACATTTACTGATTATATCGCCTTGTGGTATCATGGATAGACTGCAGATTTTTTTTTGGGAAAAAAAAAACCCAGCCAACTGTTTGTCATAAAAAAAGATTCGAATTTATAATGCTGTAGAGACTTGGAGCATTCTTGTGGTCTGGGCATTTTGGAGGACTGGAACACACAGATCTGCCCGTCCTCACAAATCCATAGACAGTGTCCAAATTACTGGACTTCTCTGAGGTGGGTGTACCTTTCTTTCTTACTCTACCAAACTCTTACTGGAAAGAGGTTCAAGTGTGGATAAATGATAGTAGCTACTGCAAGATAGCTGGTTTATCAAATTCTGGATTCAGTGAACAGAGAGCAAACTGAGGACATCTTAATACCAAACACTTTATTACGTACGCTTGTTATTTACAGTATTTACATATTGCACGTTCGCTGGAATGTTTTATACATTTATTATATAAAGTAAATTAATGGCAGCTTGTGTTTGTGTAGAAAATCCATGCTCCACTGTCCCAAAAAATAAGTCTGCTTGGAATTACGTTCCTGTTTGTCATGCAATTTGTACTCCTAGGGTACAATGTGACCCCGATGCAAGTCTGTTTTAACCAAACTTTTAAAAAATTGCATAAGCATGAAGGATATCAAGTGACCACAACTACTGTGGAGCAGATCTTTAGTAGTTCTAGATATACAAACAAACATTCCTTAAAATTGTAGAATTAAGCAACAGAACATCAATTTTCTTGGTGAAATATTTGTGTTTATATAATTTTTGGCAGCATTACACATCAGTTGTAAAGTGTGTTTTTAAGTATGGAGCATCAAGTACTACTGGCAGTTATGCTACTGTAAAGAATGTCAATCTGCAAACCGTTGACGACATACAAAATGCATGTTAAAAGAATTATGGGAAGTAGTCTGTCAATCTGCAAAAATAAATCTCTTGTTCACAATGGAATATGTTATAAAGGTAATAAGTTCTATTTCCCTGTTGGTTTCCAAGGCACTTCTCTTGGTTCTTGGTGTTTCTTTTCTTGGTAACAACATCTGGTGGATTAAAAGAAAGAAGAAAATTGTGTTTCATCATTTTTATACTCGCATACATGTGTTTAAGAATGTATTTATTATACTGAAAATAGTAAATAGAACTGGAGAATTCAGTAATAACTTTGGAAAAATCCAGTAGTGCATTTCTGATTTAGCTCAGTTCAGTCTGTATCAGCCTGACCGCTAAATTACTGTTTTGTTTGTTAACCAAGGCTGAAATTTTTGGAAATTGTCCCATTTTGTGGTGGTTCACTTTAGGTAGAATTGTATTTTTCAACTCTGTGTACCTATTCAAAATGTCCTCATAGGTATGTTTAGCGTGTTCCTATGAGTGCAGCTGTGAAGTCAAAACGTGCATAAACCTCAAGGACAATATTAACAGATTGCAAATATCTGTCTTAATGTCTTGGTGTCAAGAAGCTGTTGATACAATGTCCAGTAATATAATATGTCAAGGTAAGGTTGGAAGGATCTAGGAAGGATTTGATGTTTCATTGGGCCCATCTGTGAAGAAACTTGGACTCATATAATCAAGAGACAAGTAGAAGTAACCTTCTGATATTTGGTTGTATAAATATAGTCCCTGGGACCTGCAAACACTGAGGAAACACAAACTGAGTAGGAGCTGCACTGGTTCCATTTGCTGCCCGTTCTATTAACTCTTCCCAGAGTAGTTTCTTGGAATGAAATCAAAACTGTTCCTGTGACACTGGTATCAAAATCACCGACAGGAAGTTACAGGTTTCCACATTGCTTATGTACATATCTAGAAATCCGTCCTCTCTCCAGTAACTTCTGAGTTTGTTTTCTGCAACCACATTTTCTAGACAGGTGACCACTGAATGCTGCAAATCTGTCTACCCAGTTTCATAGGTCTCTAAGACAACCTGTTAATGCCCTTATTTTGAAGTAGAAGATGCACTATGTCTTCTTAGTCAACAGGAACTGCACATGTGAAAGACACTGCTCTGACATGCAAACAGATTCAGCGGAAGCTTGTGCGTCTCATGGACACCAGAAGTCTACATCGGAGATAACCAGTGGGTTCTCTGATACTAGAGTTCTGCTGATGTAATTTTTCACAGTTAAAACTTTCATATTGTCTGTCTGCACATACGTATCTGTCTTTCCCATGATCAGGGTGAACTCTGATATTTTGAGTTTCTCTACATTTTCTACTGCTTAAGTATAATTTGTAATAGAATCATCTGAATGCAAGTCAGTCAGACTTGACATAATCCACTGGAAATCAAGCTATTGGTGCATACAGAAATACTTGTTAGTAGTATTTAAACATATTGAGTTTTGCAATTTTTTTAAAGCTATTAGGAAATGTAATATTACAGAAAAGCTTAATGTAATTTAGTTTTTTTCTGGTTTTGCAGATAGAACATACTTTTTTCTTTTAATGTCCTTCCTTAGAGGGGAAACTGACATAAATTTTCCTTTTCTTGCTTATTTTGTGTATGTATGCCCCTGCTATACCCTATTTAAGCTGTGATGTTGAAAAGTGATGTTTAACAACGTGCTTTTGGTCTGATCAGTGTGCGGTACAACTGACGAGTTAAACACTGAGAATTTAATAAATAGTTTTTTCATTACTGATAGCAATATGCAGCTCACTGAGGGTGAAAAACTGGAAGTGGATAGGATGCTCATTTGTCATCTCATCCACACCTGTCTATATACTTTTGTGTGGATATCTGATCAAAAGCTGTGGGTCTTGGATTCACAGTGCTCAGCTGAATTGCAGTTTTCTAAATCCCTGGCATTTTCAGAAACCTTGAAAAGGCCTCAGATTTTTAGCATTGATCAATCTGTTGTTGTACTATTTTATTTTGAAAAAAAAGAACACCCCCCTCAAAAACCAAAACACAAACCCAACCAGCAATATTAGCTGAAACCAACCAAACCATACAATTGATCCAATTTTAAAAAGCACAAATAAAAGATACTGTAAAGGCATATCACAGCTTTCCAAATTTGGTTCTAGTCATTACCTGTGCATGATGGTAGAGATACACTCTGTAAGGAAGAGCTAATCTATATAAGAGAAGAATTTAGTGGTTTAAATATCAATATAAACTTCAAAATACTGTGTCAGTAGGCTTTTGTAGCACAATGTCCATGTGCTAACATCAAAAATTCCTTCCCCAAGTGTGAACACCCAGGTGTAAGTCTGCTCTAATGTGAGCTTCAGATCAGAGATCCGTGCGTTGAAGATGATAAAGCTCTTAATGTTACATCTGGTGCTAGCCACAGAGATCCCCTAGTAAGAAAACTCAGAATTGCCTCTTAATAAAGTTGGAGTATGCCACTCTAGCAACCATGTACGCTGGCTGGCTACTTCATTCAAAGCAACAGTTCTGATAAAAGTCTTAAATTAGTTACCTTGGGAACTACTTCCTGTCACCAAGCAGAGATGATTGAACACGTTGTGGAAAGTTGTATATGATGGATCAAGCTATACTTTCTAGAAAAAAAGGCTCTTCCCTCACTGAATAACATGCAAACCCCACATCTTAATTCCACCTTCACTTCTTTTATGAAATGAAAGTGACGTTTCTGGAGTGCACTTGATGTTAGACTCAATAAGAAACTGTGAGAAAGCAAGCAATTAAGGGCTGCTGTTTCCATTGTTAGAAAACACTTTAAACAAAACTTAAGTTAAAGCCCAAATATTATATTGGTTTAAGAATAGTTAGAAAAAAATGGATATATAATATAGTGTACATGAATGGGATATTTACTATAGTATTTCAGTTTTCTCTTTATGTATTTAAAGTATCCAAGTTTATTTTGTATTTTTAGCTTTTTTAACATATGTTATTAGTATGGTCAATACATCTTGAGGCGTTTACACATATTTTTCTGAGTTCCAAAGGAAATTTCAGTTATCAGTGTACTTTAGCTTATTAGGAATTTTGTAAAGAATCTTTGATCTTCGTAAGTGTATATATTTATTCTTGCCCTATCATGTACTTCAAGCAAAAAATACCACTTCTATTGCTTTTCCTTTAAATATTGTTAATTTTACCTGCTTCTCTAGGAAACAAGCAAGCGGTAGATTTTTTTCATACACGTTTTATAGTTTATAAAGCTCATTTTCTCTGCTCATCCTGAGATTCCTACTACTTGCACTAGTCTTGTATTTATTAGTGTAAAATTGTTTGTGTCACTCATTTTGTTCATTTGAAATAACTAGAAATTTAAAAAAGTTAAAAAATACATAAATACTTGTCAGTACAGTAATTAGAAGAAATCTTCAAAGCAGAAGTATGTAATATTTGTGATATTGCAGTCCTTAGTCCTTAAACTACTCCTTATGGTTCAAGGAGGTTTTAAGCATACATTATGAGATCAGTGTTGGTGTCTAGCAAACGCTATAAAGAACAGGTAATGGAAAGGGGAGGGCACCAACAGTAGCACCTGCAGTTTTCAAACAAAAGCAGTAAAATCTGTATGACTGTAGCCAAAGTGGCTACACTGACAGGCAAACGCTGTCCAAGAGGCCAGCTTTTCTTTTTGAAATTCATCACCATCTGCCACAGGAAATCGCAAGATCTTAATTGGGAACTTTAGGTGGAGACTTCAGGAGTCTTGTTCCTGACATCTCTTACCTGCCGCAGATATGGACAACATAATGGTTGTTGGATGTATCTGCGTGGGGTGGAGCAAACCAAGCATGGAGCATGGGAACTATGAGGAAACTGAGAGAAAAATGAAACTGAAGGACAGAACAAAAAAGAATAGCAAGGACAGGACTCTAGCATAGCTGTGTTGAACACGAGAAGGAGAAGGTGTTACAGAATAAAACTAGTCAGAGATGGTGCTGGTGGCAACCAGGGAACACGGCCTGGGTTGCTGATTGGAGAAAAAAAAAAAGGACTACTGAGTGATGTGCTAATACAAATATGCTGCTCTGGCTTCACTCATGCATTCTCAACAAGTAAAAGGGCTGTTACTGGGCCGCTGCACTGCTTATATCTGTGGGACAGGCAAAGTGTGAGTATACGCTCTAAAAAAAGAGTAGAGCCCAGTTACATATATGTAGGAGAAAGGAGAAAAAGTGAAGGCTCTGTAAGTTGCATCACATACACCCGCCCCCACTTAGGTACGTACTGGGATAGTAGTAATAGATGCCTAATTCCTGTTTTCGCATCTTATTTTCTTGTTTGATCTTAGCACCGAGTTTCAATGTCTTGTGTGCTTTAAAGCTATAGTAGTCCAAAATGCATTTTAAGTACAAATAAAAAACAAATATATTTTTTTTTTTCTTCCCCCCAAATTGACCTCTAAACATGGACAGACGTCCATGGATCTGAAAAATGCACCAAAACTACTAGTTTTCCAAAGTATCAAAAAGCAGTAATTCATCTACAGCCCAGCGCACTCATAAGCCTCCAATGAAATGAAAATCAGCTACTGAGCAAAACAGGAAATCTAATTTGTTGGCAGAAAAAAAAAAGTAGGTGTGGATAATTAAGAATGTGTTATTTTACTAGTTTATAGGATTTTTAAAATATTTTTTAAACATATTTGTCATTACAATTAATAGAAATTGTGAATTTAGACCTTTGTGGAGTAGTATCACGTAAGAAAATTTTGTTACCTAATATTCAGCAGTTAGTCTGAGCTTTAGAACTGATACTAACTAGGAGCCTTATGGCAGAAACCAGAATGTTTACCTATTGCCAGACTATAAATAAGTACACCAGAGAGCCATCTTAAGTAAGAGAAGGCTTTGAATTTTTGTCTTGCTATGTGTAAGTGGTACTATGTTCAAAACTTTGCAACTTCTTGAAATGACCTTAGGCTATTGATAACTATACATTTTGTGGAGAAAAAGGATGGTTTGGTAAGTGGAAAAATACAGGAAGAACCCTTTTTTTTACAGTTCAGTCTGTGAAATGATGAAAACAAATAAAGCCTGCATTATACTCTTCTGTGAGAGGGGATGTCTTACCCACATAAATTGAACTGATGCAGTGCAAAAGGTTTGAGGAGGAAGGATGCTTAATTTTATGGAGACACCTGTGGATCTCGAGGCATATGTGGTAGAGCATAGCCTTCCTTTCTACTCACAGAGGCTGCTTAAGAGTACTGATATTAATGGTTTATGTCTGTGTGGAGAATAAGAGAAGTGGAGGCTTGTTACTCACGTTGAAACATGCCTCTAGTTGAGCACGGGAGTTGTTTGGCAAAATGAGATGGACTTTTATTAAACAGACTCCCAACATGAGATGTGAACAACTTTAGTTACTATTCCTTCATATTATGAGTTTGTGTTTATGTGATAGGATGTAAAGATACAGACAAAACTTTCTAAGGAAAGGGAGAAAGAATTCCCTACTCTGATGTATCTGCTTATTGCTATTGGTAATAACATTATTCACCTCTCTTTCAGGGGTGAATATCATTATAAAATAGCTAATTTGTTCCTTGCTTTCTGGATTTTACAACTGAAAAGTTGAATCCCTGGCATTTCTCCTAGTTAGATCAAAGGATTCACCTATTTGCTAACTTTTGTCCTAATACCATATGCAATTGTTTCCACAATTCCATCCCTGAACACACAGTGTATGAATAAGAGATTCCTCTCCATGGCTGCATGTTTCAAATTAAGACAATATGTAATTTAACAGTTATTGGACATTAGAAACATTCTGCGTTGAAGCTGGGCTAGTTTAGGTTTATTTTAGGAAGTCAGGCAGAAAATACTTAAAGAAATGTTGAGGAGTTTAGCGTAAAGTCAGGATGTTGAATTACACTTGCCACTGGAAAAGTCTTTTCCAATATCTAGCTGGAATCCTCTCTTGTTGCAAAGTTAAACAAATTATGTCTTATTTATCCATGCTGGATAGAGAGAATGGCTTGTAGCCACTTTTTTTTGAAATTGAATAGCTCCATCATGTTTTCCTGCAGTCGTCTTTTCTTTAGATTAAATAATCCCAATTCCTTTTAGCTGTTCTTGTAAATTGAGTTTTCTAGGTCTTTGGTCATCCATGTTGCTCTTCTTTGGACTCTTACAAGAAGCACACATATGTCTTTGTGTTGTCCTTAATTAAATACAGTATTCCAGCAACAGTGATTATTTCAGGTGTTTTATAAACAATTATTCTATTTATAAAATCCAGTATGTTGTTTGTCTTTTTTCAAGTGTGACATGGTTGACATGCTTAGTTTGTGATCCACTACAACCCCTATGTTTTCTGCAGAACTATCTGTCTAGCTATTCACAACTTGCCATGCATTTCTGCAGTTGATTACTCCTGCGTGACTTCATAATTCTGCTTTCCTTTAAATTTTATCCTGTTTTTAACTATTCAGCTCATTTTCCAAGATTATTTTCAATTTCAAGATTGTACTCTATCGTAGTTGCTTCTCCTACACTACTGTCATCCATAAATATAGTCTGTCACCCAAGTTGTTAATGAAAATATTGAACAATACCATACCCATAATGAAGCTGTGTGACTCTGCTCAATACCTTTTTCCAGTTCGACAGTGAAGTACTAATAACTTATTTGTATATTTTTCCAGCCATTTTTATATTTATCTTGATCACATTTCCCTAGCTTGCTTGTGAAAATGCCATGCAAAACAGTGTCAATGCTTTAAAAAAAGTAAACCAAGATGCTTAACTTTTACTTCATTTTCTCACTGACTCTCTCCACAAGACATGTATTTTGTCACAGAGTTAAAATATCTTGGTTTGAGAGCATCTGTTACTGACAAATCCATATGGGTTATTATTTATCCCTTTGTCAGAGGTCACATTTTTGTCTCAGGTAAAGGTTGAGGACAGAATGTAAATTAGTCCTTTTGTATTCTTATGTGTCAGTTTTCTAGAAATTCGGATCATTTGGATGTACTTTTTTGGTTGATTGGTTGGGTTTTATGTCCGTGCATGGTGAAATTCCCAAAGTATTTGTAGAATTACAGGTACATCTAGGCAAAAAGGGAGGGAATAAACCCATAGACATAAGAGGTGAACACAATGAAAATCCCAAGAAATGCGAGTAGCTTAAATTTAGCTTATCAGTGCTACTAATAATACATTTTCATTGAATTACTATAAAAGCACCTGCAACCTATCTGCATTTATAAAGCTTTCATGTGTATAGCTATGTATATATTAACTCATTCTGAAATGTACACCATAGATCTACAGCTGCACACATAAAAGGGCTGCCGCTGCCAATACAGGCAATTGTGTACTGAGTCAACTCTTGAAAAATAAGCTACAGCTGTTGTGTTTTGTTCTATAACAAATTCACTATCTGCTAACTGTATGCTGCTATGAATAATTCACAGCTGATGCACATGGACTTTTATATAATGACTTCCAGTAGGGGGTACCCTTTATTTATTGCCAATATTTGCCAGGTTAAGCCAGTTGCTTCAAGTACTCCGAAAGGGGAATACCATAGCCAAAGGACAATTGTTATTACACTCCCATGAATTTTCATGTATGAAACACAAAATCCACTGCTTTGCTATGCAGAAGAATGTCATCACTGCTATGAAAAAGCTTACCTTCATCCTTCCATGCACATTGGGCTTACTGCCAACCGAGTAAGAAGCCTGGCACATCTTTTATAGTCTGTCAGGAGAAAAGAGCATGAATAGATTACTAAAGTAACCAATTTTGCCTATAAAAATCAATAACGGTATGGTAATTACTGTTGTAGTAAAGTTCAATGAACACCTTAGTTTGCAACACTATAGAAATCAGCTCCTCAGTTTTAGAAATGGAGCACATAAAAGTCATGTAACTGAAAGCCATGTCTAACGGCACACGTAACTATGCAACTGACTTCTGCATACCTACTATCTATAAACAAATAGCATGAATGTGCTTGGAGGGTCTCCAAATGTATGCATGTATGAAAATTTATACATCTGTGTCTGTGCTTAAATGTGGGATCTAAACACATGGCTGTAGTATTTCCATGTGAGAGGAAGAATAAGTAGTGCTCATCCATCTTTGAAATCCAGCCCTCAGTGAGCAAGTCTATCAACTTAATATTAAGTAATGCAACTCCTCAACACATTTTCTTCCTGGAAAAACTGTTAAATTAGACAAATAACATCTCCTAGTCACAGGAATGTTAAGTCCAGCCTGTGTAGGTGACCACATCGTATAAATTCATTGATAACTGTATCGAGTTTCATCTTAAAACTAGTAAAATTGTTTTTTTCCACAGTAGTCCTATTGTTAGTAGTTCTTATTTTAGGTACCTTCTGCTTTTTGATGTATTCATAATAAGGCCGAACCAATGCAAAACTGAAAAATTAATCAAGAGATTTTTTTTTCTTTAACATGGCAAACTAAAAGCAAATTTTGTGAAAGCTGGTTATGGACAGACAGCAGAGTAAATTACTTTTTAGGTGCCAATGTTACTACGCTGAACAAAGTACTAGAAGGTAGGCCAACAAAATGCTTTTGTACTGGCTACCACCATGTTGCAGCATCATAGATGCTTTTAATTTCTTTGTTGTTTGGCCTCTACATAGAATTAACAGTATTAGCTGAAATCAGGATATTATCACAAAGTAACATCATGCTGTGCATGAAGAGTTAAAGCAGGTTATTTACCTCATTTGCCTAGAAGAAAGTTACTTTAAGGAGATGCTAGTCAGTCTAGTCCCGTGATTTTCGGTAGGCATTATTTCATTAATGAGTAACTACATCTAATGTTTCCTACTGATGCAATGTTAACAATCCCTCACTCACAGCATAGATGTGCTATAATTGCCATTCGTACAAATTATCCAGACATTATATGGGCAGGTATGTCACCTGTCAGGAGGAAAAGGCTAATTCAGGCTTTAAGACCAACTAGTTTTTAGCTTCACAGCTTGGAGTACTCATTAGTGGTGAGTCAAATGATGTCTGTGTTGTGATCCTTACGAAAAAGGTAGTATGAGCATTCGCTTGTTCAAAACAGACAAGACATGAACGACTTCCATCTCCACCCATGTAAACAGAATGTGATGTGGTTAGCCATTATCTATAAATCCTTATCTTTCCAAGGTATTCCTAATCTGAAGCCTTACAATAGGGAAAAAGTCTTCAATTCTTACCAAATATGCCTTTAAAATATATTGGGCTGAAATATTTATTAATATGTGAAACTTGGAATCTGTAACTCATTTCTATTCCCAGCTCTGCTACTGACCCAACTGGTTGACCTCAGACAAGTAAAATAAAGTGTGCTTCCATTCTGAAAAGGCTGTACTAAAATAGCATCTGCTTACTCAACAGGTCCACCTCAGTATGAATCTGGAGTCACATCTACTGACTGATAAATAACAATATTTAATTTTTTTTTTAAATTCTTTGTATTGCCAACACTGATATCATAAGCTGAATTTGCTTGTGTCCATCAGCACTTCTTTTTTTTTCAACTAAGCCAAAAGTTATACTTTTGTAATTCACTGAAGGGTTGCAAAGATTCCCTGTCAACATCACTGGTAGACGGGTAGCTGAACAGTCAAGATATAAAAAGTCTGTAAAATCTGTTCTACGTAAATATTCAATGAAAAGGAAATAGCCCCACCTGGATTTCTGGTCCTATCTTGAATTTGCAGCACTAGAAATGAAACATGAGAGTTTTTGCAAGAGTAGTCAGGTGTTCCTATGAAAAGCAAACACCTTTGGTTTGGAACCAGAGAGGCATATATATATCTGTACCTAAGGAAGCAGTGTTTACAGCCGTTCTACACAGTGTATTTGCAGTGAAGAAGTTGTGCTTCCATTTTCCTCACCGTAATGCTGATGCTGTTCTAGCAACGCTGTAAAGCGTACTTAGTACATTTTAGAGCACTCCAAAATCTTCATTGCAAGGAATGTATTCTAACATTGTATCACTACCGGTACCTCACAGAGCTATTCAATTTTAGAGTTTTCTGTTGTTTTATGAAAGTCTCCGGTTTTGGCACTTACACGCTGGGATGGTGCAGTCCCTTGTATTGTGATAAAGCCGATGAAAGTGTTTACTACATTTTGGGCTGAAGTAAAGCGGACCTGAAATATGAAGAAAAAATAAGTTATGAATCAGCACAGCTCACAGGAAGAGGAGCGCAGCTTATGGTATGTATGTGAAATGATGGATACCACTGCAAAATTAAAACATACCTGTTAAATGCTTTAAGAACTTGTCTTTCATCCTCAGATCCCTGGGAACTATTTCTGTTGAACAGAAAAAAAGAACAGTCACTCAGCTGTACTGGAGCTATGCTTGCCAAGCATAGTACGGGGAAAGGGAATAAACTCTGTCCAGCAAACATCACCACTATGTCTTGACATATGCACAGAGGTCAAAAGTCCTTTGCATACAGTAGGCCAAATTGGAAGCATTTCTTTTACATAAGAAGCCACTGTAAAATGCACTGTGAAACACACTGTGATGATGAAACAGGTAATGCCTGTTAGGTGTGCAGTCATTAATGATGATGACAGTTAACTAAAAGTCAGATTTTAGCTCTCTGTGAATTACATTATCATGTTTACCTAGATTGAAATTCTTCCAGAAATTTTAGTTCATGGTTGCTCAGAAATGGCATGTTCCGCTAGTGGTAAAGACCAAAGACCCAAAGATATATTCAAGTTTGGTTCAGTGTCTTCTAATTCTCTTATGCAAATGTATCCACTCTCTTGTAACAGGTATGTTTGTACAAGCACTGTTCTGCTGTAATCATGAGACTGGATTGATCTACTTACAGGAATCTTTTTTTTCCCCCCTCTAGCAGTAAATAAAATTCACAGGAAATGATCCCAAGCAAATTGCTCTCTTCTGGCTCCCTATGTTTGTGGTTTACCGCCTTGCGTTTTGTGTTCAGCAGATGGCAAAATGAAACTGGTTTACTGAAATCCATTTTAGCCCTAACCCTTGCTTATGCCTTCCTGATTTACAGCTATCTTTGATTGCTTTCCGTTACGAACTCTATGCTGATAGCTTAGTGCTGATTGTGTATGATACACTATATGGTGCTTTATTTATTTGACCATAAATGCCTGAGCAGCCTTTTTCATTCCCCTGGCACCTCTTATCAGATATAAAGCAGAGAGCATTTCCATCCAGATCTGATTCACTTGTGAGGTTAGACACTTCTCGAAAGTCATTCTTCATTTACTTCTAACTTTAGTCAGTGTAAGTAAAATTGACCTTATCATATTTGACCTAATTATGTCACGAAGAACATTAAAAACACACATGCTTCACTCAGAAATTTCCCGTGGGACAGGCTCACTGGGAAAGTGATGCCAAGACTGAAATGAAAGACTCTAAGCAGTAGTTCCTTTTCAGAGTTGCTGGGAATAACTCCATTATAATAACAGAATGAAAAACCCTGCTTAGGAGTCAGTGACACCACTACCAACTAATCTGCTCTGAAGCAGGTTTATTATATACATAGATAACTGTTCGGCACAAACCAGACGTTCTGCGCCAATATGCTGATGTAGGGTGGCCAGAAACTATGCCCGTGTTCCACGTTGAGATGCAGAGTTGTGCCCATTAAGGTTCCCTGCTTGGCCTGGCCTCTTTAACTTTTCAACATTTATAAAACAAAATGTTCTCACTATGCTGATCTTAAGTGGAACAAAATTGTCTTCCTTTGTATATTCATTAATCATCCAGATGGATAAGTAACATTTTCATGACAACCACCAACAAATGCAAATCATGAAGATATCTGAATATGAATGAGAATTAAGAAAACGTACAATGAAGCTTTATGAGATCAACGACGGCAAAATATATAGCATACTAGCAAAATGAAAGCCAGTTTGGAAAAAGGTGAGTAGACATCTGCTGGAAAATATTCAGAAAGTCGCTTTCAGGAGGAGGGGTAAGATGAGCAGCAGTAAGGCTGTAGGGAGTGTCAGTGAACAGTAAATTAGACATGGCAGCAGGAGAAGCCACATCAACTTTCAGCTGGATGCACAGAAGTACATCACAGAACTGAGCGGTAACTATCCATCACTATGTGGCGTGGTACGACTGCTTCCGGACCGCTCTGTACAACCCTGAATGGCTTACAAACAAACCTGGGCTTTCACTGGAGCTTAGAAAAGAGCCATTCAAATAAGTAGGAGGATGACTGCAGGCGTGTCCCAAAGTAGTCATAGCTTGTAACAGGGACAGAGGAGTACTCTGTGTCAGTTCCCCAGCATTTCAAAGGTGCTACCTCCAGAGTACAGAAGGGACTAACAAGCAGAGCAAAAAGTTTAATGAAGCTGAGCTGCAGGAAAGGCTTCTAGATGTGAGATCTGTAAGGACATACTACAGTCCTGCAGGGGAATTCTTGCTAGGGTCGTTTCCAAGAAACACTTAAACCAAGCACATTTTAGAAAGTGGTAAATTCCAGGAGAAAGAGCATTTTCATCCCTCATTTCTTTGATCTCAGTCTTTTCTCTTATTAACAGGTTTTGTTCAAAGCCAACACACAGGAAGTCGGACATTCAGTTGAATACATTATCCAGAGAGCAAGAGACTCTGAGATGTGAATGGAGTTTTTCTATTCCGAATTTGCCGTCTGTGTCAGTTTCTGATACCAAAGGGAATCTGCACGCATTTTAAGCGGTGAATTCTGGATACAAAATCAGTAACCTGATGTGATGTCTGATTCACCAAGGCACCCTACAGAAAAAAAAAAAAGATCTCCTAACCCATGGACTGTGACTTACCAACTCTCTGCTCATCCTGGTACCCTCCGTAGTCGGCCACTTCTCTTCGATCCAAGTTATAGTCGTGCTTGGAGAAGTACTGCACCCCGCTGTCCTTCTCCAGGTGGTACCTTTTCAGTTCCTGAATGATCTCCATGATCAGATTTAGGAGACTTTGCCTGTCCTTCAGATCTGCAGAGTCAGTTTTCTCTTTGCAATATCCTGCTGAGAGCATTAAGAGCACCAGCCCCAGCAGCCCAGGGGACCTCAGTCCGCTCATTGCTTTCTGACCCGAAGGGTGCACGAGCAGATGAAAGGGAAGGGGCCGCCGCCCCGGGAGGCCTCCTGTTTCACTGGAAGAGAAAAACGGGGGCGGGTCGGAGGTGGGGAGACTCATGGGGGTGAAATCGGAAACACGCGGCCGGCGGAAAGCGCGGAGACCGCTCGGCAGGTCGCACAACGCGGGAGCGGGGCCCAGCCCGCCCCGGCAGCGCCGCGCCGCGCCGGGGGGGCCCGGCCGGGCCGGGGCAGCCCCGCAGCCCCCCGGGGCCGGAGCGCCCGCTCCGCCGCCGCGCCCGCCCCGCCCCGCCCCGCCGCCCCGCGGGGAGAGCCGGCCCAGCGCCCCGCGCAGCGCCCGCGGCGGCCCCGCGGGGCGGGCGGGCGGCGCAGCCGCGGAGCGGAGCGGAGCGGGGCGAGGCGAGCGGTGCCGCGGCGGGACGCCCCGGTCCGCCCTGGCGGAGCAGGTCGCCGGCCCCCGGCCCCCTCGGGCCGGCGGCGCGGAGCGGCGCGGCGCGGCGCGGAGGGGCGCCAACTTTCCCCCAAGTTCTGGGGTTTTTTGCAGGGGAGCCGCGGCGGCCGCGCAGCCCCCGAGCCCACGGAGCCCACCGGGCGAGGGAGCCCAGCCGGCCTCGCCGCGGGGCTCCGCGCCGGGGCTGCGGGCAGGAGCGGCGGGACGGGCGCTGCGCGGCTCCGGGGGCAGCCGTCCGGGGGCACGGCCCGGCCGCGGCGGCCCTCCCGTTCTCTGTCCTTATCCCCTCCCAGCCCGGGGAAGGGGCGCGGGGCACGGCCACGGCCACGGGGAGCGGCAGCCTGCCGCGGCGGGGGGCGCTGCCCCCTCCCCGAGCCGCTCTCCCCCGGACGGCTCTCTGCCCCCCTGCGCGGGGTGCCGCGGCCGGCCGGCCCACGCACACGGCCGCGCCGCCTCTCCCCCGCCAGCTCGGGGCTGTCACCGGCGTGTCCCCGCCGCACGCAGCGCTCCGGCCCGGCGGGGCGGGAGGGGTGGGGGCGTGGGGAGGGAGACGGGGAGGAAGGAGGGCGGCTGGCCCTTCCCGGCCGCGTTACCTGTCTCTCCGTCCCAGGCGGCGAGGTGTCTTCCCCCCGGGAGCCGCTCCCCGGCTCTCCCCGGGCGGCAGCAGCCCGCGAGCGGCGGGGACTCCAAGTTTTCCGCGGCTGGCCCGCCCGCCCCCCTCCCGTCCCTGCGCTCCCGCCGTATCCACAAACTACTCCATCGCCGCCAGCCCCGGCGCAGCCGCTTATATAGGCTATAGGATGGACATGAGACGGCAGATAGTATCGACTTGGAAGTGGGTGGAAAACAATAAAAGTCCACTTGGCAACCTCGGGAGCGTCGCTGCTTGCACAAGTCCCCCCTTCCCGCCCTCCCTTCCCCCCCGCCCCGGTCCCCCCCGTCCCTCCCCCTCGCTCGGCTCTCCCGGGCAGGGCTCAGTCACTCCTTCGCCTCTCTCCGACGTAAGGAGACGGTCCCAAGTGTGTGTGTGTGTGTGTGTGTGTGTGTGTGTGGAGCGGAGGGGGGCGGCGGCGGGAAGATGGGGACGGACGGGGAAAGGGGGGGGGGGGGGGGGGGGGAGCGCGCCTCGCCCGAGCCTTTAATTAGAAAAGCGCAGAGGAGCCTCTGAAATATTCATGGCCTTGGCGCGGCTCCCCGTCAGGCGGGTCCCCGGCCCCGCGCTCCCCGCCGTCCCCCGCGGGGGGCCGCCCGGCGGGGGCGGGCGGGGAAGCCGCCTGTTTACCGGGAACTCCGGGCCCGGCGGCGGCGGGGAAGGGGAGGTGTTGGGGCGTGGGGGAGCTGCCGGGGAAGAGGAAGGCTATTTTCTGCTCCCGCCGACCGGGAAGCCCGGGGCGAGGTGGCTGCAGCGGGGGTCTGGGTGGAAGAGGCGGGCGCGTCGCCTTTCTCGCCCATTCTTGGCAAGGGCACTCCCGGGTGGCGAGGCGGCTTCCTGGGCTCTCGGCGCGGCGCTGCCTGGAAGCGCTCCCGGCGGGACCGGGTGGGGTGAGGAGCGGGAGGAGGAGGAGGAGGGCGAAGGCAGCGCCACCGGCAGGAGAGCCCCGCCGGCGCCCCCGGCCGCCGGCTCCCTCAGAAGAGGGTGACAGCCCGAGGGACGGGGAGCTGCTGGGGCGGGGGAGCCGGCGAGGGGGGCGGCAGCCGGCTGCGAGCGTTGCGCTTGCCGGTAAAAGCGAGAGCCCTCCCGGGAGAGCCACCTCCCCGCAACAGGGCGGCCGGAGCCCTCCGCCGCGCTCCCCGCGGCGCCCCCGGGGACGGGCGGAGCGGCGGGGGTGAAACACGATCCGGCCGAACTTTTCTGTTTGCTTTGAGTGTGCGGAGACACCTCTCCCTCGGCACCCGGGACGGGCAAGCGCGGCGCCGGCTGGCGCGGCGGCGGCGGCACGGCCCCCCGAGCCCCCGCCGAGGGCGGCGTGGCCGCGGGGGCGGCGCTCGGGGCCCGCCTCACGGGCAGGGCCGCCCGCCCGGCGCTGCCGCCGCACGGCCGGTACCGGCGGGCAGGTAGCGCGCGCCGCCGGCGGCGGCAACAGCGACCCCCAGCGGCCGCCGCCCGGCTCGAGGCCGGCGCTGCCGCCGCCCGCCGCCAGGCGGCGCGCGAGGGGCCGGCGGGCGGCCGTTAACGGCCGTCGCCGCTGTCCCCCGGGGGAGCCGGCGCCTGCCGCCGGGCGGGGAGCGGGCGGAGCGGGCTGTGCGGGCAGGCAGACCCGGGGAAAAGGGACCGGAGGAGGAATGACGACTTCCCTCTCAGCGCTGCCTGCCCGCCGCCTGTTCTATGCGATTGCATTCCCCAACTACCGCTTTATTACTTACCTTTCCTTTAAAAACAACGTATAAATGGCGTGGCTTGTCTACTGCTACAAAAATCTTAGCCCATGCTGTCACAATGATGTTACTTCAAAAAAAAGGGGCGGGGGGGGTAATTACAGAACATGGTGAAGAAAGACCCCAGAGGCCAGACTGAGAAAGAACGCTTTGTCGGGAGTCCAGGATCCTACCTCCTCTTTGGCTTCACGGTTTGTTTCCTGTCGCCTTAAGACTCAAGGTAAAAAATAAATTGAATGAGCAGTTCAACAGTGAGGAAGACCGGCCTTTTGCATGACAAAACTTGGCATGGCGATATTTACAAGTTAGTCATACCAAATATTGACACATTAGGGTCACCTAATGGAGACAGGGAAGCTCGAAAACGAGCCAGGTGTTCCATTTCTACAATTACGTTTCAAGTAGTCCTTCACCCAAAGAAAAAGGTACATACAGCTGCAGAACTGGAAGAGGTGTTTGGGAAGTCAACTAAACACCTGTGTAGATTCTCCCCTAGCTTACAACTACTATTTCCGTGTCATTTTTGGTCGTCATCCCGTAAGGAAGGAGCAGCCTGTGTTTTGAGTACACACCAGTTCATCTCAGGAACTGTGTCTTTCCTAGTAAGCTAGATGTACCCAGACATGTCTGTCATGCCTGGCACGGAGACCAGCTGGCATGGAATGATCTGCAAATTGTTGAATTATATGGTTTATGTAGCTTTATTCCTTTTGAAGAGGCAGCGGACATTACCAGAAACTGCGTTAATCCCTCTTTTGAGGTAACTCCACCATGAGTCTGGGAATGGGATAGCTGGCATGGGCCAAAGACAGACCAAGGACAAATTAACATCATAGGTAATTTCATTCCAATGCTCAGGAATATCCCCTTTAAATTTACTAATATAGATGTAGACTCAAAGTACGATGGAGATATTAACTGAGATATGAGGTAGATAAATAGAGTCTGTTGCTTTTTTATGCATGCAGAAACCGAGGCGAGGGTCTATTCTGATTTGTTTACACTGAATTATACGAAGATACTTAATAGCTCCCATGACTTCAGTGGAGTTAATTGAAATTCACAGCGATAGATTTAGGATGATAATTTAATGTTCCAACAGGTTACATTTTCTTAAGTACATTTTCTTAGGGCTTCATCTACTCTAACCATCTAGATGCTAACCACCTAAATGCTACCGAGCTCCTGCTCTGCATATATATTGCCAAAACTGCGATCCCCGAGACTTCCACCCACCCTCAGTCTGACTCCTGAGGCTTCCAAAATGAGCGTGTGCGCTATTTGCCATGACCACTCATAGGTTCTTGGACTTCTTCCCTGGATACCAGGAAGCGCCTTACTCTTGTCAACACTAAGCAGCCAGGATGGTGAAGAAAGCGCTCTTCCAGGATTTACAAGATGTAAATTTTAATCCCTTCAGGCAGAGATGAAAGATGAACATACCTTTTCAGCCAGGACAAAAACCTACTTCCTTTCCTTGAAAGAAGGTGGAGAGGTAGATAGGAAACCCAGTCTCAAAAAGCAACATGAACCTGGGAGAACAGATCATTATAGGTAATGCTATACAATGAGTATTTTGGCTTGTCCTGGAGGGGTAGATTTCATTTAAAAACACCTGATGGTGATTTTTTGTCCTATTTTTACAGGACGTCAAGTCAGTGAACTCTTCTGCAATCAAAATCTATGAATAGATCAATCTACAATGCTATTACAAATGCCCTATCTTTAAACATCATGAGCCTCAGAATAAGGACCTTGTGAAGTAAACATACTCGAATGAGAAGATGAAATGCAGTATTTGGTGGATAGTTTTAACCAGTGTACTGTTCCGTGCTCGCTCGGTGATTATGAAACAGAGGCACTACATTTGGGATTCGGAACAAATGCCAGGCAGAATTTCTAGCTTTGTTAAGTAACACACGTTAGTCACTGTTTCCACCAATTCTGTTCTATTACGCCATGTGAAGACAGTAAAGGAAAGATATCTTGACTTCTTTTACTTACATGGTGTACGTGAAAACAAGAAAATGTGTTCTCTTCAGTTCTAAGACTGGTGAAATTTTCATGCTAAGAGCCCTACAGTTTCAAGCATGCTCTTGTTTCAGCTGATTATAACAGACATGAGGGTTCCTATCTATATTTAATAAAAGCAAGTGCAACATCTTCTGAAGTGATTGCAGAGCAGAGCTGATTGTCTAAATCAGGCTCATAACCAATACATGAACTGAGTGTACGCTTAGGAGAAAATTCCAGTGGAGGACATCCATATGACCAGACTATAAAAATGCTTCTTGTGTTGCTCTTTATCGACCTCAGAACCTCAAAACAATATTTTGAAGTACATTTTTTCCTTAAATATCACATCAACTTACAAAAATCTTAAGTCAAGTTGCACTGTTGGTTAAAAACCCAGACTTTTCACTCCTCACAAAAGAAAAAACATTTAATCTTCAGATTACACGTCAATCCCTCTAGAGATAAATATGATGGAATGAGATGGGGCTGGTAATACTGTTGGGTTAACTGAGCGGGTATCCGTGGGTTGACGTGGCAACTGGACTTACAAAATATTGACCACACACAAGCAATCTACATGTGTGATAGTTACTTTTTAATTCTACATAGAAAAATATATACATTGCATCCAACAGATGACACTTTCCAAAATCTCTGCTCCAAGTTACAAAAACACAGAATATGTTTTCAATATAATGTATTGTACATAAGTGTAAAATAATATTTATGCACCTGGCTCAGTCATCTCTGTAAGCCTCCAACTCTCAGAGGCGATGCCCAATGAGAGCTGCTGGGGAGCGTAAAGATGAGGCATTAAGAATTCCTGTAGCACTGTAATCAGCTAGAGAACATATATAACTAGAACAAAAACTTCAACAGATGTTAGGGGTATTAAAGCCAATTGAGCATTTTAAGGACTTTCTCCACTTCCTACCTGATGCAAATGCCAACAGGATTAAAATCCCATCAATCACTGCTGCAACCAAAACTGAAGAACTTTGATAGAGTTCCCAAATGATTTATCAGTATTGCAGCCAGGGCCAGCTTGACGTTTGGTAGAAAGTTAAAAAAAAAACCAAACCCACAACAAAAAACCCAAACCAGATTTCTGGCTAGAGCTTCTCTCTGCATGTAAATTCAAGGCTAAAGACAGCTCTGAGTTGGCCAACGCGTCAGCTGTTGAGCCAGTGTCAAAATTATCTTCAGTCAGCTTTGCAGTGCTGCACCAATGCAACAGTGCCGCACCAATGCAGAGCTACTGTGGAAATCGTACCGACCCAGCAGGAGGAAATCTAAGTCTTACAAGAATAGTCTCACTTTTTTTAGTTGCCTTTCATGGTCTTCAGTGTACCCCCTGAAATCTCTGGACACCAGTCCTCTGAGCTATTCCGTATTTAGGTTTTCAGAGAGACTTTATTTTGCACAGTAAAGATAAATGCCCCAGAGAAGCAAGCCAATCTCTCTTGACTGTAGACTATTGCCTACAGGAGGACACTAACATAGACCAGACCCCTAACTTTTAAGCAACTAAGGGAGGGTGGGGGGTTAATCCTGTTCTTTCAGGACGTAAGCAGTTCTGTTGCTACTGTGCAGCAGTGAGCCTACTATATGTGTGCTCACTGTTGACTCTTATCTGTTCACTTAGAGTTATACAGCTGCAGCTGCAGAAACTGCCTTCCCACATCAAACTAAGACTAGAATAAAAGCCCTGGCTGATGTCTCATTAGCTGATAGAGTGCATTACGTTTTCTGGCCTGCTCTGATCTCTCTGTGCCAAAGGAAAGAGGACGGCTTCGGTGCACACAAGAACTCAGTAGTTTCAGAGTCAGAGTAGCTTCCTCTTTCATTCCCAAACATGGTTCTTAGCTCGAGGAGACAAGTGGATCACATGTGGTTTTTAGAACCATTGCTGATAAATGATAACATGTTTTGATAGTATAGCCTAAATTTGAGAATGTTATCTCACAGTGTGTTTGCAACACTTCTTAAAAAATTTATGCTGAAAAACAAATGCCATCTTAGGCAACATAAGGATATCCCATATGACTCACTATCAGCATCTGAATGCTAAGCACAAGCGTCGAGAACTTTAAAAAGCAGAGGTACTTTTTCCCTTCTGCGGGTCATCAGCAGGCAGGCATGCTGCCTGTGTAGTGAGCAGGCCACTGTGACTCTGGTGGACAGCTGGATGGCTTTTTACAGATCAGATGTAGAGCAGGCCTATCGGCAAGGTCATGGTCTAGAGACTGCTGGTCAGCAAGCATACTCTTTGTAGATCTCATGCCTACATAAGCGGCTAAGGGAGGGTGGGAGTCTAATCCCATTTTAGGAAACTATCTTTCAGGCCGTAAGCAGTTCTATCGCTACTGTGCAGCAGTGAGCCTACTATATGTGTGCTCACTGTTGACCAGTGCTTCTCTCCTTCCAGAAGCCAGCACTGCAGTCCCAACTGTACCTGGGAAGCCTCCTCATGACCAACTTCATAATGAAATGAGCTGCCTGCCAGGGTAAAGGCAGAAAGTTTATACAACAGCAGCAGAAGACTGTAAAGAGCAGTCTATAGATTTCGGATTTCAACTCCTAGCCTTTATTGATTCTGCACTTGAAGTAATATAAAGAAATCATCCACTAGCCCAGGGCTGTGAATGTTGTCACTTCTTGTATGGAAGTCTGCTGTCCTTTAGAGGAGAGACAACATCCCAAGTCAGGCAAACTGCGGGAAGTGCAGGACCTGGCATACACAGGCTACATCTGCAGTGAATATAATGGGCTTAAGACCATTGATAAAGTCTGTGGCACTTAAGCCAGCTGGCACAGGATAGGCCACATCCATTCTGTCCATCCTTCTTACCGCCCATGAGAGGACAGCCTTACGCAAACTACTCATTAGGAACACTTCCTGGGCTGCCAGGCTTCCCAACAGTACCCAGGAATCGATCAGAAGAGTTGTCACAGACTAACCATGTGCCAGGGACTGCTCTAACAATTTCACAGTATCGATGGCTGGGTTCCAGTGCCAGGAACCCTCCCTGGCAGCATTTGGTTTTGTCTTCTGATACAGGAACAACCCGTGGGTTCCGCCCATGTTGCAAGGGATAGTGGCAGCTGCAAACCGGTCATCCCTTTGGGGTCTCCTACCAGTTGGTAGGACTGACAGAAGGTTTTTTGCATCATGGCCTAAATTGGAATAAAGTAAGCACTGGAATCTGGGAACTGCAGTGGCTTCAAAAAGCAGCTTCAAAACTTGAAATCAGCTTAAAAAAATAGTTCCATGACATTACGGTCAGGCAGCTGTACACAACATCCACTGGAGGCAGCAAAGAATCAATGTAAATTGGGCAGAATCACAGGGAAATCAACTTAGTTACAGAGCAGAATAAAAATATTTTTTTTTTTTCTCCTTGTGCATTGTCTGTATGAATGCAAGATCTTTTAGATCTTGTATGACAATGAACCAAAATTGTCAATAATCTTTAGTTTTAGCCCAAGGGAAAAGAAAAAGTTAAAAAATAATTTTATATGACCTTTACAAGCTGGTCTTTCTCCTAAGACAGAAAAGGACCTTGCCTCACATTACATTATTTTTAATAAGCTGTAACATACTGAATATTTTGCTACTGCAACTGCTCTCTTCAGCCTCTTTCCTGACCTGGTTTTCCCCCCAAAATTGCTAGTCTATTTTTAATAGACAAATTTTCACACGTAACAGAATAATACCATTTTGAGACAGGTCAAAACATTCTATTCATTTGAGGTTTTGGGGATTTTTCCCCACTTTTTTGTCTTATTCTAAGCTAAAATGTCAGGTTTGTCCAAGTTTGACTCACAGAACATTGATGCCAAATGGTTCTGAAACTGAAAACTGACTTGGATTTGACTTGTTTTGTTGTTGGTGTTGAAGTGTCGTATTAAAAAAATCACATTGTAGAAGCCTTTTCTACAGTTTTCACTCTAACTTGTTTCTGTTTAGGAAACACAGCTAAACAAAAAAACCCCAAACCCAGCATGTATAGCTATGAGAAGACCTTTTGCTGCTGAATTAGTACCTATTTGTTATCATAAAAGACAAAAATCTAATTGATGATTCACTATTTATGTTATTCATTTAGATTTTACATTGAGCTCAGCCTGGATAACAGAAGCAGTTCAATTGTTTTCACCTTTTCCAGCTGGCATAGTCATCTGGGGAGGTCTTCATGCATTTTTATAATGATTTAGTGACAAATACCACAAGGGAAAGATTTCTGTCTTAAAATGTTAATTTCCAGTTAAAATATTCAACCAAGAGGTTATTTCTCTTGTATGCAAATTTTGTAAAGTGTTGTTCTGATATACCAAGGAATTTGTCTCTGTAATTAAAGGAATGCAGATGGACTTCTATCACTACCATCAGGTACTGCACATAGATATGGCTATTTACAACCGTCTTCTTACTTATTCTGCAGTGCTAGTTTAGTGGAAATATCACTCTGGTAGTTTCAGTTAAGTCAGAAATTGCAGTCAGATGTTTCTGTTAGAGGCTGTCATAGAGTGACAATGTTCCGTCGTCAGTGTTGCCCAATGCAGCTGTGACCTCTGCAGTTATTCTATTCGAAAACACAGGATTCAGAGTAAAAAAAACACCCTTATTTCAGACAGAGCTATTTGTCTCCTTTTCTTTGTCCATTCCTCACTTGTTAGAGGAGCAAGAGGGCAATATTCAAAGGAAAAGGGTTTTGACAATAATAATAGTGATCAGGAGCTAGATGAAATCTGGAACTTCCATTCTCTGAAAAAGTCCAACATTTCAAAATATCTTTCTTTTGATTTGAGACAATCTCACAAACAAATAAAAAAGCCTTCAAAAACATCGATAGTAGAAAATAAATCTTAAAAGAATTTCAGGAAATCAGAATAACGTCTGATTTTTCCAAAATTAAATGCTGCACCCGGCTAATTCAGAAGTGGGAGCACTCTTGGGAGTTTTCCAGAATTAGGACTAGCACAGGAAACATGTGGAACAGGATCTCTAACAAATCAAGTCTTGAAGGGACTTCCAGGGTCTTTAAAGCCTGGATCTAACTAGATTTCCCAAGGCTACAGTGTTCTCGGTTCCGTGATGTCCTGCAACTCCTGACTATGCCAAGAAACTTGAGATTGGCTGTTCAGTCTGTTAAGTCCCCGGTTGCCTGACGCTGAAGCAATCTGTTTGGTGCAACCTACTGGGGAGCTGCGTTTGTGATTTGTCAGTGGTTGATAGAAAGTAAAATATTTCCACAGAGCTCTGTTTTTAACAAAGGAGTGCTCCTCTAATGAAATATTGCCATGTTTGAAAACATCTTACTAGCTCTCTTCATGTAGTAGGCAGTTCTCAGTCTGAGAAACTGGGTGAAGGAATAGAAATTAAAGGAGCATGATCCATTTAGGGTATTTCTTAGTAGCAAAACACTAAATATTGCTGGTTTGTTTTGGGTTTGCTTTTTTTTTTTTTCTCTACAGACAAAGTAAAACACTCTGTGTTCAACAAGCAAGTCCTTGTGTAGGCAAGTGGTTAGCTTCCGAACAGTGAGGCATGAACAAACATCAGAAGAAGTTCTGGTTTTTATGTTCATGGCAAAAATAAGTATTTTCATCATATTCATCTTAATCTATATTCAAGGTGAGATGCTCCTGACAGCAAAACAGTTACCTGCCAGCAGTATGTCCCAGGAGAATGGCAAATGGATCTGGCAGTTTTCTGTAGCGTACTTCGGAAAAGAAATGTTATTCCAATATTGATCATATATGCGTCCAGGGTAAATGGGTGCTCTGATTAGTTGCTCCAGATAATGTGGAAAACAGGTACATTTTTGTTGCCATGAAAGGGAAATTGCATGATTCTTTCTTAACTTACCCAAAGGAATACATACAGAAGATCAAACTCGGGTGATATTTAACTCAGTAGAACCGCATTAGCCTTGGTCCTAGTTCTCTCAGTTGATGAAATACACATATACTTTATGTCTCTAGGAAGAGTCTTAATGAAGCCAGCCCCGATTAACTATTCTGACATCAGAGAATTAATCATAGGTTAATGGAAGATAACAGAGATAAGTTATTTTGTTTACTTGCCCATTTTAACAGATTTTCATGTTGTTCAAGGCAAGAACAACTGACTCTTGCTCCAGTTTATATTGGAATGTTTCTTTTGACACTTTCTACAGCCCTTAAATTATCTTTATGTTCTTTTTTTGTGGTCCTTCCACTTTTTTTCCCCTACATCCTTTTGTAAAAGGAAACATCAATAGAGTTAATAGCATGCCAGTAACAGTCTCACCGCTGGTGTATCTGGATTTACAGTTGTATATCTCATGTTAGTAAACTCAAGTGCCAATTCATTCTGTCTTTTTGCTACAGGATGATGTTGGATTATTATATTAGTAGTGCGTATTTAATTCCTTAACAATGTGATATTTGTGCAGTTACTTTTGCCAACAAAAATCTATTGTCTAAAAAAAAATCCATCCCATCTTGTTTGACAAAACCTATTTTTTTGTAAAATCTGTGTTGACCGAGATTAACTAGAATCCCATCTTTTAATTCTTTATTTATTGATTTTTAAATAATTTTCTATTAATTTACCTCTGACTGGAATCAGACTAATCAATTATCATCCATATGACTCCATTTCCTCATCCTGAATGGTGACAAAAGAAAAAAATCAGTTTTCAGTCTTCTACAGTTTCATTGTCACTGTAATAAATAAATAAAATTAAAATCAGGATGCCAGATATTTCGTCAGCAAACAATTAAGTGTTACTGGAAACATCTTATGCGCCTGTAAAATGCTTATCTGTTTTTGATGTTGTCTAATATCTTTCTGAGTTGGTAGTGAATTAAGAATCTTTCCTTTATTCCTATGTGATCCATGTATCTTATCTGGCTTCCTTCTAAAGGCAGAACAGGAGTATTAATTGAATAAATGTTCCTTTTCTGCACTATTAATAATTTAACAATTCATGTCTTGTTAAAAGGCCCGTTTCATTGCTATGATTCATTTCTTTTCAAGTGCATTAGAATTCCTCGCTCTTAGCCCTGCTGCAAATGGATTTTTTTTTCCATTGTTGTTAGCTTTTCTATATTTCAGGTGGTTTTAGCTACCTCTCATTATGCTTCAATATTATTAACACCAGTTTTGTAAAGGAAAGTCATGCCTTACAAATCTGTTGTGCTTTTTTGGAGGAATCAACATGCATTAGGGAAATCTGTCTGGTACCGTGAACAAACTCTCTCAAAAGGCTCCTACATAAATAAAGCATCCACTGAATAAGAACAAAAGTCCTTACATAGGTAAATAATTGCCTAGAATACAGAAAATGGAGATGGGAGTAAGGAGTAAATTTTCACAGTGCAAGAAGGTTATCAGTAGAGCCCTTCAGGGACCTGTGCTAAGATTGGTAATTTCCAGCATATTTGTAAATGAGGCATTCCTTGGAAAATGTGTTAGTGTTTACTGATACTAAGTTATTCATGAAAGCCTGACCATGAAAAATCAGAAAAGAGCCTTATAAGACTGAATGGTCACTGTAATTGCAGATGAAACTCAGTATAGATACATCCATTGTTAAACTAAATATATGGGGAAAATAATCTAGATTTTACAAAGAAAGTAGATTGATCTCTGGGCTGATTGCTATTCTTCTGGAATGATGTCTTGGAATTAGAACAGATAGTTCCAGTAAAAATGTCATCCTGGTGCTCAAAATCAAGTCAACATTAAGAATTATTTAAAAAAGAACGGAGAACACACTGGAAACCACTCCTCTCTCCACAGAGCGCGGTGATCTCTCTGCAGCTGTGTTCCCTCCTGCCTCCCCACTACAGAAGTATGTACTAGTGCTGGAGGAGGTTCTGAAAAGTTTAACAGAGGTGATCAGGTATGTGAAATAGCTTCTATACAGGGAACAGCTAAGTGGATTAGGACTTTCAACGTGGAAGTTATATGAGTGAAGGGGTATGTGGTAGAGGTCTATGAAATCAAGAGTGCCATGGGTAAGAGTAGTAAATAGGGAATGATTGTGTCTTCCAGTACAAGGTTTGGCGGCTTTTGCTTCAAAACAGATGATAGGAAGTGGTCCTTAACACAACGTGTGGTTTATCTGCAAAACACCCTGACACAGGATGCTCCAAACGGTGAGAGTTTAAGTGTATTCAGAGGTGACTGGAAAAATTTATGGAAGAAAAAACTAAAATAAAAGACTACTAAATTTAAAAAACTGACACCTCTGTCCTCTGGATTTTGTGAATGAACTCCTGGGAATTCCAAGAGCAATCATTTCTGATAAACATATCATTAAATGCATGCACTTCTGTGCTATTTCCTATGCATCCTCTTGTCAGAGTCTGGATACTGGTCGATGTGGAATCTTGGTTTCAACAGGTATGGCCAGTCTTAAGGAATGTTATGGGTGAGAGCAAATAATTCAGCGTAGGGCATTAAAAAATGTAAAACACATTGCAGTCCAGATCTGTCAGAATCAAAATTAGCAGTTGTGACAGTAGTTTGGTGCTACATTTTAAGCCTATCCAAAGCCTGTTTGCCTTCAATTACCTCAAAATCATCTACAAATTGTGTCACTGGCTCTAACTTTTCTCCTAGCTCTGAGGATGCTGTAAAATGTAGCAATTAATTAGCAACTTGAGCCCCCATTTTTATAACTATAATCACCTTTCAAACCTAACCATAGTTTTTAACCAGTTTGGTTTATATGAACTGCAGAATTTAGTAAATTCACCCTTGCTGGTGTCCAACATCCTTGCCCTGCAAATCTCATAGAATCTAATAATAAAACTGCTTTCTGTCATAATTTGTAACATGACCTTAATCATAATACCATGCCCAGTGTTAGATTTAATAAAAGTCAGTGAACCAGCTTTTCCCTATAGTTTTCGATAAAGTGGTTACCCGTGTTGGATACAGTCCTCACTTTAACCCTGCAGGTTTTGAGAGGTCCTGACATAACCTGAAATCCCTGTGCAACCAAGCCATAACACAACAGCATGGGAACCTGCAGTCACAGACATTTTGGTCCTACCAGCACCAGCCCACTTCCTGGCTCTTGGGCTTTAGCTTCTCACTCATGCTTCCCTGACCTGTCATCCTAATCCCACCTCTTGCCTAAATCTTTTGTTACAAACCTACAAAGCAATAGATCTGCCAAAGTGATAGACCCAAACAGAGGACATCTGAGCACTCAGCAATGGAAGTTAGGTAGCTTGTCTTCCAACACATGCATCTTAATGGATGTGTTTGTTGCAAAAGTCTAGGCAGTACTATATAGCTTCCATTAACATGATTTGTTTGTGATCTATGGTTTTGGGAAACCCTCTGGTACCTGAAGGAGAGATACTTCAGAGGTCTGTGCATATTCACTTCCTTTAAGTTTGAAGCGTTCGCTAATTCAAAGCATTCACATATTTTTTGTTCTTGTCACCTTTTTAAAAATTTTTCCATTTCTTTGATTGAGGTTGGTACTGTCTCCACTCTCGGTGGTTGCTGGTTTGGCACTGACTGTAATAGTCTTTTATTTATTTTTTCAAGGACACTTCCTCAAACTTTCCATTTCTTATTCTGTTGTCATTGTGCATCAGGAGTATTAAACCACATAATGGCAGCTACTCTACCCATTTATGGGAGGAGGGGGAGAAATGCAGTCACATGTTATTTATGCTAACTGTTGCTTATGATAGCAACAAGTTACTTTATGTTTAGAGGTCAATTCATAAATTGTTAGCCATAAACCATGCCTGTTAACTCCAGCCTTCACCCTACTCAACCAAAGATTTGATTTATACAGCACTTGTCCCAGTTGTTTGCAGTTCTGAACTCTTGCCCATCTCCAGAGCAGACTATTTGCGTAAGAGTAGCCCAGGATCACATCACGTGCACTATAACCTATTTTGAATTGCTGAAAACCAACTACATTTCTTATATGATATGATGAACATACTTGCTTCAGAAATAAACATCAGTTTGATGGCTCCAGACCTCCAGCTATTCCTGAAGACCTTGTAAACTCTGTATTAACAAAAAAAAAAAAAAAAAAAAAAGATTTTCAGCAGTTTCTGTTGAGAAACCTTGATTGGAAGCAGAGTTAACTCTACTGTAGGCCAAAGACCCATGACAGTTACGATCTCTGACCCTCATTATAATCCTGTAGATAGGTATGCTTTGCTCTTCAGCTCTGCTACCCTTATAAAACACCTATCAATACTTTCCAGAAAATAAAACAAAAGCCACTCTAGGCCTGCTGGTCTCTGGTTTTATCCTAGCCGTTTGAGCTTTGCAGGGTTCAAGTTTAAAGCTAATGAATCTATTCTTCCTGATCTGAATACTTTCACTTTACCAGCAATGCAGTGATGACTCACAAGAACTAATTTTGTTAGCTCCCTCAAATAGAGTCCATGTGTCTTTTTTTGAATCTAGCAAATCGACTGTTTGTGTTCCGTAATAAAGCAATACACACATGCTTGCAATAAGCCCAGGAGGTTAATTCCTACCTCAGTGAATTAAGGTCCAGGCTAGAAGGAGTAGGGGAGCTTGCATACCAACTTTTCAAGTATTTGTGGATTTTAAAAGAGTGGGGCTGTCATTGTGTGTCCCCTGATTCTTCTATAATAACTGAAAAAAACTTCTTGTTTACTCGAGGAAGAGGGGCTTTGTTGTTGTCGTTCCCTGGGTAGAATTGCTACATTCACTTTGTGTGGAAACAGTGATCAAGAGTAGTCCAGTGGAGTGACATCAGCAGACCTCCTGCGATGGCCATAGGCAAAGCCAGTCCACCTGAGATGGAGAATGTGTGCAGCAAGGTGATGCCAGCAGGAAACACAGATTCATTGTTCCTTAGAAAGAAACAAGGGGCTAGCAGCACACCACCAGCAACAGTTGCAGCAAATGTACGTATAGCCACAGTTACAAAGGTGGCAGCAGCAGTGCCAAAAGAAGCTTCAAGAAGAACTTGTGAGCAATTGCAAGAACTTATGGCACAATAAGAGCTGCAGCTACAGAAGCAACATTGAAAACAAGAGGCTCCAGAACCAAGGAAAAGGGTTAAACGCTGTTGCTCTGATCAGTAGACCATGATAAAAAGAAAAACAACACGTAGGGCAACTACAATGATGTTGAAACTCACAGGGAATGATTGACTCCCAATATAATCAGCCTCAGGGTAACCTAGAAGCATTGCTAGAGCTTTCAGGTGGCTTACTGAGATCCAGACACCCTTGGGCTGTCAAACCATCCAGTGTGTGGAAGGCATCTTAGGAAATCCCAGGCCTGCTGCAGGAATTCTTGCAGGAATGGAAGAACACAAGTCAAAATGTGGTCTAGCATTCACTAAAACTGAAGGCTGGATCTTACTAGTTACTTGATATGAACATGATTTGAAAAGCTTTCTCAGGAGCTATTAGAATATCCCTGAACCAATACTGTATTTTACTTCATTAAGAGAGAGCAAGTTGTTGATCTTCATGGGATTCTGTTGCATGCTGCGAAGGATGACTATAATCTACAGGGCCTGAATCTATTATGTTTAGCAAGTCCTTGATGCTTTCAACTGGCTCCTGATTTTCAGTACTGAGGCACAGTAACAGACATGGAGATTCTGTCCTCGGGATAATAGGGGAAGATAAGCAGCTGCCTGGAAAGTTTTCAGAGGTGTTTGTTTTAATATTAAGGACATGCATTTATTTGGACACTTCTAGACAAGTGGTTGCACAACTTCTGAATATAGAAAGCCTGCAGCATACAGTAAAAGAATAGCAGAAGGGTGTTAACAACCTTGAAGAGTTAGACAGTGAATAGGAGAGCTCAGCCATGTTAGTTACAAAGTGTGACAGAGATCTGACTCTGTATTGACTGTGATGCATCTGATGCCACAATTATCTTTTGTGGATGTTGGAATATTTTGATGTCTTTATCTTTAGGGTTCATCTCTTGCATGGTCTGCAACAATGTTAACAGGGAATAATACTGCAAGCGTAACTGAGAAATAAGCTGAGAGGCTGATCTGCTTTCTTAGGTGCCTCTTCCCTGTTAACATACATTCATTCAGTGCTCATGGTAGGAGTTTATCACTAAAACGTTGTCTAGGTGTTCCCCACCCACCTTTGCTGTCAGGGCCCTGGGTGTACCAACAACCCCTGCAGTCTTTTCCCTCTCTGAGGTGTTGGACCGCCTGTGGTCAAGGCCAGCTCTGATACAATGCAGCCGTGTAACCTGGGATCAGACTGCTGTGAAAGGAGTTGTGAAAGAGCTGTGGGAAGCTGTGTTGGAGGCCTCAGCTGGCTCAGGAGCTGAATGTCAGTTCAGTCCCTTGTCCCTGGTCCTCATTGAACCCTTACATTCACCCCAAACCCTCTTTACCGTACCAAAGGTACCTGTAGTAGCTAGAGAAACAGCTGTAAAACATTTACCTGTATCACATCCAGCACCCATCTCATTTTGAATTTTTCTGTTATGCTCCTAAGTGGAACCTTTACTAAAACTGTAAACTTACAATTTTCACTAAATAAATGATCCTGAGAATTCAATTAGTGGGGAATTACGGACTGGAAATAACTACATTGAACCCTGTCAGTTCAGGCTTAAACTCTTGTCAGTTCAAGTTTTGCTTTTGCTGGCCTTTGAGAACTCAGGAAAAGTTAAGTTTTTACTGTGTCTTATATAAGAACCTCACACCTTTTTTCAAAAGCCTAGACACTTAACTGTGGCCAGGAGATTTCATCCCCCACTAAATCCCTAGGTAAGATATTAGTGCCCACCAGTTTCATAATATTATAAAGTGTTATAAAGTGAGACCAAATAGCTGATAATACAGTATTGGAATAAAGGCTCATGGTGTTGGAAGAAAAGCTGGTGCCAACAGGAGTGGGGGAGTTACAGTTCATTCTGTGGCAGTTATGATTAATAGATGCAAATTGAGAGCAAAGATTAGGAACAGTGATGCAGTTAGTGCTGGCAGAATAGGCACTGAAGAACTTGATCTTGCAGGCATCTTGCAAGCCACACAGAGCTAAGATGACTGTTGAAATCACCAGGGGAAACACTTTATTTTTGTTTCTGGCTAAAGGTAGGTATATGCTTTGATATCAGGTTCAGGTTAAGGAGAAAAAGGATACAGACATTCCAGACCCAGCCTTCATCCAGTTTCTGCATGTTTAGCAAGATCCAGCAATAACTTTAAGAAATCAATCACTACTACGATTCTTAAACTTAATCGCAAAATTGGGGAGGGGGGGGGAAGGGGCGCATGAGAGGTGAAAGGAGGGGAGGTAAAAGCACCATGCATAATATGGGTATATCCCCAAATTTCTTTAATCTCCTCTCCCAAATAGTACTACCAACACCAAACTCAAGTCTTATTTTCAGGCTTATTATCAGTCTAAAATAAACTAGGAATTGACTGTAAGATACTAGACTTTGCCAGGTCCAGCCCAACTCCCAGTTTGCCAAGTAGCATACCTTGACAATATAATGCAGTCAGCTTTTCATTTTGCCATAACCCCAACCTTTTCCTTTGTCTTAACTGCACACAAGCAGGCAGAGCTATCTCCTAGGCAATGCTCATTAGAGACTTCTTCCTACGGATTAGACTATTGTTAACAAGTTTATAAATAAGAAGCAGGATTATGATAACAGGGACTACAGAGTTGGGATAATGGCTTTATCTTTCCTGCTAGGTCTGTAGGACCAGAATTATAGTTGATTTTGGTCTGAAGGTGAAGTTAAGGTTAGTCCTGCAAGGGAAGAGGTCATACTTCTATGGAAAAGGTAAAGCCTGGGGCTAAATTTATGGTATGGAATAGTATTAAGAACAGCAGGGACTAAAGTCTTTTAAGATGTATTTTACAGAGGCAGAATTAGGGTGAATGTTGTTAGAATAAATTACATCTTTTGTGTCCTTAGGTATGATGGTTGCGTTGGAGAATTTACTGTTTTAATGAGGTTTAGGAATAGAAATAAGTGTTAGGTGAGAGAATCAGATGCAGAAATTGAGTTTATTGCTAGACTCAGCAGAGCATACAGGGCCAAGTTCTGTTAAGGAGTTTATGGGCCCTTAAACCATAGCTGAGGGAAAGGCTAGAACTGAGGCTAGGGAAGAGTTAAACGTGGGTTCTGTACAAGAGGTGCTGAAAAGTTTTGAGAATTTTGTGTTTTCTAATGCCTGCAGAATTAAGATGATCCCACCGCTGGCCTGGGTAAATGGTTTTATTTCTGGTTCGAATATGCTTCACATAAATCTAGGACGGGTGCTGTAATGATTGTAAGGGAGTATAACAGTTCATCAGTGACCAAAAAAAGTTAATTGTTGCAGCCTGTGTACACTAAAACAAAGACTGATGTTTAAAGGAAGACTGTGGTTAAGACTAGAGTAAGGGCTGATGTCTTGGTTAGGGACTGGTACAGAAGATACCTAAAACCTATGTTTATACTGGAACTGGAACTACAAGTTTCACAGACCTGGGATAAGAGTTTAGCAATAGAGGCAAGTGGGTTTTCCATAGATCTGAGGCAGATTTAGGTTATATATCTTATTTAAAGCTAAATTTATTCTTGTTTTAAAGATTAGGTTCTATAAAGTGAGGCTTCTAGAGCTAAACTCTCTTCTGAGCCAAGATGAGGTATGGTCCTGGAAAGCCTAATGTCTGATATTGATGTGGGCATCGATTGTTGGTAAAAGGAGGATATTTTTTACAGTTAGGTTTTTTAAAAGACAGGAGATCAACTATAAGACATTTGTTTCTACAATTTCTGGATCTTGTTTTCTGCCTTTTCTGCAGCTTCCAAAAGTGGTCTTAGCCATTTAACACTTTCTGTCCCTCACTCTGTGAGTCTTATGGGTTACATGTAGCCCACATCTTCAGTACTTCTTAATCTTAATCTTCAAATGGAAATGAAATATAAACCAAACTTTAACAACAGGTTTGCTGGCCAGGTCCCTCTCATTCTGACCTATTTGATCCTGCTAATTGAACCATCTTAGGCCTGCGTATCACAGAAAACGAACTGAAAAATTCATTTCCTGCTTTGCAAAGTTAAACTGCCACCCCAAATAGAAATTTTATTTGTACTCTACAGTTGTGGACCTGTGTGTGTGACCCACGTCAAGCCTCTGGTACTGTGCATTCTGGAGTGCAGGGCTACAGGAACCTGGAAAGAAATCTTGTTCATCACTTCTTCGTATTCTCAAAGTTAAATCAAAGCTTTCTTCAGGCATACTCTAATCCACACTTGTTGTAGGTAGCATTGCTGGTAAACCCTTCAGATGCTGGAGAATTCTGTTTATTCTGTTTATAGTGTCAGGACTGAACTTTATCCCTATAGATAACTATACTCATAACCCCATAACATCTAGAAAACTAACCAGAACCAATTTGCTCTTCCAGCTCTAGGTCTTTCACAACCCTTGGTGCTTTTCAAGTGCTATCAATAACACTATGCTTCTTCATCCCTCCGGGTCCTGATCTTACACCACCTTTTCTTAAACCAGCAGTTCACATCTGCCTTCAAACTAAGCAGAAGCCATTGTCCCTTGCACTTATATGCCCCTGTATTAGTTCTCTAGGCACTGAAGGATCCAGAAATCAACCTAGACCTTCAGTCTTCTTGTCTCAGACACTAAATCTATTTCTAATCCAGCCTTAGCCTTACCAATAGGCTGAATGCCCTCCCCTAACTCATTTAATGCCATTTTCTCATGTTCTCATGTACCTCAGTTATAATGTTTCTCTGCCTCCCTTCCTTAAAAATAATCCCAAACAACAGAACACAGTTGTAAGAATGATCTGTTTAAGATATAAACTCAGTCCTAAAAATGGATGAAGCATACTAACAGGTGCTGAAAAGAAAGTCATCCCAAGACTGATATCCTACCCACAATTTCAGTGCCAATAAACAAGTAAAACAAAGTTGCTGCAAATATCCATTGATTCTGTACTTAATAATAATTGGATGTATCATTACATGCTTTGCTCACAACTGAATAAATTTAGGAAAAACACAAATGATAGTTTAATAAACATAAAGAAGTTAAATTGAGGTAACACAGGAAACCTTAATGGACATATTTCCAAATTTTTGATTATGTGACTTTGAAACCAAAATAAGGTTATTTCTCTGTAGTTCTTTTTAGGTACCTGAAAGTAAATTATCCATTTGTATTAGATCTCCCTGAATCTTTAAGTAGAACCAGTTTTTTTTTACAACAGGAGGATTCATCTCAGGGAGATCTGAATGCAGTTTTTACATTTACCTTAGATGCCGTAAGACACAGCAGGTGCTTCTTTATGTCTTTTTGCCTCTGAACATGGTGAAGTTCAATTATATTTGTGGTCTCTTTAACTGTCACTTACTTACAAACAGTCTCTGGTCTTGACAGCATTTAGTAAAACATACAGCCCTCTTAAGCTTAATAAAAATATGCTTTTCCTGTTAAAAAATTTCTTCCAACCTTCAAGAACACCTTAGACTTGAGAGTTCTTTTTTAAAAATAAAAGCATAGAAATGCATATTTTTAATATTTACCCCATACTTATTTCAAGAAATACTTGTGCTTTTTCAGTAGTATTCAAATGAGATGAAGTTATTAGTACTATCGCAATCTAAATGTGCAAAGCCCTCTACTAAGGACAGTAACAAGTATCATAGTTAGTCCTCACTTGTAAAATAACTGTATTAGCTCTACCAACTGCCCTACCTCTATATAGCCAATTTTGCTCCCCACATTGACCCTATCAACTTTTTTGTATTTAAATTCAGAGTTGCCCCCAGTTTTGCAGTCCGTAGCATGGTGCAAAACCTGCTTTTTCATATAAGTTTTTTCCATGTTATTGTATTTCTTCATTTAAGAAAGACAGAATTTAACAGCCTAAATGCTAAATTAACATGCAGCCTCCCTTTTCCTACACTTTGCCCATTTTGTACATGCTTAAAGCATTTAGATGAAGTGTGGAGAACTCTGAGCACGAATCTTTTACTCCTGTTCCACCATATGGCTGGGGTTAGTGCTGAGCTGGCACAAGGTACCCTGTATAAACAGAAGCCTTTGCAAACATGAGTACAGTTTTGTGCCAAGCTCAACCAACCTCAGTCCAATCCTTCTTCCCCTCTGTGTAGTAGCACATAGTTACAGCCTTCATCAAAAAAGCAACATGTAACTTTATTGGACCTAACCTAAGCTTGACTGTAAAAAAATATGCTTTTGTTTATCTAAATGCAAATAATCAACCAAAAGTTATGTTTTCAGTTTTATGTATTTTTTTCAAGTTACTTTGTCAATATCACAAAGGGAACCTTACTAACTGATATATTTACTTCCCTCAATCTTTAATGTCTTCTGAAATAATTTTTTTTTTGCAGGTTTGTTTCCCTCATTCCTGTGTAAATTCTCACTGAAGTTCCATCATAAAAAAAAAAAAAAAAAAAGAGAGAGATAATCCTGGCAAAGTATCTGCATCCCTTATATGTCCATGTTTAAAGAAGTCTGACTAGACAGGACTTACACCCTACAGGCATTTTCTTCCTAATAGAAGACATCTGTTGAATGTGTTACGGGAGCAGGACTTCATAAGGCTAACAGGAGTTTTTCTTTATTTAGTATGAAAAAGAATGGCAGAAGCCCCTTGGCAATTCAAAACACAAGAATATATTTGGACTGTTTTCTCCAAATCCCTCACAGTATGTGATCTAATTTTCTTTGGGAAGTAATGGGTTTTAGCTGCCTTTTATTTAAATAAACTGTTTTGTTTGGCTTTGCACTTTTTAATGGGAGAAAAGAGACAAAATGCAAATGTGAGAACCATACTTTAACATTTTAAGATTTCTCTATCTGCAATTTGGTTATCTATGCTCCCAAAATATTCCAATCACCTCTGCTATTCTGGGTTACATGGTAGAAATAGTAGGGTAACCCTGTATTGCCAGATGACTAGTCTCTTGCAAAACTCTTTTCTCCCTATCACATAATTGGCTTTATTTTGGGTCATGCAGGGTAAAAAATAATCTCTGCAATTTTATTTAACTACATTCAGAATAAAACAGGGACTCAGTAAACCAGAGCCATCAAAGAAGGTAACAGGGAAGTCCTGCACTGTAACTTATAACTCAGGGATCAAGGGGAAGTGATGAGAACTCTCTAATACCGCTTTTCCTTCTCTGTCTGTTGCACACCACAGGGAATGGGTGTCTACTGCATTCTTTGGGAGCTGGTGAAGCTAAAAAGTTCTGGAAAATCACTCTCTTGAAAGTAATTTTAATCATAAAAAGGTCATCAATCTGTTATCAAGGGCTCAGAGTTATAGCTAAACTATACTGACTTTGTAAATAACCTATTCTGTTACATCTAATAAGAACTATTTTGACCAAGCTTAGCCCTCGTGGAAGAAGTTTCTCCAATTATCTTACTAACCGTATGTACTTACCTGACTTTGAAAAAATTGTTTAACAAGTTAAACATGTCCTGAAGTACTTGGACTCCAGTCAATCTCTCATAAAAAGAGATTTTGACATTGGGTTTAGAGACACTACTGCTTTCAGAAAACTCAGCATGGGTGGAGAAGGGAGAGAGGTGTATTACAGCCATATACAGGGAGTATTCAGTGTTGCAGTTTCATTAGGACTGTTACAATTAATGTCACTGTCTTGCAATTAATGGAAAGTGATGGATATAAACTACGAGGTGACTAGATAGACCTACTCTGCTTTGGCAAGCTGCAAATATAGATGAAAACAATGTTTGACCCCTTACCTTGTTTCAAACCACTGTACTGGTTTGAAACTGCCTACTCATAAAAATATTTGAATTTATTTCACAATTTTACATCATTATATAATTCTTTGAGCCTTTATTTAATATTTTAGTTAATTTTAGCTGATTTTATACAGCACATGAAGATACATGACTATTACTGCCATATCTCCTTCTAGACTATACTAGTATTTGCTCAAATTTTTCATTGCTTTTTATTGTTAAATGTGATATTCAGAGTAATCAATGAAAAACCTCAGCTGTCAAAGGTAACAATAACTTTGGTTATGAAATACATAGAAGTATTTACAGAGGACTTGAAAGGCAGCATTTAAAAAGGCAAAGGACAGCTTTTAAGATTTCTGCCGTGTTTTAACTTTCCAGAGTTTTCCTTCAGGCTATGTTTTGGAAACTGAATGCAAGAATGAGGTACTGGGATTCATACCTTTGTGTGCAATATTGGATTAAAGTGTGGAAGCCAAGGCTGTAAGTGTGCACAAACATAGGATGGAAGTCTAGGAGCTATCTATTGTGGTAGGTTGACCTTGGCTGGATGCGAGGTGCCCACCAAGCCCCTCTATCACTCCTCTCCTCAGCAGGATGTGGACAGGGGGATGGGGAGAAAATAAGATGGAAAAAACTCATGGGTCCAGATAAAAGCAGTTTAATAAAAGCAACAGCAAAGGCCACATGCGGAAGCAAAGGAAAACAAAAGATTTATCCTCTACTTCCCATCAGCAGGTGATGTCCAGCCACTTCCCAGGAAGTAGGGCTTCAGTGTGCATAGTGGTTGCTCTGGAAGACAAATGTCATACTAATGAATGCCCTCCATCTTCCTCCTTTCTCTCAGGTTTTATTGCTGAGCAGATGTTATACGGTATGCAATATCCCTTTGGTCAGCTTGGGTCAGCTGTCCTGGCTGTGTCCTGTCCCAAGATCTTGCCCACCCCCGGCCTACTGGTGAGAGGGGAATGTTGGAGAGACAGCCTTGATGCTGTGTGAGCTCTGCTCAGCAATAGCCAAAACACTGGTGTGTTATCAACACCTTTCTAGCTACCAATACAAAGCACAGCACTATGAGGGCTGCTATGAGGAAAATTAACTCCACCTCAGCCAGACCCAATACACTGACAAAGAATGAACCTCATTATAAAAGTGCTGCCTCAAAACCTAAACCTAATCTGTGAAAATCCTGGGTTTTTTATAGATGTGATCTCTGTCTTTTAAACTGAACTTTGTGTATATTTAGACATATTTGTCAGTGTAAATAGGATGAGGTTGTTTTGCTTAAGGATTCCAGTTTAAATCTGAGGCAAAGTTCTTGTGACTTAAACTTTTTTCAATTATATCAGTTATAGACCTCTTAATTTTGAAAGGATGCTATCTCTAAGGACATCTGTTCTTTTCCACTATCTCTTTTTTCTGCCCGACTCAACAACACTCATACAGCTCATCCTTAGCAGTAGCCATAGAGAAGTAATTCAGAAAATAAGAGAACAAAAGAAGCTAGATCACAGTGTAGGAAGTTGCAACTGTTCAGTTTAGCACCACTTCATCATTGATGTATCTTCAAAGGAACAGCATCATGGATGAGACAAAGTTATAAAGTACATCTGAATCATCAGAATGAATGTTTTCTTTTAATGGGTGGTGTAGAGGCCAAGATGTAACGGTCTTGAAAAGAAGATGTGCTGAACTTATGTAAGTAGAGGCAAATAATGAGATTTAATCAGAATTAAGGTCCATTACTTTGCCTTTCTCAAGACTGCTGCTTGAACACTGTCTTCTGAGTAAAAGATTTCAATACTTTCTCTGGGTTAACACTTTGTTAAGCTCACACACATCTACCATTTATAAATTTGTTTCAGTTTCCTTGACATCTAGGCAAGATTTATCAAGCCTTAATTGACATGATTTGCCCATAGCAAATTTGAATCATACCAGTCTTTATTTTTTATTAGTGTGATACAGGAAACCTTGTAACAACTGGAGGTAGGAGCATAAATCCCTGCAGCAGATCAGAGGAAAGTACCTTGTTCTGCATGTGTCCTTTACTAATAATGTGCTGAAAGCTCTTATGTATAGTTTCTATCATAAGTTAGGAACATGTTAGGGTTATAGAATTGATAAAGTTTATGAAACCTGAAGCTTTCTTATGATGCATAATTTAACACTGTAATTCAGTGTTAGGAATTTTCAGTACTCAGATAAATGTGCCAACAGTCAGGGTGTCTGGTATACAAAGGACTTATGATACAGTTAAAGTTAGAAGGTATGTGCTAATGAAAAAACACAACAGAGGTGTAAATTTAATGGTAAAATTTGTTCACCATAGTCACAAAAGTAGGTGTAAGAAAGAAAAGGACTAGAGAAGCCTGAGAAAGGTCATCAAGCTCAGTTTGCATTGGAATATCACCAGTTAGGGCAACAGAGAGAAAGAGGTTTTAGATTGTTTTTAGAGAAGGCAACTTGCAGCAGTAATGTTCCATGGAAATGAAGGCCCAGTAAGTCCATTTCTCTCTTGCACTGGGGAGCCCAGAACTGAACACAGAACTCCAGATGTTGTCTCACCAGTGCTGAGTAGATGGGAAGGATCATGTCCCTTGACCTGCTGGCAACACTTTGTAATGCTGTTGGTCTTCTTCGCTGCAATTGTGCATTGCTGGCTCGTGGGCAACTTGGTGCAGCCAGAACCCCCAGGATGTTCTCTGCAAAGCTACTTTCCAGCTGGTTGGCCACCAATCTGTACTTGTGCCTGGGGTTGTTCCTCCATAGGTGCAGGATTCTTCATTTGCCTTTATAAAACTTCATGACATTCAGGTAAGCCCACTTCTCCAGCCTGCTGAGGTCCCTCTGAAGGGCAGCACAGCCACTTGGGGAACCAACCACTCTTCCCAGTTTTGAATTGTCTGCAGACTTGCAGAGAGTGCGGTTTGCTACACCATTTACGTCATTAATGAAGACGTTAAACAGTAGCAGACCCAAGATCGACCCACGGGGTACACCACTAGTGATGGGCCTCCAGCCCAACTTCATGTTGCTGATCACAAGCCCTTTGAGCCCAGCAGCGCAGGCAGTTTTCAGTCCACCTCACTGCCCATTTATCTAGCCTATGTCTCATCAGTTTGTCTATGAGGATTTGATGGAGACAGCGTCAACAGCCTCACTAAAGTCAAGATAAGCAACAGCCACTGCCCTCCCCTTATCCTATACGACTGAGCCCGTCATCTCATTGTGGAAGGCTATGAGGTTGGACAGGTATCATTTCCCCTTTGCAAATCCGTGCCGACTACTCCCAATCACTGTTCTGTCCTTCATATGTTTGGAAATGGTGTCCAGAAAGATTTTCTCCATCACCTTCTGAGGTATTGAAATGAGGCTGACTGTCTTGTAATTCTGAGGACTCCTGCCCTTCTTGAAGAAAGGAGTGACATTTGCTCTCCTTCAGTCCTCAGGAACCTACTCCAATCACCATGGCCTTTTAAAGATAATTGAAAGGTACCTCACAATATCATTGGCCAGATTTAACTCAAAATGGGCTTCAGCTTTCCTACCCCATCACTGCATGCTCCAGCAGTGTCTCTGTATTACTACTGTGTGATCTGCCCCTTCTTCCAACTCCTGTATGCCTCTTTTTTATGTTGGAGTTTAGTGAGGGGCTCCTTGTACATCCATGGAGGCCTCCTGCTACCTTTGCTTCTTTTCCCACTTGCTGGGATTGACCATTCTTGGAGGAATATCCCTCCATATCCCATGGGATTCTCCCAGACAGGTCCCTGAGCAGGCCAAAGTCTTCCCTCCTGAAGTTCTGGGTTGTGATTCTACTTTTTGCCTTGTTCTTTCACCTCAGGATCATAATCTCCACCATCTCATGGTCATTGCAACCAGGGCTGCCCCTGAACTTCACCCCCCACACTAATTCTTCTTTTTTTGTGTGACTCAGGTCCAGCAGAGCACCTCTCCTCATGGACTCCTTGATCACCTCTGGTAAGAAGTTGTTATCAATGCACTCCAGAAACCTCCTGGATTGCTTCTGCCCTGCTGTGTTGCCATTCCTGCAGACACTGGGGTGATTAAAGTCCCCCATGAGGGCCAGGGCCTGTGAATGTGAAACTTCTTCCAGTTGTCTGAAGAAGATGGCATATACTTCTTCCTGATAAAGTGATCTGTAGCAGACACCCACCACAATGTTGCCCAGATTGGTCTGTCCTCTTAATTCCAATCACTGGGGACCTGGCTGGATTATCATCTGTTCCCACGCAGAACTCCATGCATTCCTCCCACTCTCTAACATAAAGGGCAACTCTCCACTTCCTGCCTTCTTCACTTACCTGTCCTAAAGCATCTGTATCCATCCATGGCAACGTGAGCTATTCCACCATGTCTCCTTGATCCCAGTGAGACTGCACACAGACCTCTAATTCCTCCTGTTTGTTCCCCATGCTACATGCATTAGTGTACAGCCCATAGTTGTGCTGATTTCCCAGACGTGTGAGAGCTTCTCCCATAGTGCTGCCTTCTCATCACTCCCTTATTTATGTCATATACTTCAGTCCCTCTTCAGCCCTGTTTTGATGAATACCACGTCTCTCCTGTCCACATCACCCTGCATCCTTCACTTGCCACCCCAGCCTACCACTTCCTCATCTGATTGTTGATCATCATCTCCCTCCTCCATCTTTCCTAGTTGAAAGCTCTCCTCAGCAGCTTGGCCAGCCTGTTGGCAAAGATGATTTTGCCCCACTTGCTCAGGTGGTCCTGTATCTTCCTAGCAGCCCTCAAATCCTCAAATATAGCTGTAAAACTTAATCCCTGTTGTCGATACCAGCTGTGCAACCAGTTGTTTACCCACAGGAAACACCAATTGTTTACCCATCCACTCTTCCTTCAGCTCTTCTCTCTCACCAGGAGGATTACAGAGAAAGAACTCTGGGCCATCATGTCCTTGATCTTTGCCCCAAGAGCCATGTAGTCGTGCTTGATACACTCCAGGTCTTCCCTGGCAATGTCATCATTGACAACTATGGCCATATCATTGGAGCAATCAGGGGTAATAGGCTGAGGACTGGACAAGCCATGACAGTCTCTTGACAACATCCTGGACTCTAGGCCCCATCAAACAGCAAGCAGTGCAGTTAAAAAAAAAAAAACATCCTAATTTTTATTGCAGAGCTTCACTCCTCTGGGCACCAGTGAGGTGGGGGTGCCTCAGGGAAAATGTGTTTAAGAAAGGACAAAACACTGCACAGGCAGAGGAGGAGGGAAAAAAAGAGAGTGAGAAACAGCCCTGCAGACACCAAGGTCAGTGAAGAAGGAGCGGAAAGAGGTGCTCCAGGCACCAGAGCAGAGATTCCCCTGCAGCCCATGGTGAAGACCATGGTGAGGCAGGTTGTTCCCCTGCAACCCATTGAGAGGACCATGCTGCCCATAGAGGACACCACAGCAGAGCAGGTGAATGTGCCCTGAAAGAAGTTGCAGCCCATGGAGATACCATGCTGGAGAAGGGTCCTGGTAAGAACTGCAGCCTGTGGAGGACCCATGCTGGAGCAGGTTTACCCTGAAAGACTGGCATAGGGGAAATGTGTGACAGGGAAGGAGCAATGGAGTGGAGCTGTTATGGACTGACCACAACCCCCGTTCCCCATCCCCCTGCACCACTTGGGGTTGGGGGAGGGACATAGAGGAGTCAGGAATGAAGGAGTGAAATTGAGCCTGGGAAAAGGGGGGTGGTGGGGTATAGGTGCTTTAGTTTTTGTCTTTGTTTCTCACCATCCTACTATATTTTTAATAACAAATACATACATTTAATAATTAATTAAATTAAATTAAAATAATTTTTCCCAAGCTGAGTCTGTTTTGCTTGCGGTGGTGATTGGAAGTGATCTCCCTGTCTTTATTTCAACCCACCAGCTTTCTATCTTATTTTATCCCCCATCCTGTTGAGGAGGGGGAGTGAGAGAGCAGCTGGGTGGGGGCCTGTCTGCTGGCCAAAGTCAAATCCACCAGTCCTTTGTCTTCCTGCAAGATGCAGATGGAAACAAAGTTGCCCACATAGCAGTCGTAGCAGGGAGGAGCTTTTAGGCCAAATTACTTATTCCTTACACTTGACTTCCTATAAAATTTCCTATAAAATATAAAACTATATCTGCAACAAGAGCAGAACAGCATATTTATGTTACAGTTGCATTGATTGGACATGTGTTGCTGCTATATCCAATTTTTAAGAGGAAGGTCCTTCCTAAGGAAGAATTCCTGTCTTGAATTATGACAGGGTTTTGTGTCAGGTTTTGCTGTCTATCATAAGTAGATGAATAGAAAGACTGTGGCATAAAGGAGAGACAGTCCTATGATATGACTCATTGCTCAAAGTAGAGTTTTGGTTACTCATCTTCCAAATTCATGGCAAAAGAAAGTATATACTAACTTAGTTATCATCCATGGACAGATGACCAACAGGTTGCCACATTTGAGTGTTAAAGTAGTTTTGATGTCCAGTATATCATTTTGCTCTTGCTGTTCTGAATGAAACACGTAAACAAATGACCACCGGAAACTCTGATTAGGTGTGTAAAGAGAGCATTTGAAACAGATGTTTGACTGGGTATCAATAATGTAAAGGACAATTTATTTTGAAACTTATGGAGAACTTTTCAAGGTCACTAGAAAAGCAAGAGCAAATTATATGGCTGTTTTCATTTGGAATGATGGCAAAAACCTTCATGATAAGTCACAAAATGAGGACAAATTAATACACAAAGAGATAAAAGATTGAATGAAATGCCTGAGATCATTATCAAGCTGTTATGTTTTTTTGTAATTATGGTCATAAGTATGTTAAGGTGGGCAATATATTAGTCTGGGAAAAATATTTTATGTTTCTTAATTAAATGTCTTTGAAAAATGGGTATTTCAGTGCTAATACTAACCAGGGACTTGTGAAAATATTTTACTTATGAGCTTACAGTGTGAGAAGTGGCCTAAAAGATGCAACTGATTTTGTTATGCAAAATATTAGAAGGCGCTGGGGGAAAAAAGTAGAAATATGACTATTTTATAAACAAGGAAATACACATACAATTGCACGACCAAACGCAGCAGATAGAGTGTGATTCTGGCTGCATTGAAGTAGGTGATAGTTTTTCCTTTAGTAGGACTTTCATTTCTTGATAGTTGTCAAGGAATCAAGGGACTAGTTGGAACTAAAACAGTGCTCTTAAATTCCTCAAGTAGTTTTATTGAGTTTCAATAGTGTATGTCAGACTCCATATGTTTAAAAATCCAAATTCATTTTCATGTGTGAAATGTACCATTTTCCAACTAAACCTGAAGTATGAAATTTAATCAGTTAATAAATTTTATAGCAAAAAAGGATGACAGAATTAATCTAGTCTGGTATTAAGTGTAATAATATCAGAATTTCATCCAGTCATTCTTGTGTTAAATCATATCTTGCTCAAAAATGCAATGTATGATTTCACTTTCTCAAAATTTTGACAGAGATGGTTGTTTCAATTCCTTATTGTTTGTATAATATACTGTAAAATATACGATGTAACATGAAAGATTTTGGTATCAACAATACTTCACGTTATAACAGTCTGAAGATTTTTGTATTTTCTCGTGTCCTTTCTTTTTTTGTTAGGAAATTATTTGAGGGTTCACAAAGTTAATAGGTGTCATGACATTTTTCTATTTTTACACAGAAAGCTTTAACATGAGAACAGTGAGAAACTTCTTCCATCCAGGCTTTCCTGCTGGAAGGAGGCACATGGCAATTTGTAGTTTTTCCAAGATATAAACAATATATATATTCCAAGACATATGATCTTGGCAAATGACAACATAATGGACAAAATCTTACCAAATCTAGACATATGGGACTGTTTACCTTAAACCTAATGTTAATTCTCATTAAGTTGTATTACTTTCAGTAGGCTGTTGTTTGCTATATTTTCATAGTGTTTTGTTCTTTTGCAAATGAATAACGTGAACTATGTATGTCTGTGAGACACCCCCATCTAATGCACGACTGATCTGTCTTTATATGCCTTTGTTCTATCTTCCTTATTTTCTGTCTCCCTACCTGACAATCACAACCTTCAAAATACTCTGTTTGGCCTAGTAGCAGACAGTTTTGGGTTCACACTGAAAACCATGACATCTAGCTTATCTAAGCTACTATTTGTGATAGAGGCCAAGAGTGGGTGCTTAGGAAATAGTATTCCTAACTGTCCTCCCACAAATGTTTTTCATAGAATCTTCATGAGGCTCAGTTGTATCCACAACCTTATTTTTAATACTGCTAGATGAACATTTCTTCCAAAAATATGCCTAATTACTTTTGAACCCATTTTTATACCCTTATTATCCAGAATTTGCTATGGCAATGAATTGGCATTGTGAGAAAATAGGGGTTTTTCAGACTTTAAATTGATCAGCTGTGATCACTTTAGTTACTTTTAAGAATTCATTGGTGGCTTTCCACTTAAGGAGTGGCACTGAAATGCTTAAAAACCTATAGGCATAGTCCTAACAGGCAGGAAAGAAGTTTCGGCAAATGTATATCAACCTCAGTCATCATCTCCCTGGAATAAGATAAGATATTCTAATAAGATAATTAGAATTCCTCTTATGGATTTATCCTTAAGAGGAATTATTTGGGAGCCAATAGAAACTCACCCATCTAAATCCCTCTGGATTTTTGAAGAGTATAATGAGCATTTTAATTTCCTATCTTGAGCCACTGTGTAATATCTCTTTACATTCCTCAATCGTGGCCCTTCACCCTTGTCAGAAATGGATGGATAAAACAGTATCTTCCGTCTTTCTAGCTTCTAAGGGCATTGTTCAAATCATCTTGTTAACATTTGTACAGTGCCTGATCAGGACTACTACAGAAACTTGAAGTACTAATCCAAAGCTCACTGAAGTCAATGAAAAGATCTCAATTGACTCCACTGGACAGCATGTGGCTTTCAGGCTCCAGAAGGGCAAGGGCCTGACAGCCTTCTTAAGAACATTTCTTTTTATACGTTTATCATAGGCTAGAGGCTTTTGTTACAAGGCTAGAATGTCTGACATCTGCTCTTGGATGCTACCCTTGAAGATATTGCATGAGTGTAAATAATGACATACTGTAAAGGCTGCTTAGCTAATGATAATACTGAAAATATAAAACTGTGCTGGGACATCAGCACAAAACATAGTGTGTCGCTTATCTAATGTATCATTTTATTGCAGAAGCCAGACTGTTAAGGGCATAATATCTTTCCAATCTGTTCAATTGTATTATCTGTCAGCTACAATGTTATAAACGCAGAATCAGTGATCACAGTCACAACACAGCTGATATTGTGGTATATATATGTAAATGATATAGCTGATGCCAGAGCTGTAAATTTAGCTTGATGTTTATCTGGAAGGAGAAGAAACAGCTCACCCTGAAATTCATAATGCCTCTAAATGAGGAAGTAGTAAGGAGGTAAAAGGTATCAGGAAGAACAGTTCCACAGTAATTTTCTTACTTGTCCTATCTTGACTCAACTGAACCATCTGCTAGGGTTGGCTGTCTTTAGCTCCACAATAGGATAAATTCACATTTAGCATGTAACCCCAGACCAGAATCCAACACAAACTCACAATGCTAGTGTTTGTTCTTCAGGAAGATGCTAGTTGAGGAGGGGAAAAGATCCATCTGTGTGTTACACAGGAGCCTGGCACACGAGTGCCCAGGCTAAGGATTACAACTGAGTTTAGAGGTATGTGCACACCTTTAGACTATGAATAAGTGATTCTCTCTCCTTCCAAGCATTTTGAACATCCTACTTCAATTTCCTAGTAGAATATCCTCATTGCCAGGCCGTAAGTAAGACTGAGAAGATGTGAAAATAGAACTGTAACCATTCTTCCTGAAGAAGTTGTACCACTGGTTGGACAAAAAATGCAAGAACCTATAGTGGAAGAGACAGTAAGGATATGTGAGCACATTTGTACTGCCCAGTGTTAAGGTCCCTCTGCTTGGAGGAGGGAGTCTTGGTAACTTCCTCTTTTGCCTGCTAGGACACTGGCTTGAAACCTTAAACAAAAAATTTTCTTTTGACCTTTTTTGATAAATGGATCAAAAGAGGAATCCAAAGCTATTTAAAACTGCAGATGGAGAGAAACCTCCCCAGGGAAAAAGTGTTCTGCCAGCATCTGCTGGCAAGTAAATGTAGCTGCCAGGGCAGGCTAATCTTCATTCGCAATCAGTTATGTAAGGATTTGAGGCATTGTTAGCATTCCAGTACGTTTTGATGCTAGACTTTTTATTCAGAACTGAAAACCTGTGGTGAGAGATTTCAATTCAGTGTACCTGGGTGAACAATCACTTAACCATCTGTGACAGGATCAAGTTTAAAAAGAGTAAAATTGAGAAAATGGGAAGGAGGCACCAATTTCTTTTCCCTGTCCTGTTAAGAATTTAGTCAAGACCCCTGGGTTCCTCTTGCAAAAGATGAAACCCTGCTGGATTTGTTGGAAAAGGTGAGCAGAGAAGGGTGATAAGTGCAGCAGTAAAGACAAATGGTGATGATGGTAGCATCATGACTGGGGCAAGAGATCAACCTTTTCCAACAGCTGGACTCCTCTATCATAGATTGGAAAATAGAAGTGGGGAATAGTCTAACAGAGATACATAGTAATTAGTTATTTTGCCCATTCAAACACAAGAAAGCTTTTTTTCTTTCTTTTCTTTTCTTTTCTTTTCTTTTCTTTTCTTTTCTTTTCTTTTCTTTTCTTTTCTTTTCTTTTCTTTTCTTTTCTTTTCTTTTCTTTTCTTTTCTTTTCTTTTCTTTTCTTTTCTTTTCTTTTCTTTTCTTTTCTTTTCTTTTCTTTTCTTTTCTTTTCTTTTCTTTTCTTTTCTTTCCTTTCCTTTCCTTTCCTTTCCTTTCCTTTCCTTTGGCAAATGGGGAAATATTGTTAATTACTAAGTAACCAGTGTTGTTCACTTTCTCAAGTTCCTTCAGGGTGCTTGAGACATATTATTCAGATCTTTTGGGGGAAGAAATCTCTCGAAATTCTACCCCAGATAGTCAAAGGACAATATGCATAATTGCAATAATGCAAAGGACAGAAGTCTGGGGTGTCAATGGCAAGTGGCATCTAGTATGTAGATATTGAAATCTGTTGCTGATAACAGTGTGCTAAGCAATACCTAAAAGGCAGGGAATAAGAGTGGGAAAAGTTGTTGGAACAGTTCTAGGAGAAAGAGAAGACATCAGCTAGGTTTGGGAGAAGGAGAGGTAAAGCCAAGTTCAGGAAGAAGAAAAGATGTTACTAATTTCACTGGCTTTAATAGCAGGAATGTGATCATACTTGATCCAGAGTGATTTTTATCTACTTAAGTAGTACTAGGGGAAAAAAGAGAAATGAGCCCTGAGAGAAGGGAATTTTGGTTATACAGTGAGTTTTCCTGCATGTCTTCCTTTCAATTTTAAAATCATGCTGCTCTTAGATCATAAATGACTAATTCACTATAGAACTAACTAATAGACTTGCAATGGTGAAATGATTTTTTTTTCTTTATTTTATGATGTTGTTCATAATTTTTAAAACCTTAGTATGAAAATGCAAGGTCAAGGAACAATGGCAAGTTTTATTCCTACAACCTGAATACAAAAAAAATCTGAAAAGTATTTAAAAATACTTGAGCATTGGAAAACTAAAATAGTAATTTTCCCTAAATCATTAAGTGGAAAAATAGCTCTTTCTGTAAGCATTTCTGGTCTCATAACAGTGCAACAACCGTTATCGATTGTAATTGTGGAGATATTTGGAATTTGAAATATATGGCACTTTTTGATAGATTATGACATTCAGAAATATATTTCATTTTATCAGTGCTACTGTGTATGAAAATGTGAGTAGCAGAAGCCTTCTGTGGCCAGACAATTATAGTCTAGGGATCAAAAGGCCGGAGTAAAAGAATATCTGATGGGAAGCAAAGCCTTTGGATCTCAATTTGTAATGTGGAAATACTGAACAAGACTATTTTAACCAATAATAGTTTAATCCAATTCCATCCATGACATTTGGCAAAGTAAAATGTATTTCCTGAACTTTTTTTTGGAAGAGATTTTCTTAAGTAATTAAATATCTTTTTTGTACTAGTTTCAGTTTCAATACTCAATTTAAAAAAATTTTTTTTAAAAGCTACAGAGCATTTTTCGTCTGATGGCTGGATTCCTTTATGATGTAGAAAATCAGACAATTAAAAATGGTGCCACACAGACTAGATGATCAAAGCTTTTCAGCCAACAGATTATTTCAGTGAAAATAAGGACTTAATACACTTTCAAAGAACTCAACCCTAGTTACTTATCAAAATCTTGACCTTCATTCTTTGCAAAAGTTAGCCATTAACTTATGTTTTTCAGTGTGATGAAATTAAAATGCCCATTAATTGCCCAAGCTGAATTTTCCTTTTATGGTAAAAATTAACTATTATGATTAAATTGAAAAACTATGTATGATGCAGAATGACAAAATATGACCTAAGCATTCCAAGGTTGGCCATAGCAGCTCTTCCAGGAAGGGTCATACAGATACCATTAAGGAGATATTTAATTACATGAAATAGTATTTAAATGGTGGCTTTTGTTCAAAGTATATTTGAATTTTTTAAGTAAAATTATATTTCTCAATGGATCATTTTGGTGGGATGTCACATGTTTTTCATGGATGTTTTTTAAAATTATTATTTGGGTAATTTAACTGTCCTTAATAAATGTGTATCTGAATAAATATCTGAAGTGGAAAATATACAAAGGAACTTTTTTAGGTACTGGTCCTAAAAGAATATGTCTGGAGGCTAATCCATGGACACCAACTTGTAATACACAGCTGAACATAGACAGTTCCTTTTCTTCAGCCTATTCAGAGGATATGTTCTAGATAAGCAGTATTCTCACATTCCAGAAGACAAGGCAGTTTCTTCTTCATATTGTTAAATTAATCTTAGGGAGATGAATGATCTCATACATGCATCCTTCATTTTTGTGGTCACACAGGTTAATGTCATGATTTCTTTTGCAACCATACTACATCACAATTTTGTGTATATAGAACTAATATTTCTACATTACTAACTATCACTATTACAGTGAAGATGATGATGAAGCTGGAGTCTTTAAAGAATGAGATTAACAAATCAACTATTAGATACGTTAGTTCTTTCAGCCCTTACCAACCCTATTTTCGACAAATCTGTAATGTTGTAGAGGGTAGCTCGCCAATGGTGTATATACTTGAAAAACACAACAAAAAGAGGAGCTTTTCACACAACAGAATCCTGAAAACAAAAAGTTTAGGTCAGTAAAGAAGCAAAGGTGGCAGGAGGCCTCCATGGATGCACAAGGAACTCCTCACTGAACTCCAACATAAAAAGGAGGCATACAGGAGGTGGATGCAGGGACAGACCTCCCAGAAGGAATACAGGTGTATACAAGGGTAGAAAAGGCCAAAGCCCATCTGAATCTGGTAGGGGATGTGAAGGACAAGAGGGCTTCTATAGATATATCAGCAGCAAAAGAAAGACTAGGGAAAATCTGGGCCCACTGCTGAATGGGGCAGAAGCCCTGATGACGAAGAGCAAGGTTGAGGACAATGGCCCAAGGTACTTTCTTGCCTTGGTTTTTAATGGCAAGACTGGACTTCAGCAATCCCAGGCCCCTAAGACACAGGAGAAACTGGAGCAAGGAAGACTCATCTCTGACACAAGGATCAGGTTAGGGAACATTTAAAAAAAATGGACATGTGCAAGTCCACAGGATCTGATGGCATGTGCCTTGTAGGCCACTCAATTATCTTTAAAAAGGCCATGGCGATTGGAGTAGGTTCCTGAGGACTGAAGGAGAGCAAATGTTACTCCTTTCTTCAAGAAGGGCAGGAGTCCTCAGAATTACAAGACAGTCAGCCTCATTTCAATACCTCAGAAGGTGATGGAGAAAATCTTTCTGGACACCATTTCCAAACATATGAAGGACAGAACAGTGATTGGGAGTAGTCGGCATGGATTTGCAAAGGGGAAATGATACCTGTCCAACCTCATAGCCTTCCACAATGAGATGACGGGCTCAGTCGTATAGGATAAGGGGAGGGCAGTGGCTGTTGCTTATCTTGACTTTAGTGAGGCTGTTGACGCTGTCTCCATCAAATCCTCATAGACAAACTGATGAGACATAGGCTAGATAAATGGGCAGTGAGGTGGACTGAAAACTGCCTGCGCTGCTGGGCTCAAAGGGCTTGTGATCAGCAACATGAAGTTGGGCTGGAGGCCCATCACTAGTGGTGTACCCCGTGGGTCGATCTTGGGTCTGCTACTGTTTAACGTCTTCATTAATGACGTAAATGGTGTAGCAAACTGCACTCTCTGCAAGTCTGCAGACAATTCAAAACTGGGAAGAGTGGTTGGTTCCCCAAGTGGCTGTGCTGCCCTTCAGAGGGACCTCAGCAGGCTGGAGAAGTGGGCCTACGTGAATCTTATGACTGGGGGTCCTGGTGGACAAGAAGCTGATCATGAAGCGGTAACGAATGTTTGTGTCAAAGGCCAACAGCACTGGGAAGAGCACTGCTGGGAGGTTGAGAGTGGCGATCACTCCCCTCTACTCAGTACTGGTGAGGCCACACCTGGAGTACTGTGTCCAGTTCTGGGCTCCCTAGTACAAGAGAGACAGGGACATACTGGAGCAAGTCCAGTGAAGAGCCACAAAGATGATTAAGGGCTTGGAGCATCTGTCAGATGGAGAGGAGAGTCTGAGAGAGCTGGGACGACTCAGCTTGGAGAAAAGAAGGCTCAGGGGAATCTTGTGAATGTGTATAAATACCTGGGAGGGAATGAAGAGGGTGATAGACTGTTCTCATTGGTGCCTGCTGACAGGACAGAAAAAGATTTTTAAGTGTAAGAAAAAACATTTTTATAGTGAGAGTGGTCAAACACTGGAACAGGTTGCCCAGAGAGATGATGGAGGCTTTATCCTTGGAGATATTCAAAGCCAAACTGGACATAGCCCTGAGTTACCTGCACCAGCTGATCCTACTTTGAGATGGGTGTTGGACTAGACAGCCTCCACAGATCCCTTCCAGAGTCATTTATTCTGTAATTTGGTGATTCTAATTCTACCCTGAGTATTTTTATGCTCTCTGGCACATGATTAAAAAACAAAATTACAGTGTTAAACATAAATGGTATGCCCTGCTGATTGACAGAACATCATTATTCTTGTGACGATGATTCTCTGGAAACAATGATTCTCTATCTCCTCCTCAGTCTATCAGACTGATGATATGCATAAGGATTTTATAGGTTTATGAGGTTTGCAGAAAATGTTATATAAAATGCAGAATATTATTGTACGTGTTAACACATAAGGTCAGCTACCGTTCATAGATCTTTGTAGTTTTGTACTGAAATTTGAGAATTAACTACAGAATGAATTATATAATGCTGCCCACATGTTTCTATTCTCATATGGAGAAATTGGTGCAGATGTGTTGTAGGTGTATACAGTCTCTTGGCAGTGCACCTGGTTTTATCAGGGATGTTTAGTTTGATTAAACAATAGATATAATTTCATTCATTTATCTCAGATGACTTGTGGGCAAAACTTTGAACATATGTCTTTCAAGCAGAACTTCTATAATAAAATCATTTACAATTTCTTAGTTCTGTTCGTAAGTAGGCAGCCCCTAATTTAAGATAATTAGATGCTTATTTCATGGTCTTTTGAAATCCTTTTCATTAACAGCAAATTAACATCTCCCTAGATAGGTGGTCACACATTCTGGCTATGTTCTGGGTATTTCTGCAGTCTAGAGGAGCGCAGTGTCGTAATTTAGGACAGAAATTTCCCTATCTCTGATTTGGCACCAGATTCCAGAGAATGTTTCTGATGCATGGTACTGATATTCAGACAGCAAGAGATATCAGCAGCAAGACCTTTGTTGACTCCTTATTAAAGGATAGTATTTCTTTTCAGAATGAAAGATAGTCTTGATGTCCATATATATAAAGGAAAGAGATACATATCCTGGGGGACAGACTGTTTGGTTGTGCTCCCTGATAAGGTGGCTCATTATCAGCAATGAGAAGGTAGCTAATGTTGGAGTCAGAGTATATAATATCAGGATGTCTGGACCCAGGAATATTGACCCATATGTAGAATGGGTTTTTGTAGCTGTTAAGCCAGTAGGCAGTCTGGGGATGCACTAATAGGAACCAGTTAGGATATTCACAGTGGTGCTCAGATACGTGTTGAAAGATGTATGGAACAAGCTGGGAGTATGAGCCTTTTTGATGAGTCCAAGGCATCTGGAAAAGCTCTGGGATTCGGTGTTAGGATGGTCACACCCCATCCTGTTCAGTTAGCTCTCAAATCTGTGTGCAGAGACATTGTGTACTGACAAAAACATAATAGCATGGTTTAGCGACTTTTCTGCAGCCTCTCCTGACCTGGATCTGCCTGCCTTGGCCTCACCCATCCAATCTCTATTCCAGGTCTTGCTCTCTTTCTGTATCTGTGCCTCTCCCCTGACCACCCGTACTGTTATTGCCATATATTATTTCTCAATATATTTCTCAATAATATATATACCATATATTATTGAGAGCGTTCTCACCTCTGTCTGATATTCTGTGTGCTACTGCCATATCTCATGAATTCCTCTAGCTTCTACCTGTCCAATAGCATGATATCTGAATCTGGAGTTCCCAAAAAACCCTGGTCATGCTTGTTCTTTCCTCCTTTCTCTCTTACTGTCGTAGTTCGTCCTCTCACAAGTCCTACAGCCAGGTAAAGCCAGTTCTGGAAGCTGAAATATTTCAATTTCATCATTAATATCGTGGGATAGCTGAAATAAGTGGCAGACAAAAGTTCAACACAGCCCATGTGGAAGTTATTTATTGGAAAATTTAAAACATTGGTTTTTTTCCTTTCTGATTTGGGGATTTTCTGAGATGCAAAACCTGAATATTTAACAGAAGTTTAGAGAAATTATTACAATTATCACCTGCTTTCTACACCAAGGACTGGAAAAAAGGGTTTTAGGGATCTGAGTGGTGTTCTGGTTTCAGCTGGGATAGAGTTAATTTTCTTCATAGTAGCTAGTATGGGGCTGTGTTTTTGATTTGTGCTGGAAAGAGTGTTGATAATGCAAGGATGTTTTCTTTACTGCTGAGCAGTGCTTACACAGAGTCAAGGACTTTTACAGCTTCCCATGCTCTGCCAGGTGCACAAGAAGCTGGGAGGGGATGTGGCTGGGACAGCTGACCCCAACTGGCCAAAGGGATATTCCATACCATATGACATCACGCTCAGCATATAAAGCTGGAGGAAGAAGAAGGAACGGGGGGAAGTTTGGAGTTATGGCGTTTGTCTTCCCAAGTCACCATTACATGTGATGGAGCCCTGCTTTCCTGGGGATGGCTGAACACCTGCCTGCTGATGAGAAGTTGTGAATGAATTCCTTCTTTTGCTTTGCTTGTGTGCACGGCTCTTGCTTTACCTGTTAAACTCTCTTATCACTGTAGAATCACTTCTTTTTCTGTAGCTATCTTTAAGAAAATTTACATAAGGGGCATCTTCCTTGCAAGCACTTTTGATTGTCTTAGAGGTCAAGTGCATAGCTTACTGAATGTGGGGAGAAAAGGTCTCATGCTGCTGTAAATATGTGTGGTCTTCCTTGCTAGATTTCAGGATGGATTGTGTTAGAAAATTTTTAAACATTAGTCAGACAGGAATGTCGCTTTCTTTCCATCTTGTATGATATGCATGCAAAGTGGCAGTGCAGGCACTGTTTTAAAGTTTAAAGGGTAACTGTCAGATGTTGACTAGTCCATAACTTTAATATGATATATTTTCCTATTTGTACATTTTTAATATGATAGATTTTTAATGGGAATATAAATTCCATGCCCACACCACACACAGCTAAGCGTGGTCTCATTACAGTGCCATAAATAAAGAAACTCATACAGATATGTATCTCCTAACTTCTGAATGAATTTTATCTACTGTTTGAAATCACCTGACATGATCTTTTATATGCATCATACATGAAGAAAGAACAAGCCTGTCAGTCATGCAGTATCTCATGCATGATCAGAAGTTCACCTGGGATTTCCTAGTGTATTCTTGATCTATTCTCCAAAAAGCATTCATTTCAGTTTGCCAGCCTGCTTAAACAGGAAGATGCCTATGAAGATTAAACTTTTGTCTTAAAGGAATGATTAAATAAGAGTGTCATGGTTTAGTCCCAGCTGGCAACTAAGCCCCAAACAGCTGCTTGCTCACTCCCCCGCAGTGGGATGGGGGAGAGAATCAGATAGTAAAAGTGAGAACAGTTGTGGGCTGAGATAAGAAGAGTTTAATAACTGAAATTATAATACAATATAATATAATATAATATAATATAATATAATATAATATAATATAATATAATATAATGAAAAGGAAAATAACAAAAAAGAGAAATAAAACCCAAGAAAGACAAGGGATGCCAGTGAAAAACAATTGCTGACCACCCGCTGACCAATGCCCAGCCTGTCCCTGAGCAGCAGCCATGTCCCGGGCAGATTTCCCCCAGTTTATATGCTGAGCATGATGTCATATGGTGTGGAATATCCCTTTGGCCAGTTTGGGTCAGCTGTCCTGGCTGTGCCCCCTCCAGTTTCTTGTGCACCTCCAGCCTTCTCATTGGCAGGTCAGCTGAAAAGTCCTTGACTGCTTAGCAACAACTAAAACATCAGTGTGTTATCAACATTATTGTCATCCTAATTCCAAAACATAGCACTATACCAGCTACTAGAAAGAAAATTAATCCTAACCCAGCCAAAACCAGGACAAAGATAAATATGTAAAGTTATATGCAATTCTGAAACTTCATCATGATTCCTGTGGGGTGACAAAAACATCAAGCCCTTGTTGTTTGTTGAAGGAATTTGAGCTGTATTTACTGCAATACTGAAAGACAACTCTCACGCACTATTAATGAAATACTCAGAGTAACATAGCTCTGTTGGTATCTTATTTTAACAATATCTGTGTCTATTAAAATGGCAACTACTCTGCGTTTTTAATTTACTGTGTGTGAGACTGCTCTGTCAGTCTCTCTAACAAAGCACCTACCAAAACCATTCAACAAGGAAGAAAAATTCCATGTTTCAGTCAAAAGAAACATGATAAAGTTTTAGGATAACAAAATGATTTTAACTCACATAAATGCTTAATCTAAATAGCCCTCTCCTTTGCATATGGCTTTTGTTTTGTTCTGGATTCCATTGGTACATATGTGTGCATGCATACAAATATAACAATATTAAATAACAACCTATAATTTAACAGCCTACATTTGTATGGGTATCTAAGTTAGATTTTAGTAACACTAAACCAATTAAAAATTATATTGCTTGAAGCATTTTGCTGGGAGAATCAGTGCTCTCAGTAGATCATATTATATCACACCCCTTGAACTATATATGAATTAAGAAGAAAGACAGAGACAGGAAATGGAGGCTGTGAATACCAGCATGAAGGTGCTATATATGGTATGTATATATTTGAACACTAACCTTGTTAATGATATTGCGGACTCTCAGAATTTTTATGTGGAAAAGATTTGTGCTTGTTTATATTTGGCTAGACCTCAAGTTACACTGTATTTAATGTAATCAATCACTTTCCAACAGTAAAGACACAACCCTATATCACTTGAAAACAAAATTTGTTGACTTCAGGTCTCTATGACAGATTTTGAGAAAAGGGTTAAGAGTTCATATTTTTCTCAACTCAGCATGTCTAGGTGCATATTTCAACAGAACACTTTGGAGGGAGTTTAAATTGTATAATTTCCTATTTTAATTTAGAAAAACAATAAAAAATAAAATAGGAACTTATCTGGGGGTTGCATGACATAAAGCCAACTCTCAAAAAAGTCAGGGCCAATTTGCTGCAATTTGGAGAATAAAGTGGTGGGAGTTACTGTGAAATAAATCCAGCTGAGTGTGAGAGAATAAAACTGATTTTTTAGTTTTTGTTTCAGAGTTCTGAAAATTAATCCTCATCCTTATTTAGGAGACACTTGAATAATAATATAAAACCTCTTAGTCCTTGGGGAAGTGCCATGGACATTGCTTCCCATTATGTTGGAGATTGAGCTGTCTGCACACCATAATCAATACAGCCAAGGGGATGATTTGGTATATCCCTCTTCTCAGCTGTGATGCATTATTACAAGTCATTTTGCTTTCAAAGATTTTTTTTCCATAGACTTACTGTCCTGAGCAATCAAAAAATACATGCTTTAGGAGAACAGCACTTTATCAAATTTATCAAATGATTCCTCCATTGAGAAACCAAGACCTGTTTACCTATTTCTGTTTGAAAATGGTGTACAGAAACTTAAAAAAATAATTATGACAATTGGGACATGTCCACATTTATTCTTTTTTCAGTCACCACTAACAATGTTAGCAGAGAAGTCACAATCTAGCAGACAAATTCACAGAAATAATGGCCAATGAATGAATATGAGAGGGAGACAGAGATAAAAGCTTGCAATAAAACCAGTGAGATTGATCTCACCTAATTTCAGCCATGAAAGGATTAGAAGCCAAGAATAAGGGTTCTGAGCTAATCTGTTTGTCTAGACCCTTTCTGTAGTCAGAAGGGACAAATAATCATTTCATGGGGGTGATTCAACCATTGATAATTAGTGATAGTGTTCAACACTTCAGGTCCAGATTACACCACCAGATATCTGTTTTATGGTGAACTGAATCGCTTTTTTATTTTTATTGATTCTGTTGGATAATAGTCCATTGATGATAATGAAACAGCATACCTGCAGACATCTATGTGTAAACAACTGCATTTGGGTGTCTGAATTCTGAACTGAATTCCTTCAAGGTTGAGTAGAGGTAGAAAGAATCAGCACCATTTTCCATTGATCTATTGTGCGTTGCCATCTATACACTCTTAATTCGTCATACATGTAAGACAAATGTATTATCTTAAGTTTCAGTGAAAGAAGTTTGATCTAATACACTTGAACACATTTGAGACAGGCTAGTAATATACATAGGGTTGGATACCTCAGCGCAATAGATTTACTCTGATCCATCAAGCCATGTTAACTCAATCTGACTTTGAGCAATAATGCTGAGTTAGTGCTGTTTTTTATTCATCAGTCCCCTGATTTAGGTGCCTAAACCAGAACAGGTCCTCCCTGAGTGGGAAGAGACAGAAATGTGTCCGTTTAAGCTCATTCTCCTTGTGGCCAGGAGGAAATACAAAGCTCTTCTACTTTGCATTATATAATTACTATTTATTGAGCAGAAAGGAGGGAGGAAAAGGAAAAACTGATTCATTATCCCAGTTGTTAGATAATTTATTTTAGTCCTTGCTTCACTGTTCTGGAGATTTAACCTAAGAAATGTTGATTAAAAGAAATTTAGGTGTCTGAAGAGTTTAATCAGCTAGATAAGGCAGAGCTTCTGAGGTTCTAATGTTTGAATATAAATATATATGCCTAAAGGTGAACTAATATATAGTGCAGAGTCTTAGAGACTGGTAAATCTGCAGAGTGCAGCACAGTGGAGTATCACTGCTCAGATAAAGGACAACTGAGTTTGTATAGCACTAAGCTTGAGGAAACATGCCCCCCCTCTTATCTGCTTAATAAAGCTGCTTCGACTTACACTCCTTTGCACTTCCAGCCTCAATGGCTGATTTGGCACACCGGCCTGCATCTGAATACGCCCAGTGTACTCATGGCCTTCATGGTCCTTGTCAAATTACTCTCCGAAAAACTCAGGAGTCATGCTTCTCTGAGCACCTTTGAGATGTCCCATTTTTTTGACCTAAGGTAAAGCCATAGAAAGCAAAAAAATTCTTGGGTGATAAGAGTGTGATGACATAAAATATTAAAAACTTGAGCAGATGTTTGATTTAGGAAGTATATGAATGCCACTGTGATTGAATGCTTTATTAGGTGATTCATTATAGCTGTACTAAATTTGGGTCCTGCTTGTTTACTTTGGGACAAAATTTTTCTTCTATTTTACTACCATATCAGTAGTGATGGAAAGAATCATTCCACCATTGCCTTCAACATTTCTAGACTGAGCTGTTGTTCTGATACACTAGGAATGTGATAAACTGTGGATTTACACATTTCAGGACTTGAAAGGGCCTAACTTTAACAGAAAACGAAGCTGAAAGGTAAGTATTTAATGAAATCTATCTTTCACTAGGGGCAAAGAAGAAACACAGCAGAAAAAGAAAGCACACAAAGTAACAAAATAAAAGGTAGCATAATCAAAGAATAATAATATAGTTCCAGAAATAGGTATTCACAAGAGCTAATTTTCAAGACAGTTTCCCTTAACTTTAATACTATAATGTCCATTATCAATAAAGTCTGTGGTGATTCAGAAGATAAACTTAATTTCATTTATCTAGAAGGTGATTTGGAGGATCCATCCATAGAGAAACTAACATCTTCTTTCTTAATTTGGCCTTTTAAAAATACGTCAATAAGGGAGAGCTTATTGAATGGGGTTTTTTGTTTGTTTATTTTTATAGGCTTTGAATATCAAAGCAGGAGAGGACAGTGTATCAAGCTCACTGGAAAATAAGTTTTAAGAAAAGACTGAAATTTCAAAATTTCAGTCTGGAGGCTGAAGTCTTTTCAGCATGGAGGAATAGAACCTAATACTTTATTCCAGAAGCATCAGAATGGTCATCTTGAAATGTATCCTACACATATCAAAACTACAATTATTGAATACATTATATATATTATATATATGCATATAAATTACATTTGTAATTATATAAATGCTTACATTAGATTAGATTATAAATGTACAACATAGAAAATGAAGTGCAGTTCTAGATATTACAGATAAGTATTACATTTTATATTAACATTATTAACATTATGCCATCCAGAGGGACCTTGGCAGCCTTGAGAAGTGGGCCCATGTTGACCTCATGAAGTTCAAGAAGGCCAAGGCCAAGGTCCTGCACTTGGCCAATATCAGTACAGACTGGGGGATGAAGGGATTGAGAGCAGCCCTGCAGAGAACTTGGGGATACTGGTTGTTTTTACTTAAGAACAGAATTATAACTCTGTAGATTGGATTTATAATAACAGATATATGAGAATGGTGCTTGCATTGCATGATCTGCCTCTATTTTCAGAAAATTCATTTTCCCAAGTTAGCAAAGAGCGAGCCTGAATGTGTAAGAACCAATATTCTGAGAACAATTCATATACTTTGTGCATGCATTGCTAGAGATTTTTTTAAGTGCAAGTATGTACTATAGCTTGCTTTTTTTTTAAAAAACAAAAAAAAGGGTAATGTAATTTCTGACTAATTACATTAGGCAAATATTTCTTCTGTTTATCCTGAAAAATCACCTGCATGTGCAGAAACCTTGATTTTACTAGGCTCTGTACACACGTTAAAAAGTTGCAAAGAATCCACATGATTTAAAGAAGAATTAGATTCATCAATCTTCTCTTAACATTCATTTCATAGAAGAAAATGGAGAACTGTATCTCCTTTCTACGTCTCAACTCAAACATGTTATTAATGTAAAACTTTTACTTATAAAAAAAGAAATGATTGGTAGGCTCAGATGTAACATGCTGTTTCAAAGCAGCGGTACTATAAATACATGGGTACCAAAAAAAAAAAACCAAAAAAACATGGGAACAATTAATACCTACTAATCTATTGTATCAGTAAGAGAAGAAATTAATTTTATCCTGACCAGAAAGCATCTCTTATTCTTCTACAGATATCTAAACTGTCGTCAGTACCACCTCTTGGCTCCCTCCAGTGCCGCATTAGGTTCAATGGCCACATCTGTTTCAAGTAGTTTTACATAGTTTTCTCACTATCAGCTCAGGTGAAAAGTTGGTATGAAGTGTAATTTTTCAGTCATAATTTATTCTTTTAGGGGACATTTTTCAGATTATGCTATTGCTTTAGTATTTTTTTTTATGGTCATCTTTGGATGCATATCTGACTGTTTACATGAGAGAAACCAAGTTGAAAAATTGGTGTGGAAGACAGTGTGATTGTGAATTTGGGTGAAAGACACTCCCAAAGGGAATACAGGCATCAAAGTCTAGTGAAGTGTTTTGTAAAGTAAAAAAGCTTACACGGTTAAGGACCAGTTAGGGCCTAAACTTTTACCATTTATTGGTTTAGATATCTCAAGTTCTGCTATTATCACCATCCCAGGATTATACCTTTTGGATTGACTGGAAACCTGGGTACCTATCTTCTTCCAAGGACTGCATAAGTGGGATGTATAAATGCCCACATATTTTTAGGAAGGCCAAGACAGCAGATCAGTTCAATGTTTATTCAACTCATTGAGAGGTCTGAGTCTGGAAGAATGAATAACTGCTATGATGCCTCTTGGGAGCTGGAGTTCTGAGTTATTCAATACCACCATATCAGCCCTGCTCTTCAGCTGGATCATCTCTCCTTCAGCATCTGTATCCCATTCATGGAGATCTTTACGGTTGCTCAGTAACCTGTGTAGAACATAGTGCATACTGAAAAGAACCCAAGCCATCACAGAAGTCAGTTTGAATTTTTACCAATGAACAGTTTTCAAAATTCAGTCCCTTTGTACAGAAAACTTACTGACCCTCTAACAGGCACATAAAAGTTTTATTCATTTGCTGCAACTTTAGTAAGATTATACAGAGAAGTTATTTTTCTATAAAAAATTCATCATTAGGGAGAAAAAGTATGAGTAAACCATTTATTGAATATGTGTTCATTCATGTAACTCTGCATTTGTTGGTAGAAGCAAAATCTTTGACAGCTGTGATGTTTCAGTGCACACTAGTATTTATGTTGATGCATCAGTCAGAATTTTGGTTTGTGAAATATTTAAAATAACTAGGTAAAAGCCTGTGCCAGCTACAGTACCTAATCATGTAAACCTGGAAATTTTACCTCACTTGACTGTAGGGCTGAATTTCAGTTGCCTAAGCATTTGCTACTATATAACATATTTGGAGTATTCTGTTTGGTTTCTAGCTGCTGCTGCAGATGGATGTGGGACTCAACTTCTGTATCATCTCTGTTGGCTCCATGAAGATACCTCAGATAATCTTCAGCATCTCTGTATAGGCACCTGAATCGTTCCTGAAATATCTAAAAGCTATCCTTCTAAATCTGGGATAATTATCCTTTTTATAGTCAGTGGAGAGAAAAATATACTTACAGAGTGTGACTGGTACTAACCGGTGTTACCTGGTAACTAACTCATCTTGGACACCTATTTTATAATGCTATGAATCATGTGAAGAGGCCTCTTATACTCCATTGCATATAAAGGAAGTGACTGAGTTAGACTTAGACATCTAATTTTAGATAAGTTGTTAGGTGAAATGCATCTTTTCTGCACTCACAACTAACGCTACAACTTAGTGTTATAGTATAAATATATGTTGGCTTTTATTTTTGGTCTAAAACCTGCTAAAAATGAGCTTTATTTTTCAACTGATTTTAATAACTGTTGGCTCAATCCTAGACTGAAAACTCTGGGAAAAAAGAATAAAATTTTGAGAAAAGATTTTGTAAATGGAAAAAGGAAAAAGGAAACACTGAAAATAAAATCTATTTGTACAGAAATTGTTTGGTTTTACAGTCCTAAGTTTCATAATTCTAGAACAGAAAGTAAAACATTTGTTTATTCTAAAATCTTACAGTGCCTCCATGTTTGATATTGTGCTGTCAACAAGACATTCTGAAAAAATCATGGACATTGCACATCTACACTCTAGCAACAGAAGTCTGTACACGGAAATCAGGTTATGATTCCACAGCAGAGTGTGGAAGAATGAACTCAAACTAACTAATGTAAAGCCTGCTCAGCTGTTTCTGATCGATGCTGCAATGACTTACCCAAAGAAAAGGCAAAAGAGAGACTAGACTTTCATCTTGAAGTACCTACATAAGGAACAGAAATCTGATAATAGAAAGCTCTCCAAATCTAGCAAGCAAGGTTATAACAAAATCTAAAGATTAGAACCTGAGGTAAGTAAAATTTGGATTATGATTTAAGGCATGAGTGAGTTAGGTACTAGAAAAACTTTAGATGAAGAAAACATGAAAATTCAGGAAAACCTGGTGGCCACTGATATGCAAGAGATCAGAGCAGAGAATCACAGTGGCCTTCTCAGTCTGTGTCTCTCTACAACCAGAAATTACATGATGACTGAAACAGAAAAAGTATCCAACAGGGCCATTGCTGATCCTGATAGCAGACATTGCTTTTTCTCTGTGGGACTCACTTGCTGATGATCAAAGGTTTATCCCCAATGACAAGAGTTAGGAATCAAAAAGAGAACTATATCCTTAGTATTCCTTCAAACCTCTCTGGGGGTTATAATTGTCACACTTGCTACTGTGGTATATTAAAGTGTTGATGTTCTCTCTTCTCAAGTTTCTTGTAGAAGAAAAGCAATTCTTGTTCCAAGCTGAATAAGACAGGATTTTAAGTGCTCATTTTACTCTGGTACACTTGATATCTTAAGCAGCTCATGCTAGCTTGATGTAGGAACATTCTGCTCAGCTGACTCCTTCTTTGTTTGCTTGCCAGCGGGAAAAGACTTCTCCACTTTAGATTTACCCTGGTTCTGTCTCCCACCTTTTCATTTTATACCAAGTCTTGACAACAACTGGAGCAAAATGAAACCTCTTCAGGGTGTGAGTGTCAGAAATCTTTAGCTCTTTACATGGCCCTGCACTCCAGTCCTGGTGCAGCTAGAAGAGGCCATATGGCTTCTATGGCCTCATGAGTCTATCTGGTTTTGTTGTAGCAAGTTACACTGCTGGCCTGATAAAAAAAATTCATTAGTAGGAATGATTTGTGGGGAGCATTCTGGAAATTGAGCTTTAAAATGTTGGCTGTTATGTTCAGGGCTAGCCTGGAAGTTCTTCATGACCTAGCAGACATGGCTTTATGAGCATACTTTGTCTGAAAAATGCCGTAAAGATACATTGCAATGCATATGTAATTCTTTCTTTATTTGCTTCATAATGTTTGCTGAATTCAGGAGGTCAATGCATTCTAGACTTAACTTGGTAATATTTTTTGGATATATGGTTTCAGGTAAAGATATTTTTGGACATTACAGATAGAGATTGCACCGTCAGAGGATTTTACTAATACAAGCACCATAAAGGACAAGTGAGAAGTGACCACAAAGCCCACAGAGGTCTTATTTACCCACCAGATTTATTGAGAGAAAGCACTAAGCAGGAATTTGTTAGCATGCGTGAATGGATCTAGGCAAACTTCTCCCGAATAAAAAGTACTTTTGTGGTATTATATGGACAACGATGTGTTTTCATCAACTGAATTGGAACACAGATTATTTTCCAGTCTTTGTGGAATCGTGGAATCTTCTGTTGTGGTTTAGCCCCAGTCAGCAGCTAAGCACCACACAGCTGCTCGCTCATTCCCCCCAACCCAGTGGGATCAGGGAGGGAATCAGAAGAGCAAAAGCAAGAAAACTCGTGGGTTGAGATAAAAACAGTTTAATAATTAAAATTAAATAGCAATAGTAATAATTGTAATGATAATAATAATGATTATGATAATAGTAATAACAATAATGATAATATAATGGAAAGAAAAATAATGAGAGAGAAATGAAACCCGGGGGGAAAAAAAACCCAACAACCAAAAAACGCAAGTGATGCAACTGCTCACCATCCACTGACTGACACCGCCAGTCCTCGACCCGTAATCGCTGCCCCCCCCCCCCCCCCATGCCAAATCCCCCCAGTTAATATACTGGGCATGACGTCATATGATATGGAATATCCCTTTGGCCAGTTTGGATCAACTCTCTTGGCTGTGCCCCCTCCCCTCCCAGCTTCTTGTGCACCCAGCAGAACATGGGAAGCTGGAAAAGTCCTTGACTAGTGTAAGCACTACTTAGCAACAACTAAAACATCAGTGTGTTATCAACATTATTTTCATACTGAGTCCAAAACACAGCACTATACCAATTACTATGAAGATAATTAACTCTATCCCAGCTAAAACCATGACATATGGACAGCCATGTGTTTTTATCAACTGAATTGAAATGCAGATTATTTTCCAATCTTCTGTCACTTTAAGTAGAAAAAAAAAAAAAAGATAAGATGAATCACAAAATCACCCCTTTGATATTAGAGTCGAGACTACATTTTGGAAGCTATACAAAACAAAGTAATAACAAGTCTTCTTCATTAACACTAGGCAATAGCAGATTACTCGTCTTTATGTAGGCCAACGCATGAGGTGAGTGAAGTATGTGCTTTGTTAGCAAGTCTCAGTGATATTTTCTGAAAGCAAGGAATTAATAAGGGTCAGAAATCTAGTTCTATTCAAGATTAGCATATGTTAACCTGTATATTAATCTTTTATGTTTATACAGGTAAGTGCAAGTGCATGGGTGCACATAGATTTGCAGTATTTGCAGTGCAAGTAGAATATTGCAGTTAAATCTCATTCTCCAGATATTTCTGAAAAAAGAACTGAAAACAGGTACTATTCTCAAAGTTCTGATTAAAGAGATTTTATTGATCACTGTCTATATCATTAATAAAGATCTTGAACAGTACTGGTCCCAATATGGAGTGACACCGCTTGATACTGTTTTCCATTTGGACTTGAATCATTGACTGCAACTTTTCATACGTGGTTATCCAGCCAATTCCTTACCCATCAAATAGCCCATCCATCAAATCCATCTCTCCTATTAGAGACAAGGATGTTGTGTGGGACCATGCCAAAGGCCTTACAGAAATCCAAGTAAGTGACATCAGTTGCTCTTAGCCACCAATGCAGTTGCTCCACCATAGAAGGTCACAAGATTAGTCAGTCCTGGTCATCCTGCTCTAGGTGGGTCTACTCTGAGTGGGAAGTTGGACTAGGCTATCTCCAGAGGTGCCATCCAAACTTGACACTTTTGTGATTTTGAGACCCCATGATCATATTTTTGGAAAGAGATAAATTAAAGGGGAATATTTTTTTCAGTGGTGTCTCTTTTTTCAATGCAGGGGTAAAATTGTAAAAATGCCTAAACAAACATGTCATCTACAAAGTTCTTTGAGAACTGTAAATATTTTTATTGATTACTATTTGTTGTAGGCTCCAGAATATATTAGTGAAAAACTTTCTTGTTTCAACTTTAAACAATTTGATGCAGCCTGATTAAAGAACTGAAAATATGTCACTTGCTCACATGTGGAGATAACCAAAGTTAGTTAGTGAGGCTCCTTATCGGCAGTGATGCTGTGAATTGGGAAAACCTAAATGGATTCTTGCCACTTGCCCAATTGATTATCATCACCCATAGCTGTTATGATTACAGAAAAAATGATGTTGTAAATCAGGACAAACCAGATTAGTGTGAAAAATCTTACAGTCATTGGTTTCATTAGACTTGCTCCAAGACTGTGTTTTCCTTCTTAAATAGGTAGACAACCCTTTGGATCAAGTTTTTAGATTATAAAGAGAAACCTTGACAACTGAATTCAAGTTATGAATTTTTCCAACAAACTATCTTATTTCACTAGTGTTCAACTTTCAGAAAGCAGTTCACTGCAATTTGCTGTGAACATGTTAAACATAACTGTCAAAGAATTATCTTTGTTCTCTATTAACAGGAGCTCTTATGATTATTTACTGATTATCTCAGCTAGTAAAATGGGGTGCTTTTATTCAGCACTTTGTTCAACAAAATGAAAATCCTATCCTAAGCGTTACCATTACTTTTTCACCGTACTGGATTTCAGTGTAACACATGTGGGTAGTATGCAGTATAAAGCATAAATTTAGCAAATGTGAAGAGTGAATAAAATTTTAAACTATAATTTTATTGACCATAAAGAGAAGCATTAAGAGAAGCAATATAAACGTGTACAAACAGAATAGCAAAACCATGGTAACCTTTCAGCAATGTAACATACACCTTTCCAGCAGGACTTTAAAGCAGACCCTTAGCACTTTTTAAGATGTAGTGCTACCAGGACTTATAGGCCCAGATTTGTCTCTTAATTTTAGGTGCTTACCTGAGGAAGTTTGCTCTTCAATGAAGAGAGGAAATGACAGGTATTTCCAGCAGGTAATTCACTCAGATCTGTGTTCTGAGATAGACTGAATTATTGAAGACACCTGTTTCTTTTCATCATTGAGTGTGAAAGTACTGGGTGGTTAGATAACTCAGACATCTTAGTTGACTAAATAAATATAGGGAATCTAATGTGCTATTTGTCTTAGCTGTGGAGCTGAATTTTCACTGGAACTAAAATTTTTCCTCAAATTCTACCAGTGAAGGGCCAGAAACAAATGCAATCAGTGTGGATTTTTATCTTCATCCATTTTTTGGATGCCAATCTCTGTGGGTCTAGAAAAGGGAAAGAGTCACAGCCCCCAACCATTCCTTCTGCCAAACTGATTTAAGAAAAGATCAGGGGAAGCCTTACAAAAGGCAGATCAGTTTACATTCCTTCTAGTGTTCAGAAGTACAGTCCTTTCTCCATGGCTCCCAAGGAATTATGTAGCTCTACTCTGTCTCTATTTTCTGCACTGACAAAATGCCACAATTTATTCTGTTGCTGGAGATAGACAGGAAATATTTTTTTTCCATGATGGGAAAAGAAAAACTAAAAAAATATTGCTGATGCAAATTACAGCAAATCTTCAAACTTTCATTTAATATTTATCCAAGGAAAATCAGTATCCTGTCAGCTGAAATATCTTTTTTCTCTAATCTTTAGAGAAAGATTTTTGTGTCATTTTGTTTTGTGCTTTAAAAAGACCATTACTCTAATTTGCTTACATTTAAGATCTGGAAGGAATATCAAACAGAGAAGACACATCTTTATCTAGGGCAATTTCAAAGCTATAGAGAAAAAAAAATTCCAGAGAAGAAAATAGCTATAATTGCCTTCCTTGTGAACAACTTTTGCTTTGACCATATACCATTTATTATGAAAAAAAAGTATTTTCTTAAAAAAATTCTTTGCAAACTTTACCTGGTCCTCCCTCCCTTTTGGTTTCCTCTCCTTAAAGAATTCCATCCTTAAGATAAGTGAATCTCTGCAGGGATTGAATTGGACCTGCTAACTATGCTGATCTCTAATTTTTACTCTTGGTTCTTTCAACACAAAGAGAGGCCTATTGTTCTTCTGCCTGATATTGCCACTACTGTCAGGATGGTAAATTTTAACTGCACAGCAATTCAGAACAAGAGTAAAAACCAGAAAAGATCAGCTCAATTGCATTTCAGAATTTGCTAGTGCATCATTTGAATGATTCAATTCTTGTGTTGTTTTTAAGCTTATTTTCCAGAAAGCATAGAGCAATTCACTGGTTGAAAGCTAGCTCTTGCATGTATAAAATTTCATACACTTGATCCCCAGCTGTTTCAACAATCCTAATTCACTACCCACTCTTGAAAATTTAGACCAGGCTTCAACATTTTTAATTCTGTAACTTTTGTCGTGGTTTAACCTCAGTCGGCAACCAAGCACTACGCAGCCGCTCACTCACTCCCCCCTGGTGGGATGGGGAAGAGAATCAGAAGAGTAAAAGTGAGAAAACTCGTGGGTTGAGATAAAGACCATTTAATAGGCAAAGCAAAAGCCACGCACACAAGCAAAGCAAAAGAAGGAATTCATTCACTACTTCTCATCAGCAGGCAGGTGTTCAGCCATCCCCAGGAAAGCAGGGCTCCATCACATGTAATGGTGCCTTGGGAAGATGAACACCATCACTCCAAACTTCCCCCCCTTCCTTCTTCTTCCCCCAGCTTTATATACTGAGCATGATGTCATATGGTGTGGGATATCCCTTTGGTCAGTTGGGGTCAGCTGTACCAGCTGTGTCCCCTCCCAGCTTCTTGTGCACCTGGCAGAGCATGGGGAGCTGAAAAAGTCCTTGAGTAGTGTAAGCACTACTTAGCAACAACTAAAACATCCTTGCATTATCAACACTGTTTTCAGCATAAATCCAAAACATAGCCCCATACTAGCTACTATGAAGAAATTCACTCTATCCCAGCTGAAACCAGGACACTTCTTATTGGTAAAGATGGGTGAGAGCTGGAGACATGTGATCAGCTGAATAACCAAGATGTGAATCAAAACCAGAAAGATTTGTGTATCTCTTTAGTTACCTGAAAACAGAGATAAAGGTACATAGAAGAGTCAATATAAACTACAGCTCTAACTCATGTAGTAAGTGAAAATAACCTTCAAAGTCAAAATTACAAGTTGAAATGTTGTACATAATTCAATAGTTCTTTCAGAATTTTTAGGTGTTTGAGAGTTTTCTTAAAAACTTGCTCCAACAGGCTGCAATTTCAAAAAAATTTAGCCTTCTGTCATGCATGAAGACAATGTCAAGACAGCAGAAAGATTTGAAGCCCAACTAGATTAAACAGTCCTCTCCTATTCAAAATTATTTAAATTACTATGGTGTTGTGCTCTTCAATATAATAGTTTTATTCAAGGTGTTTTTTGGGGAGGAGAAGCTACTGACACTCATTTTTTCTAAAGGCTTGTTAATTCTGATACAGTGACTACAAATAGTTAATGATGAAAATTTTCCATTTGACAGTTCAGTTAAGCTGCATTTGCATGGGAACTGGAATTCAATAAAATATATACAAACCCAGTGTTTTAAATTTTTTAGAAGAATTGAAGTGTTCCTCTTCCTGAAGTACTTAGTAAATTTATTTTACAAATATAATGCTTTTAAATGCAATCAATTTTATTAACAGAGAGAAAATTAGCTATCACAGTTCAAGAAGTGATGGGTCACTTCAAGCTTGTTTAGCTGAGATTTTTCAAAGATGCTTAAAGATGCAGATAAGCTCTGGGAAATGGCCAAGCAGGTTAAGTTTGACTCACCACCCATTACTCAGACATAAAAACTAAATCAGTCATCTAGGCTTTCAGTGTAATTAGTAGAGAGAAAATGGTGCCTCAAATGTCCAATTACTGAGACTGATGCCTACCATGGTTTGGATGGATCACCTTCTGTAGTTGCCTGTCTCTCTTCACCAAGCATATGGACTACCTTGAGGACTTCACAGCGTCACAAAACCACAGAATAGTTGAGGTTCGAAGGGACCTCTGGAGGTCATCTTGTCCAACCCATCTGATTAAGCAGGGCCACTGAAAGCAAGCTGCCCGGGACTGTGTCTAGACGGCTTTTGAATATCTTTAATGATGGAGACTCCACAACCTCTCTGGGCAACCTGTGCCAGTGTTCAGTCACCCTCACAGTAAAAAAGTATTTCCTGATGTTCAGATGACACCTGTTGTGTATCAGTTTATGCCCATTGCCTCTTGCCCTGTCACTAGGCATCACTGAAAAGATCCTGGCTCCATCTTCTTTATACCCTCCCTTCAGGTATTTGTAGACATTTATGAGGTCCCCCTGAGCCTTTTCTTCTCTAGGCTGAACAGCCCCAGGTCTCTCAGCCTTTCCTCATATGAGTGATGCTCCAGCCCCTCCTGACTTGATTGGACTAGGCACCTAGCTTTTTGATGGTGAAAGTTGGAGGGCATGAAATTGATTCTTACTATCCTATTAAATCAACTAACCACAGAAAATTTTATTAGCCATAAATATTAAGCTTAATTTAATTGTTTAAAAGTGGATTAAAGTTGGTTTTTTTTAAAAATTTAATGTTATGCAGAACAGTTGGTAAACCATCACCTACCAGAAGCTGAAGAGCTAGTGTGCCCCAGCCTAAGAAGACTTGAAGGTACAGACTTACATGCAAAGTGGTTCATGTGACAAGAACAATTGCTTGTGTCAATTCTTTCAGCTTTCTAATGTTTTCTACAAATGATCTCTTGTTAGATAGGTTTCATAAATTTCCAGCCTCATCCACATTCTGAGTCACTTACTCAGAAGTTCTGGATAGATGTGGTAGAAGAGACACAATGCGAAATATGCTTTGTAGCTCAGGCCTACCCATTAATCTTTCTGCCATGTCTTTATGCTTGTTTACTAAAGAAGGAGATAGATTAAAATCCTAGGAAATGTGGCACATCAATACCTTTCAGAAAAAGAACAACAGTATAGCAGGCAGGCTTTTGGGGATTATCAGCAATGAGGGAATAAATACTGTTTGCTGTCTAACAGAAGCCTCTCTTTTATTAATTAAAAACAGAATGTTCAACTTTGGATCATCTTGCAAACAAAATCCTAATGCAAGATCTTGTCTTGGACGGCATTGATATGCTCCTCTATCTTGCTCTTCTGTATTGGCAATTTTCAGCCAGAATGGATGAAGGACTACGTTTCTAATAAGTCGAAGTCAGACATAACTACTTAAGTCATATGATTTGTCTGTTATGCCCTTTACTGAGTACTGACAGATGCAGGCATTCTGGACTGAACCTGTTTTATTCTAATGTTGGACAGCTTTTGAGGGAAATGTCTTTTCTTTTACAAATAGCTCCTTTGACATTTTGAAACTTAATGAAACTTTATGAACACCTTTAACATTTCCTGACTTTTCTGATTTTAAATCAATATTTCATTAACATACTTTAACCAAAAATCAAGCATAATGTTTCATTTATGTTAGGCTTGTTTTTCATACTCTTACTTTCTGGGAGAGGCCCGTTATTTTTCGGGAGTGGAATCTTTCTCATAATTTAAAAGTAATTATTTCTTATTTCTGTATACAAGTACATGAAGTTTTATGGGGAAAATATGCATTGAATTTGAGTGTTACAAAATAGCAAAAAGTATAAATTGTGACCTTTAAGGAAATAATTTCCTTAAAATTTCCTTTCCTCACCCTATTTAATTTTATTCACAAACTGAAAAAGAATTATCACACTATAAACAATAAGCCACCAAATGAAGGCAAGTAATGGATGAAGAATTTAACTATCCACCAAGCAGAACAAATTTGCTAATTAGTCAGTCCAAGAGCCTTGCCTTTACCTCCTGAAGAACATATGGACAAAAATCTCAATTCATTCTCAAACTTTAACTGTTGGTGGTATAGTTGTTTTTCTTTCTGCATCATCTGTTTCAAATAATCTGTAAACTTAGGTCACATAGGAGGCCAAAAAGAAATAGAAGAACTTTACTCTTCAGATTTAAACATTTATGGTTTGGTCTTCTACCGCTGAAAACAACTCGAGGTTTTTTTTTTTGACTTGGAGAAACAACCTTCTTTGATGGAAAGCTGTCATGTACCTTTCTAGTATCAGAGGTTATTTGAGTTATGGCTCAATGGAAACTTGAACTAATGATCTTTCAGTTTCTTTTTCTTTCGTTATGCCTATTGTTTAATTCAGAAATTATGATCCAGATCCTCAACTGGGATATGAACCAACAAATACAAACAGAAAGCCTTAGAAGTGATTCTGTATTTCCAATTTAAAATGGCTGAAAGTCTGGTCCTGTTTCAGCTTTCACTAGACATTGTCCAACATTAAACAAAGAAACTAGGTTGTCTGTTCTCTAGCTTCTAGACACAGCTGAAAGATATGAGAAAGAACAAATGTGTGATGTTTAAGGATTATATTGCTCCATTCATTTTCATGGGTCAAAAATGAATAAATACTCTGCAATTTAAAAACCGAACCAGGAGGAGAAATCACATGGAAGGCATAACTTGCAATGAACAGCCTCCTCATTGTCAGTCCAAATATTTTGTTAACATGGAGGTTAAAATTCACGTAAGCTTCAAGTATAGGAATACTGTGTTACTGTATGTGTTGTATGACTGAGACAGAAGAGAACTCTCTGTAGTATGCATCAAATGTCACAGGCACTAAATGTGCTGCTATATAGTAACACTCAGACACATTGAAGATTTATGATGGAGTATTGAGGTTGGTGTGGCTCCACCTGCCCCAGCCTTTACAAGCCCATCTTTGTCTGACCTGTCTTGGTAGAAGCATATACATTAAGGCATAGGATCAGTTTAGGGAATATGTGCTCCATTTAACCATATCCATAATGCAGTTCAGAGGTCAAATGAGTAGTCCAAGACTTTCCTGAAGGGTGATGGGAGCTTCTTGCTGAAGCTGTAGATTACATCAAGAACTGAATTAGATCTTGTGATAACCCTCTTTTCTCAAACAAGCACAGAGCTAAAATCAGCATAGCTTTGGAGAATGCTACAATTGAACCTGGAATTAAAAAGATGGCAGAACTCTTTTGCCGCAGAATTTTACAGATTGTTGTCTACAGCAGCTGACCTGGGGAAAAATATGAAGGCTTTTCTGCACAGCATTTACAAACCTGAACGTAGATGCTCATCGCTCACCAGGCTATTGCAAAGATGCTTGAAGGTGCCTTCAAGAGGTCATTTTATGGGTGTACTCCACTTATGGGGTGGGTTTAGAAAGATTTATGATCCTCTGTCCATTGTCTGAGCAAACCATGTACACAATGGCTCTGACCTGATAATAAATTAGGTACGTCAGTACTAAACCTCTGCTAATGAGAGCAGAAGAGGCCTAGCCTGTGTATGCATGTCCAAAGAAGCCACTGGGTATTTCTGTTGAGGGGCTAGAAATGGAGCCACCCAAGCAGACTTCTGAGTCTGAACCTTCACTAAGGGAAAATAAATGCAAGTAACTAGAGGTTAAAACCAAGAGATGCGTGTGTCAAAGGGACATTTATTCAATGGGTACTTGCATCAGCACATAAAGAAGCAAACGAAAAAGTTTATTGTCAAAATTAATTTGGGGCTATGTGTTTTATACATTATTTACATTTTGCTAATTCCTTGCTGCTTGTGCTCTCTCTCACCTTAATATGTGGGGTTTTGTTTTGCTTTGTTTTTTTTGTTTTGGGTTTTTTTATTATATGCACAGAATTATGCACTCCTTAAGAACAGGAAAGTACTGACTACCTTTGGCCTTCAGAGGAAGGGTTTCATTTTCCCAGGTGCTTGAATGCATACTCATCTGGTTTTGTTTTGTAATTTTACAAAGAACTCATAGATTTTGAACCTGACCCTTGTTGCTGCTGACAAAACTTGGCAAAAGCGTTCCAGTGATATAATACAGAAATGCAACGCTGAGTTCTGCCTCTCCCTGTGATGTAATGCACCTACATTGACCTTACAAAGAGTGACTCATAATATAGATTTGTCACAGACTTAAAGAAAAACAGTACTGCTTTTATCTGAAGGAAAGTAGAAGCGAGCAATTGTACTGCAAGTGCAGCCATCTTCTTACATCCAAAGGGACAATAAAAATTAGACTGCTAGCTTTGCTTTATCAAGAGAGGAAGCTTCAGTCATTTTATTTCATTTGTAGCAAAGTGTGTGTTTTAAGGAGGTTATCTGGGGTTTCAACAGAAGAAGCTGCTCTGTTGTATGTACAATGAAATGGAGAATGGGGCTAGTATCAGAGACAGAGGAAGAAAATGCAATATTGGGAAGTAAGGAGGAGGATATGGAAATAAATACCTCATATTCAGGAGAATAACAGGTAATAACTCTCCCCCTACAACCATCCATGGGAATTCAGCAATACAAAAGCAAAGGAAACATTAATAATTAGATCATTCATATTTTGAGTGCCTAATATTATTGATTAGAGTATTGATTACTGAATGATGAAAAAAAGTAAAAGTGATTCAACTGAAGGCACGATTCAGAGCCAGAATTTTAGAGGGAAAGCTCTGAGTACAATTTCCTTTACACTAGTTTCTTTTTGTATTGTTTTTGTGGTGGTTTAAATTACCCATATAGAAAAAAAAAAGAGGTAAATATAATTAAAGGTAAAGACTAATAAGGATACGTATGGAAAACTACACCGTAGTATAAACGAAAATATAGACCGATTAGATGATATAGAATGTTGACTCTGAAACAAAAAATAATTGCATGCTTATGTAAGTGCCATATTCCATTAAAATCTTTGCCACAAGATCACAGTAACTGAAAGTATCTCTGATAAGGCTGACTCAACATGCTATCTCCACATCCTTAGGCTATTGCATTATACTTAATCTTTAATTACACTGGAGTATATATTTTTTTTGTTTTAAATATTGTGTATCACACACCATGTCTGTGTTTATAGTCACACATGTCTAAGAAGCATGCAAAAATGCTTCCCAGAATATTTCTTAAAACATCCATGAAAGTAATTTGCAAGCAAGATATGACGAACAGTGCTTCACAGGTGCACTGATGCCCATTTCTGCTCTTAGTTTTTGTCCAGGTCTTTGGATTTCCTTTATCCTGATGATGATACTAGCCTCCTCTATTTCCATTTCCCTGTCTAATTTTCCTGCGTTACTCAAATTTATCTTTCCTAGCAGGAACCACAACATGACCTACTCCCTATTCTCCTCAGTCTTCTTCACAATATATATACATATGTTGTTTTACATACACCTTGAATTGTCTGTTCTAATGGAGCTGAATTGCCTGAGGCTGAAAAGACACAGAAATTTGAGGTATATGCAATGGGAAAATTTAATTTCACTGAATATTGAGTATCTCAGTTTTTGGTGGGTGCATCTGTGGAGATCTGAATTGGTGGATCATGCAGAGGCAAGATTTATTGCTGAGAATTGAAACCTGTTTTTAATGTCCCTGAAGGAGACTACCCTAGCTGTATATATGAATATAATTTCTTCAGCTGGGATAGGTTTTCTTTGGACATTTTTATGGACTGACTTGTGGTCAGAATTCCGCAAATCCTGAATGTCAAACTGTGAGGAGAGTGAGTGAAAGATGGAAGATGATGCTAGAGTAATTGTTTCCTGAATTAGTTATCTTTAAAGCTTTATTTTTCATCAGTGCCAGTTTTTTAACTGATATATCATGAAACCTCACAAATGGCTGTGTGATTTTGTGTTGTGATTTTGTTGTGAGACAGTACAGGGGTAGGAAGGAATATCTGGTAAGGAGGGAGAGGGGGGTATGTCATCTGCATGCACTAGCCCTACTGCTGAAGGCATTTAAACATACCTTGGGACTTCTAGGAGTGGGCAGCTTCCCTAACAATGGACATGCTGATTTACTCATTGCTGCATTTCCTGAGTTTATTCTGTCCCCATCTTTTTCCACTTAATAATGTTTTCAAGATTCAGTTTAGGAATAAGGAAGCATTGCTTGACAAAAATATCTGTGGAAGGTAATTTTTTGCCCAAATTCCTGGTGAGGGACTCCAAGACTTTCTGCATTGCATGCTGAAGAATCACAGTTTATAATAAAGTAAATTTTTTTTGTTTATTTTATTTTGTTTGCCTGTTTTATGATTAAGTCTATTAATTGATTCAATGCAGTCGTGAAGCACTAATGAAGAACCAGATGATGCAATATACAAGACCACTAATCTGGCATGGTATAATTCTTTCATTCCAATTGACTTTTAAAAATTGGAAAACTGGACATACCTCAACACTTTTGCATTTATGTTTATAGTTCTAATAAATTACATTACACCTTTATTCAAATTTTGACTCTGATTAAATATAAAAGTGAGTGTTTGGTTTTACTGGAAACAGAAGCCTCTTCCTTACATTATCATAGAGCAATTCCCAGCTGTAAGCTCTGAGTTTATATCTTTTTTTTACATAGAAACCCTGTTTAGTGAATGAAAGATGAAAGTACATGATAAAATTTGCTGACAATGCTAGTCTTGGAGGGATCACAAGCACCTTGGAAGACTCATAATGATTTTGATAAACTGGAGAATTGGTCTGTAACAGAAAGAGAAAAACCAGTACAAACAGACTATTGAGAAGAAAAAAGTCAGATAAAAAATATAGACTAATAAATATAAAATATAGCATAATAACTTCTGCTTTTTTAAGAAACTGCATATTGTAAATGAAAGGGAAGGAAAGAAGGCAAGCTTTATAACTGGACTTAGAAATGAAGTCAAGGATAAGCTTTACTAATAAGAAAATACCTGTGCTAGAAATGCTTTTTTAGGCACCAGAACCTCAACTCTGTTATTTCTTAAACTAAAGCCTTTCAGAAAGCTCTAATGAAATCTAAAATGAATTGGATAGCAGAAAGCTGGACATAAAAGATCTACCCTTTTTGTCACAAGGAAAAGTATTTACGTTCTAATGAGGATTTAACAGAGACATCTTTGTCGGAATATTTTTTATTAGGTGATTGCTCCACTGTCAGTTAAATCTTAAGATGAATAAGACTCACATATAATGGCAAGTTAGCCTTGGCTAGCAGCCAAACTCCCACCCAGCTGCTCACTCACTTCCCATCCGCTGTGGGACGGGGGAAGAAAATAGGATGAGAGAGCTCATGGATTGAGATAAATTCAGGGAGATCACTTACCAATGACCATTACAGGCAAAACAGACTTGACTTGGCGAAAAATAATTTAATTTGTTGCCAGTTAAAATAGATTTAAGTAGTGAGAAACATAAATTAAATCAGGAGTTTTCCTCCCCCCTCTCCCGACTCCTCCACCACCCCCTGAGAGGCAAAGGGGAGATGGGGAACAGGGGGCTATGGTCCATACACAGCAGTTCATTTCTGCTGCTCCTTCTTCCTCACTCTTTTCCCCTGCATCAGTATGGGTCCTTTTCACGTGCTGCAGTTGCTCAGGATAAGTCTGTTCTAGTGTGGGTTCTCCATGGGCCACAGTTCCTTCAGGGAATATCCACCTGCTCCAGCATGGGGTCCTCCATGGGCTGCAGTGTGGAGACCTGCTCTGCTCTGCCACGGTCTCTCCAGAGGCTGCAGGGGAATCTCTGCTCTGGTGCATGGAGCACCTCCTTCCTCTCCTTCTGCTCTCACCTTGGGGTTCACACAATTGTTTCTCACTCTCTTTTTTTCCTTCCTCTTCTGCCTGTGCAGTGTTCTGCTCTTTCATACATATGTCACCCCAGAGGCTCTGCCACCTTGGCAGCAGGGCTCAGCTGTGCCCTGCGGCTGTGTCCGGCACGGGACAACCCCAACCTCTCCTTATGGAGCCTGGGCACCTGCATCCCGTACTTGTACGTATGTACACACTAAACAAGCTGACTGCAACTTCTGTAATGACCACTAGAATGAGCTCAAATCAGGTTGCCTTGCTATTTTTTTATTCTTCACTTTATCTTTTATCCTCAATACTTTTTTTCTCTATAAAAAACTGTAAATAGTTCATGAGAAGATAAGGTCATCTTTAGGTCTGTTACTGGGTCTACTCAGGAATTTTACAGAGAATAGGAGATTCAAGGCAAGGAAATAGTTGAATGGTTTCAACATATAAAAAGTTTCCCTCCAAGGAATCATGAAATATCTTGATGTTCACCTGCCTTTTTTGAGCAGAAAGCCTCAGTGTGATGACTGAAAACTTAGGCAAAACATGTCCCTTATAATTTCATCTAACAGGTGCATAAACCTTTTAAACACTTACAACTTCAATATCACAGATGTATGGCCACCATATATTAGAAGCAGAGAAAGCAGTTTGACACTGCATCCTTTTACCATCTCTATAATTACCATCTCCATTGTACATATTTTTTAACAGTAGTACTAAAATAGGATTTGAATAGATTAATTCCTTTTCCTGACTCAAGTTCCTTACACCCATTTCTTTAAATAAAATTTAGGGGACCCAAATGTCTGCTGAGATATGAACCTTAGTCACTAGCATTTATGTTTGTTTCTAGGGGTAACTGATTAAATTTTTACTTGTTCCAACTTCCTTCATTCTTAACCAGATCTGACTGTGTTTTTTCTAGAGAATGTATCTAATCAAGGCAAAGACACACATCCTGGGTACTTCTGCGCAATTCACGGTACCAAGTTTGCTGTACAATAACCAGAAGTGAGGCAAGGATATAAGGCCGTGACCCTTCAAAGTGCTTCATGCTATATTAGCAGGGACTAGCCATTAAACAGGACATTACAAAGATTGCTCTATTTCCCATTAATTTCATAAGCCTCACACTGAGTTATCTGTGAATGCATGTGTATCACTTACAGTCACTTTTCTTAATAAATGATTCATATTTAATGGGAATAATAAGTGTTGCTGCAAGTTTGTAATATGATTTTTTTCACTGCAATTTCCTTCTCACTGTTCTTTCAAAACACTTCATCTTCCATGCTAATAATTAGCAAATTCTTGTTAGCTGAAGGGGAAATCATATCTTACGGTATTTGCACCAGATAAACCAGATCCATTATAACCCATCTCAGTACTATATTTTGCAGGACATGGGAAATGAATTCCCAAAGCATAAAACTATGCATTTTTTTTTTTATCATGAGCTTAAAAAAATTGCCTCTCCTGATCTTCTACTGTAAATATTTTCATTTGTCTTTAGTAGTAGCACCCTGGCTTCAGTGGTGAAGGAGAAATGAAATACAAAAAGCTGTTGAACTCCATCATAAATAATGTACAGCACCTGGGGCAGCTTATGCCCTCAGCTATGCATGTGCTCCTTTTCAACATATGTATTTTGCATATAAATTGGAGACTTGGGTTTAGTCAGTAATGCTTTAATTTAATTGATTCTGAGAACAGTGACAGTCTCCTAAAATCAGTCTGCTTGTGATGGACTTCAGTACAAGCCAACAAAAGATGTGAGTGAACAAGCAAAGAAGGAGGGAAACACAGAATCGCAGAAGCACCAAGGTTAGAAGGGGCCTCTAGAGACCATTAATTCTGACCCCCTGCTCAGAGCACGGTCACCTAGAACACAATGCCCAGGGCCATGTCCAGTCTGGCTCTGAACATTTCCAAAGACAGAGACGCCACAACGTCTCTGGACACCCTATGCAGTGTTTGACCACTCTTACTGTGAAAAGGTTTTTATGTTCATACAGAATGTCCTATGCTTCAGTCTGTGTCCATTGCCTCTTGTCCTGTCAGTGGGTGTAACTGAGAAGAGCCTGGCTCTCTTTTCTTCATTCCCTCCCATCATGTATTTATACACATTGATAATATCTCCACTCCCGGGCCATCTGTTCTTCAGGCTGCAGAAAGCAGCAATTTCTCTGCTGTTCTTCCCTTGCTTACCAAGCCAGTCATCTCTTTGTAGAAGTCTATCAGGTTGGTTAACATCCTAGAGCTGAACATACAGATTTGAGGATGTTAAGAGTTCAATTGTAAGAGCGTTCCAGATCTGGATCTTAACCTGAATAAAAGAAGACTTTAAAAAGGATGGATCCAAACCCTTAGATCCAAGTACAAGTGGACTACACACTATGAGAAATACATATCCAGATCCAGACCTGGCAATCCAGACAATGATATAAATCCAGTTTCAGAATAAATGAAACTGTAATCCAGAAGGTCATGTGGTATTGTCTCCAGAAAGTACATTATCAGATATGTACAGCAAATATGTTTCATTGCATTACAGAACCACGCAATCTATTACTCCAAGACAATGTATACTTTGTTTACTATACTACTTCCTGCTTGATCTTGGGATGACTGGTCAGTGGGTGGTTGAGCTTGTCCCCTGCTACCCGATTCACACCTCCTTCCACTGCTGTAGGCGAGAAATGAACCCTGCTGAGTTACAAATTGACTGCCAGATAAAATGAAGAAGAGGTACTTAAGAATGAACAGCAGGTAACAGCAGTGGAATTGTACCTAATGAAGAAAGGAACAGGACCACCAAAAATATCACACCACAAGTGTGACACTGGAGTGATAAACTGGTGGACTGTCATGATTAAGACAGGTATTGATTGATTTGGAGGTAGGTGTTGGTAAGAGAGCTATGTGGCTATAGCACTCACCCAGATGCCCATCATGTCCTTTGGAAGACAGAATTAGCATGAGTGACCTTGTGATACAGTGCTGCAGGAATATCCTATTGCAAATCATTCCAAGATATTTTGATACTTACAGTGATGACATAGTGTAACCATCCACATTTAAATGAATTTTAATTGTTAGTTTTTATACATGTTTTAAAGAGAAAAACTTCCTTTTGTTTTTATTATTATTTAGCAGAGAATATAAAAAAAGTGCACTTCTGTATTTGTGTTTACATTTCTCTGACAAAATACCTTCTTTTATTCTGAAAACTAGTATTTCCTCTGTGATACCAGAAAATGGCCATTACACAATCTTTATTCCAAAATGAGATATAAATCAAGTGGAAACTGGTCTTCAGTTTATGATTTTTAAAATTCTACATCAAAATACCTTTTTATGTGAATCTAATGGATACGTTTTTACAAATCTATCAAATGCAGAGATTCTACTGAAAGAATAAAACCATTTCTCTGTCTGTGATATGCATTAAAGTTATGAAAACAATTATAAATCTTTAATATATCAATATTTATTACAAATATATTCTCATAGAATCACAGAATAGTTTGGGTTGGAAGGGAGCTTGAAAGGTCATCTAGTCCAACCCCCCTGCAGTGAGCAGGGACATCCCCAACTAGATCAGGTTGCTCAGAGCCCCGTCCAATCTGACCTTGAATGTTTCCAGGGATGGGGCATCTACCACCTCCCTGGACAACTTGTTCCAGTGTTTCACCACCCTCATTGCAAAAAATTTCCTCCTTATATCTAGTCTGAATCTACCCTTTTTTAGTTTAAAACTGTTACCCCTTGTCCTATTGCTACAGGCCCTATTAAAAAGTTTGCCCCCTTCTTTCTTATAAACCCCCTTCTTTCTTATAAGCCCCCTTTAAGTACTGAAAGGCTGCAATAAGGTCTCCCTGGATCCTTCTCTTCTCCAGGCTGAACAACCCCAACTATCTCAGCCTGTCCTCTTAGCAGAGGTGTTCCATTCCTTGGATCATTTTTGTGGCCCTCCTCTGGACCCTCTCCAACAGGTCCATGTCCATATCACAATCCTATAACAAATATGTGCTGTCAACAGATCAAATATTCACTTTCTGTATGTTAAGCCATACCCATATGCAAGACAATAGGGGTGGTCTCCATACCATACTTTGACTATTAGTTAAAATTATATTAACTGTTTGTTAGGCTGTTATAATCAATTAATAACCAAACTACAAATCATGATAAAGAATTTTTTAAGTCCCATGAGGTGGTAGATGTACTGAATTTAAATTGGATCCCTTATAAAGCTTCAGTCTCTTCACTGTATACCTCTCTGTGCAAAGGGATGCCTACCCTACAAACATTTCTACATATGCCTAATTCTGTGTAAGTGGGTAATGCCACTGTTATTGGTTATGATATAAATTGTTATGTTATGACATCAGTTGTGGACACATTTGTAGAATAGTGAAAGTAAATTGTTAAATGGTTTATAAAAATATAACTTCTGTACATTAATATATTTTTTATATCTTAGTATATTTCAGGGAAGGGAAATGTTATTTCAGTAATAGGATTTTCACACCATCATGTGAATTTTCTCTGTATGTTGGGCATCATGCACTCTACAATCATGCCCCAGTAACTTAGTATCATACACAGATCCATGAAGGCATTATGTCACTTCTGGCAAATTTTTTTATTTAATTTGACTTTAATCCAAGATATTATACAGGTTTAATTGTATCAGCATTTTAGTGTGAACTCTATGCCATGGCAACACTTTATTTTAGAAGGCAAAGAGAACAGTCTAATTAGTATTATAAATACAAAATAAATAGCAGTGAAAGTGGAAGTGGCTAGGTAGATCTATCTGTTACATGAAGAGACATAATAAGATAATACATAGTATTTTAAAAACCCAATACTTAGCAGTGTAAAAATGCAGGGAATATCTTATTTACCAATATTCTTTATTTAGTTTTAAATCTTACATTAGTGGGGAGTAAAATTAAAAACAGAAGAGAAACTAACATGTTTACTGAATCAGAACTTAAGATCTGTAGGACTTGAGTATAATGGTACTTTTTGATTAGTCTTTTTTATTTTCTGGCAATGTAAGGTAACATTCATACTTACATGATGCAAGTGTGTTGCTGAAGTCATGGAACAATCATGAACAAATACATATCTTAGATTCAATTTGTCCTGTAAATTTAGTGTTGCTTACTGTAGTTTTTGACTACTGACAAACATAGGAAAGAACGTTTTGGAATACATGTCATAGAAAGAAATCTCAGCTAGTCTTGCTGGAATACATAGTAAGCATGACTATGTTGCAAAAATCAAGCAGAAATATCAGTACATCTTTTCACAGATAAACGTGTTTCTATTTTGTCATTATTCAGAATTATGTAAAAGCCATGCAGCCTTTCCCTATCTGAATTAACTTTAAGGGTATAATTAAAATATGGAAAGGTCTTACCTCCTGCCTGTTACTGATATAAAATTCATAGCCCTGCAGTTTTTCATAACCTCTTTCACGCCTTCTGAAATACTGGTATTTTACTACATTCCCCCTTTTTCTGAGTAGCAAAACCTTCCTTCTCAAATTTCGTATCTATCCTTTCAGAACTGATTTAAAATATGTTCAATTTAAAATTTGTTCCCACTTCAGCTGTGATAATTTATGTTTACACAACACCTTCCCGTTAACAGCTCAGCCTTTGTCATGTACAATGTGCTTGTCTTTCTTGAATATAGAAGCAAACTACTCACTTCATTTTTGGATTCTACCCAGATTATCTTTGGTGCCTATGTCATTAAGCCAATTTTCTTCCTTCTTCTTCTTCTTTTCTCTTTTCTTTTCTTTTCTTTTCTTTTCTTTTCTTTTCTTTTCTTTTCTTTTCTTTTCTTTTCTTTTCTTTTCTTTTCTTTTCTTTTCTTTTCTTTTCTTTTCTTTTCTTTTCTTTCTTGTAGATGCAGAAACTACTGCTGGTTTAAAAAAAAACCTACACAAACTTGGGCAGCATAAATGTTAGCACCTTAGACCTCTCAGACTATCTGTCCATATTATTACTGTTAAAACATTTCATTTACTTTGTCAGTTTGGCCATCATACTATCTGTTTGTGTTGTTGGTTTATTCCTCAAATACATTTTCAAATAAATTTTCATCCCTCTAGATCTGGTGTGCTACATCAATTTTCCAAGTGCTCAAGAAATCTGCAGATAGTTTTTCCATATCTGACTCATGACTCAGCAGCAATAGGAACAAAATAGAGTTGTAAATGATGTATAGTAGGAATAAAAAAATTAAAACCCTCAAGAACAATTTGAAAAAGTCTGCTGGTTCTGCATCTACACCATTACATCTCTTGAGTTTTTTAATCTCCCAGGAGAGTGGATAATGAAGAGGAAACTTGGAAAATTACCATAGACACCAAAATTTAACTGAAAATTATTTCCGTAGAAACCACAAGTATTTATTTTTAAATTCAACCTTAATTTTACCCACAGAGTAAGCAGAGTAAAGCTAATATTTCAGAATATTTTTTTTTCCCCACTGGATTTTATATCTACTAGCAAATATCTCAGTACTATTACTTTTTGTTTTCTCATACCACTGACTGTAAAACATCTTTATTGCTTAGATTTACTGTAAGCTTTCAGACAATATTAGTGCCTGAAATCTTTGCTCTGGTAAACAAAACCATAGAAAAAGGGATGTGTTAGGAAGTGGCATAGTAAATTAAACTATAGCTAAGAGTCTAATCATAATTATATGAAGAAATTATCAGAAGAAGTTGAAATGATTCTCCTAATACATTAGTGTTCAGGAATTCAAACCTATAAATTGGCTACTACTTAAGATTATAGACTTCTTATTCTTCACACAAGCAAGTAATTAACTTTAGGTTCCTTTTTTATGGCTCTCAGGCTCTTGTCCTTTTAATTATAAGATCCAGAGGGTAGCTTTTATGTTACTATTATCTCTATTAAACTTTGAATAAAAGCTGCATTGAAACTTGATATATTAGTCATATGTAATAGCCTGCTAGCTTCTTAAAAGACGTAAAGTGCTATTCTGATAAAGTAGCTAGACATTAGGAAGAATGTACTTTAGTTTCCCTTTTGCATGCATACAAACATTCACTTTTTTAAATGCCAGAATGGTAATTTTAAGTAAACAGTGATTATTTGGATTATCTATATTAACATATTATAGAATGACAATGTAAACTTACTCATTTGTCATATGTTTCTTTATTGTGTCTGGTCATGCTACCATGGGCTCCAGTTCTACACTGAAATACACAAGCATTCAATATGACATTACAGATTTGTGGAGAAGGACAGTGAAAAGTTAAACATTTTCATAGGTCTGAAAACTGAGTATCTTTTCTTCATTTGTTCTGAAAGGAATAACATATATATTGCAGAGCTGCCAGGCGTTGGCTTGTTTTTTAGAAAAATATATATTGATTATTATTTAGTGAACGCTTGTCATTGCTGTTTTAGTTAAAGGAAGACAAAAGATTCACAAAAATATCTAAAAGACTTTTTAACTAAAAAAAGAACTCTATGAAATTCAAGCAGCTTTGAAGTGTTGAAAATTTTCTACCTTTGTTTTTTCCTGACCAATTCCTTTGATTCCTACAGGTGCAGAGCAAACACAGCATTCCTCAACAGTCTTGGGAGTTGTCATTGTTTGCACTTCCATTAGAAGGGCCTGGCAGGTGGCAAGTTCTTATTAGGGAAATAATCAAAGAACAGCAGAGTCCAGGATAGCTTTCTTCTTTTAGCTTTCAGATGATAAAAACGTTGCTCTTGTTTCTTCAAGACAAAAGACCAAATGACAGCAAACATGAATAAGCAGGATATTGTAGCTTAGTGGCTGAAAAACTCTACCAGATCGTCTAGGCTTTGGGTCCTACTTCTGGGACTGCTTTTGCATTTCAGGTGAAAAACCCCATCATCTGAATGATTTTCATAGCAGGGAGCAGTACCCATCCTCCCTACCCTTTAGTTAGCTGTGTTATTCATTAGACTATTGTGTCACACTCTCCTTCCTTTGATCTTCTGTCTCTGTGACTCTTGTAATTTTCTTTTCACGGTGGCCCAGTTTCAGCAGGAGAGGCACAAAGGTTGATACAAGTGCCCTCTGTGACCCTCAAAGTGCTCAAATGCCAGAAGTAGGTGGGCGGTGAGCTGCCCCGCTCCTTCAGGGGCTTGAGGATACCCTCCTCCGGGGGTCCAACTCTCTGCAGACTCTACACAGAGAGTCCCAAACCACAGGCTGGTTCTTATCTCTGGCAAATGAATGGTTAATGTGTGCAAATTAAGTGCACCAACTTCTGGTGACCCTGCATTGGATCTGACACTATGGTATAATGTCTGGATATATTTCAGCTAGATAAACCAATCCTCCCTAAAACAGACACAGCACCTTGTTACAAAGATGATACAAATATAAGTATTAATCCTCTCTGTACCAAAGGAGTATATAATAAGCTCCAGAGAGGGGGAAAAGGTTACCCAAGGCCTTTTACTTATTGCTATAGCTCATATAAAGAGTATTTAAGTTAGCATTGCTTGTCAAAACTATCCACAAAACCACTAAGTTACAATAAAGACATGTCTACAGTGCCAACCACTGTTAGGTGAAGGGGAGTAGGAGTATGAAGATCACAGTATGAAAATGGACAGTTGTGCACCAGCCAAAAATTCTCCTGTACTGAAGCTGTTCACTTGTGGTTTGACAGCTTTAGGGGCTGGAACACTCTCTTGGCTTTAGGGCTGGATTGCAGTTTCTGCTGAGCATTGATTCTTACAATTTATGATGCTTGCAGCAATTGCATTGTTTAGTATGGGTGATGAAAATATGGGAGAGAAAGGAGAAAATATAGGTAACCGTGGGATCATTTTTTTTTACCTGATGAGGGAAACCCTTCAATAAATAATTAAAGAGTGTTAGCAGAAGAGGAAGATTGCCAGGATAAAAGTTGTTGTTTTAATAAGATCCATACTGCTTTTAATACTGCTTGATGGCAAAACATTTTAAATAAAAAGATATAATTTAGATGAGTGTTTGAATGGTGGCCCTATTACTTGGCTGTATTATATTTTCAGGTGGGTGAATTAAATAATTGAAGAAATTGCTGGATGCATAGGGCCTTTTAACATCTCTTAGTTTAAAGGGCAAGATTACTAAATTATTTTGCTCACTTCATAGATTTTGGCATTGGAATAATAAGGAGCAGAACAAAATCACCATATAGTCCTGCTAACTTATATCATGGAAGGAGAAATTAAAGAAATATAGGAGATATAGGACTATAAGGAAAACTCTGACCAAGAACACAGTTTTAACTTCCCCCTGAATATCTTTTAACTCCCAAGTATATATTTCTTTGCCTATTATTTTCACTATATTTTGAAGCAAGAGTAAAAGAACAGAAATGCCTTAGGACTACTTTAGGCATGTTTTAAATACTGACTTTTAACAAAGCAATAAAAAGCACCCTCCATGCCTACCTCCCCTAATTCCTTTTGGTGTCTACAATTCTGCGCACCGCCACTTTGTCTGACAGGGGACATCAGGGCTGTTTAGGAGTCACAAAATATGTATCACCAGGGCTCTCCCTGAAGGGGCCTTTTCTGATGCATGTGCTCAGAGTCTCCTAGAAGACACTGATAACACTGATTTCAGAATGACAGGCATGCCAGCACCATGGTTGTGACCAGTTTATCCAGCATCCTGTGGAGGAGGAAGGGTGCTCTTTTATACTGGGAATGTGGAAATCTGGATTCTAGGCTACCTTTGGCTCAAACCTCCAAGGCTGAAACCCATGTGGGAGGATGATGTCTTGGTTGTATCAGGCCGGACTGCAGTGCTTGAGCACTCTCCCTATCCTGTGCTGAAGCTGACATGGATCTCTGCAGAAATTAATGTAGCCAGAGAGTCCTCTGAAAAAAAAATCTTAGGAACTAGGCCTGACTGCCACTACATTTTGCACAAATATTCCTTAATGCAAAAAGCAAGTGTTGTTCCTAGCATCTTCTGCAGAGGAGGATGCTAGGAACAGCTTCATGTTCATCCTGTTGCAGAGTTAGGAATCACCGTCTCCCTGAGGACCTTACGTTTGCAAATGTGCGGTTGTCCAACTTCAGCAGGTTTTCTTCCAGTGTTGCTGATCACCTAGCATCTGCTGATCCCAGCTGCCTGCTGGGAGAGGAGAGTACAGCTGACTTACAGGTGGAGAAAGACCTCGAGCTCTGGTGTCTTGTTTCCGGATGAATAAATTAGCTGGTGGAACTGGAAAACACACATTGGTCTCCTGAGCCTTTGCCTATTATATTTCCACTAAGCAGTATAGCTTCTAAAGGAGCAACAGAGAAGAGGCAAACAGCCACATATATATGTGTGCTGGTTTTGGCTGGGATAGAGTTAATTTTCTTTATAGTAGCTAGTACCAGGCCATGTTTTGGATTTGTGCTGGAAACAGTGTTGATAATACAGGGTTGTTTTAGTTACTGCTGAGCAGTGCTTACACAGAGCCAAGGCCCTTTCTGCTTCTCACCCCACCCTGCCAGCAAGCAGGCTGGGGGGGCACAAGAGGCTGGGAGGGGACACAGCTGGGACAGCTGACCCCAACTGACTCAAGGGATATCCCACACCATATGACATTGGGCTCAGCAATAAAACTAGGGGGAAGGTTGGCCAGGGGGCTGCTGCTTGGGGACTGGCTGGGCATCAGTTGGTTGGTTGGTGGTGAGCAATTGTTTTATTTGCATCACTTATTTTTCTTGGGTTTTATTTCTCTCCCTTTGTTTTTTTTCCTTTTAATGACATTATTATTATTATTATCATCATCATCATCATCATCATAATCATTATCATTATTGTTATTATCATTATCATTATTATCATTATTTTATTTTATTTCAATTATTAAACTACTTTTATCTCAACCCCAACCCATGAGTTTTCTCACTTTTACCCTTCCAATTTTCTTCCCTCATCCTGCTGTAGGGGGAGCGAGCAAGCCACGGTGTGGTGCTTAGTTGCCAGCTGGGGTTAAACCATGACAATATGAAATGTTCAGATAATTTCTTCATGTGGTGCTCATGTATCTTTTCTTTAGATTTTTCAGTCCTGTAAGTAAAAGCATATTCTCCAATGCACTGTCTGATTGCTTACAGGTGTTTCATATAGCATCAAGGAGCCTTGAAAAGGATACTGAAGAACATGAGAGGCTTTACGATCAAAGGTTGTGATTACATGCAAGTTAAAAGAGACAGGTCTCTGAATTTTTTCATCGGTGTGTGGGGTTGACTGTTCTGTCATACATGGAGTTGTTCTTGATGGTTTGCTTTCAGCAGAGTAATGCTTTAGAAATGATTTTTTTTGGTCACTTTCGAAGGAGGCTTCTTCTCATACTGTTTTTGAGTAGGACCCCAGTGCTATGCCATTATGTTTATTTTAGTCAAGCTTATGTGCCAAGGGATGTACAGACATTGTGGCACAGTTTTAGATAAGCCAACAGATGAACGGATTTGCTAAAATAAAAGCTTATTAGATTAAGCTAAATGTCTAAAGATGGACCAGGCTACCCAAATCTATATCATGTTGATCTTATAAAAACATTTCTGTTGGAACATTTTACATTCTTTTTTGTCTAAAACACGTTCAATTCATATAAAACATTCTTCTATAAATCAAACAGCTATTATCCAAATTTGCAAGTGTGAAACAATGGGAAGTGTTCATGTGGCCCTCAGTCACCAGGTGCTGAGTTTTGCCCCAGCTAAGGTAAGACCCTGAGCCAACATCCAGAGTCATTTAGATGACTCGTTTCTTAGTGTCCTGAATTTCAACTGATATAGAAGTGATGCACCTAAATTGTAGTGGTGATCCTATATACCTTTCTGGATAATTACTTTTTTCCAACTAGATTCATTAAAAAAAAAATAATTAGCAATCTGTTTTTGGCAGCTGCACACTATTACCTCAGCAGTAAGGTTATGGAATCTGATTTGGTTGTACTGTTTGTACAGCATAGGAAGCCTTTCTAAAATCAAGATCCATGTTGTGTACCTCTTCATTTGTGCTGCATTATTCCAGTGTCATCAGGAACATTCATCAAGTATGACTTTCATTTAATTAGTCCATCCAGTTTCCTCTTTGTATTATTTCCTACTATATATGTATGGGATCTACGTTAGTCAGCCTGCAGCCTCTGGTACTTGCTGTAGCCTGATGTCTTACATTTTTTCTTTTGCTGCTTTCACAAAATTCATGGATACTTTCTCTATGGTTCTGGTTCCTCATACACTTTTTATGTTTTTAAAGATTTATGTCCATAAAGGCTTTAAGATGATGTCAGAAGTCTTGCTCAGAAGAAAAAAAACCCTAGGCATTTTCAAGCCATGTTGCTACTCTCATTCTTCTGCAAATGGTTAGGTAAATACAATAATGTATTTCACACATAGTTTTTCTTACTGGACAAGAATAACAACAGGTGCAAAACAGCACCAACTCCAACTTCTACTTTCTCATGTAAACAGTGGTTTTGACTTTATGACAAACATGTGCAAGGCATTTGCAACCAGCTTAGGAGAGAAATAAATTAAGACTGTCATTTGGACCAGATGACCTAAAGAGTGTCTTTTCAACTTCCCACAGAATGGCTGAGCTTTCTAATTAATCATTTGGATACCTAAAAAAAGGATCAGAGGAATATTTTGAGTGAGTTGCTCACAAATGAGGAAATATCGAATGGTGAAATGGAGAATGACATCGTGAGTTAGAAAACAAATCAAGCTTATCAGAAAATTTCCATTACAGCAAATGAGACTATATTTACATTGAAAATGCAAATATATGCCTACACTGATATTAGGAGTCTTATAAGCCTCAGAATCATGGTACAGTGGTAACAACTGTATTATGATATCACGTTATGAAAAAGAGAAGCAGCATATTACAACAGATATTTCTGGAGTATAAGTCATGCTAAAAGAATACAGATTTAGTTCCTAACTCTGGAGATATAAAATTAGCTGTTTTAAAGATTTTGACCGCATTAAACGTAAACACAACCTCTTTTCATGACCAGCTTTCTTCACAAGCCCTGGGAACAGTCTCTAATGTCACTTCCAGTCCAAACTAAAAAGACATGAATCTTATGTTTACTTCTCTGTCATCACAGTTTCTTGACCACCTAAGGCCTCTTTTTTCAGCAGTGGTCATAGCAATTTGATTTGCTGGAACACACTGAGAAAAGCTATAAGCCAGACTCCCTGCTCCCTCATAATTAGCTGTAAAAAAAAGTGTGAAATAATCAAAACAGCTGAGAAAACACAACACAGTCTCCCTGGTAAAATCATATTTGGCCTTTGGAAGCAAAGAGTTGTGGCTCGGCAGTTGCTGGCTATATACAGTATGTGGCAGAGAAACGTTTTTCCTTACAGAGACCCCAACTCTGCCCCCCTTAGCTCTGAGTAGTGGAGCGAACACACACACACTCACACTTAAAAACCCTGTGGTTTACTAAGATTGTTTTATTTCAGCAACATTTTATATAATTACTTTTAAAGTGACAAAAGGCATGAACAAGTTTGTAGAAGGCAGTGCCCCAAAGTTGCCTTTCTTGAGTGAGCAGCTCTATACCTCTGCATTAGGAAGCCATGCACACTTGCAGAGTTTTCTTCTTGTCACTACCCCCTCATGTTGAAAATTTTGCATCCTTCTGTACAGAAGTCTTAGTTTCAGCAAGAGAGATGTGACTTTTTTTTCCTGGCTTCTGTAGACTCCCAGCAATCTGCAGACCCCACTGAGGAAAATCTGAACCCTGAATCCTCTGAACCCTGATACCACAGGTTGGCATTATCATCTCTTCCAAACTTGTTTGTAAATAAAATGGACTGTGTGTGTATTTCGTAGTCAGCATTAGTTTATGCTTACCAGATTGGGTTTTAAGGGTGCAGTTCAATATCTGCAGGGAAGGTTAACCTTTTAAAATTTTCTGGGGAAAACACAGGCCTTATGGACTTTCAGTTGTCTAAGAGCTTATTAGGAATTTATGGGTGTCATCTTTGACCTCACATTCCTTGAATTATGCTTGTCTTCTGCCTTAAATGCCATATTTTTTAATGTTTAATGTAATTAATATGCACTTAGTTCCTCTTATTTTAACTGCAGCCAGAACACTGAGATACTACTCAGTTTGAGCAAGGACAGAAATACAGTGATGCATATTTTTTCCCTATTTTACTGAAAGTGATTAGTAAGAGATTTAGAATTATGTAATACCAGAGTGACAGAAGGCACATTCAGCATATAAGCACCTTTCTAATCCTTCCCTGGATTGCAATGTTATTTGCACCAATGAAGAGAAAATGTAATTCTACCGAAATCAGATGAGATATTCTCAGGTATGCAGGTTGCTATAAAGCACAAAGAATAGTGTTGAGGCTTCTAGACAACCAAAGTTTTAGTATTTAGTATTTGACAGGATACAAAAGTAAGAGTAAGAGTAGTTACCTTTCACCATTTCCATAGTCAGGATTAGCTGACTGAATTCTGCACTTCTTGTAGCAGAAATGAATGCAAAAGAGAGATCTGGCAGAGCAATATTTTCCTCTCCACAAAAGTATTTTCAAATATGCTTTCTGAGATTTAAAGAGAAACCACAGCAAAACTGTAATCCAAACAGAAGCAATGCAGGCAATGAATGATTTAAAACAAAATAACTCTCCTGTTTTTTGAACTTGTCCATGAGACATGAGTCTTGGACTTGTATTAGCGTCTCACTGTGTCAGTGCAGACTTTTGAAGGCTATTTGGGGGAGGAAAGAAATTACCAGGTAGTTTGACTGGGAAAGATATTTCTGGTTTCCTTTTCATGGTAATTTCACAGATAGTGTTTGATAAAAGAATGTTACAAATGTAGGCCCAGGAGTGGAAGGAAGCAATAAAAATCCTTTTTTCCAGACTTTTTATGTCCTAGAACTGTGGTTCCCAAGAAAATGAGAGCCTTGTTAGTGTGTAGCACAAGCTAACAATTACAGCCTCACCTGTGCTCTGTGGGAGAGGATGAGAAGACGGTAGTAGACCTGGAGCCAGAACATGACAGAGGGAAGAGGAAGAGCTGAACCCAGTGACATACCGAGCTATAACTTTCAGTACTCTCAGGTATGAAGAAGTTGAAAAATACTGAATTATGTTGATGCTGGGGTTCAGCCATCCCTATTAGTATATCAGCAGAAGCCAGGGGACTTTTCTTTTAATGCTTTGTCTGAATATTTAACTGAACAAAAACTTCAGGTTCTAACACTCTGTGAGTCTTCCAGACTAGCAAGGTTACTGATGCACATGGAGGCTCATGAAATCTCAAAAATAAATTACCTGGGCACTGAAGCAGAGATAGTTATGAAAACTAAAGCCTTTGCTCTTAGCAGTGATTTTCTCTAGGAGAATCTTTAATTGCTATGTTGAGCAATTCTGTGATATGGTAATGTTTAACATATGTTGGCTTGAACAATTAAGACTTTTTTGCTTGTGTTTCTAGTACCTGGGAAAGTTGACTGAGGCTAAGCAACCGTTTTCTAATTTGATTATATATGGCAATATTAATGGTCCAGATGTTTATTTGATATATTTAAATTTGTTTATACTTACTTGGGACATATCCAGGATGCAGTGGAAACATGGCAAGTTTAATTAATTTCAAATTTCCTCTGTTGACTCTCAGCCTGATGTTAGGAGTAATGTACTGTGATGTTCTTGGAACCCAGCAATAGCTAATGTATCTGATGCCTGTGTGCTTCTATTTTATTTTCCCTCACTATTCTCAGATATAAACAGGCTAAGTCTTTCAGGCGCATGAGTTCAAATCCAGCCATGCAGTTACGCCATTTGCAGTATGTCAAGATTTGTCCCACATTCTCCTCTGAAATACTCTGGATATTTGGAGTCAAACTGATCTCTGTTTCATATTAGCTTAATTAATAGACATGTAATTGTAATGTAATTGAGCAATAAAACTTCTATCTCAGAGCAAGTTATACACATGCATTCCACTTCTGTAACTTGTAATTATCCAATAAGCAATCTTGCAGTCACTGTCATCACTTTGATACAGTATTCTGTGTTCTTTTTACATGGGATGAATGATAATGACAACTGATTTTTTTTGTCAATTAATTATCAAGTAATGTTTTCACAACAATGTTTTCTCCTACTCAGCCAACTCTATAGATGGTCAGGCCAGATTAATAAAATTAAGTATTTGTAGTTTTGCCCATTATTTCATTAATAATTTATCTGGAAGTAATTGGTCCAGATTCTCAGATGCTTTTAATCAGAAGAGTTCTATTGGAACCCAGAGAATTTTACTGATTAAAACCAGCTGAAAGTTTGACCCATCTGCTGCCACGGTGGCCTTAGTGCTGGAACATAGGTTTTAACATGGTATTAATTTGTGTAAACTAAGATTGCTTTACTTTTTAACTTTTGTTAACTTTTTTAACATGACTACTTCCACAACCTTAGTGATATCTTAACAGTATGGCATTCATTTGAGTTTAGTTGGCTAAATCTCAAAAATCTTTTCAACAAGGCATCAGTTGCTCAAGAAAACATACACTTCTAAGAAAACCACAGACAAATCATGATGCTTTAAGAGTGACATAAGGACAATCCCTTTTATATACTGATCATGACACTCAGTGTCAATCATAAGTACTATGCTCTTAGTTACTGCTCTCCTTTCTCTAGGTACTACTGCAATTGCAAGATTCACAATCAAAATAACTTTGTACTGGCCTTCCAATGGCACCACAGTGAGGAACATTAGAGTTGAGAAAGAAGTGTCTTTGTCCCAAATGTCTTTATTCTACCAGTAACAAATACAGTGACTGAAGAGCAGCTCCTGTGGATAGTAGGTGGATCAACATCTCAGCATGTGCATTATCTAATGAAGCTGGGTCATAATTTTAGTGTGTCATTCAGAAAAGATCACAAAATTCAGATTGTGAGGTTTCTGCGTAATGCTCTAACTTGTAAGCAGACTAGCAAAAGTAAAGGACATCTGAATTGTGTAGATTTCTGTTATGTAGTAAAAGCCTTTCAAACAAAAATAGAAAAGTGAATATTTTAAGAGGATTTAAAGGCTATTTTTGACTGAAACTTTTAGAAGAAAAGGTGATGTTCTCCCTCATTAAATTGCAAGAAATATTCGTTCCTGTCCCTTCTATTAGAAAGAACAATGGTGAAACCGAATTAAACTGCAGCATGACGAACCTTTAATAGCATTTGTAAGGCTCCATTTTCACTTCAGCAGAACGGACAATATTCCTGCAATGAAATGCTGAGATTGAAAGTGGCAGAGCGTATTTATAAATGCGCTTCCTGAGTTTTATTCAGGAAGTTGGGAACTAGTTTGTGGGGCTCCGTGTGAATGAGCAGGAGGAGGAGGAAAGAGCGGGGTTCCACAGAACTGGGCACCAGAAGACAATTTTTTTCAGAGATAATTGGTGCCAAAGGTACCAAAGATATCCAATTTCCACATGCTTTACCATAACAGAAGCTTAGTACAAAATACTGGTACCATTCAATTCTTTTTGTTTGAGAGTGACCTGGTAAATATTGAATTATTTTTGATATTGGTGACCAAAAGAAAATAAAATGCCTGGAGAAAAAAGTAAATAAAAATCCCCCAAAAGATGCTCACACATTATTGGAAAAAATGTTTCTCTTCTTCTAATTATTCATACTGTTATGGTTATTCACCGAATTTTGTGCCCTGACATGTAATTTAGTGTTGAAATTATGAATGTTGGTAATGTCGGCTAAAGCCAATGTGGTTTTGTTGTTATTGTTCTTTATTTTGAAATTGGTTAGACAATTTTTTGGCCAGATATTATTTACCACACCATCTGGAAAGATCTGCTTCAATGGAGTGGGTAGCAGCATTTCATGTAGAGACATTATGGAGTTTCATAATCAAATTTAAAGAATATTTTGGGTGTTTAGTTGTCCTCATTTATTACTTTGCCATGGGAAAAAGACCTTATTAGTCTAGGCCTAATTGTGTGCAACCCTTTATTTTTGGGATGAAGGTATTTGACATGCTATAAAAGTAAAAGTAAGAGTAAGTGAATTCAAATATATTTGAAGAATAACGGGAAATTCTTTTGACAAATTATAATTTAGCTAGTTTGAACTATTATTTCTTTGAAGTTCATACTTTATGTCTGTGTCCCACGACATATAATTTATCATATTCTGTATGTAAATAATACAAACTGCTCACATCTAAAATTATCTGATTTAGCATTTATGCCTCATATTCTCTGTGCCTGTTTTCAGTCATATAGATTTTTTTCATATATTCAGCTTTACACCACTTCCGAATTTTAATTCCTTTTTTAGCAGGTAGGTGGATTTCTTTCTTTATAATGAGATAGAATAGCTGAAGACCTTGGTCATTACCAATGGCACAGTTAGTACCATTAATTTCAAGTACAGCTCAGTTTAATAATCTGTAAAGAAATTACTGAAATTTCTGATTGCTATTACTTACCATTCATTAATTTAATTGTGAATTATGTTGATACCTCAACATAACTCCTACTTCATATTTTATGACAGATAGAAGGAACTGAATAACCATTCTGGTTGGATCTGTAAATGTTTTCCTTTTTTCTCTTCAAGGAAGGGGAAGTTTCCTTTCTCCACTATGTTAGCATCTTTAAGGACAACCTTGTTTTAGTAAAAGAATGGTCCATCCCAACACTCAGGAAAATGATTATATGTGTCAGAACATCATCTTGGGTAAACAGGAAGCTTACAACATGGAATTGAGCACAGGCTACAGAGAAGGAATAGTAAAACTCTGTCTGGGCATGCAGAGATGGTGTTAGGAAAGCCAAAGCTCTTCTGCATTTGAAACTGACAAGGGTTGTCAAGGGCAACAAGAACTTCTGCCACTGTGTTATAGTAAAAGGTGAAAAAGAAAAATGTGGGGCCATTGCTGAATAAGGTGGATCATTTAGTGACAGCAGGTAGAGATAAGGTGATGCTTTCTAAGCCTCGGTGTTCAGGGGGTATACCTATAAACCAGTGAAAGGGGAATGTTGCGTCCATCTTCAAAAAGGGCAAGAAAATGAGGAACCACCCACTATTCAGCTTCACTTCTGTCCTGGAAAAATCCCAAAGCATACCCACAACAAAACCATTTAGAAGCACACAAAGGAGAAGATCATTGGCCAATTGGGTGATTAGCCACATGGATTGATCAAGAGTAAAACTGGTTGCATTCTATGATGAAATAATCTGTGGATCTGTAGATCTGTGGATGAAGGGGGAGAGGTAGATGTTTATTTTGATTTTGGCAAGGCTTTTGACATGGTGTCCCACAGTACCCTTGTATCCAACTTAGTATGTTACAGTCTAGATTAGGGGTGTATTAGATGCCCGGTGAGATGTCAGGTTCAGATGGTATTGGGTAATGGTTCTTACTCTGCCTGGATGGTGGTCACAAGTGGGGTACCATGGGGTTCTGCCCTGGGACCTGTTCTGTTTAACATCTTTATCCATGACCTGGAGGAGGCAGTGGAGTGCACTCTATTCAGCACTTTTGAAATACACATTAGGTACAGCCCAAATACACATTAGACTGCATCTGAAAAACTCCACCCATTTTTAGCCCCACCCCCAATATAAGAAAGGCTGGACTGAGTTCAGCAGAGGCCACCAAGATGGAATGGGGCTGGAGCACTTGTCCTGTGAAGAGAGCCTGGCCTTGTGCATTCCTGAGAAGAGACCACTTCAGGGGGACTGAGAAGAGGAAAGAGTGCCTGGAGGCTGTATAGCCAAGAGGAAATTTCTGAGAAAAGAGGCAGGCTGTCTATACTGAAGTGCATGGCAGGATAACTAGAGACAATGGTCTTAAATGAAACAGAGTAAGTTCGGACTGGGTGAAAGGAAAATAATTTTCACAGTGAGGGCAAACAACCAGCGGAGCAGGTTGCCTACAGAGGCTGTGTAGTCTTCATCCTGGGATTTTTTCAAGGCTCAAATGGTTGAAGTCCTGAGCAACCTGGTGTGGTCTCATAACTGACCCTGCCTTGAGCAGAGGTGTTGGACTAAAGACCTCCTGAGGCCCCTTCCACCCTGAATGATTCTGTGTGATTCTGATTCCCAAAAACTCCTTGTGGGTTTAGGCTGACAACTCCCATTGACTTCAAATGGCAAATTTACACAGTATTAGTCACTTACAAAAATCTAACTGATTGTGCATGCTCTCAGGCCAAGCATAGAGACTAGTATGTGAACTGCACCCTGCCCTTTGTGCGAGACATCACACAGAACATCTTCGCTAGAATTATTTTTGGTAGTTTGAAAGCAATTTGGGCATTATAAGAAATTTGGACTGTGCTCTTGAATAGCTAATTTTACAGAGCAAAGAAGTGAAAAAATCAAACATCACAACACATTCCCATTTTATATCCATTACCTTATATTTTTGTTGCATCTATGAATAAGCAAGATAAATCAGGAAGAACTTCAGTGGCAGTAGCGTTATGTACAGAAGCAAGAACACATCAATATATTTTTCAAATGCTTTCATTGTCTCTGACTGTATCATTCTTCTTTCTTATTCTGTCAATGTTATTCCTGTATTTTGAGGTCCAATGTTTTAATCAGTTCAAGCTTTTCTGGTGCATTCTAATGCAGTCTGCTCTTTCAGTTTTCTATTTTTAATGGAATTACCTTGAGTCACTTCATTTAGAAATTTCTTCCATCTAAAGCCTAATTATCCTGTAAGTACTAATAGAAGTACAATGTTATGACTGTAGATAGTTTTAAATACCCTTCAGCTGTAGACATACTTTAGCAAGATTTTCTCTTTCAGTATGAAACTAGTATTTAGTTGACTTTCCATTAAGAAGTCAAGACTTTTTTTATGAGTACCCCTTCAATATCTCTTACTCCTTTATTATTTTTTTTATTCCTTAAGAAAAGTTGCTTCAGGCATATATATATATTTACCATTTTAATAAAATACACTTCCTCATCAGATTATATCATGTTTGTCACTTAGCAATTTTTATGAGCATCATCACTGGAAGTTTAACACAAATGTACCTTATGTTTTAGGGGAATTACATATTTCAGAGCTAGTAATGGTAGGAACTGCCTTGGCAGGCAAAGAGTCTCATTAATAAGAGTTCACCAGGTGTTCATAAGGATATTTTCCTTATGGGACAAAGGGAAAATTAGAAAATTAGGGGTTTTTCAAATGACAAAATTTGCTGTTTCTTTAATATGAATTGGAAGTGCAGCAGAACCCAGGTCCACATTTTTTCCTGGAAAATAACAGGAGACAATTTTCTGGCAAGGAAGAAACACCGTTTGTGGGAAAATAGGCCTGGTTATTAATTTTAAACAGGAATTACAGTCAAAGCTCCCCCAAAAGGCCATCATTTTTCTGGATCATCTAATTTTTCAAAAGTTTTGAAATTTAAAAGAGAAACAAAATTGCAATCAACTGACATATACTTTCAGGGGTTTTCTCCATCTAGCAGCAACTACTTTTGCATAGATATTGCTCAGCTTTGAGCACCTTTTCAAAAATAGAGATCAGAAAAATTCCAGTCACCCAGATAGGTAGCAATTCACATGGAGGATTGAAATTAATTGTAGCAGGTTACAAATGCATCAACATAATTAATTCAGTGGGTTCCAATAAGAAATGAGTAAACAGAGACCTATAGTGGGAAAGAGAAATCTATATCAAGTCATTTTAGACAACTACAGGTAACTCTAGGAAAATATATTACATTTCACACTAATATAAATTGCATAAAATAGTTGTATCCAGCTGAGAAACCAATGCTGGAATAAATCCAATGCTGCTGGTTTTTTTTCTTGTTTAAAAAAATGTAAGGCCTTTTCATTTTTGTAATTATCTTGTGGTTGTTGTCTTTTCAATTCAAAATAGTTTTATATAATAATATGAGGTTTTATCAAAATATCTGCAGCAGAGAATGAGGATCACATGACAGTGGATAGAAGTGAAAGACCAGAAATCCTCCCCAGAAGTCATATTGAATTTACCTTTCATTTTACTGTATTTCTGAGGATTTGGGATTGTCACTAGAAAGAATTGTCCAAGTTTTATTTGACACTGAGTGTAATTTGATCTTACCTGCATCAACTAACTTCACTCCAGCAGAATTCTGCCCACTTCAGTGGCACACATCTCAAGGTATTTCATTTCATTTTCAGCGAGTGAGAATTGTCCCAGTTACTCTATTTTTCGAACTTAAAAGTCCCGGAACTTTTCATCATAGCACATGCTCCATAAATACCTGATATAGAAGTTTCAAACTTTTGAACCCCTAAAGTTTTGTTTTTTTAACTAACCCGTTAAAAATGCTGTAGGTATGGACTCCTCTACTACCTATAGGGAACTTGGTTTCTCTAGTTACCCTCTGTAAACTGATTGAGAACCACTGACCTCATCATTACCTCATCATGTAGGATGTTGGGATTTACTGTTTGGAAGGGTTGACTGAAATTTCATGTATTCTAACCAAAGTTACTTGTTTTTTTTTTAGCAAGGACAGATATATACTCTCCATCCTAGCCATCTGTAAAAAAGGTGTGTTGCTATCTGATGATGTTTCTGGTATTAAATAGTAGAGGCATTTTAGTCTGTTTTAAAACAGTAGTCACTGCAGAAAGTGTTGGTAGAGCTTCTAGAAGAATTAAGTCTACTGGGAAAGTCTAAAGCCTGCTTATTTGGCATACAAATTACAGGACACAAAAGACATGAACTGTAGGTTTACTCTTCAGCAACAGGTGATCAATATTAAAAAAGCATCTGAGAGAATGCAATAATGAGCTACTTATTAAAATACTTTGGTTTTTGAGGAGCTTACAGTTGGACTATTTCTAACTTCCATGGTAGACCTTAACAAAATAACTGCAGTACTGACAATGTCAAAAGCCAATGATTATACAGGATTTTAATGATCAGAACTAACTTATTACCTGTATATATTTTTCACTGTGAAAGTTTTTACCAAAATATAGTCATTCCTTTTCCTATGCCTTCATGAAACTGATAGAACTCTCCTGCTGGTAGACCTATAAATGTGGGAAAAATACAGAAAATATCAAGGGATGTCAAATGTTTGTCTGTAGTTCATGTGGTTAATAAATGAGTGAACCAATACATGCTATGGTACTGGCAACATGTATTACTCTTCTGAAAACTGTATTCATGATCTTCAGCTTATCAGTATGTTCTCAGGAACTAGTTTTGTGGCATTGTTCTGAAACTGTATTGCATTCTTTCTTTGATGCATGACTTCACCACTTTAAAGAATTAACCTGATTTGCCAGATCATTTAATATTTTTTCTCTGAAAACCTCTTTCTTGGAAACTGTCTAAGAAATTCTAAAAAACACTGGACTTTTAAAATAATAGAAGCATATAAAAACTATTAATTTGTAGTTTTGAGGAGCAACAAAAACCAAGCCCTTCTATTGTATTCTTAAGATTTAATTTCTTAAAAATATAGGAAAATATTAGAAAAAGTGAAACAGCATATCCTATAAAGCACTTTCTGTACAACGCAAAAATTATAATGTCAGCTTCTATGGCCAGGCAGTCAACAACAGTGATGCAATATTATGGATGTGTGCTGCTACAGTTTCAGCTAATGTGTACAAGTGCCAAAGGGGATCACACAGAAGAGGTGTTTGTACACGCAAATGGTGACCAATTATTAGAGATGAGCTGTCTTTAAATGACTTCCACACTTACACTTCACCTTGTTCCGCATGATGAGTTTCCCTACCAGCTACAGAAACCAGTACATTTTTACTAGGTAGTCACTAATTTTAGGCAGACTTTTGACTTTGATTTTATATCCTTAACACAAATACATGTGTATTCTATGCTGGAATCTGGACCAGCAGATACAGTAATAATTCCCTGAACACTTTCGTACACTTTGCTCAGAATATTTAACCTATACGTAAAAAGACCATGTTGAACACGTATATACTTGAATCTGAGTATTACATTTGCGCATAATCTCAGAGCAGACAATATGACTTTTAGAAATAAGTGAAATCTTTCTGTATCTGCCTAGTCAGGTAAGCTATTGATATTAAATGTAATGACATTATACAGGAGGAATGAACTCATGATTTTCAAGTAATAGAGGTAAAACTTTGGGTCCTTTGAAGTCCAATGGAATTTTTTATTCAATTTCAGTAGGACCAGACTTTTTCCCGGAGTCTGTCTCTTGTTTGTTGTGTAATCCTTATTGAATCAAGAAAGCTTGGTACCTTACTTTGTTCACATTTAAATTGCTTACTCCATTCTTACCTGTTTCACATGGGTGATACATGCCCTATTAAGTCTGGACTTCCTTTAGAGAAAGCTGCTACCTTTAAATAGCTCTCTCTAGACTGGTAGATTCTGTGTCTGGTTAACCATCAGATTGACAGATTTCTGTGTCTAGTCATTTCTTGTGACACAGCCTCACCTGAAGCACGTCATTTCCTTTGGCACATGACTGAATGCCTTCATTAATCATGACATTCACATTAGTCAGACACTGAGGTCACCTTTGCTAACAAATAAATGTCAGCAGAGAAAATTCCATGGGCCTAATGGAACTTGCATTTAGAACAGTAACATCTAAAAAAAATCTTCTGATTCCTGATGTTATGGATTTTCTGTGTCAGTAAAAAAATCTATCCTTTAATACTTCAACACAGTAATATTTCATCTCCTTTTAGCTAAACTGAAATGTATTGTGTTTTGTGAGTATGTTTTAGCTGCTGTTAACAAATATTACAAACAATCTGTGTTTTAAAGATAAGCCTAATGTTGAAAAAGTATAGCAAGGAGAATCCTGGAGAAATAGTTCTTGTGGATCAGACAAAATATGCATGGGTATCTCCAAACCTCGACCACACCCATAACAATATTTTCTGTTTTGGAATGCAGTGTCTCATCTCCTATATCAATCATGCCAGTCAAAATTGGACTTGCTGTACATTCAACATGCATTTCTGTAATATATCCATTACACTAACAAACCCCCCTATTGCTGGTGCCAGGAATAACTGCACATTTTCAGCAAGAAACAAAGGAATGTTTTTGCTATGTAAATAATAGATAAAGAACAACAAAAAAAGCATAATCCAGCTATCTTCTCTCCAGGGAAAAATAAACCCCTGTAAGCCCAATTTGTGTAGAAAGATCCATTAGGCAGGAAGTTAGTAAGCCAGAGTCTGTCCTATGACTCTGAAGGGAATAAGTTAATGTTGGGGGTTTGGTGCCTTAAGTAAGAAATTGTGGAAGGAAGGAAGAAATTTCAGCATTTCATTATTTTTCATTAGCAATTTGCTCTAAAACCACTTTGGACAAACATTTTACAATACTAGTGTATAAGCTGGAAGAACACTGAGTGTTATAATAAAACTATTCCTATGAAGAGGCTACTGGCACTTCCATCCTGGTTGTGTTCTGCATCCCCAGGAGGCTTGCAGAGGTGTGTCATTTTAATACAAACCAGAAAAAAAGAATAAAGTCTGGAGTATCATCTGTCTGAAAGTTAAATTGTCAATTGGGTTATGTATGATGAGATTTCTAAGTCTCAGAAGACTGTAACCTTATGTGTTCTGGATACTGGTATGATATTTCACCACTTTTACTGCAATAAGCATGGTGGGCCATCCTGCCACTTTTTTATGCACAAAACTGCATTTTGAATGCCTAAAGGAGTTAAGACACATCTCCTTCCAGGATAGCAAAATGTGAAATTAATGGGATGCTGTGGCTATCCTGACACACTGTGTATGCAAATTCAGTGTTCCCAATCTTAAGAAAATGCATATGGGTAAGGTTTGGTTATCGTATAATAAGCTTATGTGATTATTTTTGTTTCTGTGCCTGACTTTGAAGTCGTTGTGGAAATATATATGTGCTCCTACAAGCACACAGAGTTCCTAATCTATTTTCCACTGAAGACAATGCAAACCTTTCCACTGACAGTAATGCTGGGTGACTGGAACCATATATACATGTATATTCATCCTGATGTTCACAAGATAGTTTTAACTGGTGTTTGTATGATACTTATAAAATGGCTGGTGTCTCTGTTTTCTAATTCTTCTTGTCTTTGCCTTCCTGTCCTTTCAACCAGGAAGTGGAAGCTGAAAGACCTTTTCATGCAGAAAGGTAAAGTGGGAATGGGATCAGATATCATGAGGGAGAAAAAAAATCAAAACTGGAAGAGGAGTAAACAACAAAAGCCCTTTTTCCTGTAATGTTGGACAGGTTTCTCTAACTTCTGTTAGAAGTCAGAATCCCTTAGGTATTTTGAAAATTCCTCTTTATTTGCCTCTAACAAGGCTGTTCTCACAGATGGGTCTGACATGTTGCTGATTGCTTATAAAGACCATAGGACCCTACAAGGAACATGCATGATACAAAGCTTTTGTGAAAATTACCCAGCTTGGATTTCCTGGAAGTGCAGTCACAATGCTATATAAAAGAGCAAAGGACTAAGGGTGTGATACAACTCTCATCAAAGGTACATGGGCATGGATCACTTCTTAAAAACACAATGGCAATACATTTGTGAGTGATTCAGAGATGTCTGTATTATAAACTAGTCCTGCAAGGATGACTGTGCATCTTAAACTTCTGCGACATAAAGATCAAAAATCACAAAACGGTCTTTGATGTTCGTGGTGGATTATGTAACTGTTTAATGGGTTTATTCACAGTTACTCTACATTATGTTCCTTCAAAGAGTGTAGGCCAGGCTGTAGAGAGGAAGGCTGGTTGTTTATTTTGTTCTGCCTGCTGCACACTGGGTTGCACTGGGAACTGCCTGCAAGGAGGGAGACAACTTCTCCCCTGAGAGTAATGTGCTTCATGGGAAGGCTGCTTCAGACTGTGAGGTGTGGTAGGGAGAGAGAAAAAGGAGGAGTACAAGTCACCTCAGCAAATTAAATGTCCTCAGCAAGGGCAGGAGTTGTCTTGGCAAGGGAGATTGCAGGGGAGAGCAGGAAGCAGACATACAGCAGACATACTTGAAGAATAATAGGTATCGAAACTAATGCTCAGAACCCAGAAATTAATCTGGAAAGTGTTTTGTAACCTAGAAAACCTCCTGAAGTTGTTAAATTGAAACACAGTGGGGAAAAAATGCACTGATGCTGGACACAGACAGTGGAGTTATTCTGCTTTGTCTTGTGCTTAGTGCCAAGTGTAAAACCTATGCATTGTGCCTTCCATGTTCTGTCAAATATAGATTATGTCTGTATTTGTATCAGATTATATCCCAGAAATGAAGTCTACATGGTGGTGGGAGGAAGTTTTCTCTCAAATGTTGATGCGACTGCCAGCACTGAATTACCGTGATATCCAAAGCTCTGCTGTAAGTGCTAGCTACAGGGGAGTCCCACACTTGATATTTGAAGTATTTGGGAACTCACAGGACTTCATTCTGTTAGCCATTATACACTAGTAAATTGCCATTATTTTCACTGGCATGAAAGTAAAAAGGAGTGAGGATAAAGGACTAGCAGGCAGGGTGGGAAGTTTTCTTAAAGTTTCTGTCTGCTATACTCAAAGTTATTTTCTGCAGACTTGACAACCCTCAAAGACTTTTGGTGTGATTTTCTATACTTTATGCAAGATCAGTCTGACAAAAACTGTACAAGTTGACCTTGCATAGCATGCAATGTACATTAACTCTGAGCATGCTCAACTGTTCTATGAACTGCAACCCAAGAGACACTCACTTTATCACTTTTGAATCGTTGCTTGCTGGTATTTCCATGGCTACCCATGGCAGTACAACCATAGAGGTATACTGTATTAGTCTAAACCACTTTAGCATAATTCGTAGTCAGCCAGCATATAGGGCTGCACAGCATTAAACATCAAGCATTGTGTAACATCATTTCATCGTGATCCAATCTCTACTGGCAATGACACCCTCCTGTTTATTCTGCATATTCACAGTTCTGAGTTCTGCAGCCCTCAGAACACTCTGTTCTATACTGCATACACAGTCTTGTGCCTCAACAATATAAGTTTCCTTACTTTTGTGCTTCTCTATCAACCCTACCCCTTGCTCAGAAGGTGACAGAAGACAACTTCTATTTCAATACCAGTTAACAGCATGTGATGATCCATATGTCTCAAACTGCTCCCTATAGCAAGTACCAAATTAGTACTTGGTGGTTCACAATGACTCAGTTTGCTGACTTAAATAATAGGTTCCCACATACGGGAGATGTGAAAATATGGGAGAGCAAATTAATTCTCTTACTATTTGGACAATGTGAGTGTTTGAAGTTATGGTTTCTTTTTTGTTCCTTTTTCATTCCAGAAGCTTGCAATTGCCTCTTTTGTTATATTTTTTGTCCCCGTCATTTGGGTTGATCCAATTTAGTTTGGATCATTTCACTGATACGATTGCCTTTCAAACAGCCCAATGCCACAAAAAATTATGCTGTTTACCTAAGCACAACTGAAGGGTGGCAAATTATTTGCCTTTTGGGAATTACCACACAGGGATGTCTAAAAATAAAAACCTTTTAAACAGTTTGGACTGTGGAGAATATGTACACTAAGCAGCTCCCTGAGTCTTCCATAGGAGGGGTGGATGGCCACTATGAGGTCGGGAGAACCCCTGGGTTACTGTAGGAGTTGAAGGATGATGAGGGGTGAGCTTCTGTTCTTCACAGACTATCACAAGTATATTTGAGAAAAGCTTTGCAGTTTCTAGTAGAAGACCTTTAACTTCAATATATATATATATTTGCCACAAGACGTTTTCCATTTAAAATGTGTATTAAAAAGTAATATGAGGATGTTTGCCCTAGAAAAGTCAATGCCCTCATAAAAAGCTTATAATGCCTAGTGATTGTTTCTTGGGGAAAAAAACACAACCTTTGGGTTTCTTGCTAGAAAATAACTTTTCCTTTCCTTATGCAAAACTTCTAAACGTAAAGTAACATGATCATTTACCAAGACAATTATTTCTACAGATGCTAATATTTTGACATTTATTTAGCATCTGTTGTTTAAAGAAAAATTATATATATACACCAGGAATTTAAGCTACTCTGTAGCCCCATGCTATGGGCAAAAGATGGAGAGGAATCATTTCAGCTGTTCCTAGACTTCAGCAACAGCTGAAATGTTGCTGTGGTCTGCCTGTGGCAGACCACAGGCATTACTTCACAGCCTGTCTGTCACAAGACATAACCACTAATATCTGACAGTGAGAAACTAAGGAGAAAAACATGTTACTAACTAAAGAAATAGTTACATATTTTTGGTGGTGGAGCTAATTTAAGATTTGCCCTCTCATCATACTGAAATCTCTGGCTCCCTCAGCTGGGATGTGGCAAAGTACCGAAACAAAACTCCAAAATAACACCCACATCTTGACCTTCCTTTTGGTAAACTAAGCAGATGTAGGTCCTTTTATTTCTTACTGTTCTTGCAACATTTTATACAAATACTGTATACAAAACAGTGTGTAGGTGGGGCCATCACCTCACCTACAAGCTCCAGATCAAAAGACCCCTCTTTATACACAATTTTCTTATACATCATTCTATTATACCAATAATAGATAGCAAATTTGCTTAAGACTACAAAAATAGCTTAAGGTATATGCTTGGAGAGGGAACCTGAGTCTTCTTAATTCCCTCCTTGCCACTGGATTGCTCTACCACACTATGATGTACTGTCCCAATTAAGCAACTTCTGTTCCCGTTCAATAGCGTGAATCAATGTTCTGAGATATGTTCCAGCAATACAGGTGTCTTTTTAATTTAACTAGTGTAATAGCTCAGATCTGAACTCTTACCATGACTAAGTGTCTTTCCACTCCAGCACCTGGAGTTAGAGAGCCCCAACCATCTCCTTACCGTGATTACTCTGCCACATTAACTCTGAAATCTAGAAATTCCTAGTTTGTTTCAAATTGAACAATCCAGAGTATACTCTCATACTCATTCATTCACGTGAAGTATTTACTGTTCTGTTATCAGGAAAACACAAAATGTTCAGAAAAAATAAGGAAAAAAGTTGAAAACATCTGCTCAAAAAAAGAAAAAAGGGAACAAATATACTGCAAAAGCATTTGCAGGTAGTTGGTTAAGGAATACATCTACCAAAAAATTCAGCTATTTACAAGATAGAGGCCACCGTGCATAGCTGGTCCCCAAGGAAATCACCTGCAGACATACAGTTAAGTGCCACAGTCCCCATCCTTGGCACTCACGACAAAACTTAATTTGAGGAAGACTGTCCAAAGAACTTGAAATACAGGTGGTTACCTCAAATCTGTGTGGTTCAATGAGGTCCACAAGGATTGTAATGTACAGTGTTTCTAGCCTGCTAACTAATAAGATGAGCAATTCGGTAGCCAGGTATCTTCTCTTTCCTAACTGGTGTTAAATAGGACATAAGCCCTGACCTCTAGGTATTCAGTGTCACTTAGGGAAAGGGGTTTTTGTCCTGGCTTTGCAGTGGTCCAGCTCTGCTTCTGGTTTGGGAGGAGCCTATATTCCTTTGTGTGGGACTAGCACATTCCTTTCAGCCTTGCATTTAGACCTAGAGTCTTTTTTCCACCATGTACATATCCCTAAACTGACCTCTGTTGGGGATACCTTTTTACAGCTTCCACATACTTACATTGCTGGGTTTTTTACCCCATGGTAAACTAATAACTGATGGTAGTAACACCTGTCTTGTTCCCTGCTTCATTTTTACAGGTAGTTATTTTCAAAAAAGGATCAAAACACAAGAATGTTCTGTATAGCACATGCATATCTTTTATAGCATATCGCTGACCTCAAACTTAGGAAATGCATTTCCACCTTCTGACTCTTTCCATTGTATTTCTGAAGGGGAACAGAGGAAAAAAACAACCAAAAAAATATTTCATTGTATCTCTGACCCCTTTCCCTGAGCTCTTTCTCTTGCAGTTCAGCCTCAAAATTATGTCTAGGAAGTGGCAGAAACCAGCTCAACACCACTGCTAAACAATACAAGTGGGATAAGATTGTGCTTAGTACATAGGATCCAGAACAGGGTTTTCCTCAGGCAAAAAGCAAAGACAAGATTTGCAGTAATGATGGCTAGGTGGAGGAAAGAAACAGTAAAGGTGAAGAGAAAATAGCAGGGACTAGGATCAAATCACTGGGACAAACACATTAGAGTTAAAAGTAGATTAAAACTAAGAACAGAGAAGGAAAAGGTGGGCATATTGTTAGGAGAAGAACTGGAATAATTTTACTGAATAACTGTTGATTTGTAGTCATGCTTTGAAGCATGACAGAAATGCAAATCACAGTTGCAGTACATAAACAGGAATGATGACAGAAGGCAGGAATATTTGAGGAAGTCAAAGCCTCAGTGACATCCAAGACTGTACCAGTTTTTTTCCCATCTTGCATATATTACTTGTCTGGAATGAATAGCAAGTCAGGCAATCTCAGAGGATTTCAGGTATCTGTGATATTTTTTTTCCTTTGGGGCTATCAGGGGATCTTTCATTTCTCTGTCTCCTTCCCAGCCTGTAAAGTCTCTGGAGAAAAGTCCAATGTCTGGATGGGGAGATAAATGTGCAGGCCCTTCACAAATCAGTACCATCCATATTCCCAAAAAAACCCTGATCAAACTGTTCACAGATGGATGGCCATCAAACACCATTGCTTTGTATAGAGAATACATCAAGATTTCTTTCCAAAACTTCTAGCAATGCTGGTACAGTTTTTAAAGGTATCTCTTATTTGTGAATTGGCAGCAATTGTGTCCCACACTTCAGGTGAGGACGTAACACAGGGTACAGCTGATTTGTAGTAGATATTTTGTTTGCCCACACTTGGACCTATTGCACCTGTATACAGCTGCATATGACTCAGCCTCTGTGTTCAGTTCAGAAAGTTGGAAACTCTTTGTAAGTGATAGATCAACTCTCTGCTAGAGGAGGTTTGCCAGCAAATGTATTAATTTTCCTTTGTTAAGAAGTCATGATACAGAGACAATTTTGTTATCTAACAAACACACCATAACTCATGTACTGAAAGGATATCCTTATACTATTTCTGTCTTGGTAAATACAAGAATACTCTTCTTCGTCTTGCACTGTGAGAGGAATTTTGATTGAAATTCTGGTGCTGGTACAACAAATACGGTTCTGCCCTTGACTTTACCAGAGTGAAATTTCATTGTGTTTTTGTTACATAATGAAATGTCCATATACAGATGCAACCATCCCTTTATCAGCAATAGTATAAATTAAGACTACCTCTGTTTGGCACACATAAACTGAGGTTAACACTTACATGTGTAATTGTTCCTAAAACCCCCACAAACATATCTCCTACCAAGAAAAGTATCCAGGAAAAAGGTGTCCGCAAGTCAAAGTGGACCAATCCCAGAAGGTTTTTCAAAGAGCTTCTTGCTGTTAATTCTTAGTAAGATCATCAGTATATTGACTTATTTTAATAGTGATGTGTACAACATAGCATGAGGACTGGGAGCAGTTCCTTTAAGAAGAGAAGGACAGCACTGAGTCAAGTATTGCAGTGTGAGTGACAGCTAGCAGGGGGGCTGGCTTGCAGCTATGGACCATGGCAGTCACAATCCATGAGAAGCTTGTTTAAAAAAAAGAAAAAAAAACCAGGAGGGTGTGTAGATTCCCAGTATAAACAAAGTCCTCCTTAAATAGCTAAGCTTGTGATTAAAAGTGTAACAAATCTGGATGCTCCACTGAGACTATTTGTTCCAGGCCATTTAGAGGAATGCAGCTGAATAAGCCACAGAATGGTGGAGACAGAGAATTTGTTGCCTGAGATGAGAGCAGGCTGTCCTAGGACTGACTGTATCCTTGCACATCACAAGGTGTGATTAAGCAACTGTAAGCCATAGCAATTTCATTTACTATTACCTGCAGCAGGAACAGCCTGAGCCTGTTTCCACAAAGGTTAAAAAAAGAATGCCCAGGTTTCTCTGTCTGGATCATCAAACCCAGACTTAGTTCTTACAAACTACACACCTTATAAAGAGCTAAATGGAAAGGCAATGTGAGTCTTGTTAATGAGAAGAATTTTGTTATTTTTCAGACTGTGACAGATGGGATGATCACAAGCGACAGGAGAACACTACAGAACAAAGATTATGGAAACTGAATTGGTGAAGCCTACTGAAAATGGAAGCCCTAGACAGCCTCAGAAAATTTAAAACCTGGCAAGCCTCTGTGTAGGAGATCACAGGATCACAGGTGGCTTGGTGATTCTGCACAAGAAGGCAAGGTAACTTTTATCAGGCTGGGATATCTAAATGAAAACAGAGCCAAGTGGGGTTACTGACAGCCAGAAATATACATGTGATTCAGGAAACCAGTCCAAGGTTGGAACACCTAAACTGGGTAGAGACATGATCTCTCATTGCTTACACTTAGAAAAATCCTAAGCTTGTACTATTCTGAACGTAAAGTCATCCATCTCCATTTCAAAAAATATAGCTCAAGAAACCAGAATAACTGCACCAGATTTTCTGGTATAACCAATGGATCCCCTGAAAAGGTTAGGTTTCCATCACAGAATACAGAATCCATATTTGGGTCCAAAATATCAGGCTCAGCTGTTTTGTTGTGAAACAAAACAGCTTCAAACTCTTTGTTACATGTTTCCACTTTTCTTTTTTTCTCATATGCACCATGAGAATATTAGAACTGACCTAAAACCATTCTTAAATGATTTAAGTGTATACGAAGAGACTTTTTTGGAAAAATTAAACTTTGCCTGTGGCATGGAAATGGAGCAATAGTAAAAAAATAAAATCAATAAAACCAGGAAAAATGAAAATGCTTAAGGCCACTTTGAGTAAGCATCATGCAATCTGTTTATAAAAAGAAAGAAACAAGGTATTACCACATGCAGCAAAATAAATTACCAAAAATAAATTAACTCCTTGGATGGACAAGAAATGAAGCAGCTTGATAACTAGAAATTGAAATAGTCTGCTCTTGAAGAAATAATTTCAGGGAATACTTATAATCATTTCCAGAACATTGTGAACTATAAATGAAAATTGTAAAGGAGTTTCCAGATTTTCTTTAAAAAGTGCCAATGCGAATTTCAGCTGAAAGATGTGATCTCTGCTACATGCCTGGTAATAATCCACAATGGTTAAAAGAACACTAGATACAAGGGCAGTCATTACTAATGAAATGAGAGAGTTGTAATCAAGTAGACAAAGAGTCATGAGGTGAAACAAGTGTGTCAGAACAGATCTGGTAAACAGGCAGACATGTTAATTGAGGCAACATTCAGAGTATCATTAGCAAATGCTCAGTTGGAAGGATCTTCAGGTATAGCACTGGATACAAAACAAAGCTAAGTGTAAAGAAAATTTTTCAGAAGATAACTAATTCACACCAAGCAAGTCTTCACAGTTAACAGTAACACTGACAGTACTCTCTGTACCAGAATTTGAAGGGTGGAATGAAGGAGAAGTTGCCATGGCAAGTGAAAGAAAAAAAAAACACAAGAAAAAATACTTTGTGCATTCATTTCGGTGATAGAGTGTAACGTTAAAGGACATAGATGTCTTACCTGTCAGTGAGTGGCAAAAATGTGTATCTCAGCGTAGGATACCAGACTTACTGAAGAATGTTAGCTATTAAAGTAACACTGGATGCAGTAGTAAATTGATCTGAAATCCTTTGGAAAAGGTTGGGCTGAAATAGGAAACAATTTATCACCATGTACTTTGAGGCAACTACTAAGATATGCATTTGCAGGATGGTGAACTGTAGGGAGATGGATTAACTTCTGTGGGCTTCAGTGTCACGGATAATGCTATTATGGTGAGTCAGTAAATTGTTAACATCTCTTTTCCACAATAAGAACAACTCTTCAGAACAGTACTTCAAATGAAATGAATCCCCTTGCAGTGATCCCAACTGGGGCCTGCCTGCCCGCAGGATAGAACTGCAGAAGGGGTCCTGGGGGTCCTGGTGGGCAGTGAGCTGAGCCTGAGCTAGCAGTGAGCCCCACCAGCAGTGATGGCCAAGAACATCTTGTGCTGTATTAGTGAGAGCACAACCAGCTGATTGAGGGAAGGGATTATCCCTCTTACTTAGCACTCGCTGCCTCCATCCTTGGAGTTTTTCAAGACCTGACTGGATAAAGCCCTGAACAACCTGGCTTGATCTCATAGCTAACCCTGCTTTAAGCAAGAGGTTGAACTAGAAACCTCCTGAGGTCCCTTTCACCCTTAGTTATTTTATAATCCTACAATCCTAATCAAGGGAAAAGATATCATTAGTTTAATACAACGATGGACAAAGGGAGAGAGAGTACGTGGATGCAAAAGGGTCATCATCATGCTTTTTGCATGTTATTTGTTTTGGAGGAGAAAGATGATACATGATCAATATGCATGGACAACAGAAAACTAACCCCAAAGACTCTGGCTTTAGAAAGATTTTAAAGGGTTCTAAATAACTTAGGCAAAAGTTTAGCATTCGTATTTTCTGATTAAAGTGAAACTGACCAGAAGTTGTGATCATCACCTAGGTTGTGGCTAAGACTCACAAAGAAAAAGTCACGTTTGTATTGAACTGTTCCATGCCCTGCAACATTTCAGCACTGTTGGAAAAATTGCCCAAAGGACCTCAGTAGAGAAGTATCACTGCCATCGTATTCCACCTGGTTATACCTACGATTTCAGGTATCATACTGAAAATTATAGGAAAGTTATAAAAAAGTGTGAATTTACAGAAAAGCTGTATGTCTTACTGTGGAAGGAGAGTGTCAGCTGGGGATTGTGTAACAAACCAAAAGATGTAGCTGTTCTTCAGACTTTAAAACAAAATGCCTCTTTCTGATGAGGGAACCTAAATAGATAAACAAATAAATAAATGTCCAAGTCCTATGAGGACTATAATCTTACAACAGATTTCCAAGAAGGCAAAGTGTCTGCTTGGTTTTTCAGTCCCAAATACTGTGCATTCTGTAATAATCCTAACCAAAGAGGTTGTACAATGTTGTTGTACAATGAGGAGTTACTGATCCACACTGCCAACCTGAGTAGGTGCAGGCATGTGCTTTACTGCATATTTGATTTAGCCTTTAGGACTGTGCTGTACCGCCCAAATACCCTGACGTAAGATCACCAGTGATGACAACACGGCATGTCTTTGTCTTTATCTTGAAGCAAAGCAGCATGTTTTCATATAAACATCCTTTTGCTCAACAGCAGAAATGATGAAAAGAGTTGTTTACTTGTAAGAAAACCCAATAAATACTGTAAAGTTGGAGAACCTCACCATGGACAGGATACGTGTTGTGTGTTGTGCCCTGACCAGAGGTCTGTCAGATGCTGCATCTTCACAGCATTCAAACTGGGCATAAGATTTTGTAACTTCATATGTTTCTGGGATTTTAATAAAATAGTTGTCTTTCTTGAAACTCTGTGTGACTTTCTTGTTGAGATCCAAAAATAACCAGCACCTCCTGGTACAAAACACCTTATAAAAGAAAAAGTCATTATCAGACAGCTACTTCTCAGCTAATTGTGAGCAAGAGAACACCAAAGAGCTCTAAAGCAACTGATTTAGAGTTTCTTTAGCCCTCTAATTATGTCCTGCCCAGAATCCAGACACCTTATGTGCCCATTCTTGAGTAATCAACCTGAAGTTGAGCCCAGTACCAGTACTGAGAAAGTTTTTTTGTCACTATCTACAGATCCAGATCTTTAATACTCGTGAAGAAGAGAAAAAGGAAACAAGAGGCTCCAGTTTGGACATAGTCTAACAGGCAAGGATTCAGAGATTGTTTCTTCTTTGCCATTTGCAGTTTGCAATGACACTAATCCATTCAATATCAGCAAACCAGCTAGGTGTTCTAGATGGGCCTGGGCATGCTCAGATTTCAACTTCATTGCAACGTACAGTCCTGGCCAGCTGGGATGATAATTTTCATCTGGTACAGGGCTGCATAACAGGCAGAATGCATGTGGAAAGCTGTCCTGAGCTCTCCGCAAACTCTCAAGTCCCAAAAACAGCCCAGGGAGCTAAAATGCTTTAGAGATTACATGACTGACAGATTTATAGTGCCAAATAAAAGCAATGACATATTGAACTAGAAGGAAAAAAAAAAAAGGAAATTCTGTGAAGTCAGATAATTTCTATAAGGGTGACCAATTTTGTACAGCTCTGATGGTGTTCTGAGATGCAGGATGTAGGATCCCCAGGGCCCACTTGAGCTGCTAAAATAATGTAGGAAACTAAAGGGTTACAAAAAGAAATGTTTCACTTGGGAACAGAGCAAGCAATAAACCTAGCCAGACACAGTGTTTTTGGCTTACGATGTGAGACAACATACAACATTATATCACACAAGCTTATGAATGTGTGAAGCAGGAAGCCCAGATATACTTAGCAGACATAAGTATTATTTCCCCAACACCAACTTTCTTCCTAGCCCCATTGTTTCCTGGTTTGATTATGCCCCAAAGCACAATAGCTGTTTCCCTTATAAGTGATTTTATCTGTGGTGACTCCATATAAACATGCTTTTAATAGTGTTACACCATTACATATCATGTGGCAATTTCTTACATAGGTTATTTATGCAGTTTGTAAACAAATACTTTCTTGTGTTCCTTTTCATGCAATTACACCTTCCAGCATGCTGAGGTAAGTGAAAACAGAATACCTTATTAACCATTATTTTATATAGCTCTTCTAGTCTTTCAGTCTCTCATCTAATAGAGGGTTTTCCATGACTCTTATTATTTTTATCATGTACATTTCCTTACATCTCCACTTTAATATTATTCATTAATTTGTTTGAAGTGACTAGGTCAGGCTTCCTTGTTAAGGCATGGCATTGTTTAAGACATTATTGTCACAGTCTTTCACATGGATCAGTTTTCTATGTCAGTGTTCAAATCTTTTTTTTTTCCACCCCGAGAAGTTACTTAAGTAGTCTCCAAGAGACTGGACAGAGTGGAGTCTGTTTTTAGCAAGGTTAACTTGCTCAGAAACAAAGTTTCTTTGAAAATTTGCAGCCTACTGGCCTAGTTTTGTAATACTGTGGATTAATGTTAATTTTTTGGTTATATAGTTTTTCCCTTTCTTTCTTTCTTGTATGATGAAAATGAACCTTGTGGGTGTATATAAAAAGGTGATTGAAGGCACCTAAGTCTGTGGATCATTTTCTAATATATTTTGGTTCTATAAGTTAACCAGTTTCTCGCCTTGGAGATTCATTATCTCTTACCCTGTGTCTATTTAGTTCCATAACTGCCTGTTTAGTGGGTTGTTTGAAATGCTTTCTGAAGTCCAAATAAATTAGTTAGATATCTTTTACTGACTGTTTAGCTGAAATATTACAAGCATTATTGTACATTACAAACCCATATGATTTTAACAAGGTGATTTATAATTCTTACTCCAATTATATTTTCAGGCTTCCTATCAAGATCCACTGTGTTCATTTTTGGTGGTAAATTAAAGGTTGTCACTGATCTAATCCTTCAAATTTGTCACTGAATTTTATAACTAAGCAGCTCAATTATTTAACTGTTAAATTCTTTCAGAACTATCAGATGAAAGCTGGTATGTTATGCCATGGATGGTCTATGCTGTAATATTCATTAATCATTTAGAATGATTAATTAGAAGATGGGACTCTGGCCTGCTCTCAATCCCTTCATCCCCCAGCCTGTATTGATACCAGGGGTTGCCCCAACCCAGGTGCAGGACCTTGCACCTGGCCTTGTTGAACCTCATGAGGTTCACATGGGCCCACTTCTCGAGCTTGTCCAGCTCCCTCTGGATGGCATCCTGTCCCTCAGGCATGCCAGCTGAACCACTGAGCTTGGCGTCATCTGCAAACTTGCTGAGGGTGCATTCGATCCCACTGTCTATGTCATTGATGAAGACATTGAACAGTACTGGTCCCAGGATGGACCCCAGAGGGACACCACTTGTCACTGACCTCTGTCCAGACATTAAGGCATTCACTACTACTGTCTAGATGCAACCATCCTGTTTAGTTCCTTAACTGTCTCTTTGGGTGCTTCTGTGTTCAGTAGGGCCTTAACTTTATGTGAAAAGATTAGCTTCCATCCTGGGCATCACTTTCAACACAGAGGATCATGACGTAGAATCATTAGTTCCTTTCATGCTATTTCTTTCTTTTTTCCATTTTGTTCAGATTCAGATTTCTTCCCTAAGGTTTTTGTGTGATTCACAAACTCATTATGCATTTCTAATTCTAATACTTCTCCCAAAGGATTATGGATGGCCCTTACCTGATGTTGACAATGCTGCTGTCCCTGGGCTGGAGTGAATCATCTCCTGGGCAGACTGCAAACAAAACTTCTTACTGAAATACCTAGCACTTCATTTAACTCTAAAAAAGCCATTAACCTGTTCAGAAGGAAAAGAGCTCTTCTGACTGGAAGGAGGATGCCCAAACCTTGGCATCTAATCTTCTATATGTTAAAAACTGTGATTCATGTAAATATATAGAGTGCTTATCAGACCTCATGCAAACACCCAAGAAGAATGTGCATGTTTCCCTACAGAGCCTCCATCAAGATGACACATAAAAATCATTGCATGACTTTGGGTTGCTAATAGGTGTAGAGTGAACAAATACCTTGGGATACCAAGGCAAAGATATTTCTGATGGATTTCTAACTGAATTGTTTATCTCACTCCTTTGGGCCAAGCAAAGCTAGAATAACTTCAGAGCTTTCACTTCTGCTGTTCTATCAATATTTCCTTGTAGTACCGCCTTTCAAATTCTATGTAATGTTGTATCTTGTGTTTTGCTTGTCATAATTTAGACTGCTTTCTTTTAAATTTGAGTACAGTCCTTCTGCTGCTCTTTGTGGAAAAGCACTTCAGCTTTCATAAACTGCTACACCTACAGAGTGGAGCTGTGATAGCTTTATAACTGAGTATTCAAACACTTAACCCTTTCAAAGCTTACAGGTTTTTGCCATAAACCACCAATTTCTCCATGTTTTTAAAGGCTTGAATGTGTTCTTACATTGTATAAAGAGACATATCTTTAAACTGCACCAATGGATGTCTTCCCAAAATACTCACAGAGGTCTCAGCATATCAGGTATCTGTCCTGAACACCATCGTGCCCCAGTCATCTCCAGCTAGAGCCATGCTCACATGGTGTTAGAAACAGCTGGTTGATATGGGGCAAAGCAGAGACTGAAACCTCAAGCAAGCCAGCACCAGCAGGTGTAATCACTGACTGGATACTTCATCAGTTCCTGCCATCAGAAACCAAACAGGATGGCTAATTTTTGCAGACATTGAAAACTTGAATATTATCAGCTGGACAGAAATTTCCATTCTGAATTAAAATGGAAATGACTTGAAATCAATAAAGAAGGGAAAAATTGTTAAGATACTGGAAAGCGACAAAATAGATTCTAATTTATTCAGATTACAGAGCTTTCGAAGTACAGAAATATTCCTTAATTCAAAGGAAACAGATGAACTGCTAGCTAAAAATGGCAAAAAACTGCCTTGACTTTCATGTCGGAAGGACAGTTATTTTCTACAGTTTTTTGCAATAAGTTAAAATGAGCAATTTATTTTGTATTTATTTGTCTTCAGACATGTTTCTATTTATGGCCACATCGTATGCTCAATGGAGTCTTAAAATAGCGGGGCCGGGTTCACTGGATGACTCAGTGGATTGGCATGTAGAAGAGGGCGAACGCAGCCGCTCCATGACTGAAATGGGGGCAGGATGGCAGCAAGGGAGCCTCGTTACTCCCCGATGGGTGTCTGCTGGCTTCTGTGGAAGCAGCTGGTCCTGTCCCAGAATGATATTTCTGAAATAGCCACAGTCAATATTTGGCATCCCTGTTGGTCTCATCAATTGAAAGGCTAAAGGCTAAATAAACTGTGGTGAAATATATTGTCTCTCAAATTTTGTGAGCACTGGGGTCGGCTTGAAGAATGATGATGTTTAAGGGTGAAATGCTTCCATTACAGCTGCTGGCAGCACGCACACCATGTGGCCTAATTACAGTTTCCTCTATTCAGTAATACTGCACAGGCTGCAGGTGCCCAGGCGCTGGCCGGGGTGGCTGCAGGGCGGCCTCTGTGAGGAGCGGCCGGGGCTGCCCCGTGCCAGACCCAGCTGGTTCCAGCCGGCTCCGACCCACCCGCCCCAGGGCACGGCCGAGCCCTGCAGCTGAGGTGGGGGTGCCTCAGGGAAAATGTGTTTAAGAAAGGAGAAAACACCACACAGAAGAGTGTGAGGAAAAACAGGTGAGAGAAACAGCCCTGTGAGCACCAAGGTGACAGCAAAAGGAGGGGGAGGAGGTGCTTCCGGCACCGGAGCAGAGATTCCCCTGCAGCCCTTGAAGGTGGAGCAGGTATTTCCCAGAACCTGTGGAGGGCCATGATGGAGCAGACATCCACATCACAGCCAATGGAAGACCCCACACTGGGCCAGGTGGATATTTCCCAAAGGAACTGCAGCCCATGGAGAGCCTGTGGTGAAGGTTTATCCTGAAAGACTGCAGCCCATGGAAGGACCCACAAGGCACCATTGAGATCAGGGAGGAGGTAGAGGAGTTGAGAATGAAGGAGTGAAGTTGAGTCTGGAAAGAAGGGGTGGATAGAGAGAAGGTGTTTTATCTTTTATCTTTTTTTTTCTCACTACCTAAGTCTATTGTAATTGCCAAGAAATTAATTTTTCCTCAAGTTGAGTCTGTTTTGCCTATGATGGTTGAAAGTAAGTTATCTCCTCATCTTTATGCAAACCACAAGCTTTTCCATCTTATTTTCTCACCCATCCTGTTGAGAAGATGGAGTGAGAGAGTGGCTGGGTAGCAGCCTGGCAGGCAGTCATGTTCAACCCACCACAGAGAGCTCTCATAAACTCTAAATTAACTAATTCCTATTTAAAAGAAATATTTTTTTTTTTTTTTATAATTGAAGAGTTTCTCAGTTCTGAAAAGAAAAGGCAACATTCTTACCTGCATTAGAAAACTTGCGTCCTAGGAGAGAGTAAGTGCTTGCTAATGGAGAGCAAAAGTTAACCCTAGAAGACTTTTAGACGGTTTTTCTAGTCTAGCAACTTTGCATGTCTTATAAGTGCAATTGCAGGCCAGTATGTGTCATCCTTTTTCAGGAACTATGTCCAAGAAACTGTCTGGCCTGTTTGAGGCCAATCATTTTCTGATGAACAGGATTACTCAGTTCTAACACCGACAAGACTTTGATTAGAATTTACATAACTCTTCCTTCTTCTTTCGTGAGGAGGTCTGTCAGGACTTTGTAGTTATTTTATTAAATCCAACAGGCCTTTTATGCTTCTAATCATATATCATGAATGCACTTTAACTTTGATTAGAAGATGGGTTGTTTTAAGCACTAATTTCTCATGAAGATGCTTTCTGATAAGTGTGGAGAGTTAAAATTCTCTGAGTACGTTCCTGTTCCATCTATTTCTCCATCAATTTGCAGAGCCAGCTCCAGCTTGTCTGGCCAGGTGGCTTCATTTTAGAGAACAGGGCATCAGGTAAGTAAAAAGATAGTGGCAAACTTGCGAAAGTAGCTTCAGGTGAATACTGACATATGTTTCATCTGTGAATCAACACTCCAAAGTCTATACAGTGAAGGTATGCATAAGTCTATACAAATAAATTAAATTAATTATGTTCAGTAAAATACCAACTTCTAAATAGGCCTTTCTTAACAATAATCTATATTTTATGCTTATGTTTCTATGAAATTCTTCCTCAAAACCTAGAGAAGACTGAGATTACTTATGAGACAATTTTCTATCTGCAGCCAAGAGTCTATGAGATCCCATAGAAAAAGGAAGAAATTACTGCAGTTTTATTAAAAGCAAGCAAGCAAACAAACAAATCTTAGCATCAAAATGGGAAGATATTGTAGCTCTCACAGCATTGTTTTTCTGCGCTCTGCTGTCCCCAAGGAAAGTATGTATTGAAAAGGATGTCATTGGTACAGATGCTCAGCAGCTACTTCTGGATATAGTTAAGAATAGACTGTTCTGCAATATTTTTTTAATGAATTACCAGGTGCATTTTTGATATAAGACAATGTTTTCTTACAATTCTATTTTCCTTTGGAAAATTGTACAAATTGCTTTTTCTTTACCCTGTTATTATTAAGTTCTTGTAACCTCTGTATTTTTGATATCATTCTTCTGCAATTAATGCTGTGGATTTGTATTAATTTATTATGTTGTTTATTCTTCTGCTTAAAAAAAAGGAGTTTATTCACTGACAGTAATACATTCATCTGAATATAAATATTTACTCTGAAAATACATGGTAAATATTTGCTATCATACCATGTGTTACGGTTAATTTATTCAGTTGTTCATGGTTTTTTTTTCTCATCATTATACAAGCTTTTTTTATTCCAAATTTTCATCTTTATTAGTATTGTTATTTCCCTCTTTCTCTCTCTCTCTCTCATTTTTTTAATTTATTGAGGAAGTTTTTTTTTTTTATTTACTAACTTTAGGACTAATATTAAATTAGTGATTAATCCCAGCTTTGTTATATACTTAAAAATAATTTTAAAATAATCCAATAGTCAGCCAGACAAATATATGAAGAATTCTTTACACAGTAACACTCTTCTGCTGGAAGTATAATAAGAAATAAATAGCTCCCATACTGCCAGTTAAATGGTGGGGGATTAAGAGTAGGCCATTTTATTGACAGAGAGGGAAATACTGATTGTGGCTATACTGTTGTGGCCAGCTGAATTCTGTGTTATTTTAAGGAAAATATCTATGTGAAAATTTCAGTTATAGAATTGATTTTTGGTGATCAGTTTACTAGTACATCATTCTTTGAAAATCTATAATTTTCTGACCCTCTTCCCTACATACCTTATGGTTGCAATAAGTTAGTAAATATGAGCTTCAAGGGAGAATATCTGCGTCCCTTCAGGTCAGCAAGAAACTTTGTCCAATATTATATACCAAAATCTGGCTGGCTGAGTGCAGAGTAAGCATTAGCCAAGTTCCTGCTGTAAATTTAAAGTTGGCCATCTCATTACTCACAAATATGAAACAAAAGAAAAAAGCATGAAGAATTTGAACTGTGTTATCAGTATCATTTCACTGACATTTTATGTCAACATTTCAAGCACAGGTCCATGAAAAAAAGATAAAGTTTTTGCTGAATCTATCTTCTGTTAAGTGGAGAGTAAAAGTGACCTCTTAGAAGCTGAGAATGGGAACATTGTTCACTGATCAATCAGTGATGTTACATTTGTCACAATCCAGTCAACTTTTGAAGAAGATGTAATGCTGTGACTTTCAAAAGGATCAACAAATAAAATAAATAGGAGGCTCATTTGAATGCAGAAGAATGGTAAAATAGACAACCAGATTTGTTACTGGGATTTAATAATTTTCAAGAATTGTATGTCTTTTGGATGAAGCAACAAGTGTCAATAGAGGTAAATATGAGATTAAATATGTCTTGAAGAGAAGATATAGTCAAGCATTATTAAATTATTTCACGTGAAGTCTGGAATTAACTAGAAAATGGGTAACAAAAAGATACCAGGTGAGGTCCTGAAGTAAGTCTGTTAGTGAGCAGACTGCATGTGCTTCTGTGTGTGGGTTTTGTATATTGTGAGGATCCTCATTTACACTAAGGAACTTAATGAGAAATAGAATAAGATTATCATGGTAACATAGCCGCAACCACTAACATTTACATAGAGCTGCTTTAGTTCTGGTTTTCATGATTTGTATTGTAGTGGCAAATTGTGTTACAGCACTTCTTGGCTGGACTTCCTCAGTTACCTCTTCCAGGTTATGATGGATCATGTATTTCATGCACCTTTTTTAGCCATATATGACACTGGGTTTGTGTCTTTTATTTTAGAGAGAGTATGATAGCACTTTTTTTCTAAACAACTATGTTGATATTTTAGTATGCTTGTTTAGTTCTGTCACTGTGTTTGTATCTTATAGCTTATCCTTAGTGACACCAATATGAAGTTAACCTGTGCTATATTTAGCATATTCATCTGTATGCAGACAGATATTTGCTTGAATAAACTGACCAGACGTTCTGAACGTGACATCAGATTAAAAATATTGCCAACAGTGTTTTCGCTAACTGAGGACTCGTTGAAGTTATGTTGTTAGAAATTACTGGTACGTAAAAGAAATATGCAGTCATTTCCCACTGGATTTGTCTCCATAGTGATGAGAAGGTTTTGATATTAGCAACTCTGTGGATATTTCAGATTTGGGTTTTGATCCAATTCCTAAAAACACCTTTTGGAACTAAGTTTTTGTATTCTGCTGGGATTATTCTAACTATGTATAGCAGCACAATCTATGACCATTTTTCTTCAAAGACTAAGATATGGGGGTGAGATTTATCTTAATTAGCTTAGACATTTTAAATTAATTGTCTAAGTCTAAACTAGTCATTTTAAACTCCAGTTATATTCAATAAAAAAAATCTGCCACTTCCAGGAGAAGCTCTTCTTATCATACAATAAACATGTAAAGTTGCATAGGATGAATTTTAGCCAACATCTAGGACTTGTTTTCAGTGTTATGTTACTCTGGGGTGTTGTTTGTATTGCCTCTTACCTGACATCTGGACACACACGGGAATCTGTTGCTTGAAGTGAGTGATACATTACACTTGAGACACATACATGATTTTATGTGGCTTGAATATTGTTTCGATGTGTGATCACTCTTGTTTAACCTAAGCTATCTCAAGAGAAGTTAACCTGTGTGTAGATAACTTCAGTCAAACATTGTGGGGAAAAAAAATCCTAGGAATGTAACTGAATCACATAATTAATTCTCTTTCATTGGAATACTGACCTTGACAGCACCTCAGATCTGCTCATGCTCTGCACAAGGCAATCAAAATATTTCTGAGGCCTAACTGTAGGCTTCAGTGCAAGACAGTGAATAATGACTTGAGAGTCATGAGAAGATGCTAAGCTACCATCTGATGACCTAAGCACACAGACACTCAGATACTGGTCTGAGCCCCACTGGGCATATAGCACTATGCCACAGTCTGAGCTACTTCCAAATTCAGTCCAGTGCTTTATTCAATATGTCATGCTCTCTATTCATGAACTGGACTTGTTCAAAACCCCATGTGTATGAGCAAATTGTAATGAGATGAATTTGAGACTGGGGAAATTGTGGGCTTTGAGTATAACGGCTTGCTGGGAAGTACGGTTAGATGAAAGGCAACAGGTGTTACTGCTTTGAATGAATTTATTTAGTGTCACTAATGCTAAGGTTTTTGTTTGTTTTTTCTTTTTAGGAGCACAGGCAAGAGTGCCCTGAGCATTCACTGGGTGCTTTTCCAGAGTTTCTTTCAGTCCAAATTGTAAGTAGGATGGCTTGTATTCCCTGTGCTGGAATTCCCTCCGGGTTTTCTGGGTACTCTGTACAAATGCTAACCTTTCACATCCAAGGATAACATTTCTGCAGTATTTTCCCACAGAATTCAATCAGTAAATAAGTTCCATCTTTCTGATTTGTTATGCTAAAACCCTTTAAGTTGTAAGCCATTACAAGCTTTCCTAGCAACTCAGTCATGGTAGGCACAAACTTATTTTCTTTAAGGACTCCCACAGTCTGTTACTTATACTGCATTAGACTCTTTCCATATGTTTCTTCTTTTTTTTCTTTTTTTTTTTTTTTTTTTTTTTTTTTTTTTTTTTGAGATGTGTGAGCTCCTCAAGCTTTTTCAAAATATAGTTGATGCAAAATCAGATGAGCCAAGGTGGAGAAAGCTGCTGGAAAAGTCAAATCTTCCTAATTAGCACTATCAAGTGCAGTGTGAAAGCTCTGGTCACAGCCCCATGTCTAAACTAGAGTTGTTTCTGTAACTGCTTCTGGTTATCTCCATATGTGGGCAGTGTTTTTTGTGTGATATGAATACCAGCACATGGAGTTAACCAGGAACTGTCCATCAGAAACATCTCCATATATAGACAATTATCCAAATACATTGTTTTGATGTTTCAGACTAATGGCTCTCTTAAAATCATGCTATAACTTCTTGGATCTTTCCCACATAAGCATGTTTGGCTTAGTTGCTTTTTGTACATAGTTTCCAAGAAGCTTCTGAGGAATCTACTCATGTTCTTTCCTTCCATAGTGGCCCTGGTATTTAGAGTAATTGGCTTCATTTCCCACAGAGTTTTGCAGAGGTGTACTGCAAAAGCATGTATCCCATTATCCAAACAATCCACCTGTGTCTGAATAAAGGTAATCTTTTTCTAATACATGGGCTTCAGAACATACTGAACCTGTTTGGATAAGAGTTTAGAAATTGGAGGCTTCCAAGGAATGCTATGAGAATGACCAATGAATTCAAAAATGTGTCTCCTAGAGAAATAATTTAAAATTTTGGCTTGGTTACCTTACTGAGGGCAATGATATAGGATAATTTGCTCTCAGACATTTCTAAATTACTATACAAGGAGCAGAAATGTGATGGTGGAGGGCATTCCAGTATAACATGGAGAAATGGTACAAGGACCAGAGGTGACTCCCAAAGTTACATGAATTCATATTAGAAGTAAAGATGCTGACTTTTCAGCAGTGTGAGTAACTACACATTAAAGCACCTTACCGCATATGCTGGAAATGTTTTCTAACAAGAGTGGATCTTTTTCTAAAAAATAAGTGCAAAATAGGCACCCACCACCTAACAGTAAAGGAATGATATAGGGCCAATGCTTACATTAAGAACTCTGATTATTTTCCCAGCTTCTCCAGCCTGAACATAAAATCTGTTTTGGTGAAAGAAGGCACCAAATTCCAAGAACAATATGGAAGGAAACTACCCTTCTGTGCAAGTTTAAGAGGTGTACTCCTTTGGGGAGAAGAGCAAAAGAGAAAAATTAGGTTTGAGGTCTGAACTGTGAAAGGTTTCTCAAGGCCCTGACAAAATGGTAGTTATCTGGGGCTATAATTGGTATGTGGGCAACTTGTTTACTTTTGTTTTCTCTCTAGTATTTGTCCTTGCTGCTAAATAGACAGGTTTTTTTGTTCTAAGGAAGATATTTGGCAACTGTATGACAGCTCACCACCTCCTGAAAGGCACACAACACGCATCTGAATTCTATTGGATAAGCAGGGTAGCAAGTTTAACTTACAAGGTACTTTAAGTCCTTTTCTGGAATTCCAAGCAGTCACCACAAGATGGTTTGATGTGAGCACCAGGCTTAACGATTATCTGGGTAACTAACAATGATTAGACAACCCTCTGGTTAATGAGTCATGGCACAAGTCTATCTTTTTTTCTTTAGGGAAATTGCTCAGCACAAGCTTTTATTTTGCCTTGCTGTCTGTGGTTTTTCAGAGTACCTTCACTTTCATTCTTTCCTCCAGGACCTCAGGCATCACAATGTATAGTGGAAATAACCAATCAAACTTACAGTTTGGATAAGAATTATCCCAGATTCTTTCCTCCAGTAATATTCAAACTTTCTTCTTCTTGATACATAGACTGAGCAAATATTCTGGATTTTTTTCTTCTCTGAAGCATTAGTTTGTCAAATGGAAAGAATAACTTTGTTATTTCTACCTCTTTCATTTCTATTTGTTTGGTTTTGGGGGTGGGGTTTTTCTTTGTTTTCAAATTTTTGGCCTCACCACTCATAACAGCAGGTTTTCAACAACTTTCCCAGATTACATCAAGTGACTCTCATTCCCTATCAAGCTCTAGTCGCTGTTATGACTATTAGAATTTGATTGATTGAAAACCCTGAATTAATCTGTTTTAAACAAACAACACAGTTTTGGGGCCAAGAGGATATTTTTTTCTCCTGTGTCCATCTAAACTCTGCACAGAAGGCAACATATGCCAGTGTATTTACAATTGCTTTATTCATTTGGAAGACTTTGTTCTTCACAGCTGTTATTAGCCAGTTTGTCACAGTAGTGTACTTTGCCTGAACCTCAGTAGTGGAATGGATGGACAGAAAAATGAATGTTTGGCTCATATGCACCCTGATGTTATGATTGAGATGTTAAGATTAAGAGCTTTAAACTAGATTTGAAGGGGTAAAGGGATAAAACAGGCTTGCTAGAGATAAGCATGCAGGAGGCACACCAATGTTTGAGGGATAGTGTGCTAGTGAAGGTCCTTCAGTCTGCCATCTCAGTAGAGGCAGGGGATGGAGATCCATGCAGCAGCAAAGATGCAAGGGTTATGAATGTGTTAGAAACCATGGAAAAACCTGAGAATGGTCACGTAGGAATTAGGGTTTCTCCCCACAAAAAGGTGACAGGATCAACAGCCCAGCTGAAGCGCTTCTACACCAATGCACGCAGCATGGGCAACAAACAGGAAGGAGGAGCTGGAAGCCATTGTGCAGCTGGAAAACTATGATATAGCTGCCATCACAGGAACATGGTGGGATGAGTCGCACAACTGGAGTGCTTCAATGGATGGCTATAAAATCTTCAGAAGGGATATGCAAGGCAGGAGAGGTGGTGGGGTAGCCCTGCATGTTAGGGAGCATTTTGATTGTCTAGAGCTTAATGATGGTGTTGATAGGGGTGAGTGTTTATGAGTAAGAATCAGGGGAAAGGCCAATAAGGCAGATATCATGGTGGGAGTCTGTTATAGACCACCCAGCCAGGATGAAGAGGCAGACGAAATATTCTATAAGCAGCTGGGAGAAGTCTCACAATCGCTAGCCCTTGTTCTCATGGGGACTTGAACTTGCCAGATGTCTGCTGGAAATACAACACAGCAGAGAGGAAGCAGTCTAGGAGGTTCCTGGACTGTGTGGAAGATAACTTCCTGACACAGCTGGTGAGTGAGCCAACTGGGGAAGGTACCCCGCTGGACCTGTTGTTTGTGACCAGAGAAGGACTTGTGGGTGATGAGATGGTTGGAGGCCGTCTTCGGTTTAGCAATCACAAAACGATAGAGTTTTCGATTCTCAGAGAAGTAAGGAGGTGAGGTCAGCAGAACTGCCACCTTGGACTTCCGGAGGGCAGAGACTTTGGCCTGTTTAGGAGCCTGGCTGACAGAGCCCCTTCGGAGGCAGTCCTGAAGGGCAAAGGAGTCCAGGAAGGCTGGGCATTCTTCAAGAAGGAAATCTTAAAGGCCCAGGAGCAGGCAGTCCCCATGTGCCAAAAGACGAGCCGGCGAGGAAGAAGACTGGCCTGGCTGAACAGAGAGCTTTGGCTGGAACTTTGGGAAAAAAAAGAGGGTTTATGACCTTTGGAAGAAGAGGCAGGCAACTCAGGAGCACTGCAAGGATGTTGTGAGGTTATGCAGGGAGAAAATTAGAAGGGCCAAAGCCCAGTTAGAACTTAATCTGGCTACTGCCATCAAAGACAATAAAAAATGTTTCTGTGAATACATCAGCAACAAAAGGAGGGCTAGGGAGAACTTCCATCTTTTACTGGATGTGGGCGGAAGCATAGTGACAAAGGATAAGGAAAAGGCTGAGGTACTTAATGCCTTCTTCGCCTTGGTTTTTGCTAGTAAAACCAGTTGTTCTCTGGGTACCCAGCCCCCTGAGCTGGAAGACAGGGACAGGGAGCAGAATGAAGCCCCATAATCCAAGGGGAAATTGTTAGTGACCTGCTCTACCACTTAGACACACGCAAGCCTATGGGGGCCAGATGGGATCCACCCAAGGGTACTGAAGGAGCTGGCAGAAGTGCTCACCAAGCCACTTTCAACCCTTTATCAGCAGTCCTGGCTAACGGGGGAGGTCCCAGTTCATTGGAGGTTAGCAAATGTGATACCCATACACAGGAAGGGCCGGAAGGAGGATCCGGGATACCTGTCAGTCTGACTTCAGTGCTGGGGAAGATTATGGAGTAGATCATCTTGGGTGCTGTTGTGGTTTAGCCCCGGTCAGCAACTAAGCACCACACAGCCGCTCGCTCACTCCCCCACCCTTGTGGGATGGGGGAGAGAATCGGAAGGGCCAAAGTAAGAAAACTCGTGGGTTGAGATAAGAACAGTTTAATAATTAAAATAAGACAGCAATAATACTAATATAATGAAAAGGAAAATAATGAGCGAGAGAGAGATGAAACACTGGAAGAAGAGGGGAAAAAAAAAGGAAAAAAAAAACAACAAGAGCTGCAACCACTCACTACCCGCTGACCGACGCTGCCGGTCCCCGAGCCGCGATCGCTGCCTCCCCCGACCAACTCCCCCCAGTTAATATACTGGGCATGACGTCACATTATATGGAATACCCTTTGGCCAATTCGAATCAGCTCTCCTGGTTGTATCCCTTCCCCTCCCGGCTTCTTGTGCACCTGGCAGAGCATGGGAAGCTAGAAAGTCCTTGACTAGTGTAAACACTACCCATCAACAACTAAAGCACCAGTGTGTTATCAACATTATTTGCATACCAAGTCTAAACACAGCACTATACTAGCTACAGTGAAGAAAATCAACTATCCCAGCTAAAACCGTGACAGGTGCCATCGCCAACACCACCATGCCTCCTAAACTATGGCCTGAAGTGCCACATCTACACATTTTTTTAACACCTTCAGGTGCTGGATGAGGGGATTGAGTGCAGCCTTAGTAAGTTTTCTGATGACACCAAGTTAGGTGGGATTGTTGATCTGGACAGGCTGGATCCATGTGCCGAGACCAATTATACGGGGGTAAACAAGGCCAAATGCCAGGTCCTGCACTTCGGTCACAACAATACCATGCAATGCTACAGGCCTGGGGAAGAGTGTCTGGAAAGCTGCCTGGTGGAAAAGGATCTGGGGGTGTTGGTCAACAGCCGGCTGAACATGAGCCAGCGGTGTGCCCAGGTGGCCAAGAAGGCCAACAGCATCCTGGCTTGTATCAGCAATAGTGTGGCCAGCAGGAGTAGGGGAGTGATCATCCCCCTGTACTCAGCATTGGTGAAGTCACACCTTGAATATTGTGTTCAGTTTTGGGCCCCTCAGTACAAGAAAGATATGGAAGTACTGGAGTGTGTCTGAAGAAGGGCAACGAAGCTGGTGAAAGGTCTGGGGAACAACTCCTTTCAGGAGCGGCTGAGGGAACTGGGGTTTAGTCTGTAGAAGAGAAGGCTGAGGGGAAACCTTATCACTCTCTACAACTACCTGAAAGGAGGTTGTGGTGAGGTGGGTGTCAGTCTCTTCTCCCAAGTAACAAGTGACAAAACGAGAGGAAACAGCCTCAAGCAGGTTTAGACTGGACATAAGAAAAAAATTCCTTCACCAGAGGCGTTATCAAGCAATGGAACAGGCTGCCCAGGGAAGTGGTTGAGTCTCCATCCCTGGACATATTTAAAAGACATGTAGATGTGGTGCTTAGGGACATGGTTTAGTGGTGGAATTGGTAGTGCTAGGTTAACGGTTGGATTTGATGATGTTAAAGGTCTTTTCCAACCTAAACAATTCTATGATTCTATATGCACATATATTCCTTTCAAAATCATAATATGCTGGGTGCTAGCATATGATCTTGAAATATATTTTCTAATATAAAATGTGGTTAAAATATTTAACAATAACCCAAAATAATTAAAAGGTGAAATAAAATTGATGCCCTACAGAGCTACTGCAGAGGGGAGGGAGGGAAAAACTCAGATCCCTCTTGTATGTCAGAGAAATATCAGATGAAATTCTTGCCTGCTTTTACTCGGGAAAACCAGGAAAAAGTCTTTCACAAGTCAGATGCAGAAACCTTTTTTTTCAGCCTGAAAAACTCAGTTTCCGCTTTCATATGATGTTGTTAAGATGAGGTCTCCACAACATGGTCTTCTCATGGAGCACTGGACAACAAGCAAAGTGTGAAATTCTGAAAGCTGCTCTAAAACAGATTTGCCATGCTTTGGTTTGCTCCTCCACCTGCAGAACACACATAACGGGGGGGGGGGGGGGGGGGGGGGGGGGATCACAAGAGAGAAAGGACTTATCATTAGACTGCAAGTCTTTCTGCTAATTATAAAATCATTTTGTGGTTGCTTTCATTTAGGAAATTAAAATATTTAATAAGTCAACAAAGTGAGAATATTTTATCTAGGTTTCAGCAAGACTAGTTTATTGATAGAGTAGACTGCATAGCATACCTACCAAGTCCCCGAAATATATTCCTATTTGAGGACGTTCTTCTAGGTAAAAACAGCTCTTCTTGTAAGACATGTTCCTTTTCTGGACTGCCGTTAAGTACATCTTTGCAGCACAATACGGCACAGTAATAGAAATAGCTAAATTACTGCTGAGTAACCTAAAGCAAAGTTGTGTACAGAATTAAAGGCTCTGCTCTTGGAAGTGGTAAAGGCAGGTTAACGTGCTGCTGGCTCTTCTGACAGCATCTCACTGGGGACAGCAACATAGCTATACCTTTTCTGTTCCCAGAGTGATCATGTTCAGAGAACCCTACAAAACACTGGTATGCAAGCTGGAGTCAAGTCTTGAAGGCAGTGAATTTCATTTTACAGATACATCTTTTCTCAGTCCTTGTACAACAACAATTAAAAAAAGTGAGTGAGGGTGACATCATTTGGTGTGAGCAAGTAGTTAGGTGCTTTAAAGGGCTTCTCACACATTTGTAACTAACTAACTCACTGAAAACGATTGGATGGGTGAGATGAGGACATTGGTGGACAGGCAAGATGAGAGGCAGATTCCTTAATTCAGTTTCACATCAAGTCCTTTCCAAAGAGCAGCAATGGTTTATAAAAGCCCTTGCATAGACTATGCAGCTGCCTGTACTGGTTCTGCTTTTTCTGGTAGCTATCTTGTATCTCCTCTCACAATGCTCCTTTGAAGTGTGTGTCTACTCTCAGCTGGTCAAGAAATATCAGAACTTCATAGAAATTCATCAGGATAATGTGCTGAAATCTTCCTCTGCAAAGTAACCTCACCTAGAAGCCCTGTAATATTATTATTAATAGTTTTGGCTCTAAACACTCTCTTACACTGATGAATAAGGAGAGAGGATTTAATAAAGACAAGGGAAGAAAAAACTGGAAATCTGAGTAGCTGTAGAGCGTAGAGAGTGTGAAGGACAAGGATATATTTGCTGCCTTCTTTCTTTCTTTCTTTCTTTCTTTCTTTCTTTCTTTCTTTCTTTCTTTCTTTCTATCTATCTATCTATTTATTTATTTATTTAAATTCTGGAAGTCATAACCAGGGGGTGAATAGATCCACTTTGTTAAAGATATATGTGATATTTTGTCAGAAACCCAGGCTGAGGAATGAAGAGATAACTTGCATGACAGCCTTTGAATTGCTACCAGTGGCTAACAGCTGTGAGTGCTCAAACCCTTCCCAGAGCGGTGTCCACTGCTGCCATCCCAGACTGTATTGCTGAAGCTTGAAATGTGTACATTTTGCTTAATTCTGAGTGCTCAACCTTCCGTGCTACTGACCATGAAAACATGACCAGAAACACTCCAGGTTGGGCTCCATATTCTATTTGGGGAGGTTTCTGTGTGCTCTGTGTGTGTCACAAAACTGCACAATATTCTAAAATTATACTAGATAACTGAAAAACTGACAATCTGTTCTCAAAAGTATGAAATCTGGACTTCTCCTTAGGGCAAAAGACACATTATTCAGCCTAATGAAAATAAAAGCACCATGTCATAATGTGGAGGAGTAAAGCATCACTCAAAATTCATAAGGCCATCACTCTCTAAGCAGTCCCTTTTAGCCCTGTGTTTCTAAAGAGAGCCTGCTATTTTCAAGGTCCCGCTAGAATATTTGCTTCAGCAGCACCTCACAGAAGACTCTGTAAATGCAGCATACATGTCCTCGTGGAGTATGCAGCTATTCAAGTCAGACTGTGAAAACTAGAAGACTCCTGACAGTGATACCTTCATGCAAAAATACCTTGGGCTACTTACTAACCTTCCGCTGTGTGGCCATTAAGGCCACAGATAGGGTGGACAAGAGTTTGCAGGGCAACGCAGCTGGGACAGCTGACCCCAGCTGACCAAAGGGATATTCTACAACATACGATGTCACGCTTACCAAAAAAAGCTCAGGGAAAGGAGGAAAAGGTGTTGCTTGTGGTTATGGTACTTGTATTATCCAGTAAATATTACAGGTGCTGAGGCCCTGCTTTCCAGGATGGGGCTGGACACCTGCCAAAGGGAAACAGTGAATGAATTACTCTTTTTGCTTTGCTTGCACACACCCCTTTTGCTTTCCCTATTAAAATGTCACTATCTTGATCCATGAGTCTTCTCACCTTCCTTCTATTTTCATCCCATCCTGCAAGAAAGGAGAGTGAGCAAGAGGCTGGGTGGGTGTTTGGCTGTTAGCCGGGGTCAACCCACCATGAAAACTTAGAGATTATCCACATTAATCATGCTCACTGTGCTTTCACTACATCAGTAATGTTTCTAAAACAGTCAACATGCTCTTCCAAAAGCTAGCAGCTATCAGTAGCACAGCTATTTAATCTAATCAGATAGTTCTAAGATACACACATTAAACCTAATGGCTCAGTGGTTGCCTATTTTTTACCCTGTGCATGTGACAATGGAATCTGGTCTATGCAAACACAGTTTCTGATTTTTTTTTTCAATTGGCCCAGCAATTCTAAAGTAACTACATAAAAAATGCAGCAATCAAAATATTTTGCAAAAGACATGCCACATCCCATGTGTTTTGGTAATGTTGATGAGAACTGTAAAAAAGGTTATCTTCATATTAGGTTGAAGTGATTTAACTGTGTTAAAATGGAGAGCAGTTATATACAGACTTAACAGGGAATTACTTCTTCCTTTAGAATTAATTTCACAACACAGTTTTTCCCTTATGCCAGCTCTCTATCTGATTATCTGGGAAATGAAAAAGGTAACTCTAATGCTCTATTTCTAAGATATAAGCCTGCCTTCAATCCCAATGCTATACACAAGTATGTCATATGACTAAGTCAGAGAAATTTAATTTGCAGTCATATTGCTATAAAAAATATAATCCTTCTTCTCCAACTTTTTGCACAGCATTTTTATGCTGTGAGAGATAGGGCAATCAGCTTGCAGCTTTGGCAGGCCTAAACAGTCCTGCCACACTGGCTGATGGCCATTGCATGAAATTCAAAAGGCTTCTGGCTGATCAGAGGAGAGTTCAATTGCTCATGTGCAACCATGCTGATCTGGGTCAGGATTCCAAATGCATATACATTTCTTTATTATCTATTTATCTTATACCTACTCAACTTCTTCAACAATACAGAAGACCTAAAAATGAAACATATATCTGTGTAAGATTACTAGGGGGTTTTAAGTTTGTTCTTGGATTTTTGTATCCTTTTTCTTCTTCGAGTAACAGAAGATACGGAAAACTTGCCTGGGTTTTATAAAATCTTTTTCATTTTTTCCAGCTTTTACTTCTTCCACTTCATATTTTTGCAAGTATTTTAACATAGAGAAGGATATACGCTCCCCAGAAATGAGTTATAAACAGAGTTAAAATAATCAAGAAATTCTCAGTTATTATAATATCTATCTGTACTCCCCCAAAGTAATTTTACTTATACAGCTTTTACATACTTTTGCCCCAACAAGCTTTAAAAGACCTTTACTTTAAGTTAGTAAATACATTGTTTCGTAAGAATTGCCAATGTAAAACCACATGCACTTCATTTGTAAGCATATCCCAAAAAAACCCCATTTTAGAAAAGAATAGCTTGGAGATCAACTTAAAATCTTAGTCACCAGAAACCAGGTCATCTACAATGAGTAAACCTCAAAAAGAACAGAGTGGAAGCTGCTGAATGCCTAACCTGTTTAATTTTTGATGTATGTGTTTTTATTTGAATAACAATGCCAAGTGAATGGGATTTAAGCACCTAAAGCTGCCAAGACCTCATGAAAATGCCATGTAGACAGTATTTTAGATCTTTATTGATTGGCACATAGTGATCAAACTGAAGTGCACAGGACTGCCCTCTGGAGACCCCCAAAGTCCTCCATCTGTGACTGCAGGGGGATCAAAGGACTAGCTCCCTCAGTACTTAAAAACAGGCACAAATAAAGTGCCTAAATTAGGTGGGTAGGTCACACCTACAAATAATGTCTTCATATATGTCAATTTTCAAAGTTATTTTGTTGATTGTTCACACAGCACAAATACCCAATGGCAAACAGAAAGCTGAGAAGTGTTTGCTGAAAACATTTGAAAAGTGCTTGGAAATAAAGAACACCTGACTGGCTCATCACAGGTTTGTCCGCCAGAGGAAAGCTAACCTTTGAACAAATATTATTAAGAATGAGCCATTTGATCAGGTGTAGCTTGGAGGTGGATTCCATTTCAGGTAACTCCCTCAAAGTGACAATAATTATCTGTGCTTTATTTGCCTGTCTAAACTTGTTTGGTCTGCAGAAAATAAACAATCTAGAAAAGAGCCATTGACACATTTGCAGTATTTCCTGCGTTTATCAGGGGTGATTCATGTTTTAAGCGCACTTGTATGTTAGGTCTAGTTTTACTGAATCTATTCAGTCATTCAAATTTATGTTGGTCTCTAAGTTACTCAGTGACAGGAATACATATAACATGGAGTCCTGAAATATGCTGCCTCATGTTCCTCTACATTCTCCTTAAACTTTTCTTTTTCCCCTTCTTACTTATTGGCCCTTTTCCCCTCGCCTTTTACTATTCTTTACAGGGCTTGATACTTCGATGATTTTTTTGCTTACAGTTATTTGTCTGTGGAAGCTTCCCTTCCTTATCTTCTTTCCCATTTCCCAGTAACCTAAGTCCTCTTTTTTCTTTTTAAACTTTCCTTTTGTTTTCCCACAATGTAACCAAGGTGCTGGGGAATTAAACAGAATGGTAGAATATTGTGTGTTGTGAAACTCATGACTGTAGAAACCTCACCAGGTAGTTACTGTTTGTACTAAGAAACTAATAGAAAATGGATAAATCTATAAAGAATTGAATAGAAGAATTTCATTAGAATCCTGAAACAATAACTGTATTAGTTAGTTATTATATTTGTTAAGTCTTGTGAAACCAAGGAAACTTGCTATAGAAACCTGTTATGCACCAGTAATGCTGATCAAAGAAACCAATCAATGTAGAGGTTAAAGTTAATAGTGAACATTGTATGTTAATAGCAAGCATTGTATGTAATTTTATGCTAAACAGTTTATGTAACAGTGACTTGACATAAAAAGTGTATAAAACTGGTGAATTTTAATGCAAAGGCGAACACACTTGAGGAGGAGTTATCCCCCGTGTTCCTGGCACCGTGAATAAAGAATGCCTGCCTTTTAACGCTACATTAGTGTTACGAGGTTTAGTCCCGATTTCAGCGACAACAACAGAGATGCCCGACAAGCTCCCGCCACATTCAGGTTCCCTCTGTACATTTCCACTACCCTTCTTCTTCCTTCTGTTTCTGCTTGGACCCAGTCCTGCTCTACTAAAATTTCTTGGTGGTTTGGTTTTTTGTTTGGTTTTGTCTGGCGTTTTTTTTGGTTGATGTTGGTTTCTGGTTTGGGGATGTGAAATGAGGCATCTGTGACATTTGGGCAGCACAGAAAGTACATCCCTTTTTTCCTGTCCATTTCTCAATGGATTAGAAGAATAAAACCCTGTGTGTTGGGAAATGGAATGCAAACCTGGGAATCATTTGCACAAGATACTAGCAGACTCTTTATTATCACACTGCCTCTGCTTATCAGAAGGAACATAACTGTTTATCTGGAGGGAGCTATGCTGGGTAGCACTTTCACACCATGGGACTTTTTAGAAATATGATGGGATATATAGCCAGGTGGAAGAAAACCCTAATGCAGGACGTCCTGTTGAATGTGTGTTTTAGGAATTAGACTGTGAACTGAGCAGTTCCTTGGTGTGATTGGGAGAATAAGGGCAGTGATTAAGACTGGTTGCCAAAAGGGTCCCAGTTGTGCAATTAAACAGATGAGTTTCTGGAACTCCCTTATGTCGTTCTTGCTACTTCAGTCCATGGTATGAACAATTTGCTGTCTTGGCAGTCATTTATTTAATTTCCTGCTCAGCTTAGGTTCCAAAATGAAAAAACTCTGAATTTTGGACTGAAAACGAAACAGTAAAATGCAACGCAATGAACTGGCACTCAGGTGGACTCTCTGCTGCCTCCCTTATCTACAGTTAGAGAAGGCAGATTGGGAACTAAAACCTGTCAATCACAGATTCGTTTAGGTTGGAAAAGACCTTTAACATCATCAAATCCAACCATTAACCCAGCACTACCAATTCCACCACTAAACCATGTCCCTAAGCACCACATCTACATGTCTTTTAAATATGTCCAGGGATGGAGACTCAACCACTTCCCTGGGCAGCCTGTTCCATTGCTTGATAACGCCTCTGGTGAAGGAATTTTTTTCTTATGTCCAGTCTAAACCTGCTTGAGGCTGTTTCCTCTCGTTTTGTCACTTGTTACTTGGGAGAAGAGACTGACACCCACCTCACCACAACCTCCTTTCAGGTAGTTGTAGAGAGTGATAAGGTTTCCCCTCAGCCTTCTCTTCTACAGACTAAACCCCAGTTCCCTCAGCCGCTCCTGAAAGGAGTTGTTCCCCAGACCTTTCACCAGCTTCGTTGCCCTTCTTCAGACACACTCCAGTACTTCCATATCTTTCTTGTACTGAGGGGCCCAAAACTGAACACAATATTCAAGGTGTGACTTCACCAATGCTGAGTACAGGGGGATGATCACTCCCCTACTCCTGCTGGCCACACTATTGCTGATACAAGCCAGGATGCTGTTGGCCTTCTTGGCCACCTGGGCACACTGCTGGCTCATGTTCAGCCGGCTGTTGACCAACACCCCCAGATCCTTTTCCACCAGGCAGCTTTCCAGACACTCTTCCCCAGGCCTGTAGCATTGCATGGTATTGTTGTGACCGAAGTGCAGGACCTGGCATTTGGCCTTGTTTACCCCCGTATAATTGGTCTCGGCACATGGATCCAGCCTGTCCAGATCAACAATCCCACCTAACTTGGTGTCATCAGAAAACTTACTAAGGCTGCACTCAATCCCCTCATCCAGCACCTGAAGGTGTTAAAAAAATGTGTAGATGTGGCACTTCAGGCCATAGTTTAGGAGGCATGGTGGTGTTGGCGATGGCACCTGTCACGGTTTTAGCTGGGATAGTTGATTTTCTTCACTGTAGCTAGTATAGTGCTGTGTTTAGACTTGGTATGCAAATAATGTTGATAACACACTGGTGCTTTAGTTGTTGATGGGTAGTGTTTACACTAGTCAAGGACTTTCTAGCTTCCCATGCTCTGCCAGGTGCACAAGAAGCCGGGAGGGGAAGGGATACAACCAGGAGAGCTGATTCGAATTGGCCAAAGGGTATTCCATATAATGTGACGTCATGCCCAGTATATTAACTGGGGGGAGTTGGTCGGGGGAGGCAGCGATCGCGGCTCGGGGACCGGCAGCGTCGGTCAGCGGGTAGTGAGTGGTTGCAGCTCTTGTTGTTTTTTTTTTCCTTTTTTTTTCCCCTCTTCTTCCAGTGTTTCATCTCTCTCTCGCTCATTATTTTCCTTTTCATTATATTAGTATTATTGCTGTCTTATTTTAATTATTAAACTGTTCTTATCTCAACCCACGAGTTTTCTTACTTTGGCCCTTCCGATTCTCTCCCCCATCCCACAAGGGTGGGGGAGTGAGCGAGCGGCTGTGTGGTGCTTAGTTGCTGACCGGGGCTAAACCACAACAGCACCCAAGATGATCTACTCCATAATCTTCCCCAGCACTGAAGTCAGACTGACAGGTATCCCGGATCCTCCTTCCGGCCCTTCCTGTGTATGGGTATCACATTTGCTAACCTCCAATGAACTGGGACCTCCCCCGTTAGCCAGGACTGCTGATAAAGGGTTGAAAGTGGCTTGGTGAGCACTTCTGCCAGCTCCTTCAGTACCCTTGGGTGGATCCCATCTGGCCCCCATAGGCTTGCGTGTGTCTAAGTGGTAGAGCAGGTCACTAACAATTTCCCCTTGGATTATGGGGCTTCATTCTGCTCCCTGTCCCTGTCTTCCAGCTCAGGGGGCTGGGTACCCAGAGAACAACTGGTTTTACTAGCAAAAACCAAGGCGAAGAAGGCATTAAGTACCTCAGCCTTTTCCTTATCCTTTGTCACTATGCTTCCGCCCACATCCAGTAAAAGATGGAAGTTCTCCCTAGCCCTCCTTTTGTTGCTGATGTATTCACAGAAACATTTTTTATTGTCTTTGATGGCAGTAGCCAGATTAAGTTCTAACTGGGCTTTGGCCCTTCTAATTTTCTCCCTGCATAACCTCACAACATCCTTGCAGTGCTCCTGAGTTGCCTGCCTCTTCTTCCAAAGGTCATAAACCCTCTTTTTTTTCCCAAAGTTCCAGCCAAAGCTCTCTGTTCAGCCAGGCCAGTCTTCTTCCTCGCCGGCTCGTCTTTTGGCACATGGGGACTGCCTGCTCCTGGGCCTTTAAGATTTCCTTCTTGAAGAATGCCCAGCCTTCCTGGACTCCTTTGCCCTTCAGGACTGCCTCCGAAGGGGCTCTGTCAGCCAGGCTCCTAAACAGGCCAAAGTCTCTGCCCTCCGGAAGTCCAAGGTGGCAGTTCTGCTGACCTCACCTCCTTACTTCTCTGAGAATCGAAAACTCTATCGTTTTGTGATTGCTAAACCGAAGACGGCCTCCAACCATCTCATCACCCACAAGTCCTTCTCTGGTCACAAACAACAGGTCCAGCGGGGTACCTTCCCCAGTTGGCTCACTCACCAGCTGTGTCAGGAAGTTATCTTCCACACAGTCCAGGAACCTCCTAGACTGCTTCCTCTCTGCTGTGTTGTATTTCCAGCAGACATCTGGCAAGTTCAAGTCCCCATGAGAACAAGGGCTAGCGATTGTGAGACTTCTCCCAGCTGCTTATAGAATATTTCGTCTGCCTCTTCATCCTGGCTGGGTGGTCTATAACAGACTCCCACCATGATATCTGCCTTATTGGCCTTTCCCCTGATTCTTACTCATAAACACTCACCCCTATCAACACCATCATTAAGCTCTAGACAATCAAAATGCTCCCTAACATGCAGGGCTACCCCACCACCTCTCCTGCCTTGCATATCCCTTCTGAAGATTTTATAGCCATCCATTGAAGCACTCCAGTTGTGCGACTCATCCCACCATGTTCCTGTGATGGCAGCTATATCATAGTTTTCCAGCTGCACAATGGCTTCCAGCTCCTCCTTCCTGTTTGTTGCCCATGCTGCGTGCATTGGTGTAGAAGCGCTTCAGCTGGGCTGTTGATCCTGTCACCTTTTTGTGGGGAGAAACCCTAATTCCTACGTGACCATTCTCAGGTTCTTCCATGGTTTCTAACACATTCATAACCCTTGCATCTTTGCTGCTGCATGGATTTCCATCCCCTGCCTCTACTGAGATGGCAGACTGAAGGACCTTCACTAGCACACTATCCCTCAAACATTGGTGTGCCTCCTGCATGCTTATCTCTAGCAAGCCTGTTTTATCTCTATTTATATGTTAAGATAAACAAGAATTGATGGATAAACTAATGCATGTGAATATCAAAGTAAATACGTTCTGAATTTATAGAATATTACTGAATTCTAAAAAAAAATTTAAAAAGTTAATTTTGAGGTATGTTTCAAGTAGTAATTTTAATTCCTGGGATCTCTAGTATGTCTAAGTCATATCCATAGTGGCATTTTTTATTGTGATATTGCATATTTTGTCAAGTGGATCTTTGAACTTATGTAGTATTATGTCTTGAGAGATGAACACATGACTTATTCCAAGAAGCCATTGCGATTTTAATGTGATAATGGATGTTAATATCATGACGTGCTTAACTGTATTACCAAATAACCATGTCTGTAAAGTAGACTCTTGTGTTTTTTCCCTGGTGGTGCACACATAAAATCAAAAGGGGCTTGCAGCCTCAATATAAGACAGAGATAGATGCATACAGGCAAAGACGAGAGTGAAAGAAAAGCTGATCTCCACAAAAGCTGTTGTTTTGCACATCAGGAACTTAACTGGATTTTTCATTGTCTTGCAGACATGAAAAATCAGTGGACATCAAAGATGGAGGTTCTCCAAGCAAGGTAACATCAGAAGGAACTTTTTTCCTCCTTATGTCAAACAGCAAGAGTAAAACAAAGATCATTTTCTCAGTCTATTTGCACGCCTTCTGTCCACTGAAGCAAACATAAGATTTTGTCTTTGTGGTCATAGGATTTTGCAGTCCTGTCCTCTCTTAACTGATCTATCTGCCACTTACCGATAAGATACTGTCTCGTTTCTTTCCCCTACTTCAACCCCATGATGCCAGTCTCTCTCTCTAGCTTGTTAAATTGTCAAACACATACCATTGTGCTTTGTCTTATAATTCTTCCATACTCAGGATTAAATCCTTACAAATAAGTACAAAACTAATTCATTTGTCAAGACCAGAAAGAAGCTTTCAGGAATTGAAGCCTGAGAGCATGAGAGCTTGAGCAAGAACATTAAGAGTATAATAAAGAAAAGAAAGTCTGTATTCTAGAGGCTTGATGCAGAAGAATTAAGTCCCAGCCTGGATGTGGGATCTGGAAGAAAGCTACCAAAGCTGACCCTCAAATTACAGGTTTTTCAATGGGAAAGGAGGAGTCCTTCTAGCTGAGAAAGAGCAAGTATTATGATTGAGGGCAACTGGAACATTGCATTTGTGTTTGAAATACTAGAGAGAATGAAAATCTTCCTTGCATACTCATTGTAACAACACACATTCCCCCAGTATTTTAGTAAGCCATTTCTTCTGCTCTCTCTAGAGCTTCACAGTAAAAAAGTTAATTGACTTCTTTGGCAGCTGATTCAGTAAAATCACTATCACAGTGTCTGCATTGAATTGCCTAGTTTGTTTTATATTTTCTTTTTTTCTCAATATATGCTACCTTTTTAGTTGTTGTGGTTTGGCGCCAGCCGGCAACTAAGCCCCACACAGCCACTCGCTCACTGCCCCACCGGTGGGAAGGGAGAGAGAATCAAAGGGTAAAAACTCGTGGGTTGAGATAAGAACAGTTTAGTAATGAAAATAAAACAATAATAACAACAACAACAATATAATATAATGAAAAGGAAATAACGGGGGGAGGGGCGAAAACCTGGGAGGGGGCCGGGTAAACAATCAAACCAAACAACAAGTGCTGCAATTGTTCACCACCCGCCGACCAACGCCACCAGTCCTCGAGCAGGGATCGCTCCCCCCCAGCCAACTCCCCCACTTAATATACTGGACATGACATCATATAATATGGAATATCCCATTGGCCAGTTTGGATCAGCTGACTTGGCTGTGGCCCCTCCCCTCCCGGCTTCCTGTGCATGTGGCAGAGCATGGGAAGCTGGAGATAGTGTAGGCACTACTTAGCAGCACTGAGCCACTACTTAACAACAACTAAAACATCCATGTGCCATCAGCACCATACCAGTCCAGCCAAAACCAGCACATTAGTACAGAGTAATAGTAAAGTTTTTGACAGATGATTAAGAGGACTACTGGAAATTACATTATTTATCTTGTAGAAGGAAGCCAGTATATAAACATATCAGGCACAATTTGTTTTCTGGATGTTGGCCAGTCTTAACAACAATTACAGAGTTGGTCTTTGTCTTGAATACTTCTTATGGCGCAAAATCTAGCAAGGCTGGAAAGTTGCATCCGTCACTAACATCTCTGTTAATGTATAACGATTTTGTAGGTCTTATCCATTAGATAGCAACTGTCTTGTAGGCCTAAATTAACAGAAAAAAAATAGATATTTTTAAATAAGCTGTGGATGAATTGAACTTAACTAAGTTGCTGAACAATAATTTCTTTGGTTTATCTAATGCCACTCCCATGCACAAATTGTTCGTTTCTTCCCCAGTTTTCTTACGCATTTAATTCAAATGTAATTTTCTTGCTTTTGTCATTCAGTCCATGGCTCCATATCTGAGGTGCATTTCAATCCACTGTATTTTATGAAGACACCCATGAGAACTTACCCTGTGGATAAGCCCTCAAGGTTGAAAAAAAGAGGTGAGGTAAAAGGGGTCAATGTCTCTTCCTGTGTAATGTCTTATATAGCAATAAACATTACATATTACATAGTCCCTGCTATATTGATCTCTTATTATCTACTTAAGGTGAAACATAGCTTCTGGAGAAGCACATATCCTTGGTTTGAAGGTATCAGGAGAAAGCATCTACATTCCCTTTTTTCACAGTTTATTTTCCTACAGGTATTCCTTTTCAAACAGTTGGCTTTGCCTGATATCTAACTTATTTTACTCCATCATCAAGTAAAGAATTATAAAAACTTTTACTTTTTATGCAGGTGGTACATAACACATCCAGAATCATGTTGGTTACTGGCATTAGAGGCTTTAGTATAGCCAGAATGGTAAGCTTGCAGAATCAGTGCATTAGGCCATTTGATTTTCAAAAGTTATTATTGGTTTTCTTTAAGATTTACATATAAACCATTTGAAAATGACCTCATTTTCTGAAGAAGTGCTAAATATTTTCTAAAATTGCACCTTTTAATTTGGATGTCCATAAATGTTAATGCCCTTTGAGACTCATGATAATGACTTGGCTTCTGAGGTTATCCGAATGTTTTTCTACAGATTTTACTGTTCATCAGGCATGAATGAAAACAGTAGAATATAGCCAAGCTTATCATCTAAAGCAAAAATCACACTGATTTCTGCAAAGCTACTTCTAATTTATAGCACTACAAATTGGAGCCCAACTCAAACAGATGGTAATAATTATTAATGGTAAATACATTTAATGAAAATAAAATAGAACAATCTTGTGTGGCAACAAATCACCTGAGGAAGTCAGGGAGAGTAAATTTATTTCATTGTCCAAGTCTCTCTCTATGTTGAAGTACCTATTTCCAGATGTATTATACATGTTTGTGGGTTTTGCATGCTTTGTTCTTGATAGTAAAAAAGAACTGAAAGCTAGAGCTGGACAGAAAATGATTTTCCCATCCCCAAAGAATTTTTTTTATATTTCAAACATTTTTCCCAGACTAAATCAGGATGAAAAATTGGACTGTCAAAAGTCTTTAAGAAATGAAATTAAAAGATAAAGAACAGATTTTGTATAAGAAACAATAAATAGTGTTTTCAAGGGGTTTTCAGCCTAGGAAACATATGTATGGCTGGCTATGATGAGAGCTGCTGAGAAGGTAGATAGGCAATTATTCCTTGTTTCAAACGAAAAAAAGATTTTGAGCAAGAAATGAAGCTGGCAAGTGGCATAAAATGCATAGCTATACTCGAAATGCTTAATTATAAGATGCTGTAGAAGCTAAAAGTTTGCATATGTTCAAAACCAGAGAGTATGTCCTGGAAGGAAAGACATCCATGCTAATTAAATGTTTGGTAGTCACCGAGCAGTAAATCCCTGCATTTCAGAAGGTAGTCTGAAGAAGTAGAACTGTTTGCCTGTTTTTATCTCTCCTAAGGATTTGCTATTCAACACCTTTAATCTGACTTAACACAGACATCTACCCTTTTTTTTAATGTTTATCATATGTAAAATGCATACACACAGATGAACATTAAAATGACATGAAATTGAATTGTTTCCTGCTACTAATTTTGAAAAAAAAAATATTTTTGTGGGGTCTTGGAAATATTTTTCTTAGCTGCTATAAGTATGGTTCTCTTAACAAGGAAAATATATGCTCTTTTGTCAAGAAAATATTATAACAGAGCATTTCAGAATTTAAAAACACAACTCAAATATGGTAATGGAAATTTGTCAGAAGTTTCCCTTTCTGATAAACTGTATCAATTTGGGTGAGTTGGTGTTTCTAACAAAAAAATACTAACAAGATTATTCTAAACCATTTCTTGGTTTAGATTCTGGAGGAATTGTTAATGTTTTAGCAATTAATTTGAATTAAAAAAAAAAACCCTTTTGCTATAATGAAAGCATACTGAAACTAATAATAGACATTGGCAGAGCACCTTCTCTTCAGGGCATTCTGTATATTAACATGCAGCTGTGTCATGCACGAATGCCATTAGATTACCCACATAAGATCAGAAGACCTAGGAACATGTTAGATATTTCCTTATTTGGAGAATGGAATCTACAGGGTCCATCAAATGATTAATAAAGACTATCACTATTATCCATATAAAATGAATTACAGATACTCCATAAACAGTGTGAGGAAATCAGTGTCTTCTGTACCAGACTTGACTAATGAGCAGTTCTCTGCCCTTAGCTGAAGTCTGAGAGCAAACGTGTACTAAGAGATTTTAAATTCAATGCGGATACTCACATATATGGAACATCTGTGTACTTGTCTGCCCATGCATGTGTATGCATTATATGTTCAAATATGTGAAAAATATAACTCCTTTTCACAGTGGCAAGTAGTTATGTCCGGCACTGTTTCCCTGAAGTCAGTAGACTTGTCCTGAGGAGTACCGATTACAGTTTACACTCATTCCGATTCTTTTTGCAGACAAAACCCATAAATCCTTTCCTGATTTATAAAACCATAGAACTACCCTGATGCTATTTGTGGAAAAGAGACAGCACGGCTCATTTAATAGTTCTGCTCTGTTTCCCTCTTATTTTTTTTCATTGTCTTGCTAGATTTGCTGATAATAGCAGTACTGTTGCAGCAATAACTTTAAATTCAACTATCTGAATGTATAACGAGTGGATTTACTATTAAGAAACTAGAAATAACATACATGTAACATACTGTAAAGCTTTATGTTTTAAGATCTATCAGAGATATTCCAGTTTAACACAGGGTGTGGAATCCCTGTTCAGTTTCTAATGGGAATATGTTCACAAACCTAGCTGTTGACCATTTTTATCAGTGACTCGCAACAAAACCTCAACTTATCAGAAGGATTGTGTAGATAACACAAAAGCCTGGGGAGCAATAACAGTAAAATGAAAATCATTGGGATGGTACTACTTGACTCACTTAGTCCTCTGAGACAAGCAAAAAAATGTCAAATATATTAAATCCTGAAATCCTATTAAATATACTATACATTTTATACATATGTATATGTATAGTAAAGATGCCTATATTGCAGTGAGAAATATAGCTTATATACATGGATGGGGAAATGCATTCTGGCTTTGGTTTATGTAGGCTGAACAGCAGAACATGAAGTCTTCTGGGAACATTCTGGACAAAACACAACTGCGGAGTACATAAGTTGAGGGAATTGAGTTGGATAAAAAACTTCGCATATGTAGTTTTTACTAATGTTACCACTTCTGGAATACTGGAATTCATTGAAACGATGTGGTTATCTACAAATAGGCACTTCTAGGGTATTATTCATCTCATCTCAAATGTACAAGGTACCCAGTGAATCACACATGAAAAGAAGCTCTTTCTCCCCACTGACTCTAAGGAGAGCTTAGTGTGACTACCTTGCAGGGAGCCGTCTGGATTGAAATTTATATGAGAGAAATCCCACTCCCTCTGCCCTGTTTTGGAGTGTGTGGACTGTACAGGCTGTTTATCACTGAAGAGTGTTCACAGAAGAATGATTAGAAAACAAACAAGCTGATGTTACTCTGTGGCACTCAAAGTGCTCAGTCTGTTTCACTTATCAAAAAACAACACAAGGTGGGGGCAAATAACATTTTGAATGTTACAAGAAAAAACATAATGAAACTGTAATGGCTGAAAGTCACAATTAGATAAGAAATAAGGTGCATGTTTTTGGCTACAATGATGACTTATTGTAGGAAAAAGTGCATCAACATTCTCAGTATCTGGGCTTTTTTCACTGACATTGCATGATCTGGGGTGTTTTAAGATCTTCCTCACTTCAAATAAAAATTAATTCAAAGATGTTTTAGGAGTGCTACTGCTTCTGTTTGATAGGAGACCGTGTTAGATTTAAGAGTAAATCTGGTATTATTCCTTAAACTTTGAATTAACCTATGAAACCAATGTAAATATTACAAAATTAGTCAATAACAGTGGAAGACAAGTGAGGAAAATCTTAACAGAAAGATCTTTTATTTATCGTTAGGTATCATCAGTACCTGCTACTGTAAGTTTCTTCAGTAGGTTTGCTATTTCCTAGGCACAAAAAGATCACTATAGAGTCAGCTTCAAGAACCGCCACCAAGAATTGTGCAACTGAGAGATGGTATGGACAGCTTCTGAGAGGTGAGTGTAATATTAAGGTACCTGTTTTTCATACATATGGTCTCATAACACACAGGAATACCGTCAGAGAACAGGCAACTGTTGGGAAACAGAATCTGACTTTAGAGACTAGCCTTAAGTCATGGTTTTTTTTATACTGAAAATATTCTTTCATTATGCAGTGAAGTTGAACATGTTTTCTTAGTAAGCTTTTAATGCTGCAAAAAAACCCAGTATTACTCAAAACAGTTGAGCAAAATACCCAGTAAATCACAATCCTGTCTTGGAGTTTATACTACAATTTACCAAAATTAGCTGAGATGTCCAAAGTATTCCCCATTTCTCTTCAGGACATTGTGGGTTTCCAAGCCCTGGAGTACATTCTCCCTAATTAGGTAGCTTTCCAAAGGTCACATGTAATTTGTAAGGATTTGGATAATCAGTCTGTCTTTAATGCTGGCTGGTATTTGCAGGGACATAATGCAGTGTTTGGAGAAAGCAGAGGAATCCCATCTTCAAGGTGCAGGGGATTACATCTGGGTGGGAATTTACCAGGGGACTACAGCTAAGAGGGCTATGACCTCTCTATTAGCGAGTGTGGAATAACACAAATGTGGCGCCACATGAGGAAGGAACAGTCCAACAGCAGAACCCCTTCCCACTCCTCATCTTCCCTGTGGCAGTGATACAGACAAAATCATGTCTTAGGCACAAAATGAGCTGTGGGCTTGGATAGCATTGATTATTTAGCATATTAGCAGAGGGCAGAGTTTACATGCAGTATCAATTAGAAAATATTTGGCAAGGAAAACAAGGCCAAAGGGCTTTCTGTTTTATGGCCAAATCCTGCTCACTTTCCTCACATGAGAAGCTCTAATGAAGTCAGCTGGAGCTCAATGATTTCGCTCCAATCCTTAAATCTCTTAAAAGCTGTAGCTGAAATTTGAAAGTGTTTTAGAAGGAAACTTTTAACCTCTGTCCCTAGTTACAAATTTGGCTGCTTCCTTTATCATCCTCTTCTCAGATCACCTCTATTCAAATGCTTTAAAAAAGCCCTCCAGATATTTTCCTCTCATTCTTTTTCTTTAAATGCTATAATTCATATTTATTTCCCTTAATCCTTTTATAGGTTTCTTAGAAATTCATCGTCATAGTGATCAGAGCTGATCTTTGAACTTTCCCACAACATAGGAGGATTCAGAATTACCAAAGGCAGTTTCAGATTCCATGTTAAAAGATATATTTCAGTCCCCTTTCTATAGATTAAGCTGTGCCAACAAAGGTAGCGGTTTATTGGAGACCTTTCCTAGGGAAAGAGCGGCCACAAACGGGAGTGGAAGAGACGAGCTGTGTGATGTGCCCTTGGCACATGGTGTTAGTGGGAGGGTGCAAGGGCTCTTTGACCAGTAAATACCTTAATGCAAGGTAGTCATGGCTCAGGGCTCTTTTGCTTTTTGTCTGCCTTGTGATTAAGCAGCCTGCTGAGCACCTTGGGTGTGAATCCCCACAGCAGGACAGTGCCTGCCCCTGTGCCTGCCCCTGGGTGAGGGCAGTTCTGCTGCTGCTACCCCACTGCTGCCTCCTCTCTGTGCAGTAGGAGGAGTGTCCCTTATCTCTTGTAGCATGCACATCCACCTTTACCAAAGAAAGAAGAGACGACAGAAGATAACAATGCTGTTTCTTCCCTTTATTCAAAAGGTTAGCAAAAGCTTGTCATTGACTACGATTGCTAATATTAATCATAAATAGCTACACAAATTTAACCTTTCAGTTTGCAACTGATTTAGATGACTTTGAATATATTAAATATTAGGAATTCCTAATCAATAGATTTGGTGATCCTGTATGCTGCCCTGTATTTGAATAAAAGAAGATTAATATCTAACTAGGAGCCTGGGGTTTTTTTTGAAACACAATGCAGTCATGGCAAACTCTTTCTTTGGTGAAAACATTAGACTATTTCCTTGTAAAGAACTGAATTACTTGGAAACTGTTCAGACCTAACACCTTCCTAATATTTGGCTTGTCATGTAACAGTTCCCTGTGATTTCTTAAATTCCTCACACAGCCTTTGGATTCAAAGAAAAGTGAGCAATGAGACAAATTATTTTGTTTAGAGAATGTAGAAGAAAAAAATTCTGATTAAGTCTCTTGTACCATGCTTTTCTGTTTTGTGTTTTCTGTTATATACAGAGATTGCACAAATCTTCAGTTGGGTTTTGGATATTAAATTCTCTGTGGTAAAGAAAGTGATATTTCACTAGAATACTAAAGATAGCACAAAAAGATTCAAACACCACTTTTTATTTACATTGAAAAAGTCTTTCATTAAGTCTAAAATATTTTTGAGAAGTAATTAAGATAAAACACTCTTTTTGATTGAGGATATTTCTTGCTCAGAATACGTTAGGAAGAAATAAAGAGTTAACCCACACCAGAATTTCAAGCTTTCTTACAGTCAGGTTGCTTGCTTGAGTTATGGGAGCAAAACTCCAAATTGTGGGGAACAAGGACCTAAACACAGCTAGGTGCCTTGAAATCACGTTTTTAGGGAAATAGACCTTTTCAGTTAATTTTTTTGAAAGCCCATTTTCCTTCTGTGTCAGAAATTAAACACTACTAAATCTTTGCAATTTGGAGGGATCAGGGCTGTTTCCCAGCTCCTCTAGCAGCTTGACCTCCCATCAAAGTCAGTAACTGAGCTCACATTAATGTCAGAGGTACAAGCCTGGCTCTATAGACTCTCTGTAAAATGCCTCCACTAAAAACCCCTAATGGCCTCCCAGCTCCTAAAAAAATAGGCTCTTGTCACTGCTGTTTCTGAGGCCCTATCTACCAGCTGGATAATGACCCAAAAGAGAAGTCTTGAACAGGATCCTCTACCCAGAGGCTGGGAACAGAGCGGTTCATGATCCATGATGATTTGTCTGCTTCTATAGCATCCCATGTTGTGGCAGGAGTTGTTCTCTATTTTATTTTACACGCCTGCAAAGCACCAGAGAGTTACAATTTGGCTTGTAATGCTATTTTGCTGTCTGAAGTCTTCACACCTCTAGGACAAAGAAATAAGTCGCATCCATTTTGTCTTATCAGCTCCTTTTCTTTGAAAGCATCACCATCTGATAAAAATGCTTTGTCAAATGTTGTACAGGTAGACAGCATGAACTGTACATGTTCAGTGATTTGTTTCTTTTCTCAAAGCTGACAGGTAGGCTTAAATGTATTTCTTAAAGATATTATTCTTACAGCTTTTGAAATTTAACTGCTGTGAAATCCGTCTGTTGTTCTGGCAGTCTGTAAACTTTTACAAGGTATCAGTTGTTACATATTGGCTTAAAACAACCCTGAGGCTTTTTACAGAGGCAATAAAAGCAGTTCCACTCTGACAATAAAGTAATTATTTGGACAAAACTCCATTTTGTTGCATGTATCTGTTATGCCTCCCAAAAATTCATTCAGGGACTCATTCCTCCTCATTTGCTTAAAATGGCTTCTCTTCAATGAGAACAAGGAGAAAGTTACACAGCAAAGTAATTCAAGCCTGAATGGTCTCTGTTTATGCTACCTCCGCTCTTGAGCCCACTCTCTAGCCAAGCCAAGACTAGACTGCTTCATGCTGCTGGATTTAGTGCATTCTCATTGTTCCAATCTGAGTAATTAGCTGCAGTAATCATCAGTCCTTAAAGATCCATTAAAATGGTGTAAATCTGGAGGAATTCTCTATCAATTTAAAAAGACTGGGATTGAAGTTTTATGTTTGAGATCAAAATCAAGTTCATGATTTTATGCGTTTCTCATGTTTACTTTGTTTCCCATTTCATTAATATTGAATTGTGTTAATGTTGACTTAAAAAATCCAATTTGCCCTATTAAATATTTCCAACAGATACAGGTTCACACTCTGTATGTTCATATGTGTGTGATGTGTGTATGCAGCTAAAAGGAGGAAGGTGACTGAAAAATATTAGTTGCAGATTTTTTGTTTCTTTGTGTGCTGTTTTTTCTTTTTTCCCCAGTAGAAAAGCAGTTGTTTCCTTTTTTTTTTTTTTTTTTTTGAGGGGTGGGTGTTAGATTTGTTATGAATTTCTTTTTCTTCTGCTGTACATGTTGTTATGGATACTTCCTATATTTTAAAATTACAAAACCTTACAAGAGGAAGCAAATTCTAATAAAAACAAAAATATTCAGGAAAACAGATGAGAGAAAGGTACTTTAAGCAATGCTGCAATTTTCTTTTTGGTTTTGAATTATTTGATTTCAGACCAGTCTTGGTAGAAAAGACTAAATACTCTAAATCTGCTTCATTCTCCTTAATTGTGAGTGAGTGAGCCCCAGGGACCCTGGGAATAACAATTCCTTTTTTATATTTTAAAGAGGGAACAGAAAAAGGAAATATAATTTTGCAGGTGTTGAAAAAATATGAGCCTGAGGCTAGCTCACTTACATTCTCAAACAAAAAGGGGGTCCCACGGTGAAATATCCCCCAGATTTTCACAGGACTAAAGAATATAGAACTAGAACCAATGAATATTTGAAAGAGAATCTCATTATCAACATAAATTGTTGGTATGAACCAGCCAGAGTGATTGGTTTGAATACATTAATTTTATTTTTGACCAGCATGAGCCTTCTGTTGCAGACATGTCACCGTCCCTTTCTATACTTGCGGATTAAAGCACAAGTTTATTCCTGCCACTGCAGGTACATGTCAAACCATTTGCATGTGTTCTCTGGGCATGAGTTGCGGTCTGTGTGTACTGTGGATGGCAGTTGGTCTGTCTCATTGCTTTACATTGGCATCACTGACTGTCATTATGCTGACTGCAGTATTGTTAGGTTACCTCCAAAGGCTTCTACATGGAGGGAAGAGGTTGCCACCCCATGTGTACTTCCAGAGCATGCAGCAGCTGGCCGTGATACAGAGAAGCAAAGGCAGGCTTGCAGGAACAGGGAGGATGCACAATTTCAGACTCCAGCCAAGCACATGCTTCCACAGTGGCAGCGGTAGCCAAGAGTCTGACTACGGGTTGCTTGTGCCCTCTAGCATGAGTGCACAGTGTAAAAAGCAGTGAACACGTGCAAGCTCTGGTTTTGTTTCTGCTCTCTCTTCTCTAACTCCTGGGGGAGGGCAAAAAGGAACTAGATGAGGACAGGGAGGAAAAAGGCACATCACGAAACTCCTGTTTCCCTGTTCAGCTGTAGGCAGCTGATGAGCCCTGGAGTGCTCCAGGTGATACTCTAGAAGTACATTTTTCTGAATAACCCCCATAAGCAATGCTACAGGCTTGGGGAAGAGTGGCTGGAAAGCTGCCTGGTGGAAAAGGGTCTGGGGGTGTTAGTCAATAACTGGCTGAACATGAGCCAGCAGTGTGCCCAGGTGGCCAAGAAGACCAACAGCATTGTGGCTTGTACCAGGAATAGTGTGGCCAGCAGAAAAAGGGAAGTGATCGTCCCCTATCGCACCTTGAATATTGTGTTCAGTTTTGGGCCCCTCACTGCAAGAAAGACATGGAAGTGCTAGAGCGTGTCCAAAGAAGGGCAATGAAGCTGGTGAAGGATCTGGAGAACAACTCCTATGAGGAGCAGCTGAGGGAACTGGGGTTGTTTGGCCTGAAGAAAAGGAGGGTCAGGGGGAACCTTATCACTCTCTACAACTACCTGAAAGGAGGTTGTAGTGGGGTAGGTATCAGTCTCTTCTCCCAAGTAACAAGTGACAGAACAAGAGGAAATTACCTCAAGTTGCACCAGGGGCGGTTTAGACTGGATATTAGGAAAAATTTCTTCACCAAAAGGGTTGTCAGGGGTTGAAACAGGCTGCCCAGGGAAGTGGTTGAATCACCATCCTTGGAGGTATTGAAAAGACAGGTAGATGTGGTGCTTAGGGACATGGTTTAGTGGTGGCCTTGGCAGTGCTAGGTTAATGGTTGGGCTCGATCATCTTAAAGACTTTTTACAGCCTAAAGTTTTATGATTCTATATTAGTAGCTATTCACAGCACAGAAATGATGGACACATCCTGAAGACCATCCAGCCGGAGGGTCACAGGACTCTTCCCTGGCTGAGATGAGCTTTTTCCTTTCACAGCTGAGGTTTGGTTGCACTTTTATGTTTAATTCTCTCACCTACTTCTTCCAGTGCTAAGGAAACTAGCTAAGGCAGTGACAGACATTCTGAGCTCAGACCTGAGCATCAACTGAACAGTGTTAAAATAAGTGAAGAACACAGGTGTTTCAAGTGCAGCTGAGCATCACGATTAATGTTACTACTCTGCCTAGATTTTGATTTAATGAGTGAATTGCCACTTTTTTTTCTCCTGTTTTCTGTGGGTTTAGATTCAGAGCTCCCATACTCTGTTTTGTTCTATGCATTTTAAGTTTGAAACAAAAAAAGATCACTTTACTACTGATACAGTCTGATTCTGTTAGCTCTCAGTGAGATCATCTCTACCTCTCTTTCTTGAATCAAACTAAACTGGAAGCAACTTTTTATTCAGTGAGTCAATTTTGCTGTATTTGTTTCTAATGTTCCAATTGTAACAGTTTTCTTTGGGTATGCCGTAAAATGTATATGTAAAACATGGAAAGAATATCTCCTTTTAAAGTAATACAGTGTCCTGCAGTTAATTAAATCAACATCAACTTTCCAACTGCATGATCTGAGCTGACCTGTGTCAAATGAATTAGAACAGCACCCATTGTGATGGACTTGGGCATGTTGTCATTGATTTATTTCCCTGTAGTCTTTCTAAACATTTAGGGAGGTTTAGGGGAGGTATTTTGGAATAATCAGTGAATGCCTGAATATGAGACAGAGTAAGCATAGTGTTTAGGTTAGGAATAACAGCTGATTTATTCAATAAATCAAAGAAACAAGCAAACTCAGTTGCCTCAAGCATTTACCCTTCAGATGCCATTTATCCTTCTCTTGTCTAATTTAATTTTTGTCCTTGTTTCTATTTGTCAGAGACATGAAATTTATAACTGAATACCTGGGTGGGGAAAACTGAAATTCAAATGTAGAGCACTCAACATGATCCTCTCTATGGAAAACCATCTAAGGAGTTGGGAATATCTAATATTCGGGTCATGGTATTCTTGGCAGCTGGTGGGTTTCACAGGATTAGAGGGGTGTCTACCAACCATACCCTCCCTAATGCATTGGCTGAGTATCAGATTCTGATAGTGTTACTCCACTCTGCTGGCACATTGCTCCTTCAGTACATAGGAGCTGCAGACAAGATAGGTAATCTTGCAAATCATGGCAGTCATTTCTGACATTTAGGCATCCAGAAGGCAAAAGCATCTAGTAAACCTTACCCTCAGGCATGCGCAGTCCATGAAGTCATGGGAGAGAGATTCTCTGCCTTTAGGATTTCTTCAACTTCTGCATCACCTGGTGTTCTCCCTCTGGAGTTTTCTTATGTCCATACTCAGTCACAAAAGAAACCATTTTTGGCCTCTGTAATTCCATCATAGAAACTTTTTTATGTTCTCAGATGTTTGTGTAAGAAACTTGTGAGCACATTACCAAGCCTGAGAAACAACTAAAGCAAGATGGGTGCCAGAGAACAAGAGGTCTCTGGAAAGCATTGGGGGTTTAAAAATGACATGATCTTAATTACTCTGAAGTCTGTATGTTTTCATTTCTTTAATTGGAAGGAGATCCATGTTACTGAGATCAACTGCACATTTTCAGATTGTTTGGCTATAAGCTGAGAGAGATGGTGGTGTGTTATTGTTATGGCTAATTCTGCCCGTGTATTGAAATAGTAGACAGAAATATGCAGAAATGGTATTGGCAAGTTTCAAATAAATGATCGGGGCACTTTCTTCCCTTAACATGCTTGCTCAGATGACCTGTTTGAACTGTTCCTTTCAACTGAGCTGTAGTGTCAAGTAACCATGACCTTTTCTGAAAGTTATGGGAATTAAAGGAAATCACTCAGCTATTTGGTCTTTGGAAATTCATAGTGCATTCCCTGCACTGTGGCAGTGTTATAATGTAATTTAATGTTATATAATACTTTATAGAGAAAACAAAAAGGCTTAATTCAAAATTAACTCTTCTATCCCCCAAGCAGGAGGTAGCTGGATTAGTATTATCCACCATTACATTGTTCCTGGGAGATATCTTCTCTCCAGCCACGAAGATCCTGGTTTTCCAAGCAGATTGAGTTTTTTGTCTGGATGGGACAGAAGTATTAAGCTGCGTAGTGAATCTTTGGCTTAACATCAACAATACCCAGGAAGTTTGAGCTAACTTTCTGGACATTACATATTAAGATTATAAAAAAACCTCTGGCAATTCTACAGCCAAAATCCACCTTTTTTTTTTTATAAAATCAACAAATAACATCTACAATTATATTAGCTGGATCAGGTTCTAGCCTCAAAATCATTATGAAGAAAGCTTCATTTATTTTATAATGAATGAAATGATTTATAAATGCTTGTTCAAGATGCTATGGACATTTTGGTGACATTTAAATCCAGGAAACACATTATCATGTGGAGCATTTTATTCCAAGAATACAATGAATGACATCAGAGTAGCATTTATGGTTGGCGTGACAGTAATGGTTAGCTGTTTCACAACGTTCAGAGTTCCATCATGCTGTTCAAATAGTGAGTGAGAGCTGTAGTGTGTGGTGTTATCAAACCATGGAGATACCATTATGACTTTACAGGCATAGTTCAGATCATAGATCAAGATTTAGCCATTTCCTCAGCCCTTTTACTGTGGCTGAAAGCCCAATCTAATGTTTTCTACTTCTTTGCAGGACTGGGGAACTTAAACCCAACACAGCACCAGCTACAGCAGTACAGGAACTGTTTGGCCTGGAGCACTGGCAGGGGCAACGTGCACCATAGACACGTGCTAGAAAAAGCAGTCAAAATGACAAAATTGCCTATGTCTCATAGCAGATCTGTAGCAGATCTACCAATAGAGGTGCCACTATGGGACTGGCAAAATTGTTTAAGATGTTTTGCCAAAACTTTGGTTTAACTGCCATCTTCCAGCAGGACAAGATTAAACTCTGACACTGATATGCTCTTGTCTCATACATTAAGGAGGCACAGAAAGAACATTACTCTCTGAAATATTACAGCTGTGTTTATTTAGATTTATTTGTATTAACTTCGTTTAGAACTGCATTTCTTTAGATTGATTTATATGAACTTACTTAATAAGCTTTTTGCCTTCAGTTAGACATCTTACAGAAAGACTGTGCTCATGGAATAACAAACACTGAACAACTTTTTATATCTCAAAACGCTTTCAGCTGTTAGCAGGTTAGCTCTGCACACTGACAACAAGTCAAAAAATATAGATTGCCATTTTCAAGGTTTAAGGTCATAATAGCAGACTCCATAGCTGCAGGTACACTGCCCAGAAGATAATGGTTTTTAAATCACTGTGGCTTGCCTGCAACAGGACTTACTGAAAGTGCTGCATTCATTTCCTTCCCAGCACATGCTTTGTGGTCTGTTACCACCCTCTGCTCTTGGACAGTTCTGGCTTCTTTGTAGTAAGAAGCTACTGCAAACAGTCATTGAATACCTCTGAGTGTTTCCTTATCTAAGCAAACCCTTCTCCTGTGACTGGCGCTAGTAATCTGTGCATTGAGGAAAACAACTAGCTCATTTTACCACCATTTCATTATTTCCTCAGTCTTCCTCCCGAGCACTTCCGTTTTCTCATAGCATACACTCGACACAGATTAATCCTCTTCAACAGTCTTCAAATATCTCCTATCTCACAGACTGTCATGAGCAATCCCTCTGGAGAGAAATTCCTGTTAAATATCCTTCTGAGTAAGTAGCTGAGTGTGATAATGTTCCACATGAAACCATGGGGAAAATATGAGATCTGGGACCTGGATTCCTGATCTGAGTAGATCTTCTATAGTTATCCAGGTGGTTGAAGGTGATTTATTTTCTCTTTTGCTTTCCTGAGTATCTGCAGGAGACCAGAATACAAATCCCACTATTAGTAAGGGTCCCAGGTGCAACATATAGTCTTTCATCAGCAAAGGATGGCTGGTGTATGACTTTTGTGTATTAGGCTGGAGGCTTTGCAGTGCTTCTAGTAGTTCCTGCTGCTTGGATAACTGTGCTGAGAGATGCTGCTCTGGTGCTGGTATATAACAGTGTGCTTAATCCAGGCATTAATTTAGAGCCGTGTAAAAAACATACTGATAACTCTTGACATTTTTTACTAGAAGATCACTCTATATATGGGGACCATGTCTTTTTGATCAGGGCTACCTGCAAAGATTGAAAGATGAGCTTTTATGCTTTAATTGCTGTTGTTTCCACTGCCAATAAAGCCAAATCCAAGGAAGAAAGTAAGATAAAATAAATTGAAAGACAGTAATTTGAACCTTTAGCAATAAATTCTACCAGAACAGGGAGACAACTCCACTTTTTATGTTAAATCTTTCAGTAAATTATATCATGGTGTGCAAAAAAAGAGTTCTGATGAGTCATAGGAATGATTCATTCAGTCCCAGTTCTGACTACAAGAAAATGTGGTTAGCATGTATTTTAGTGTCAGCAGTAGTTTGGATAACAGGACACTTGATTTAAAAAATAGTGCTATAGAAACAAGGGAAAAGGAAGCTGCAATGGCAATCTAGTATGTCATTTTTAGTTGAGTTTTCTAAGAAAGTGAGATTTATGTGATCATGTTTCCTGTGCCTCTCAGTCTTCTTCCCATCCCTCTTGTTCAGTAAACAGTGGCAAATAAAACCTTGTTCATCATGTCTTTATATTGGAAATATTTTAAGGTTTTTCATCTGACAAAGAAAAATGCTTATATTTAATTATAAAAAAAAGAGATAAAATGAGAAGAATAATGACAGAAACACAGAAGCAGGAGAGGATGGGGCAAGATGTGCCCTCTGCAATAGCATGCAAGCACATTGAATTGCACAAAAAAAACCCACCCCAACAGCTCCCAAGCAGAGAAATCCCTATAGCCCCGTATCATTCCATTTTGATTTTAAAAGGAGAATAAGACAGAGTAGAACCCTCTGAAACTTTTGAGCTAAGCTTTTTAAAACAAACTACAAACTATTTCTTAATTATACCTCATAATTCTGCCTTAAGCATGGAAAAGTAGAAATTAGTTGAATTAAATTAAGGAGCTGGATTTGTACAGTTTTTAGGAGGTGGGTATAAACTAGACATATCCATTTATAGGTGACACATAAAGATGTGTTACAGACCCCAGTTCATATTTCATATTAAAAATAGTGGAAGTTTCTCCCTAGCATGTGTTAGAGCTGCCAGCAGATGATGAGGCCTCTGACAAGGTCGCCAGTTGAGGTTCAGCTAACTGAGAAGGATGTGGAGAACTGGCCATGAAATGAGACATTGCTGGCCATGGGAGATAACACTGTGGGAAGGTGACCAAAGTTACTGAGTGTAGTGACCATTGCTGGATTTCACAGGTGTTTAAAGGGTTTATGTGAAAAATGGCCACATTTCACAGGCAATTGAAGGGGAATGTTGGGGACCTTCATGGGGGCAGACTCTTGCAAGGCCAGTGGTACCCAGGACACGATATCACTTATGCTATATTAAGCATTTTGTACCAGGAATGTGGCAAAACTGGGACCAGTGGGTGGAAAGCAGGGAAATGTTTATTTGGAAGGAGGCTGGGACGGAGGAAGGGATGTGCAAGAGTGGGATGGCAAAAAGGAGGGTCAAGAAACAGGAGAAGAGATACGTAAATCATCTGATCATTGCCATTCAGAGTTACTCGCCATCACTGCATTCTAAATAAGGGCATTAAACCAGACCTGTTGTTCTGACCATATCACCTGAGCTGAACCTGCTGCTGTGGTCAAGTGAAAACTCAGGGGGGCTTTTCCTGGCTGGGAGGGAATACCTGACTGAACATTGGACTCTGCCAGACAGGAGGAAGTTTTATTACTCCTGATGTAACTTTATGCATTATTTGTATTTCTCTGGTATTTTCCTCCTGGAGGCCTAAGTGTGAATTACACAGTACAGCTATGTAAAGTACTGGTTTAATGATTTTGTAGCTGCTGGGCTGAAAGAGAAGATTCCTTCTTATACTTGCTATAGTAGTGCAACCTTCAAACAGTTTTTGACAGTCTCCTCATAGACAAATTGATAAAAGTCAGAAGGTAAATGGACAGTGAGATGGACTAGAAGCTGGTTAAACTGCCAGGCTCAAAGGGTTGTGATCAGCACCATGAAATCCAGCTGGAGATCCATGGTGTATCCAGGAGTGAACAATGGAGCTTGTCCTCCTTAACATCTTCATTAATGACCTGGATGATGGGACAGAGCCCAATGTCAGCGAGTTTGCAGATAATTCATAACTGAAAGGAATGTCTGGTACACCAGAGGGTTGTGCCACCATACTGAAGGACCTGGACAGGCTGGAAAAATAGGTCAGTAAGAACCTCATGAAATTCAGAAAAGGGAAGTGCAAAATCCTGCACTTGCACAGGAACAACCCCAGGCACCGATACAGGCTGGGAACCAACTACCTGGAAAGCAGTATTGCAGGAAATAGCCTGGGCGTCCTGATAGACACCAAGCTGAACGTGAGCCAGCAATGTGCCCTCATGGCAAAGAGTGCCAACAGCCTCCTGGCTGCATTAGGAAGATCATTGCCAGCAGGTTGAGAGATAGGATCCTTCCCCTCTACTCAGCACCGGTGAAGGCCACACCTGGGGTAAGTACTGTGTCCAGTTCTGGCCTCCCCAGTACAAGGAGAGACATGGACATACTGGAGAGAGTCCAGCAAAGGGCCACTAAAATGGTCAAGGAACTGGAGCATCTCTTATATGAGGAAAGGCTGAGGGAGCTGGGACTGTTCCTACAGAACCTAGGATTGTTCCTAGATTGAGCCTAGAGAAGAGAAGGCTAAGGGAGATCTTATGCAAACTTTTTCATCATAATATAAAGAAAGAATTTTTTTACAGTGAGAACAATCAATCACTGGAACAATGTCCCCAGGGACATGGTAGAGTCCCCATCACCGAAGGCTTTCAAGAGGCGATTCGACAGGATGCTAGACAATCTCATCTAAGCTCCATTTCCCGTGAAAGGTTGGAGCAGATGATCTTTCAAGGTCCCTTCCAACCTGGGTTATTCTATGATTCTAAGAAAAAGAAGCACAGGAAATGCTCTTTAAACATAAGAAAAAAAATCTTTTCCCTGTGAGGGAGGTCAAACACTGGAACAGGTTGCCCCAAGAGGTTGTGAATTTTCTATCCTTGGAGATATTCAAAACCCAGCTTGATGTGGTCCTGGGCAACCTGCTCTGGCTGACCCTGCTCTTAGGCTGTTGGACTAGATGATCTCCAGAGGTGCTGTCCAACCCCAGCAGTTCTGTGATTCTGTGAAAGAATTCTGAGCTGATTTGATGCTTTTGTGTATCTGACCAGTTGACCTGCATGTTTAATCGTTATAAATGTCAGATCACTTGGCTTACACCTGGATGTATCTTTTTAATGTAGTCTGAACACACACGAGGATATGTTTTCACTCATTAAACCCTTCACAAATACAGATGGATACTTACTTTCAAGTGGATGAATCAGTCTTTGGCCAAGGGGACTAGAATGTTTATTATGGTCAAAATATTCCTAGGTCAAACATAGGTTTGCCATCCTTCTGGTATTTTTTCCTTTCCATGTGACATATCAGGTGCAAGTATATTTGTGTCTTTTTTTACGTAAGCCCTTGGGAGGCCCCAGAAAAGATCTTCAGTCATTGTAAAAGCAAGGAAACTGTTGCACCAGTAGTATTCAGCTGAAGAACAGTACCCAGTAATTTTCTCTTACTTCACAAATTATTTCATGCTTTCAGAGTTTTTGTCTTTAGCAGAGGTGCTTTCTTCTTCTGATGTCTGAACAAAGTAAGACCATATAATCTTTTCACCTTTTTCTACTTTCTGGCTCACTTTGGAATAGTTTTCACTATGTGCTTATTATAACCTGTGAGTTAGGTTATAGGTGGGCTAGGAAAAGGTTGGAGACTACACTGACACATATCTGAATGATGCAGATGAAATTGAGGCCATGCAGAATTATATCTGTGGTGGCACTAGGTTCTTTTTAATACACAACTTGCTTGACTGAACAATGCCTCGGACAAACGCTTTCTCTTGTCCTGTTTTCTTTTTGTTGATGTTTGGTTGGAAGCTGATGCCTCAGGAGAGAGAATTTGGGATTGTGAAAGACTCCCAAATGAATCTGGGAATGTGAGAGATACTAGATCCTAAATCTTGAACAGTGCCTGGGATTTGAATTCTTTTAGCCCAAAGTTGGCCTTGTCACTTATTTAGGGAAACCTATGTTGGTCATTGTAAAGCAATGAAGAACTAAATTTCATTGATGAACTTTATATGTTTGAGGGATACCAGAATAGCTTGTTTTAGCTGGGGCATGTTGTAGTGTTGGAGTTGTTTTAACATATTCATTTGTTAAAGTTTAGGGAGAGCAGTGGCAAATAAATGAGTTATAGCGCAGCCTCTGCCATTGTATACAATTAACCTTTCTTGCAATATTTAGAAGGACAATCATCTGCCTGGATAGCTAATTCCCTGTCTTCCCACACAAAATCAGTTCTGCACTAAAAGGAGATACTTAAAATATTTTTAATTTTTAGTGAGAACTTTGGAAAAGTATGCTAAAGATTAGGTCATTGTGTTATTCTCCTGTTCTTTTCAGAGTAGGATAGAACCAGTATTCTGAATCTCTGTGAATTTGAAATTGTCCCTGGAGCCAGCTGGGTGTTTGCTGTGGAAGTACGTTGAATTAGGATGGTCACATTTTGTAAAAAGAGGAATTCATATGGAATAAAGACCTACTACATGGCCATTGTGGGAAGTTATATCAAGTTGGTGACCATTTCATGGTAGCAGCTTTTATTAGCGGACTCACTATGATCTCATCATCTTCAGCTAAGCTACAAAGGATTGAGAACTAGGTGGAAGCTATAACTGCAGGCTGGAATTGGTTGGTCTCAGATCAGTCACCTCTTTCATATTAGTGAATCTTTTGATATCATCTCTCTCTCAAGACTTTCTTCTCCCTTCAATCCACTCTAACTTTATAATTTGGCACCTAACCTTTTTTTTGACATTTTATTAACATTAGAAAAATTATACCTATTTTTAAGCTGAAGATGAAAGCAACTGATCTAACAATGTCCACCAATTTCCTTATGTAGCTCTTGCAAGATGCTGTTCAAGGTAACAGTTGAATCTGCTGAATCTCCTATGTGTATGGCACTGTATATTACTCTAGGTGCCAATGGCATAAGTCACTACTGAGGTCTTAATCTGATAAAAATGCTCTGTAACAGACAGCTACAGTCTAACAGACAATCAAATCTGTCACTAGAGAACAAGCAGTGAACCTCATTAGGGTCCTGGCACACATCAGACATAAACACTTTTTACACTGACTTCCTTGTTCTCTCCAATAACTCCTGCAAATGTATGTTGCAGATGTCACTACAGGCAGAGTTGAGGTTTAGCCTTCTAAAGGAGGCTGAATATGAACTTGGAAGTGTAGAACTTGGAGACTGCTTCATGCAGATCATGGTATCTGCATTCATTTAGGCTAAAAAGCAGTGCATAGTAAATTTCTGCAGCAAAAGAGCAGCACATGCAGGTGTCTCATTCATTATTGCATAGAACTTGATGGCACCTGAGGTATATGAAAAACCTATGAAACTTTATACTAGTTTTACCTGGACTAGCCACTGCAACGCATATATCCTCAAGGTTTCTGACTAAGCTCTTGTTCTGCCTATCACAGTGTGTTGCTCAGTTGTTTAGTGTAAGAGGCATTACACCAAAATTAACACCCAAATCATTCTCACCAAAGCAATGAGTTGAGCATTAAGCTTCAATTCTTCAACTCCCAGTAATTTTAATCTGTTCCCTGTGAATGTTACACAGCAAACATTCTTGGACTTCCAGAAAATTATGGACAAACCAAATTGCTACTGCATGATGGCATGAAGAATACCAACTTTTTGGCTCAGATATTTTTCATGGTATAAGCAGTGGAATGAAACACAAAATGAGGAGTTTACTTGTGATCCCAGAGGAGTACTGACAGGATTTACCTTACCTCAGTGGTATTGGATTACACTTAACTGCATCCAAGCAAATGACAGGCTATGCAGTTAACTTCCACACAAATGAAATGGCAGCAGCCTGGTTTACCACAACTATTTGAAATTTCAATTTGTTACAGCAATAACAAAAAAGTACATTGTGCGGGAGGCATTAAAGGCATTAATGAGGCCTCTCTGTACTCCATTGAATTGTTCAGTAACTGCTATGCAGATTTATACATTTATTTTGATGTCATAAAGAGAGATTAATGTTGATATAGCATCCCTGGTTTCTCAGTATATTGGCTTTGTTGTCAGACCCATAGTATGTTAGTAGGGTTTGGAATAAAGTGCAAAATTTCCCTGATGTGTACTGAATAACACAAACATGAGGATGAAAGATGAAAACAAAACAGAGGTAAATTACATCAGGTCAGATAAACAAGTGTGAACATGGGATTCACTGTAACTTTTGTGGATTTCTAATATTCTTGTTGAGACCGTAGCAGAAAAAAATTAATTCAGTTCTACTTACTTTAATACTACTATTTATTATTCATTTTACTATTATCTAATAATATTACTAATACTGGATATAACTAGTCTTGAAAAGTGATAAATGAAAATATTTATCTTCTAAACAATTCACTCCCCCTTTTTGATTATTTCTTGTTTTCTCCATCCCTACACTCCCAAAGCCTGCACATAAAAGGAAAAAGGCTATAGAGAGAGTTGTTTCCATGTCCTACTAACCCCCCACTTTTCTCCCAGGTGTAGCAACAGAGCAGGTAATCTCCTGGGATCTCAACACTACATACATACCAAAAGGAGCAGAGGCATCTGGTGATGCTTGTTGTTCAAGGACCTGTCCCAAGTCCAGGCCAGAAATAATGTAAAATTTACTCCTATAATACATAAATTTTTGTAGTATCCAAGCTTTGCTATAATATTTTAGCTTTTATGAGCTTATGAAGAAACACTTGCAATTCTATGAACAGTTGGCAAAATAAGCCATTTTCAATTGTTGTACATGACAAAATAAGGTTTCACTGCAGCAATAAGGCTAACAAATGGTTGAACAAACAGACATTTTGACATCTGAATTCTCCGCAGACTTAGTGCAGTGTCAAAGATGGATCTGATGATGACACTTCAGAATTAAAATTAAGTTATATTAAAATAAGTCTGTGTTCTTGGTTTAGGGAACTGATTCAAAGAAACTGCTGCTCATTTGTTTATCGTGTACCACTATCTCAAGAATGTGCCTGTGACACAGACCAAAAAATCAGAAGATGGGATCCTTAACTGAGACAGCTATGGCAGAAAGCTGCCTCCAGAAAGACAAGGTCTATCATCAATGACTTAAACAAAAAAAACAGTGGAAAAGGGGAATAAACTTCTTTATTAGGTCTGAGCAACTAAGCTTATTTTTAAGGTGTATAATCTTCCTCACATGGCATAATCTTGGATGGATTCTTCAAACACAATGACAGATCTGTTTGTTCAGATTGGTCAGAAGACACTTAACTTGCTGTCCTTTTTGGCCAATGCTGCAGCTTTTCTTAAGGCCAAATAAGAAAGTATTTACTGAAAAGATGTTGCTGTTGAGGACCTAACCAGCTTTGCAAACAGGAGAAGATGAAGATGGTGTTTGTGATTTATTAAATGAAACCAACATAGCAAAGAATGTAGTCTGTAATTATCATATGACAAGTATTACATTAATTTGCCATCACCAAACAATCACCTGTGTAGCTGACACCACTGTTTCAGTTACTAAGATTTACAAGTTTTAATAGAGTTCACACAGTATGTATCAGATAAAAAGCCTGGCAAAATGGGAATTGTGTGTGATCTTTGGCTGGAACATTGTCCTGTGTGTGAGGCACAGGATTGGGACTGAGGCACTGGATTGACTTTCATTCTCTCTTACGTTCACCAAAATAGTTAAAGGCAGATTATTTAATCTCTGTGGGTTTGTTTCCTTGTGTACGACATAAGAAAAATTATACTGTCAGGAGTGACAGGAGGTTAAACTAATATTGCTAAAGAAGATTGAATTGCAGTATGTAAATACAAAGTATTGCTATCATTCCACAAAGAGAAAATCTGGGTTATGAAATATTTTTGCGTGCTGCTCTCTCTCACATCCTGCGAAATAGGACTTCATGACATTGTGAGATTTCTGATATCAAGGTATACTCCTTTACTCTCCAATGAGAAAGAGCTCAATGAACATGGGGTGGAAGTCACTTTATGATCTTGTAAGAGCATTTATGGAAAAAAACATTCCTAGAACTCCAAAGAATTATAGAAAAAAAAAATCCTGGTAGCCTAGAAATAATCTACTGCTAGAAAGTAAATTAAAAGTCTGATTTTTTTAGATTTTAATATTTATTTTTTAACACAGTGATCCAGATGCAAGGACCCTGCTCAGGAAGTCTCTAGAGCTGGAAGATATATCAAGGAAGAATTGGTCTCTACTTGCTCTGTTTCCTTATAATCACAGAATCACAGAACTGTATAAACTGGAAAAGACCTTTAAGAACACAAAGTCCAACAGTAAACCTAACACTGCCAGTTCACCATTAAACCATGTCCCTAAGCAGCACATCTACATGTCTCTTAAATACCTCCAGGGATGGTGACTCAACCATTTCCCTGGGCAGCCCTTTCCAATGCTTGAAAACCCTTTTGGTGAAGAAATTTTTCCTAATATCCAATCTAGACCTCCCCTGGCACAGCTTGAGGCCATTTCCTCTTGTCCTATCACTTGTTACTTGGGAGAAGAGACTGACACCCACCTTGCTACAATTTCCTTTCAGGTAGTTATAGAGAGCTCATTCCTTGAGCATTTCCCATGTTGATCTGTATTGAAAAGGGGGCTTGTTGAAGCTAAAAGACCTCCCACAGTCTGGGGAGGGGAAGTGCTAAAATCATACAACAAATTAATTTGGGAGGTAACCCATAAAAAAATTAATTAGCAAATCATAGGTTGAAAATGAGGGATCTGGAATAGTCACTGGAGGCATTCAGGTAGTTGGTGTATGCTCCCAGCATGTAAGTACAGGAAACTCGACTGCATAATTTGTGATGCTAGCCCATACCAGAATCAGGGTGTTAGAGCAGCTGGATCCTTGGTCTGACTGACTGCAACAATTATTATACCTTATGGAGATGAAGGTAGACTTGATTTTGTTGTTGATGTTCGTCTGTCCCAAACAGGCACTTCACATTTGTAGAAGAAAGTGAAATCTTGTCTTTATGTCTTCAGGAATATGTGTTACACTCTAAGATACCATCTACTATTAGAGTTTTCTCTCTCAGTTCAGGAAGAAACTGAACAAATTTGACCTATGGTTAACTGCTGACTTGTGGGAGCTATCTGTGGTGGTGCAAATCACATAAAGTAAAAGCCCAGTGACAAATAAGAAAAAAACATAGAGCAGAATGAAAAAAGAACTTACCCCAAATGTAGCTGGAGGCTACCCTCCAGATAGACCTCCTATCACTTACATTGTCTTTGGGAAGTTCAATAGCCACAATCTTGCTGTTTGCCTCCTCAACTCTCTTTCCTATGATCTGGAGAGAGTTTGTGTGGGTGTCAGCTCTTCCCTGGGCAAGTCTGTCCTGGTCAGCCATCATTTGCATGGCACAGCTGCAGTATCTATCTTACACCCGAGACAGTCTGTGGCTGCTACAAGGGTGCTTCACCCGTTATGAATCTATTAGATATTTGACCACCAGGTGGCATAAAAACTATGTAAAATATCACAAAGGGGTTGCAGATATTATAATACAATTACCTCTTTTTTAAGAATATGGGTATTCAAATACTTAGTGGTCCTAGCTATCAACTTTGAATAGTATTTGTATATTTTTAAGAAGTAGATAATAGCTTTTAAAATTCTTTAGTTTGCAATGTTATGCCATGAGGAAAGGCCCATATACAACACAAATTAATTAGCTTTGTTAATCACATTGTATCATATTCTTAATCATGTTTTGTTCGTATCAAAAACAAATAACTTCACAGATTGAAAGGCAGAGTTTATGTTATAATGATTTGCATAGAAACACAACCAACCACTTTAAGAAGAAATCCAAGCCAAAAAACAACTATTTTCCATTGCTGGAAACACATTTTATGAAAATTTTTTTAAGCTGTCATGTAACTTCCAATGTAATGACAGAAATTTTTTCAATGTTATTAAATCGGTTCCTATGTTCTTACCATAGGAAAGCACAGAGAAAATGGCTTTTAGGCCCAGCAGAAAGGCAACATAACTGTTATTGATAAGAACACAGAGGGCTTGTGATGGCAGACTCAAATTCTGAAATTAATACAGAGACTTTCCTGCAATGAGATTCCTGACATAATTTGGTTTGTGGGGTTTTTCCCACCTTGCTTTCATGTGCTGGATGCAAGTATCACATACAAATTCTCACAATGACACATATATAGTAGGCACTACTCCATGTTACTCTTTTTGCAAATTCTTTAACTTTTGCTCTCTTTCCTGATGCTTCCTTTTTTCACTTCTTGATCCTCTCCACTGCACTGCTGGAGGTTCCCTAAGCTGCTGCTTCATCACTTTGACTGTAGTTTTAAATTATGCCACAGAGAAGTCAGAACTTTTCTTTTTAATCTCCTTTTCTTCCTTTGGCTACATTCCTTACTTTCTCTTCCCTGCTCATAATTTTTTGAGCTTCCATTCTTTTCATGATCATGTCCGGACACTCTGGCTATTCCTTTAGTATCTTGTTCAGTGCCCTCTACTTTTTCGTCTCTTTAATGTTGTTTTCCTTGTGTTTCTGTTCTGAGTTCCTTTCTCTTTTAGTTTCCAATATATTTTTTTAATTTATTTTAGACTCTTCTGTCATTTCTGATGCAAGTTATCTAATCCATCCAACTAGTGTCTCAGCGTCATAGTTCTGTATAGCCAACAACTGAACCTCTCACTTTCCCCCAAGACACCCTCCTCAACCTCTCTTCCCTGTCACCATTAAGAACTTGTGACAGATTAGTTTAATCCATCCATGATTCACGTCTGATACAGAGTTGGATTAATATAAAAAATGTATTATGAAAATTGCTTGCAGCTTTGTAAGCAGAATGAACTCGTTTGAGGTTGACACCTTCAGTCTAGACAAATAGCAGAGAAAAATATATGGTTAATGGTTTACAATAGACAGCTCTTCCTAGGGTGAATTTAATCTAAATGAAGATATAAAGACATTCTGAGTAATATATATTGTCTATATTCACCTTCAGGAAAATCTGTTTGCAGACTTTTCTATATGCAAGAACCGAAATAATTGTTCTAAACCAGGAAGGCATGGAGGTCTTGGGTAGTGTGTAGTTTCTGTGGGACTCAAAAGGGTTTAACGGGGCATCTCAGAAGCCAATGGATTGGCAAACATGCTTACAGCAGTGGCCCGTAGCCCTGCTTTACTTGCTTCCAGTGGAGCAGAGGACAGAATGGGATATGCAAGGGATACATGGTGCTTTCTGTTCCTCTACTCTAATAAAGTCCAGGTAGAATCTTCTAATCTATCTATGGACAAGCACAAGATTAGGCATGTTAAGTAGACCTTCTCTTCTGAGGTACGTCTCCCAGTAAGAGTGGTTTTACTCAGCTACTGGAGTTCTATACTGATAGGAAAATTTTAGGTAGATGGAAGATTGAAATGAGCTTTGGCCTATAAGAAGAGATGGTAAAAGAAGAGAGCCAGAGCTTGCCCTGGCTAGGACTACCAGTCAAAAGATAGGACCATAACAAGTCCCAGTGTAGGTGTAGGCCTACAGTGGACGCAGAGGAACTGGCTAGTTTCCATTGACAAGAACAGGATTTCAACATCTCTAAATGATACAGCACCACTGTTTTCTATGTCTTTCTTGAAAAAAAGAAGGATATCAATGACTATTTTTGTTCAATAGTTATGTCAGAAACACGATCAGTGGATTATTCCTCCTATCAACTGAGTGAATGAATTAATTCAATATCTGGATTTAGAGAATCCTTAAAGTTCTAACTCATGTTTTGTAAGAGACATCAAAGATTAATAAAATGGTATATAACAAAATCCTTATGCATGAAAGGCCTTCACTTTTTCTGTGCTAAAATGTCTTCCCACTGAAATCTTCCAAAGCTCAGTTCCCTGCATTTAATCAAACAACCCAAATAAATTTACAGTCTTGTATGATCATCTATCATGACTAAGTGATAAAAGTTGCTTTTTCACTTTAAAATTCCTTTGTTACATTTCCTTGCATCATATGCAATTTCAAATGCTTAATGTAATGCTTTGAAATAATTTGAAAAAGCATTCAAGCAGGAGCTATAATTTTTTTCCATAAGCTAATGAGACTGTATTCGTTTGTTATGCACAGAGCGCCTTCTCTTTCCACAGCTTATCTGATGCCAACTGAGTTCAATGTCAGGCTTCTCACTTTCAGCTGGATTCTACGTGCAAAGTCAGATCATTTGCTGTTAACATTGTAAAGCACTGAATACTCCTAGGACACTGTACAAATAATAATGTTGATTCATCAAGTGTCTGGAAACACACTCAGAAGTGATTCTTCTTTTTATTTGTTTGGTGATTTCCTGCTGCTAGATCTTTGGGATCAATAAAAGCAAATGCTTAGTCAGAGCTAAGCACGCAAAAAAAACCCACAATCATTTGTTTCATATTCTAGTTGATGGAAAACTTCAATGAGGAACTTGGATGCACTAAAGGGATTGTCATCAGTTAAAATAGATCTTGTAAGCCCTCAATACAATATGCAGTCACATCTACATTACTCACTGATACATTTTACTCATGTCTCTATATGTCACAGCATAAACTAGGGTATATAAAGGTATTAAGTCAGAAAATCAGTCCCTCAGACTGATTAAAAATATAAAAGAAATAGGAATTGCAAGTTGTACAATGTTGCAGGGAGTTTGCCATGTCATTTTACCCCGATGTTCAGGAAAGCTCTCCTCAGCTGATGGAGACAGTAGCATTACAAATGAGTTCATGCAGGAAGACTTAAGTCTGGTGGTATATCAAGCTGATATCCTCCTCTTAGCTCTAAATAAGCCAGCACTGACACTAGAAGTTGTGGAAGTGCGTCAGGACAATGTTGACTCCAAACGCATTAGCTCAAAGGCAAGTCTAAATAGCCTCAAAGCAGACCTGCACTAATGCACTTGCATCACTTAGAGATTCTGAACAGTGACTAGGTAGAAAGATAGCATTGCTTACTGCTGGCTCAGGTATGTCTAATCCTGGGTCATTCGAAGGCTCTAAACAGATGCCCCTCACATTTGCTTTTGCCATCTCATATGCTATGCCCAAATCTTTTACCTCACTCTAACCCCAAACTTTTTATTAGACTACCTGCACTTTTACTATTCCTGTTTAACAGATATTAAATACCTACCATTTGCATAAATGAGCAGTTAAAAGCAGTTTAAAAGTAGTTTGGTCAGTTATGTTTTCTCCTTGGGCACAGGCCCCCTCTTCAGTTTTCCATGTTGGCTTTTTTTATCTGCCTGTGTGGTACATCTGGCAAAAGAAAGGCCAGAATTTATAGACAATTTTTATTTCTCTTGAATCTTAACAGTGAAGAAAATGAGATATTTAAAGAGTTTTGAACAGAATTGCTTCCTAGTACTGATTCTTATTTACGTAAAAGCCAATGTTCAGCACAAAATTTTTTAACTATATTTTACATTTTTTGTGCATCTTTAACAAGCCCGCTCAACTGAGTGGTGAACTAGATGATGTAATACAACTTTAATGTATTGCAACTTTGTTTAACAGGTTAACACCTGTCAGCTGAGCAGTTATAACTCACTGTTTCCACTTCCAGGTTCCTCTGTGGGCAGCTCATATCTTCTGACAGCTTAAGCTGCTGCCTGCACCTCACAGCTGGAGGGAGCTAGGTGGGAATCCCTGTCCAGGGCTCAGTTCCAGGCACAGAAACTCAGGAGATACGGTGCCTCAGTGGTCTTGAGCAGGTTACCCACAAAGCCATTGCATTCATAACAGAGGAATAGTGGCTGTGCAAGTGTAGTGAGGCTAAGGTTGTCTCTGTCATGGGGTGGATGTTTTGCAACAATGATCCCTTTGCAGAAAAAGATCTTCATAAGCAGAAATAGTGACAACTGAGAACAGTGCCTGCTGTTCATGATGGATGAAAGAGAGATCAAAGGAGGGGTAAACAGAGATGGATCTTCATTAACCTCCCTTCTGCCCACTAAAATGGCCAACATGAACTTCCCAAAATTGTTATCCCTGCTTACCACGGATTTTCCTTTCTAGAAGGTAATAAGACAAATAAGACCTGTATTTTGTCTCCTGCATCTTTGTTTCAGCTACTGATGGTCTATTTTACTCTTATAGCTACTTTTTCCTGTACTCGAAATAATTTTGAAATAGGTCCTACACTTCAACGGCATCCTGTTTCTTTCCATATTGTTACCAGTGTCTATCTAATTTCCAAGGAAGAGTTTCTTTCCATAGTTTCTAAAGGCAGATATTTTTATAGTATGATGAGCTTTGCTTTCACTGACCTTTAGAAATGATTCCTTCTAATTATCTTATATATCAAGATTTGAAACAGGCAAGCTGCATCAGTTGCTTTGGTTCACATAAATGTGTTAGTATCTACAATACAATTAGAAATGTTAAACCTCAGTTCTAGAGAAAAAACCCTGCTTTTCTACTGTAACCTCTTCTTGAAAAGTTCATAAAGCTTTTAATAAAGTCATTTAAGTACCATGCTCTAAACATTTTTATTAAGAATATAATAATGACTGAAATTCAAGTATACATAGAAATATTTATCCCAGTAAAATACAGAAAACATTTTGGATATATTGTAAGCAGTCATATAGTTATATATGACTGTAGCACCATAAGAAACCATAATGATCAGTCAGTCCAAATTTGATGTAGAACATGTGCCACTACTTTCCACAATATGTGCATGAAATTAATAATTTTTATTTGACTTAGCACCCTTTTAGCCAGAGCATTTCATGTGCAATTGTTTTTTTTTCTTTAAAATGACCCTCCCACTACTTAAATACACAGCAGTGAAAGCTCTCTCATCCAGTCAATGAGCAGTAGTTTTATTCTAAAAGTTGCTGTTGAACATCCTGCCTAACTGGTGATGGGGGAAAAAACCCCACTATTTTATCAATGACAGTCATGAGTACATCACTGCTCATTCTTTTTTTCCCTTTTTTTTCCCCCTTGCATTTACTTTCTTTCAGGAGCTGATATTTTAACTGAAGAAACTTCCCCATGTGATTGTGTTGTGGTTTAGCCCCGGTCAGCAACTAAGCACCACACAGCCGCTCGCTCACTCCCCCACCCTTGTGGGATGGGGGAGAGAATCGGAAGGGCCAAAGTAAGAAAACTCGTGGGTTGAGATTAGAACAGTTTAATAATTAGAATAAAACAGCAATAATACTAATATAATGAAAAGGAAAATGATGAGCGAGAGAGAGATGAAACACTGGAAGAAGAGGGAAAAAAAAACCAAAAAAAACCAAAACTAAACAACAAGTGCCGCAACCGCTCACTACCCGCCGACCGATGCTGCCGGTCCCCGAGCCGCGATCGCTGCCTCCCCCGGCCAATTTCCCCCAGTCAATATACTGGGCATGACGTCACATGATATGGAATACCCTTTGGCCAATTCGAATCAGCTCTCCTGGTTGTATCCCCTCCCCTCCCGGCTTCTTGTGCACCTGGCAGAGCATGGGAAGCTAGAAAGTCCTTGACTAGTGTAAACACTACCCAGCAACAACTAAAACACCAGGGTGTTATCAACATTATTTGCATACCAAGTCTAAAACACAGCACTATGCTAGCTACAGTGAAGAAAATCAACTACCCCAGCTAAAACCATGACAGATTGTCACCTTGCATCATCATCGGACTAAGACAACTTTGTATCTCAGACTCATGAAAGCAATGCACCACCCTGCCCCTGTCCAAAGCAGCTCCATCAGCAATATAGCTCCTTGCCTTCTCGAGGTCACATAAGTGACCCCAGAGCTGCATCAAGGAAAGCACTTTTCTGTTCCTTATGGGCAGCCTTCCACGGCTGGTTAAAGGAGGCCAGGCTGGTTATATTGCTGATTGCCATCACCTGTTAGACACCCCATGTGGTGCAGGGAAGTGGCTGTGTGTTCAGTCATGTGCAACTAGGGAAGCTCACATGTGAAAAGAAAATTTGGGCATGGAAAAAGATGATATCCATCATGTCTCTGAGATCAGTTTTATGCAGTAGATAACCAGTATGAGAGAATAACCACTGAGTGACAGAATGACATAGGATGGAATGAATTGCCCTCTAAAGATGCTTTTTGTCTTTCTATTAAATGTCAATGATTAACTTGAACTACACATCTTACTTTTACATGTTAAAATTACAGAAAATGGATGCCATCTCAATGTGTGATCTTTCCAGTAGATAAGGTGAACAAAAAGCATTGGGATACATTGTAAGAAAATATCTCTTAATGTCTGGCTGGCAGGAGCAGAGTATTTAACTGCAAGAGATTTTTATTTTTATTTTAATTATTTGCTGTAACTTCCTCAAGAAGCATATTCTCCAGGCAGGCCCACTATATTTCAGTTGTCTGAAGTGCATCTCAATTTTGTAATTTTTCACTCAGTGTAATCAGCATTTGAAAATAATTCGTTGCCTTTGAATTTTAAATGCATTTTGAAAATTAGAAGCAAAAAATCAGAACAGGAAAAAAATTTATGAAATAATATATGATGAATCTCTGTAAAATGGTATTACCCTCTGGAAACTAAATAGTCAACAGAATTTCCCCTTAGAGGCATGTATGCTTCACAAAATACCTGCCTACCTGACCAGAAAATATCTTCATAACTTCCAAGGTACCAAATCTTGCAGAATCACTTTTAAATAACAAAATCTGAAATTACACCATTTATGGTTCTTCTGAAGTTTCTCAGCTGTATTTTGTAATTTTAGCTGCAACTCTCCCAACAATTTATATAGTTTGCTATTAATAGGTCTATCAGACTGTAATCATTTCATGGCCAGCTTTTTCTTAATTCTGAAATTAAGCACAATATAACTGGAATTTTAATTGTTATAATACGAAGAAGCTTACAACAAATTTTTTTAAACAGTCTGGTTATCACATAAATAAAAAAGATATATTTGGCTGGTACAATCAGGAGGAATGTAAAGCTCCCATGCCTGCCTTCAGTAATTGATGAAGTGGGTCAGTGACATTTTACAGGGCTGTGATTGAATTGGACCCTTGAGGATAAATAGCACATAAACCTTTTCTGCCAGCTCTTTGGTAAGTTAATATTGGCAATTCCAATTTAACACTTATATATGAAAGTATTGCAGGCTAAGTGAAATAAAAGAACAGCCACAGCTATTGTCTTTGGTTGGTGTTCTTTCCCGCAAGCACTATTTAATCCAATGAAAAACAGAGACCTCATCTGTCAAAGAAATACATGTGACTGGGCTGGTTCTGGGCAGAAGGGAGTGTTCTGGAAGAATTTAGAATTTGTTGTATAACTAAAAATGCAGATTTTTAGCAAAAGTGCCTGTTGTTAGCCCATTTTGGGAATATTTTTCTTGATTTCTTGGTGAGGTGGTACATTGAATGGTTGTGAGGTTTCAGATGCATGTTAGTGTTAACAAATTCTATTAATAATTTATAGTAAAAGGAAATATTTTATTAATGCCATCTGAAATCAATGCACAAAATTAACATGAAGCATTCCCAATTGTTTAACTAAGCTATGGGGCATGGTTGGAGAAAACAGGTATTTAATTTTTAGAATACATTGTTCATTTATTTTTAAACATTTCATTTAGGCATAAATGAAATTCTTTAATGCTGTCATTATGAATATTTAATTTTTTCAATGTCACATATAACTTTTATGTAAACACACACATAATTAGCTTTTAGCTTTTAGCTGGTGCTTACTAACAAATCTGCATGGGTGTGTACAAGTAAACTGATATTAGCAGTTCCTCCAGACATCATTTCACAGGCAGTGGTTTTCACCATTTGGGCCTTCCTGGGCCTTGTTGATGCTAGTGAACTAAACAGGGACAACGCTTAAGCTCAGTCTCTGGTCCTGAGGTTTCTACAGCATTTAATGCTAGTGCGCTACTTGATATAATTTTGGTATGTGGGAGGCATCATTATCCCAGAGGGTGCTTGGCCTCAGCCTGTGGATAACCTGGGCCTGTTCCAGTGGGCTGTATGAACAGTGTTACCCTGGTTTGGGGAAGATCAGGTTTTAGCCATATGGATGCAAGCCATACCATGTCATGAGTCCTCAGGGTCAGAGAATAGAGTCTGACCCATTTTATTTACTAGCAGAGATGTAGATATACCCCTGTAGCTACTTTAAGAACTGCAGATTCAACACTGGCTCCATTTGCAAGGATGGCTATGCTCCTGTGGTGTGCTGTGAAACTGAGGGGAGCTCCATGGATCTCTGCTGATGGATGACATAGTGCAGCTGGTGGCCTTAAACTTGGTTTAAGAAACACTGTAAGGTTTAATAGAATCATCACAGAATCATAGAATCATTAAGGTTGGAAGAGACCTCTGAGATTATCAAGTCCAACTGTCAACCCAACACCACCATGCCTCCTAAACCATGCCCTGATGTGCCACTACACGTCTTTTCAATATCTCCAGGGATGGTGACTCAACCACTTCCCTGGGCAGCCTGTTTCAACCCCTGACAACCCTTTTGGTGAAGAAATTATTCCTAATATCCAGTCTAAACCTCCCATGGTGCAACTTGAGGCTGCTTGCTCTTGTTCTGTCACTTGTTACTTGGGAGAAGAGACCAACACCCACCTCGCTACAACCTCCTTTCAGGGAGTTGTAGAAAGCGAAAAGGTCTCCCCTCAGCCTCCTTTTCTTCAGGCTAAACAATCCCAGCTCCCTCAGCTGCTCCTCATAAGACATGCTCCAGACCCTCCACCAGCTTCATTGCCCTTCTCTGGACACGCTCCAGCACCTCAATGTCCTTCTTGTACTGAGGGGCCCAAAACTGAACACAGTATTCAAGGTGCGGCCTCACCAGTGCCAAGTACAGGGGCATGATCACTGCCCTACTCCTGCTGGCCACACTATTCCTGATACAAGCCAGGATGCTGTTGGCCTTCTTGGCCACCTGGGCACACTGCTGCCTCATGTTCAGATGCAAATGCAAATGCATTTGAATGCATTTTAATGCAAAGCTTTAGGGACATAAAGCCAATTTCTCCAAAAATAATTCAGGCAAAACTGCTGTTGAATTCAAGAGAAATTTTGCCACAATAAGGTTTGGGGATTAGCTCTGTTGCCATTGAAAATGTAAAGCTTAAAGCTCAGGGAATGGAGTATCCTCACAAATGACTGAACATCCACTTGCTTTTCCTGCAGCAAACTACTGTGCTTGGGGTGAATACCGGGGGCTGTGTGGGTCACTCCTCTGGAACTACAAGGGCTTGAATGTAATGATGGATTTACCAGGGCAGGGAAGGGAGAACAGTCATAGCATATACCTTGTAGGCAGGGCATATGCTCAGTGTCAGACACAGATCTGCTGTCACCACTGTGGCTGCATCCAGCCCGGGGAACTTGTGCCTTTCCTGCACATATGGTCAGAGCTCAGTCCCAGGAGCTCATAATCATGGGTTGTATGTTTTTAATAGGGGTAAATAGTTTTACTGGGAAGCAGTTTAATCAGTCTGATGAAAACTTTCTTGGCTGGAAAGCTTAAAACTAGATAATGAAACTGAAACTGTAAGACTGCTTGTGAAAAATGTTTTGTTTCTGTGCCTGTTTGCAAATCTAATATCTGGGAAAGAATCTGATTAGATTTTAAATTCATTCGGTGGGAGCGGACTCAGCTACCTAAGCCTCCTATCTGTAAGCATCTGGTATCACCCTTTATGTGACAGGCATATTAATTTGAGCCAGTTGGGACTTTAGGAAAATTACTGTGGGATTTTTAAACTGGAAAATGCTCATTCCATGCTCGTCCATGCTTTGCAAGTACGAATTCGTTTTTATAAAGCTTACAACCTAGACATTTTTCAAATTCAGCACAAGAGAAGGAATTGGTAAAGGAAGCCCGGCTACAGAAAGCCCATTATTCTGGTGCCTGGTGGTGGTATTTGAAGTATAGGAGGATCCATTACCACATGGGCCTGTAGCTCCCTCTCTTTTTTTCCTTTTGAAGAACTTTCACTCTGGCATATAACGAAAAATAATGTCAGAACCTGTGGGGTTTGTGTGACAAAATTCTTGGGTTTTCAGCCAACAAAGATGAATCTTTGTAATCCTGCTTTAGGAATGAGAGTCCTACCTGCTACTGCTACTCCAGGCCTATCATCTGTCTTGGATGCTTTGCAGGGGCAGGAAAGAATGGCTGAAGGCAACTGTTCACTTCAGTAGTTCACTTACCTAAAAGAGAAAATATTCTACAAAGAAACTCTCTCAGATTTTCACCTTTCCCCTTAAACCATTGAATGCACTGTACTCTTTCTACACAATAGTCCTTGCCAGGACAATATTGGTGTTATATTTATTTAATTTTAGAAGGCATTTGGATTTCAACGGTGTCAGTGCGTATGCCTGCCAAAGAGTATGGCACCACGGGCATGTATTTAAAAACATTATGCACAAGAACTTTTGAAAACTATATTTTCCTAAGCATAGTTAATAACTACTAGGCAAAAGAAATACCTTTGGGAGTCTCTAAAACATCCCTGTTGTATGTGCTGGCAGAGTTACTGTCAGTGCCTTTGACAGCCTTCTCAGATGCTTCTCCCAGTATGGCTGATGGCAATATCCTCACCAAGCTCAACAGTACAATTTGAGTGGAGTCAAAAGCTTGACTGCTGCTAGCTGTGTTAGCTAGCATTAAATCTTGTGACTATAAGGAAATATTTTCGTGTCTATGAAGTAGCCCATACAGAGTTTATGGTAAGACTGGGATTGTAGTTTGGCCAACAATATCCACAGTATGGTGAGAAAATGGATGTCAAATATTCTTTTATTTCCAGTAACCCTGAAGTGACAATTCCTGTGCTTGAAAATCTTCCACAATTATGTATTTTAAAAGTAAGGTATAACTTCCTGAACTGTTTAAAATAGGAATTCCCATCATGAAATACATTTATTCAGATTTTAAAATGACAAGTATAACTATCTGAAAACTAATTACTTATTCCTGGTGGTATGTGTAAACTTTCAGGATTCTGAGAAGAAAATTACTTCAGTTATGTCTTATGTTAAATTACTGGACTGAAATGTTCCCCTAGATCCTATTTTTGCCATGGCAAAATTCCCACTGAACTCAACTGGACTTTTGTAACAGTTAATTTTTCAGTCATCTCTATGGAATTTATTAATTTCAATAAATTTTTTGGTGAATTGGGTCCATATAATATACACAGGGCTCTAACTTTCTGTTTCATCTTCTTCTAATTTTGATACTTTTGTCTAGAATAGGAATTTAGGAGGAAAACAGCCACAGGAGAGATATCCACATTGCTAAGAGATAGTTTTTATTTAAAAAAAACAGTATTAATTTACAATTTTCACCAGCTCAACAGATATAACTGTAGGGAATTTATTATTTTTTTTTAATTATTATTATTATTAAAATTGTTATTCATTATAATTACTTCTGCTTTCAGTGCAAGAAAAATAAAACATTATTGTAAAAAATAGTTGAGTAAAGTATTATATTAAAATCAGTGGGGTTTTTTTCGTATGGCAATGAAACATTATATATACCACATGGAATTTTTGTTAAGTAGCAAGATGGATAGGATGTCTTGTTTAATATCCATTAAACAGTAACAAAAATAGATTACACAAGTAAAATAATTCATTTGTAAATCACTGAAAAAAAAAAAAGACAGACAGAAGATAGTCTACCTGTGGAAGAATTTTGTTTTCCTCAATATTTTCACGTACTTTTAAAGTCTTGTGATGTAGACAACTTTGTATTTATAAAGCATTGTCATCCAACAGGAAGTCTGAGACAAATTAAGAATTACAGGGAAAAATTTTTCCACAAATACCTGAAGTACAGATACTACTTTCCTGGTGAAAAATAACATGTTGCACAAAGATTTGAAAGGTATAGTTTTGAATGGACTGGGGAAATTTTCAGGCTTTGCCACTTAAAACTTCTGATACATGCCAAACAAAATAGAGCACACTGGTGGAGCTTATGCCAAATTAGAACATACATATATTTACATATATATGTATATGTATAAACATATATGAACATATATAGAGCATATGCCAAATTTAGAAAAAGGTCCAGCAACATTTTTTTTTGCCTATTACAAATTTGGTTTTAGCAAATCCATTAAATTATTTCAGAGATTAGCAGAAAATTGGAGTCTTTACATATTTTTCATGATCTTTTTTAATTTACATGAGTGTTTAATACAAAGTTTTTGGGGCATAAAGATAAATTCTACAAAACTAATTCAGGCAAAACACCTGTTGATTTCAGCAGAAATTTTGCCATAGTTAGGCTTGGGGATTAGCTTTGTTGCCACTGAAAAGATTTGTCATATTAAGGGTGGTCAGACACTGGCACAGGTTACCCAGAGAGGCCGTGGTGCCTTCATCCTTGGAGATATTCAAAACCCACCGCACACAGCCCTGGGCACCCTGCTCTGGATGACCCTGCTTTGAGCAGGGGGGGTGGATTCAGCTAACTCCAGAGGCTCCTTCCAGCTCCAACTGCTTTTTGGTTTTGTGATTCTGTTTTAAAAACAACATTTTTGAAGAAAGACAATTTTTCAGATTTTGTACATTGGCTTTTGGAAAACTGAGTTAGTACACAGAAGGAAGGCTAAAGTTGAAATAATTCCTTCCCTGAAGACAGGGAAAGACTGTTATAAAACCTCTTTTGATTTCTCAGTAGGTTGATGGAAGACATGGTCAATACATTTAGAAGATCATTGCATCCTCTTATTTAGCTTTATCCAGTTGCTTGACACATAGAGAATCAAAGCTCTCTAAAAAAAAGATGCCATAAAAGCAGCTAGCAAAAGAGAATGGTTTGGGGGGCTGATTAAAAGACAATATCCACTGAGATAATATTCCTGATGCAAGGGGGAAACCAACCTGTAAATGGGAGTCAGTCAACCTAAAGATCAGGGTCAGGTATTCAAAAGATTCAAAGCCTTAACCAAGGCTCCTTCATCCATCCATATTTTGTAGCTAAATAATGTCCTGACTTTCAGGCATGATGATCACAGGAATCTATAAATATCTGTATTGGGTAAGACCAAAATGTAGTGCCCTGCCTCTGACAGTAGACGGTCAAAGCCACTTAAGGAACAAGGCTAATAACACAGCAAATAGAAAGTGTTATTTCCTTCACTGCAACATCTGAGCACTCCGTAGTCTCAATCTGGGAACTTTTTGAGCCAAAGTGCCACATCACTGAATTTAAGAACCAAAAATTGTGCTGTGGCTATGAAAGATATAAGACCAGCGTCAAAGCTGTAAGACAAAGAATTTCCAGACATATTACAGTGAATCTTCAATTAGTGAGATTGCCCCAAGTCGAAATTGCTGACTTGTGTTGTACGACTAATTAATTTTCTTTGTCCAGATGACCTCAGGGCAAGAAAAATAGCTTACCACATCCAGATCTTGTTGATGTGATCTGTAAGTAATGTAAAAATAGATCCTCTCAAAATACGGGACCTAATTCTACTTTCAGGAAGAAGCAATAATACTTTAATATCTACCTTTCATCTTTTAAAAGGAATTACTTATTAATAAAAGTATTAATGGGATAACCTATACATGTGCTCCTATAAGTTTATAATATTTTTTACTGTAGATGATCAAATACTCAAGGAACTGGGGTCTTTACAGTTACTAGGAATGAATTACAGGACCCATCCCCTTTTGATTATTGGTTGAAATACAGATCAGGTCAGTGATTAATGAAAATTGTTACTCTTTCATGGATGTTTGATGACCTACCTGGAATGAACTGATGGCCCCTGTTGCATTTTGACAGGTGTGTGCTCATATCTGGAAGCCAACAGAATTACGCAGCTCTCCTCTGTATCTGTGCTACTAAAACCATGAACTCTGCAGTCCTGGAAGCTAAACACTTCCTTGCTTTTCAAGACCTTTTCTCTGAAACACCAGTGACTTACAGTGCTATGACATGATTGCCTTTATTGGACTGCTGTGAAGCTGAGAACTTTCAGACATAAGGGAAATTTTTCTAGATGAAAAGGCTACCAAGTATTTGAAAAAATTGACAAGCTGGACTTGCATTTTTAGAACAGTTTGGGCAAACATCTACCAGGAATTGTTTAATGTCATAGGCTTGCAACACATAACTGAGGTTCTCTGGGGTCATGAATTGCTTGTGAAGCCTCTGCAAAAAAAACCAAGAAAAGCAAGTTCATATTTCCTATACGGAGAGCCAGAGCTCCATGGGAAATTTTCTGGGGTGCACAAATGGAACAAGTTCAGACAGAGCTGATGCTGCCTGACATCAGAAATCTGGAATAGATGACTTCTTAGGGTCATTTCCAGCCTATGTTTTCTATGAATCTATGATTTCATAATGTTATTCATTTGACTCTTTCCATCAATTCCACCACCAGAATTAGATGGAGGTACATCATTAAGGTAAGTAAATATAAGAATTGTAGGACTGAATGTCTGTATAAACATCAGACCGAGTCCCTAAGGAATGCAGCAGAAGTGAATATTTGAAAGATAATTCTATCTGACAGCAAGTTGACAGCAAAGCATGCTTTAATAAATACATAACAGCAAGTTAATATGCTCTAATTTCAAAATCTTAACAAGAAGTTGGGTTGCCAGTTGGAAGCCTGTATGCTTGTGAAATTTAACAGTAATTGTTTCCTATCAAATCTGCAACACACACTGTGCTACATTACCTATTGTGTGCCCTTTAAATGATGAATGTGTTTGTCCCTCACAATCTCATGAGCATAACTTATTTACATTTGTTCACTTTCACTGTTAATCTATATTAGAAAGTTTAAACTAGTAAACAAAATAAAATCCAATCAAACAAAGAGGTAATAAGTGTCTAGAAGCCTGAAGCTACGCTGGCTAACAGGACTGCTTATCAGAACAAATTCTCAATGGTGTAACTATTTGTTAAAAGGTTAGCATCATATCCAAAAAAATATTAATTTCCTCCAGTTAGACATTTAACCCATCCATTTATTTTCCTTCCACATAATAACAGATTGTATTTCAATAACACTGTTGCCACAAACTGTTAAGGTGGCATTATAAAATTCAGCATAAAAAAACTTGACATTGTTCTGATTTATCAGAGGCTTAATCAGTTTTGAAAACTGTTTTGAGATCTATACTGCAGTGATTTAACCTTGAAAAGAAATGCTTCTGGTTTTCAAGCATTTGTAGTACATCTTCAGAAAGCCTGATGTATTGAACTTCGTGCAAGGTAAGAAGAGGATATGCAATGCACTAGTTCCCAAACTGAGTGGAAAGAAAGTTTAATTTATTAGCTCTTGATCCTGTGAATCATGTACCCACCCACAGCTTCATAGATTAGGTGTTTGCAACTCTAGGTTTGAGCTGAGATTTTAATGAAACAGGATTTGATGAATTCTATAAAGTTTTTATCTCTATCTGGAGATTAAGTTGCTATACATATTTATGAAAATTAAAGGATTTAATTTCCAGTTGCCTCTATTGCTATTTTTCTTTGCAACGTTTAGATGCTAAAAAGTAAAGATTGAAAGAGAGACCCAAAAAGTTAGGATAACGCTAGTTTCCCAAAAAACAAAGGACATAAGAATATTTTGTCCCTATGCTTATCTTCAATGTCTTTAACCAAGTCAAACAGAAACCAGTGTATCTGTTTTCTTTCCTTCACCGTGATGTAAAATATACCACAAGGAAAAGTTTAATATAAATGTTTAATATAAATGTACCTGTATTTATATATTAGTGTTTTATTACATGATGCTAGTTTTCATATTGAATCATGTCCAAAAGTGATATAATAAATCTTGCCATACTATTTTTGTATTTAATATTTCTGTATTATTAATATAATAAGACTTTGTTGATCTTCTAAGCACTCATTTGATTGGTAGTTTGGAACCTGCCATTGTTCTTATTATTAAAATAAAGAAAGAGAGACTGTTATTTAGGTATATATGGGGAATCAAGAAGTTTGCTGCAATATTAGTTCAAAATATTTTTCAAGAAAGATGCAAGCATTTTAATAGTCTGTTAAGGACATAAACAAAAGATTGACAATTTTTTAATTAGAACACTTTTAAACACATGATAATAATTTCTCAGGGCTAGAAAAAGTAAATTTAAAGCTACACCAAAGTTAAGAGGAAACTGCAGAACTGGCGTTGAAAACTATTGACAGAAAGGATCACTGAGAATCAGACATGGGCTATGAGTACAATATGTGAATTACTTCATGGTAAATTAATAGTTGCTCCATTTGATTTGTTTACAGAAGGGAGTGAGAAAGGCAAGAAATCTGATCAGATACATTAGCCTGCTGACTAAGACTGCAGGCTTCAGTAGACTGTGAGTGAAGATAATGGATTATATATGTTTTTCATGATCCAGTTTTCTGACAACCAGTTTATTCTATACGCACTATGACACCACTATTGATACACACAACCTCAGAGAATAACCTCAGCTAAAAATTGGGATGTGCTGGCTACAAGAAGGAATTCAATTGTATATACAGGATAAATGTTCAAACCTGCGTTAGTATTAAAAGCCAGATTTGTTTACTCCTTACGGTGTCAGGCTTGTTCTTATATCAGTCTTTACAGAAAGAGCTCAGTACATGCAGTGTAAATCTGCATTTTCCCTGTTTTTAGTCCAATGAAAATATACATCTAGTAAATATGGCTCAACCATATATAAGTGCATAGAAAAGCAAAGTGTTATTAAATATGTATACTACTGACTTAATTATAGGAGTTAAGGGGAAACTTGAGAAAACTAGGATTTTTTGGTATGTTTTTCTTCTCTTTAATCTAATCAGACAACACTAAAAGCCCAAGAGGTATAAAAACTTCAGTAACTAGTTATATTAAACCTGTGTTTACTTAGATGATTTGTATGAAATAAATAAGTAATTACCCAAAGGACATTAAAAAATGGAATATATGAGACTGCATGTGAGCAAACTAAGACAAGGCAGAGAGCTTGACTTGTACATTTTTAATAAGAAGAATTCCCTGTGCTTTTATATCCTCTTCCATTCTATAGAAGTCCTTATATCACCTTTATCACCATAGTAAATCAGCACTTTGCAGTCTTCTTCTATTTATCATTTTATTTTATCAGTTTAGTAAAGGATAAAGTGTTTCCCTGATCATCCACCATTTGGTAGCCTGCCTTGTGGGCATCCTGCCGAGAAGTATTGTGAATAATGTAATAATTCAGCAATCTTCTACAGAACTAGAAGTGATCCCTGATTTATACTACTGTACAATCAATTTCTCATTGTGTTTCATCATAATTTTTAAAAATGAATTAATCATGAGAGCTTAACATCTTTTAAACACTTGATAAACATTTCTGTAGCTGCCTGAGTTTGGAGTATTAATTATTATGGTCATAAACCTTGCACAGGCTGAAGACTGGATCTAAACTGTCTCTGTCAAAAAGCTGCATTCAGAAAAGACAGTCATTATTTAGGTTTACTAGAAGGTATGTTTTTTATCTTCCTCTACTATAGTAGCCCCAAAAGGAGGGAAGGTGCCAAGAAAGCGTGCTTTGCAGCTCCATTTTGCTATACTATTAAAATATGAACAGCCATGACAAACTAGAAAGAATAAGAAGGTATTTTCATTTAGATCCATACCTAGTCATTTCCCTTTGAGCTATAGCATTTGAAATTAGATAAATGTGTAGTTACTAATTAAATGTTACATGACCTCAGAGTAGATACAACAGTTAAAAAGAAAGAAAATTTGCAGTTAACTAGCTCCATACAAACTGGAATGGCAAAGATTATATCAGCGAGTAAAAACAGTTTAATAGATTGGACTCAAAAATTTAGGATAATTCTCTTTCATTTAAATATTTTTTTCCAAGATACAACCTCCATAGCTTCTAAATATTCATTGGCTTACTTTTATTTAGTCATATGAAGCAGTGTGCCTAGAGGCTTTGTCAAAAAGCTTGAGTTTATCTGCATGAATACATACATTAATTTTTGAAACAAAGCTGACATTTCTGGGGTTTGATCATTTAGCTGCAGATTGTACATACATATGTCCTAGCTTTCATCTAACATTGCAAAGCATTCTTCACCTGTGTTACAATACTTCAGTTTTGTGCTCACTGATTAACCGTAAGATATGATAGCTATGCTAGATGATCCAGAGAAGCATTTTAGCTTTTATTCTGAATGCAAGTTTCCAAAGTCTACCTTTTGATTTGGTTTTATTCATTCAGAACTTACTTCTTTATGCACAATTTTCCTTAAGGTCACTGGCAAAGCCTCAGAAGGAGAAAAATGTTTTTTTCAACTATAAAGTACTGTTGGTGCATCAACAGATATCTGGTCCCACTAAACCCTGCCATAAGAAATTTAATTTAAATTAACATACTAGTTTCAATCCATTAAAATTACTGCCATGACTTGTGCAGTTTCACTCCATTAATTTCAGTCGTGATCTGGTCTTTCTCAAAGAAGGAAGGTGATACAAATAAAGGAGTACAAAATTCATCCCACAGTACCTCAGCTAAGAACTGCAATAACCATACAGCTCACAAAAGTGACTATGTATGACTATGTGTGCTAATTAGTAGGGTAGGTGGGACCAGATCCTTTGGTTCATGCAGCCTGAGAGAGCTTCAGGATCTGACTCGTAGATTTTAAAAAATAAGATGAGGAGTGACTGGAGCAAGCTAAGTTGTTCAAACTATGCTTAAATACTTACTGTGGTATTTCCTGCAAATAAAGGGTTTAAGACTCCTGGTCTAGACAGATGAACCTAACATTTACAGAGGCTTATTTAAACAGCCCTGTAGACTCAGTGATTCTTTTTTCTGCCTTGCCTCAGATGGCATTTATATGCTTTCTCCAACACAGGGAGATTTCCTAGTAGGGTTTTTCCTCCAAGATTACTGATCTTGAAGGTCTTTTCCAACCTAAATGATTCCATGATTCTATGATTTCCTTTTTCATAGTCCTCTGATTATTCTTTCCTTACTCACCTGACAGCTGAGCATGATTAAACACCAGTGAAGAAGAGGAAAGATTCCATTACTATATTCTTGTGAAATGTTAATATTTGTTTCTAATCTGCAAGGACAGCTTATTTAGCCAAAGGAACAAAAAGACAGAAATACAAACAAGTTATACGCATGTAAACTTCCCTTTAACATATCCAGCGCTCTTTATTAGTTGGCCCTGTTTTGAGCTTAGCTCCACAAGCCTGCTCTTGCTGCAGAAGTTCTGAATCTATTTCAGCATAATGACAATGTTTTGTGTGGACTCAAGGGTTACAGGGCTAACAGTGATGAAACAACACTGGTTGCAGTTCTCGTGAGCCACATAGGCTCAGAGTCCTTAACAAACCTCTCTAGAGCTTCTGCCGCGGTGTGGGCGCCAAAGGTGAATGCAGCATAGCTCTTCTGTTCCTAGCAGCAAATATAAAAATTACACTTTCAGACTGTGATTGGACAATAAAGAAGCTAGAAAGTTACAGGCATATTGTCTTAAAAGAAAACTTTCCCAAGTAGTACCAGAAGAGCTTCCTTTTTTGGATATGTTAATGTGAATTGCAATTATTTATAATTTTGTACAGAATGCAGTTTTTAAAAAACGCAAGTCTTAGCTGCTTGTTTCAGGAAGTGAGTCAGTTTTGCTCTGCTTTGATTATTTGGCAAGCACATATCCCCTTGCTATTATGTACATTTTAGTCTGCAAGTCCATCACTGGAACTTGAATATGATTATGTTTGGCCCAGTAGGTTTATGTCTTTTAGAACTATAACATTACTTCACTTGAACAGTTATTAGGGCTGCAGAGATGTAACTACAATTGCTAAATGGGATAATGCAAAATGAATGAAGTGAAAGAACCCCTGGAGGCTTCTTGATGTTTACTCTTTCAAGTAATGCACTCTTCTAAGTCTGTCAGCTCATCACAACAGAGAATTATTTAGGGAACTGTGTGAACAGTATTGCTTCACGAGTCTTACAGCCACCCAGAACATGAAGTGTACATTATACAATATATTTCATAAATAGACATTTCCCTTTTTTCTGCAAACCACTCTCACTACAACGGCTTGTCTCATTACAGTGGTCCAAATGGGAAAGCAAAGACATAAAGTAGCAGCATACTGTTGTGGTTTATATACTATTTGCAAACTCTATTTACTGTCATAAATAAAGCTAACCTACTAGGCTGATTATCACTTATGTTATTCTGAGGATAAACTAAGACTGTGACATTTCATTCTTACCCAGTATCTTTTAATAGGTCAGCCACGGTAATGCCATTGCTAGTGCTGCTAGATGTTTTAACACTGAATATAAATTTATGCAAAATAATTAGTTTTACAGCATTATACGTGTCACTTATGAGACAGATGTTACAATTTAAGGATCACATGCAGGAAGAATTGGTCAAGCACCATTCTTTCATGGAGTTTTTACACGTACGCTTAAAAGACACCCATACAGTACTATTTATCACTAACAGAATAGAAATAAATATTTGAAGTGAAATATAATATATATGATTTAATAGCAAGAGAGATAATCTTCCTTGTATTATAAAGGCTAACAGTCCCTCCAAGTCAAGGAAGATCCAGGCACATTTTCTATAACTGTTCTAACCACTCTGAGGCTGGGTGGAACAAGAAGTAGCCATCATCTGCACCCTTGAACAGGGAACAACTTCTTGATGTGCAGCAATAGGAGAAGGCAACAGGGAGTCATGGATCAGTCTGTGACCTTCTAGGGAGTAATGATGTGACAAAACAGCTATGCATGTGCCATGGCATACTAAACCAAGCCAATAACATTTATCAGGATACACAGTGGCAGCTGTGCTCCTAATCTCTGGACTAGCAGAAAGTGGAACTTCTTTTGATGGTTACAGGCAAACACTCCTAAGGATTGTCTGCTTCCAGTCACAGCTATCAACACTGAGCATTTATATGTAGAATTCATGCAACAAATATGTCCCTATCAACAGTCTTCACACAATCTCAAATTGTTATATGTTAAAACCTATGCACTGTGAATAGGAAGTGGGAAGAAAAGGTGACTTTCAGAACTGTGGTTTAACTGGATGAAGGTCATAAAATCCTCTTCTTTTTGAAATTATTCTAAGTCTTTACATAGTGCCATTGAGGACCTAATAAAGCATTGGACCAGGCTGCTTAGAGAGGTTATGTAGTCTCCATCCTCGGAGATTTTCAATACCTAGCTGGACAAAGACCTGAACAACTCCAGTTTAATGTTGACCTTGCTCTAGGGAGATCAGCCTGGAAGATCTTATGAGTTCCCCTCCAACGTAAATGGTTCAGTGATTCTATGATCTTTGGGGTCACACAGGCTGACAGTAACCCTAACCTTCACACTTGGCACCACTGATAGATGAAAATAATCCAGTCTTGTCCACTGGATCAGACAAGGGAGTAACAGGAGGCTGAGGTGACGGTTTTTTGCTGGAGGATGGAAGCACAGGCAGAGCTGTTGTCTGATGAAGTCCTGCAATGAAAGTTTTACCTTTGAATGTAAATTAACTGATTCTAGAACTACTTCAGATTCAAACTAATGAATCTGACCTAGAGTCTTAGAGCTCTGTTTCATGAATATAATTGCTTCCATATTCTAAACTGTGGCATGGAAGGGACAAAATATACCATAACTTGCTTCTCTAGACTCCAACATACTTATTTTAAAATGATTGGATTCAGAGACTTTGATGTCACTGGCACAGTGGCAAAATGTACAGATTAGTATTTCTTTACTCGTTTGACTGCTGTTGCTGTAATTCTTTCATTTCATCTTTATCATATTCCACTGATGTGTCTTAGAACAAACTGTTAGTGTACTTACATGCTCTGGGTGACAAAGCTCCATTGTGAAACAGTCAGTTTGCTAGTCTATGTTTAGCATTGCTGTGGTTATTTATTATTTATTCTCATCTCATCACCCTATTACAGGCAATGAATGTAAAAAATAGCAGAGGCTGATGTGTTCCTTGACTGTCCCCAAAGAAAACCCAGTCAAATAGTTATCCAGCTGAATGATGAAATATTAAAATAAATATGCAACAAGCATCCATAGTAAATGCTACCTCAATCTTCATTCCTGTATTCGGAGAGAAAGGCATTCCCTGATGAAAAAGCTTCTGAGTATCTAGATTTGTCACTGTTGACAAGTTTTGGGGGAATGAGGATGTTTCAATTCAGATGTGCAGAGGAAACCGTAATCTAAACATTTCAATTTTTTCCTACCTCAGAAGGAAAACCAGAAAACTCAAATTACAAGCCTGCTTTCCCATGGACAGAAAGTGAAGTATACATGCTTCCTTCATCTACTGAATTATTCCCCACTCCCCCTTTTATTTTTCTCCTTTCATGAAAAGGACTCCTGTCTTCTTTTCTTTTCTCTTGTTCTTTGCATACTTCACTTTCCCAGGTCTATTATACATTTTCTAACTTGGTTCTTGTTTATCTAGGCGACTTATATGAACTTCCTTTAATAAAGTTAATTTTTTTCATGTCTTAATATTTAATATATTAGCCTCACAATGGCTCTGTGAAGCAAGAAATTACTATAATTCCTTTTTATTACTAGGAAACTTGGGCACAGACCCTACAAAATAACAAAGGTGCCTGAAGTGGGAGTTGGATATATAAGTCAATGAGGGGATATCAACATCTTTCCTTTCAGAGAAGATCTTAGTCATGAAGTAACAGTTTATTCCACAGGGACCTGAGTGAAAAAGGAGGTACAATCCACACCTCCTCTGGAAGCTGTGCAACTGTTTAGAAAATAATGTCACTGGATTGTGAAAAACAGAACTGAGACCTCTATGCTTATGCATGTAATGCTTAAAGCTTGTTTGTATGGAGCTCGGGCATCTAACTTCAGTGTAGATTCCTCTTACGAGATGGGACAGCTCCATTAGATGTGGCATTTTTAATACATGGGACCCTGGTTTCCCTGCCTTTGCAGAATCCTGTGGCTCCTTTCTCCCATCTCCTTTGAGCTTCCTCTGGCTCCTGCTGCCCGTCAATAATGTGACGGCACTAGCTTGTTCTTTGTCCATCTTCTAGCTCCATGTCTGGAGCCCCAAGCAACTCTATTAGAATACAAATAAATAATAATAGAATCAACTAGCTGTATCTGTTCTTGTCCTCAAGGCATTGTCCCCGGACCCTTCAGTGTCTTACTATGTGAATTCAAATAAAAGCATATTTTTCCCCTGACAAAACAAAAATAATCTATGGAACAACTGAAATTAGTATATTCATAATGAAGTTTCTATTTAACTTTGACACAAAGCCAAAATTTTGATTGCCTAGAATGTTAGAAGCTTATTTAAAAGATTACATGCTGTTACTTAAAGATTTAGAAGGTTCTTTCTGTAAATACACTCTACCAATAACAATGCAGAGGACGTGAATGACAATGCCCTGCTTTCCAGACTGGGTAACAGTTGTTGTTATCTTCTGGTAGAAAAACACAGAGAATCCAAGGAGAAATTCATAACTGTAATGTATGACATCAAGCCAAACTTTGCACATACATAAAGCCACAGTTAAATCTAAGCAAGCAAAACCATCAAAACATCTCTGGCACCACCTACAGAAGTAATTCAGTATTATCTTTAAAGGTTTCCTGTTTTAAAAAAAGGAATAGGGACAGAAAAATGAAGATGAATAAAAAATAAATAAATAAATAAATAAATAAATAAATAAATAAATAAACAAACAAAGAACTTCAGGAACTAGGATTATGTGGATGCTCAGCCCCCTACTGATGAAGTGCTGTTTATTAGTAGCTGCTGTGCTTCCCATACAACATATTCAAACTCCAAAGTGTGCTTACGTGCTTGTGAATGGTCTATAGGAAATGATTAAGTGACAAGATACAAACTGTAATGTGTGGAAATCAGTCTTTACTATGGAGAACTTACTTTCTAGTACTGCAAGACTATGTATATAGATTAATCACATTTTCACAGCTGGATTTTTGAATAGAGCCTCATTAAACTGGTATAAATATATACTATATTGTTGTATGGTTTTTTTTTTCTCATCAGCATCAAGATCGCTTTGGTCCGGAAGAACGCTGTTTCATTATATCCACTCCAGCTGTGCTCTTCTTCCAAAGTCCTAGCACTTGCCAGATGTAAAACTTAGCACTTACTCACAACAGTAAGTTGGTAAAATTGATTAAATGGAACATAATATGGAGAACAGACCAGGTAAGGGATAAAAAGAACTTTAAAATGGAGAGAAAAATTTGGTTACAAATATTCTTTCTTCACTAATTGCTATGGCTGTTGTGGTTATTACCATAAACAAAATAGACATTACTGAGCCCTGTACCAATGAAAGTAAAAAAATATATATGTTTTGACCAAAATGACAGATAGCAGCAGAAAATCCTATATAACATCATTATGGTTGTATAAAAAGGTACAGAAACAGCACGCTGTACAGTTGATATTGTGCTCAGACCTCTATATAGAAAGTATTTCACAGTAACTGCGATCTGAAAAGCTCGGTAGGGGCTTGTGCTTAAGTATGGACTTAAATCTCAGTGAAAAAAAAATCATGAGTTTAGTGATGTTAAAGGCAAAATATCTCTTTAATTTCATCAGGGTCAGATTTCATTTGTGGATTCCTTAGAGGTAAAGCAGGTATTTGTATGTCTTGCAGACACAGGCCTGTGGCACAGCTGTGAAAGCAAAAGGCTGTGTAGAGCCATAGGCGTCTGCAGTCCCAAAGGACCCAGTCGCTGGGCTGGATGCCCAGGAGGCAGCCAGGGCAATGCTGGCAGATGGCTGGCTGGTGGGTCTGCTTTACCCTTAAAACTCTTTATGTGTAGCTATACCAAGCATGCAGCATCTCTGTGTAAGGTTGTGCTCCTCACTGGGCACTTAAAGAAAAGAAGCAAGGTGTGAATATGTTTATGGAGTAGATTAGCCAAAATCTTCGTTTTTCATGATGCTTTACAATTTGCCAGCAAACACTTTTGTCCTGGAAGTTACTATGTAATCTCCAGGTAGGTATAAGAGTCAACAAAATTGCTGCATATATTCATATTTCCATTCTTCATAATATTTTATGGGTATATAAAATGTCTATAAACATCCTTTATTGATACTCTTCATTGAAAGTAGCTCCCTGATGAAATAATTTCAGCTGATTGCACTGATGTAGCTCAGAGGGAAATTAGACTCAAGGTTGATTTTACATCATTGCATTTCCTTAAAGATTTTTCTTTTTTACCTAAAATAAATTATATATAACCATTAAATTTTGAAGTGAATGAATAATTATTAAACTGGAGATTGTTATGATCCCATTAAAATAAGTCTATTCCTGTACTAAGAGCAATGATTCACTGTTCACAAGTGAGCTTAGACCACTGATATTAAATGCTAATCCTTCAGCCAAACCAAATCTAGAATGATTTTCTTCTTAAGCTGCAGTATAAAATTCCAGTAAACAAACCATCTAACCAGTGTAGGAGTCCCACAAATATAATTTATTAGAGAGCCCATGTCCCATATTGTCACAGAGGGTATTGGAGAGTATATAATCCCGCCTAGAGCGTGGGGAAGTAGGAAGAGCTTTCGTTGATGGACTGCAGAGTGCTATCCAGGATGGAAACAAGGGTGGAAAAGGAAAGGAATGACAACATTGTTCATGCAGCGGGTTCTTCCAGATGCAGCATGTAATATATTTACCAAAAGCAACATGCTTTTGTTCGTGGGTGAACAGTTGAGTACCAGTGACATTATCTCCTGCTGTTACAAAAAAAAAAAAAAAAAAAATCTGTGAAATTACTATAACTGAAAAAAGATTATGGAAAAACCAATCTCTCATCTGTTTGTAGATCATTCGCTTTGTAAATTTGATAATGCTCTTGGTATTGTCATTTTCACTTTCTTCTCTAAATTAGTAAGTTTTCTCTTTTCTTGGGGAAAAGAAGTTTATGTCTATCAGGCTTTAGTTACTTTTATTTCATTTCTTTTAACTGATCATATTTCACACTCATGGTACCTCCACTAATGCATTACAGTTGAGAACAGGGAGGAAGAGCTGTCTCTATTTTCTTTTATATGGGGAGTATCAGTTATGTATCCTGTTTCATTTATGTAATCTACTCTATTTTTTTATTTCCATGGCAAATATTGCAGCTTATTCTGGATTTATCCAGTGTATGTAAGGTCAAAATAACAAGAAGTTTCTGTAGAAAGTAAGTCAGTTTTGCATGCTCTGGGTGGGTTTCATCCAATTAATTTGAGATGCCAATTAATATGGGCCACATAGCAGGTTTTGTTATTGGAACAGTTTATTAATGCTTTCCCTTGGGTAAGAAGATGATTTTAAATTGATCACTTAGCAGTTAAGAGGTCTGTCATTTACAGCTCTACTTCCAGCCTTCCATGGACTAGGTGTTTTTTGGGATGCTATGGAAAATGATCTTCATATAACTGTTTTCCTCTGAATTCATGGATTTGCTGTAAATGTCACTGGTGAGAGGGAAGTGTTCTTTTACTATTGACTGAGTAGTTTTTTGGCAGACTTCTTGGCAACCCTGCATACTCTTAGTTACAGAGTGTTGATTTTTGGTCTTCCTATGAGATCAGACAGGGATGGAGAGAATTGTTTTCTTTTTCCTTTTTCTATTGTTTGGAAAGCATGTGTTTCCAGCACTGCTGATGTCATATTGGCAGTGGGGATTATGCTTTTGTTTTAGGAGGCAGATGCACTTCAGAAAATTTTGCTAATTTATATATGTTGTGGTTTAACCCCAGACAGCAACTAAGCACCACACAGCCGCTTGCTCACTCCCCCACCCATGTGGGATGGGGGAGAGAATCGGAAGGGCCAAAGTAAGAAAACTCGTGGGTTGAGATAAGAACAGTTTAATAATTGAAATAAAACAGCAATAATAATAATACTATAATGAAAAGAAAAATAATGAGCGAGAGAGAGATGAAACACTGGAAGAAGGGGAAAAAACCAAAACCAAAACTAAACAACAAGTGCGGCAACCGTTCACCACCCGCCGACCGACGCTGCCGGTCCCCGAGCCGCGATCACTGCTTCCCCCGGCCAACTCCCCCCAGTTAATATACTGGACATGACGTCACATGATATGGAATACCCTTTGGCCAGTTCGGATCAGCTCTCCTGGTTGTATCCCCTCCCCTCCCGGCTTCTTGTGCACCTGGCAGAGCATGGGAAGCTAGAAAGTCCTTGACTAGTGTAAACACTACCCAGCAACAACTAAAACACCAGGGTGTTATCAACATTATTTTCATACTAAGTCTAAAACACAGCACTATACTAGCTACAGTGAAGAAAATCAACTATCCCAGCTAAAACCATGACAATAGTGAGGTTACATTATGTTTTGTTCTTTTTTTTTTTTTTTTCTTTTTTTGGCTTTGGACTCCTTATAGTCTAGTATGTCCCTCTAACAAAAAAATCACAATCATGTCACAAATTTAACTGATGGGCTTGAAGAATAAGCAATGAGAAACTTGTAAGATGCCACAGTCTGTGACTATGATGACTCATGCCCCAACAAAGAAGCTGCATGATTTTAGTAATAATATCCAAGTGGTGCATTCCGCTAACCTCATGCCACTGACTCACTGCTTGATTACAGCATACAACAGCTCCAGTGAACTGGAGGCAGCCTTTCAAGGATAGATCGCAAGGCTCTTCTTATTGCAGACCTTCAGAAATCTCTAGAAGGTAGCTGATCCTTTCTTGCAGTTCCCACTGTCATTTACACCTCATTTTTCACTGCATCAATATTTGCTAGATCTTCCAAAATACGTGTACAATAGGTAGATGTGGTAATATCACTCTTAGGCACACAAGTTTAAGCTAGTCTTTGTTGTAGTTAACATTAGAAAGAGTTATGGTTTTCAGTAGTTACTTAGTGGATTAGGCACTTCTCTGAACCTTAAATCCACACATATGCATGTATATAAGCAAATATAAATATATCACAATATATTTCTAATTTAGAAAAGACTGGAAGTATGATAAATCTGAATCTTGAAGCTGAAAATTAATAAAATTTCAAACTGGGAGTGTTAAAGGGACATTTTTATCCTTTTTGATTTGGAAGTTTAAAAAATTATATTGCTTTGTTTAGAGTACAGAGTATATGTTTACTTACACAGTCTCACATAGCACATCGCTAATAGAAATAGAGTAACCAGAGTACTCACAGCCTCCTTAGGAGTGAAATGGCATATCAACCCAAATCAACAGACCCTGGAAACAAATGGATTTTATTTCAGAAATCAAAATAGTGAAATGTCTTCTATAATGATGAAAAGATTTAACAGGTTCTAATACGCCATCTGGTAGAACTTGCCATAACAGCATTGCTTTCTAGGAAGGTGAGATTTTAGGCAATTTTTTTGCTAAGCCTAATATAAACTATATTGCAATTTAAGCCTGTTCTAACTCCAAAGGGGAGAACAGCTTGTTCATTTCCTCTCTTCAGCAGCCTTTCATAGATCTGAAGAGTGTTTTCATGTCTGAGGCAAGACTTCTTCTTTCTTCTCCGTAACTTCTCCATATCTTTCACGAAGAGCGGAGCTCCAGATTGCACAACACTCCAACTGAGGAAACAGTTTTGAAGAGGGAGGAAAGATTATTTTATATGTCATGCTGGCTATGACTCTTTATATGCTAGAAGCTGTTCACCTGTAGCTGTAGAGGATGATGTCACTGGGTTTACATTCATTGTATTGGCCATTATAATCTCTAAGTATTTCCTTTATAGACCTGCTAGCTTGCCAGTTCTCCATTCTGTATAACTGAAATAGATTGTCCAAGTGAATTTTCCATTTCATTTTGTTAAATATCACAGTGTTTTAAGACTATTTTTCCAGTTTGTCAATTTTAAATTCTAATACTGTCTTTCAAGATATGTGCACTCCCTCCCTTATTGAACATAATTGTCTGCTCTTTTCTCATAATTTGCAACTGTTCCAATTATTTGATTTACTAAATCTGTTTCTTACAATTGCAAAATGAATATGACAAAATGATACTGCTTCTGCTGATCCCTAAGCAGTTCAGTAAGTCTGAACTACAAAGTTGAAGTATTTACAAAAAAGCACTCATAAAATACTTATATATTATTAATAGGATTAATCAACCCAGAATATAGTCCTGGACGCAGAACACAACACAATTTTTCTGTGGGTAATATAAGTAGTACCAAAATAGTCTAGATGATTGCATGAATAACTGATTTTTAATATTGGTTAATTCAAATATATTTTTTCTTATAGAAAAAGTAAACAAACCTTTTTTTGCAGTCAAATAAAATGCCTGCTAGAACTGATTCAGAACATTTAATTTGAGGGTTTTCTTTGTTTATTATTCTTGGAGTTTGGTTTTCCTATCATTGAAAAATGAACAGTAAGAAAACATATAATTGAAATACTTGTTTTACTTAATACTTTATTTTTTCCTGGTTTTTCCAGTTTTCTTTTTCATTACTGTCTTTCATTATTGAAGACCTATTGCAGGACTTCAGAAAGAAATCTTACAATGAGGGTTAAACACCAAAAGAAGTTCCCTAAGGATATTGTGAAATCTCCAACATTAGAGATTTTCAAAATTCAGCTAGACGAGCTCAGAGCAGATGGATCTAATTTTGATCTAACCCTGCTTTGAGTAGGATGTTGAACTACATGACATCCAGAGCTCCCTTCCAATTTATATTTTCCTGTAATTCTATGTAAATTAAATAAAGGACATATATCTTAAAGCTGAAAAATAGCAATAATTTGCCTACTTGGCAAATGTCAGTATCCATTGTTTCTTCTCAAATTACTAAGCTGGTAGTTTGTGCCCAGCGTGCTTGTTAGCACACAAATAGATGTTTATTAGCTAACAGCAGGATGATCAGGGCAGATTACTTGAACATTTTGAAAGTTGTTGAGATGATTCTGATTCTTGTTGGGAAGTTTCAGCACTGCATCTCTGAACATCAATGACTCTCTCATTGGTTCTTGAGCTCCATCAATACTTTTCTCTGGAGGATTCAAGTTCCAATTCAAGGACTGAGCTGGATTTGCCAGCTGTGTTTCATTTGCCTCATGGCCTCATTTTATGAACATGATTTGTAGGTGTGAGGGTGGGAGATAGACTTCACTCTGACTCAGCAATTTTATATAGATACTTTTCATTCTTTGTCGCACTAAACATAGTCTGTCCTGTTTTTTTGTTTTTGTTTCTAGATTACTAATGAAGGTTTATGACTGTATTATTTAGCTATAAGCTAATTAAATCAGGTCCTTAATTCAAGCTTTTGGATCCAGCTGTTGCGGTCCAGCCCTCGTAAAGAACAAGACCAGAGGATGCTGTTAGAAGTGGTGGCCAACAGCAGGGTATTTGAACTGATTTGGAAGTGGACAAAACTGTTATGTGAGAATGAGTTACCAGCAAAACTGCTGCAGATAGGTTTCACTAAGGACATGAGGAAAGCACAGTTTAAAATAACAGATATTTTCTTCTAGTACTTAAGTGATACAGCTGGACAAAGCAGAGAATTGCAGTGGGGGGGCACCAGGGCAGCCCCAGGCCCAGGCATTAGGCACCTCCCTGGGGACATGGGCCCAAGGGTGGACCTGGCTCATTGGGACCCATGGCTGGGCAGGCCTGGGCTGTGGAAAGCTGGAGACCAGCCCTGCTGTGGTGTTGCAGGGGCTGATGGCCTGTCCTGGTTTCAGCTGGGATAGAGTTAATTTTTTTTTCATAGTAGCTAGTGTGGGGTTATGCTTTGGATTTATGCTGAAAACAGTGTTGATAATGTGGAGATGTTTTAGTTGTTGCTCAGTAGTGCTTACACTAGTCAAGGACTTTTTCTGCCTCCTATGCTCTGCTGGGAGCACAAGAAGCTGGGAGGGGAGGGGGCACAGCCAGGACAGCTGACCCCAACTGGCCAAAGGGATATTCCATAACATATGATGTCATGCTCAGTATATAAAGCTGGGGGAAGAAGAAGGAAGGGGGGGACGTTTGGAGTGATGGCGTTTGTCTTCCCAAGTAACCGTTACGTGTGATGGAGCCCTGCTTTCCTGGGGATGGCTGAACACCTGCTTGCCCATGGGAAGTAGTGAAGGAATTCCTTGTTTTGCTTTGCTTGTGCACGCGGCTTTTGCTTTACCTATTAAACTGTCTTTATCTCAACCCAGGAGTTTCCTCACTTTTACTCTTCTGATTCTCTCCCCCATCCCACTGGAGGGGAGTGAGCGAGTGGCTGCGTGGTGCTTGGTTGCCGACTGGGGCTAAACCACGACATGGCCTCAGGGGCTGAAATGGGGTCCTGGGCTGTGGGCAGGGTCGGGGGAGGCCATGGGGGTGCCAGGCAGGGACTGTCAGGGTTGGTGGTGCTCTTAGGCTCTGATATACCCATGTAGCATAAAAATGACACCCAGCAGTACAGAACACAAAGCCTCAGCACCGTGATGTGAAAATACCATGCTGACAGGCTGTGACGAAGCCTTGCTGAGTACACTCAATGAAATGCCCCACCCAGGGGAATAATGAGCATATCTCAGCAGTGCTCCATGGACCCCAGGGTGATGCGAGCCAGAACGTGTGCGCCGCAGCTGCCAGCAATGCCAGCAGATGAAGACACCAGCTCTTAGCTGTGCGCACCTCTCTCAGCCTCTGCCACCAGGTCTGGGGCCAAGGTTCTTCTCCTGGCCCAGTCCATGCACACAGCAAGGATGCACTTTCCGTTAAACCTTGAACTGGAGACAGTAACAGGCTAACAAATCCCTATACACAGCATTGTTACTAGAAGGGAAGACAGAGTGACATTCAGCTGTATTACCTGAGGTAGGATGCTACAGGTGCCACTTGGCGGGCTGTCAGAGGAAATCTGCTTGCAACCACGCTCTCGTGCTCACAATGAGGGCTGGCAGTCTTGTCATGGCATTTCTTCTGCTGGAGTGTCCTGGCATACAGTTACTTTTTAATGGTTTCAGACATTGCTATTCTCAGCTCGCACAGTTTGACAGATGCTGCCACTAAGGTTTTGTTCTTCACTACGGCTTTATTCTTCAGCTGCTCATTCTAATAAGTCTCTGTGTGCTGTGGTGTGAGAGTCTACATCAATAAAGGATACAGCTCTGTTGAACTCACCTGGGCCTTTCTTTTTCAATTATTCAAAGTTCATTCCCTTCTTAATGACTTTGCTGTTCACTCACTTGGCTGTGCCCAGCATGGGACTGACACCAGGTTCTTGGAACAACATATCGAATCATAGGTGGATTGTCTCCCCCAGAGCAGTATACCTGGGGTTACTAGAATCAGTCAAAAATATTCTGATAAAGCTTTTCTAGTAGAAAATGGTTTAAATCTCCTTCCCTCCACCTTCCTTCTGCAACCAACAAACCTGTTTGAAAGATCAGCATCAACATGAGCATCAACCTATGGGAAAAATCTCAGTAAATTCTCTTTTAACAAATACTCTGTCCAGGAGTGTTTCTGGAACAACCGGAATTCAACTCCAACAGTCCCTTTGAAATGTGCTTCATGGTGTATCTGAGTTTAAATTCACTGATTAGAACAGCTTTTCTTTTACTCAGGGACAGTGCCACAGTTAACACATGATCAGCCAGCTTTTCTGAAGTAAAAAATATTAGAGTTAAAATCTATGCAGAAAAAACAGAGGGTAACACATAAATTATCAGCTATAGTTTACAGCTGTATAGATGCTCAATAGTTCCAGTCCACCAGCTTTTCACATCTTTTTTCCAAAATAAATGTGTCAGTGTCTCCTGATCAGGGCTGTCTCTCAGCGTACATTGTAGCCTCTCTGCTATTCCAGGTTTGTTAACCAGAAGCGACTATGGTGTATTGTCCCCTGGACCTCAGTAGAGGTGATACTTCCACAGATTTACCACCTGCAAGAGTGATTTGATTACCCCCTAGTGACGCTAGTTTCCAGAGGAAATGATTTTGTTAGGCACAGATACTTAAAACATTTAGATCCTTGCAACAGTATTAATGTTTCATTCATTTACTGTACTATTCATGTCTGAATACAGTTTTCTTTAAAACATTCATGCCTCCAAAACACAACCTCTCTCAGGATAGTCCAAAGTGACAAGCAGAATGTGTTTGTAACTTGCATGTGTTCTCACATGCTCTAATTCTCTATGTGAAGAGAGGCTGCCTGTATTAGATCCTGTTTGTTATGTGGCATTCTGATCTCCTTCTATGACCAGGAGACCCACCTAGTGGATGAGGAAAAGGCTGTGGATGTTGTCTGCCTGGACTTTAGCAAGGCCTTGGACACAGTCTCCCACAGCATCCTCCTAGAGAAGCTGGCGACTCATGGCTTAGACAGGTGTACTCTTCGCTGGGTCAAAAACTGGCTGGATGGCCGAGCCTAGAGAGCTGTGGTGAATGGAGCTAAATCCAGTTGGTGGCCAGTCACGCGCGGTGTTCCCCAGGGCTCAGTGTTGGGGCCAGTCTTGTTTAATATCTTTATCAATGATCTGGATGAGGGGATCGAGTGCACCCTCAGTAAGTTTGCAGACAGCACCAAGTTGGGCGGGACTGTCAATCTGCTCGAGGGCAGGAAGGCTCTACAGAGGGATCTGGACAGGCTGGATCGATGGGCTGATGTCAGCTGTAGGAGGTTTAACAAGGCCAAGTGTCGGGTCTTGCACTTGGGTCACAATAACCCCATGCAACGCTACAGGCTTGGGGAAGAGTGACTGGAAAGCTGCCCAGGAGAGAAGGACCTGGGGGTGTTGGTTGACAGCCGGCTGAACATGAGCCAGCAGTGTGCCCAGGTGGCCAAGAAGGCCAACAGCATCCTGGCTTGTATCAGGAATAGTGTGGCCATCAGGAGTAGGGAAGTGATCTTGCCCCTGTACTTGTCACTGGTGAGGCCACACCTCAAATACTGTGTTCAGTTTTGGGCCCCTCAGTACAAGAAGGACATTGAGGTGCTGGAGCGTGTCCAGAGAAGGGCAATGAAGCTGGTGAAGGAACTGGAGAGCAGGTCTTATGGAGACCTCTAAGGAGAGGTTGAGGGAACTAGGATTGTTTAGTTTGGAGAAGAGGAGGCTGAAGGGAGACCTTATTGCTCTCTACAGCTACCTGAAAGGAGGTTGAGTGTTGGTCTTTTCTCCCAAATTACTAGTGATGGGATGAGAGGAAATGGCCTCAAGCTGTGTCAGGGGAGGTTTAGATTGGGTATTAGGAATAATTTCTTCACCGAAAGGGTTGTCAGGGGTTGAAACAGGCTGCCCAGGGAAATGGTTGAGTCAGCATCCCTGGAGGTATTTGAAAGATGTGTAGACATGGCACTTGAGGGCATAGTTTAGGAGGCATGGTGGTGTTGGGTTGACAGTTGGACTTGATGATCCTAGAGGTCTTTTCCAACCTTAATAATTCTATGATTCTATGATTCTATAATTCCTGATAATGCTATGAATTAGATTAGCTTTAATTAGCCTAGTTTGACTGTACAGTTCATATTCTTCCCACTTGTTTTGCTTTCATTCAGACAGTTTGCATAATTAGAAACCTTCAGCTGATCCCCACTATATTGTGAGAATTGTTGAAACCTTGTAACACATTTTGGAATTCAGGTAAATGCAGTAAGTAGAAGTCTAGATGCACTGAAGCCAGTGGATATACTGCCACAAAGTTCAGGTCAATAAGACCAGATTACACTCAGTGAAACTGCTCCTTCCCTTCTTTTGTGCATCTTCAGATCATCATCTCTGCAACAGTTGTTCTAGGAAGATGAGCAGGTTGTTCAGTAGCAAGAACCGAATTCTGAAACAGTTCACTAGATGCATCAAGTTGCTGTGATTCATTCTAGGGCTCGGTCCCTGATTGTGTGTTCCACATACATGCAAGGTTGCATCTAGGCTCTAATCTAGACCCCACCTTTGCAAGAAAACCTGGCTACTGTTGAGAGGATAGTTTGTTCCAGTGTCCATTTGCTAGAGCCAAAATGAATACCAGTGAGTCTGAACTGATTAGCTCATGAAAAAGGCTCAGTCCCTAGCATGTTATAACAAAGATGTTATGGAAGAAGCCATTGTGTACTCTCTGGCTAAGAAGGGGATTGGCCATTTTTCAGCAAGGATGTTTGAATGAAATCTTGTGATTATCTCAGCCATTTGTGTAATTTCACTACTATTATCCAAAAGATATTCCCAAAGTTTTTGAGGTCTGCCTCAATAAAATGCGTAATTGTGATGGAAGAAAACTGTGATTGCAATTACATTGAGAAACATTGCTCAAATCAGCAAGATATGATATGACACTTCACTCTCAAAAAAATTCAAATAGAACTGATCATGAAGAGACACAGATGCATTAATTAAAAAAAACCCAGAACCAACAGAGGCAAAACCACAAGTTTTTTGTTCCCGTTCTCTTTAGTGAGGTCAGCAGGGAATTTTTGCTTTCTTATAGGATCATTATCAGTTTCAGCTTCTAGCATCTTTGTATTCCTCCCAATAAGACCACTGTATAGAAGTACTAGTACTGTGCTCAGTGCAACAGTAGTAGAGTAATAGCTTCTTTAAAAGGTTAGGAGTGTAAGATTTCTAGAATAGCAGACAAAGTTTGACAGGAAAATAGCAGGAAAATCATAACTTTTTATTTCATACTATCAGGAGCTAACTGGCCAAATTACACAGATAGGAAACATTACAAAAGAAATATGCTTCTGTAACTGAAAACAAAGAACACATTATAATTAGAATGACGCATTACCAATAAGTTGTAAAAATGAGGCTTCAACAGAAGAAAATAGAAGGTGAGAGAAAATCTCATTTTGGTTTTCCAACATTCATATTTAAAATGTTTACTTCATTTTTCACCTATGCGGGTAATAAAACAGTGTTGTCCACATATCTCTGTTGCGTGACCATGCAGGCTAGCCAGGCCAGATCAGTGACTCAAAGTAGGATTAAAAGAGCTGGGCAGATACATTAAGTCATTGGAAGAAGAATTTGAGCACTGAAAAAGATATATTTTAAGTAGGATACTGTTCTTTCCTTTTCATTTTTGTTCTTTCGAACTGATTGTTAGGTTCCATTCCTAGACTTAAGTCAGAAGAGATGTAGGATTTCAAATAAATTAAATGCATATAAAATCTTCTGTGAAACAACAGAAAACAGGGAACTTACACATAAAGTGTAGAATCTCTAGTGTCTAATGGCTTGAATACACATATCTTAAGTATGTGTGTTCGGGAAAAAGAAATCCAGACACTGGATAAGTACTAATAATCTCAAATTGGCATCTAAAATAAACTCATTTTATCCTATTAGAAAAATTAATTCACAAACATGAAATTTTAGTATTCACCCAGCACTACATTCCAGAGTGGTTCATTTGTTATTTTTGAGCAAATGTCCAAATTCTTATTTCCTCTTTAGCTCCAGGAATTTTAGAAATACGTAACTGCAAATTCAGGAAATCCAATACACATCTGATCAGTCAGAGTTTTACCCACTTACCCAAGCTGCCACCTTTTAGGTAGGATGCACTAAAATGAAACGAAACATTATACTGGTAGTATTACAACACTGCTGTGAATAATTAAAACAAAATGTCTTAAAAGGCAAAGGTTTCCTAAAAGTGGCACAGACTTATTTGAATAATGCCCTGGAATCAAAAGGTTACATGTACGTTGGTGATGTGTGATTAGTATCATACAAAACCGTTCATGCTACTTTTCCTGCATCTGTCTCTAAAAGATTATGACATGTTGAAGTTATCAAAATGGATGTGTTTATATAAAACCGACAGTGATATGTAGTAGAGATGACAGCTCTTTGAAGATCATACAAAAATAGAACAAGAAGATATACTTCATAGAGAGCAAGAAGGAACATGTTTTTTGGTTTGGTTTTTTTTTTTTTTTTTTTTTTTAAAAAGAGGAGAGAGTAGAAAATACAAAACTTGTGACATATTTTTAGTTTTGCATAATAGTTGCTCCTAGATAGTTGCACTAGCTGAGGTGTGTTGTTAATTGTTAGGTGATTAATTTTAGAATTGTCCAGAAAATCTTGAGACCTTATGGCCAAAATCTTGCATGACAAGGAAACAATATTTTGTAAAGGCTTTAAAGGTGTTAGCTGGAAAACAGTGTTTAGACTGTCTAATAATGGTAACCTTGGGGTAAGTTTAATGTATAAAGAGTCTCGTTTTATTTTACAGTTAAAGCTGATTTTGGCAGAAAGGCAAAATTGGAAACACTGAATATAAATGAGGTATTTATGACACCACTGTAATCAGGATTTCTCCACACAATGAAATTAAGTATGGCAAAGTGGTTCTCCAATAACTGTGCAAATGAAATTAAATTAAAAGAAAAACCATTAAACATTGTTATCCTTATCAATTCTTAAAGAATAAACAGTTAGAAGTCAAGATCTAAATCATATCTTTTAATGGCTTATTAAACTTGAACAGTTACATACTAAATATGAAAATGTCAAATGTGATATATATATTTAATTAATCATGCACATTTAAACTTACAGTTGTAAGTAGCCTACCACCAACTATTAACCAGAAAGATAATTCACATGAGGGTTTTTCTGCAGTCACCATTAACTTCTTTGTAACATAATTTTTCAGTGACTTAAAATTCATTTAATTACATAGTGTGGCGTGTTTCTTTGCTCCAAGAGAGGTTGAATATTAACTAATACTCTCGAGAAAAGGGTAAGTGATCCTTTGCTTCCCGTGCTAATGGTCATCTGGAGATGGGGAGTAACGGCTTTCTGGTAACAAAGCAAAGCAGCTTCCTCAGCTTTCTCTCTCTTTCTCCCTAAACAGAACTTGTACATCCTTAAACTTTATATGTATTGTCTTTGTGTATAAAAGGTAATAACATTTACTAATCTTTGTGAGATGTTTCTAAGGTTAGTGGAAGAAGAGTCACGCAAAGCATCAGGGGTTAATAAAGCTTTTCTCAAATAAAGCAGAATCAGTTGTATAGCAATATTATTCAGACAGCTTACCAGTCATTTTCACAGATTTCTTAAGCAAGGAAGAATGGTATATTGGCAGTAGTGAGATATTTTGGCACTCCTTTTCTACTCAGGTTCTTTCAGCACTCGCTGCCCTCCAGGCTTCCATACACTGTGGGTGTGCAACTCCTCCTCCTGGCTAGCAGAAAGGTCAAGAGCAGTGCTTGATAGGACCTGAAGATGTCTCCTTCTAAGCTGCACCCACTTAGAGGGCATCCTGGAGCAAGTGTCTTTCTTACCCTGCCTTTGGTGGTGCTGTATTTCATAGTGTTGCTACGATTTCCTCTGTCATCTCATTTCAAGGTATTCAACTCTCTGTCTTTTCTGTTTTTAAAGCCAAAACATTAATTTGTATTTCTAACATGACTTAATGTGAAACTTCAGTTAACTACTTTCTTATTATCTTATCTGTTTCCTTTCAATTCAAAGAACAAACAAAATTGGTTATCCCTAGAGGTTGTTGTTAAGATGAAGTGAAAAGTTACCTGAATTTTATTTTCAGAATTTGGGGGTGGGGGGATATGGGGGGAGGTGGGACAAGAGAAATGCATACATAGTAAGAGAACAGATGGGGGAAATGTTATACTTCATTGAGGCTGGTGCTCACTTCACTACCTAAGGAATGTCCCTTGTGAGAATCACAGCTGAAGTCCGTGTCAGGTTTTGCCCTCAAACTGTAAGAGAATTTTAGGCAAAGCTTTGACCCCAAAGTTGTGAGTTGAACTGCCATATTTTTTTATAATTAAAGGAAATGAGAACTTTTAAGGTAATGCAAGCAAAGGCCCTCACATAAAAAAAATATGGATTCTCATGTTGATTTTACAATTTAAAAAGGATTTTTGATGCATACTATAGAGTTTTGTTCTTTCGTGCTTTTGGAAGTAACATCAAATTTTGTGCAATTCTAATAGGCAAAATACTACACAAAATCCCAAACAAGTTTTCTTTTCTTTCCAGAAGAATAAACTGGCTAATTTCAGACATAATTTTAGTTGGGAAAAGCAGTTCAGAATTTGTCAAAACTGTTATCTACTTATTCAGACCAAAATTCCAAACCTTAAAAATGTATCCATTTTTTGTAACATCTTTACTGTCAATGTTTTTGCCTGAGTTGCAGGAAAAATTGCACAGTGGGACTGACACAGGTAAAATAATAACACAGCAATACATACAACATTGATGGACATTCAGAAATGCCTGTGCATTAAGACTTAATTTATGTTCTCATAGTAAAAATTTCAGAGATCAAGAATATTGAAACTGACCAGCAGTGGAGCATTTAATAGTACAAGGTAAATAATGAGTTAGGACGTGATGATATTGTCTCATATTCTGTATATTTTAAGGCTGCAATTTTCTCATATGTTAAAGTAATCAATCCCACTTGCACTATAAATGTCAAGTACTATATATGAAGGTTAATGTAAATTTTCCCTCTTGCAACAAGAAAACAATACACTGTAAACCTGGAGAAGAGCCATCATATAATACCAAAATGTTTTCAACAGTTAAGCAGGAAAAAGCTGTCAACAATAACAAGAATAATGATCATTTAAGCTGTTACAAAAAGATTAGCAACAGTCATTCCTTGACATATGCATGTGGTTAAAAGTTAATTTTACTGTACATATTGACAGTCATCATCTTATGAATTCCTATGCATGTGAATAATTATAATCAGGCAAGAAAGAAGATTATTTAAGAAAATTATGTATGTACATAAGCTTTTGCAGCACTATATTTTTCTTCTTGAAAGTTGTACAGCAATCTTCTTAAAAAATAACAGAGCTCAAACATTGAACTGTTCCTACTGTATCTCTTGGATGCTTGTTTCAAATTGTGTAAGTATTATGAACATTGAAACTAATGCTACTAATTTTTAAGCATATTTTGCAGTCACTTCTGTTGTGGTGGTTTGACCCTGGCTGGATGCCAAGTGCCCCCCAAAGCCACTCTGTCACTCCCCCTCCTCAACTTGTCAGGGGAGAGAAAATATAATGAAAGGCTCGTGGGTTGAGATAAGGACAGGGAGAGATCACTCAGCAGTTACTGTCACAGGCAAAACAGACTCGACTTGGGGAAATTAGCTTAATTTATTAGCAATCAAATCAGAGTAAGGTAATGAGAAATAAAACCAAGTTTTAAAACACCTTCCCCCCACCCCTCCCTTCTTCTTGGGCTTAACTTTACTCCTGATTTTCTAGAACGCCTCCCCTGCTAGCAGGGCAGGGGGATGGGGAATGGGGGTTGTGGTCAGTTCAGCATATGTTGCCTCTGCCGCTCCTTCCTCCTAAGAGGGAGGACTCCTCACACTCTTCCCCTGCTCCAGCGTGGGATCCCTCACACAGGAGACAGTCCTCCATGAACTTCTCCTACATGGGTCCTTCCCATGGGTTGCAGTTCCTCATAAACTGCTCCAGTGTGGGACCTTTCCATGGAGTGCAGTTCTTCAGGAACAGACTGATACAGCGTGGGTCCCCCACAGGGTCACAAGTCCTGCCAGCAAACCCGCTCCAGTGTAGGCTCCTCTCTCCATGGGTCCACAGGTCCCACCAGGAGCCTGCTCCAGCGCCAGCTCTCCACAGGGTCACAGCCTCCTTCGGGCACATCCACTTGCTCTGTTGTGGGGTCCTCCATGGGCTGCAGGTGGATATCTGCTCCACCGTTAACCTCCATGGGCTGCAGGGGGACAGCCTGCCTCACCATCATCCTCACCAGGGGCTGCAGGGGAATCTCTGCTCTGGTGCCTGGAGCACCTCCTGCCCCTCCTTCTTCACTGACCTTGGTGTCTGCAGGGCTGTTCCTCTCACATGTTCTCACTCCTCTCTCCAACTGCAATAGTGCAGGTTTGTTTTTTTTTTTGTTCCCTGTTCTTAAATATGTTATTTCAGAGTGCTACCACCATCGCTGATGGGCTCAGCCTTGGCCAGCAGCAGGTCCCTCTTGGAGCTGGCTGGCATTTGCTCTATCAGACACGGGGGAGGCTTCCAGCAGCTTCCTAGCCACCCCTGTAGCCCCCTGTTACCAAAACCTTGCCACGTAAACCCAATACACAATTTCTTTAGTGATCCAATTAAAAAACTGTCTACCTATTTCCAGTATGATACCTAAAGAATAACTTAGGATTTATTCAAGTGTTTCTAAAACCATTTCCAAAAAATATATCCTTTTTCTACATTTACAGTCAAGATAAAAAACAATAGGGAACCTAATTCTAGAGTATTTTGATTGCTAGACTGTTTACAGAGGTTGGAAAGAACCAACAAGCATGACTGCAAGTGCACCTTGTCACACCAGGTTGGACTTTGAACTAGGTTTTCTCATTGTCTAATAATTGATCTCTCTTGGGCTAAAGTGGCCCTTGAGAGGAGGTAGTAAGAACAGGCTGTCCAAGAAGATCTAAGAGGCTGCTGGTTAAGCGCACTCCGCTAGGGTGAGCCTCAAGCTCCTGTCTAATCCACGTCAGGAGTGCAAACCTAGTTATATCTCTTTCTAAATGAGGGTCTCATTCATTGAGCTATTAGTTATCATGAAGTTCCCTCCATCTGTTTCTGTCTGATCATCCTGATCAGCAGTTCCAGCTTAGACTTGAGAAACCTCTACCAACAAAAATATTACTTAGAAGAGCTCATTCCTAAAAAAAACCACAACACAAACCACAACAAAATTCCCCATAACATCAGTTTCAATCAATTACCAACATACACTTTGTCAAAAAGTCCCACCCACCCCCACTTAGGAGGACAAGAAAGCAGACACATTATTTGTTCTCATTGAATTTGCCAAGCTATAAGGTAACAAGTCACACTGGCATCCACCTATCATTTTAAACAGGGACCAGAGAGTCCAGTTATCTGGAACATGGTATCAGATATCATGTACAGTATACAAGCTTACATGTATTCATGTACTTTGCTTTCAGAGTTGACTAGAGGTCATTAAAAACTTGGAAAATGCTGAAGAACTTCAAGCAAATCAGCATTTCTGTTACTAAAATTTTTAATGAGATAAAAAAAGGACAAAATCTTGGAGGAAAAAAGTGAATCAAAGGCTACTTCATGCAAATGTTCTTACCAGGATGTCCCATAGCAAAAATCACCGGGGGAGGGGGAGGGGCGCTGATGGGGCTGTACGATTTTTTTGTTCTTACACATTTCACTAAGTAGCAGCTATTGGCCACTGGCAGAGACACGACACCAAAATGGATTTGGTCTGATCCAGCAGAGCCCTTATTTTATTCATTTTTCCTATTATCTCTCAGTATGGGAATATCACATTCTGTCTTCATAAATCAGTAACTTTTACCCTCTTGAAAAATTAGGAAACATAATCTACACAATGAAAAGGCAAGCAGTATTCTAATGTTGAGCTCTAAACAGTATTGTACAGCCCAAGTGGTGTCCACTCCACAGTGTGTAACAGCTTTCTAATTTATTTATAAATGAAGAAGATAGCCATAAACTCTAATAAGGGGAAAAGCTAATCACTCCTGAAAACTAGGATGGCAGGGCATAAAACCCTAGGATGATCTCAAAACCAACAGTGGAGGGCAATATGTGAGTTTACTAGATTACTTCCTTTACTTCAGGGAGAAGTCCTTTTCTGCATCTTCAGTTTGCTTGGAGCTTGTGGGCAGAACCAGAACCGTCAGCCACTGGCATAAGGTGGAGTTCCCTGCTGTGAGAACACCTACAGAAAAGCTAAGCCACAATCACTTACCTAAACCACACACAGTGATAAACAGAGGGTGAGGAAAAGCACAACAATGCCTTTTACTCCAAAGCTGGATGCATTCTGTCAGGCATCAATTCATGGATGTTAGTTTTCACTAGTCTGGATGATTCTCATGCCTTGAGGGAGGGTCAGAAAAGGAAGTCTTGTTGGAATCCCTTATAGGGTTACCTATTCTTCCTTACACTGGGATAGATTATAATGAATTTTTCAAACTGGAGTCGAAATAGGAATCCAAAATAAGGTAGCTTTTTATAAGAATTTATCCCAGAGACTAAAGTGTGAAGGAAATGTCTGCTAGAAGAAAGAAAATGGCACTGAGTATGTTTGGACATCCTAAATGCAGAATTTGGTAAACTTCATGGAGTAGACTTCATTTCCTAGCTTTAAGCAGAGAAAACAGAACTTCTTTACATTGAAACTATCAGTGTCCTTAAGGGTTTGAATTCATTGCTTATTTGAAAACAGAAAAACTCTTGAATACATTGAGGGCTGAAAGTTTGGACAGGTCTGAATATTTTGATCTGGAGGGACTTGTCATCTTTTTACATCTTCTAGTATCAAATTAAAAAATCATTTAAGTGGAGAAAGTAGCCACTGAGAAGTTCAAGCTAGTGGACATTGAATAAATGCTTCTGCCATAATTTGTTCTGTGTACAGCCCAGAGCTGAGTGCTTGCCAGCCACTCTGTGTTAATTTGACATGCTCATGTGGTTCCCCTGCTATCAGTGAACAGGTAGCCGGTTTAAACTGAGCTGAGAATGTCTACATGAGTTGTGATTGCTGCATTGGATCATGTAGATGTACTTAAAAAAGAAAACCTCTGCAGCTGTTTCATCCCAGAACATTAAGCTAAGAATTTATGTTTCACAAAAGAAAGCACGAGGATTTAAAATGTGAAGAAGAGTTTATAATTTCTCTATTCAATTTCTGCTTCTCTAGGAGAGTTATGCTACCCTTCTGCCTTTTGTGTCATAAAAGGAAAGGCTGTGTTTCTTATTTGTATTTGTCTATTAGTCTTTTTAATAGAAAACAGAAAGTTACATCCATAGATGTATTTTGTGATATTACTTAGCATTATTTCAGTATTTTGTGCTTCTAATAAATGTTAATATATAGCTTACAGCACATCTTAGTGAAGGCAAATGGATTTCAGGCATTCCACAAGCTATATAAAAGACAGTTATAATTGTAAATGAGGTACTTTTGAGACTGCAGTCTTAGAAACGAACATTGAATACTTCATTTTTGTATTCAAGTGTTGAGGCAGTTGCTATTTTAATAGTCATATTCTTTGAGAATGAGGATTATAGCCTTTTCCATGTATTGACATAAGGAATCAGAAGGTTTGCAAAGTAAAGTAGGTCAGATATAATTACCAATCTGTCTTTTTTATTTGAAGCATTTGCCACATAGATTTGTCTTCTATCTTCCTTTCACTTTACCATTTGTACGTCCATCCCTACCACTAACAGTTAGCACAGTATCGCATTGCAGCTAGGCCACAACTGCTCTCACACCCTATCTGGGAACCTTTTATCTTTTGTTCCCATACTACAGTTTGGGAAGTCATAACTGAAGTTCATATGTTGCATAATGCGTAATTTTTAAAAGAAATGAGCCGCCTTGACATCTTGCTGTAGTACAGAGTTTATCAATATTTTCAAGCTGTAAATCTTATTTGAGAGGAAAATATTAAGTTTTCAGAAAAGTGAGAGGAAAAAGGAGTGTCTCCATTGGCTTGCCACTGGTCTCTACTGTCTTCTGTCTCTCCTCAGTGTCCATCTTGTTTCTTGTAGATATCTTTGTACCAATGCTTTGGCAGTACCAAGTTATTTCTGGATATGGTTAGTTTTTCACATTAGAATTTTAATATTGTTCTAATAACTTACTGCTAGTTCTGTGAGAACACCTTCCAGGGTTAACTGAAGTGCTGCTTGAGGAAGGGGATTGCTGGCTTCACCTCAAGGTAGGAGAGCAATCATAAAAACTTGCAGTCTGAAATACATCTGATCCATTACCCCTCTGCCCAACCAAGGAAGAAATAAAAAAAAAAAGAATTTGGGAGATCACACCAAGATAGAAAGTAAAGTTTCAAAGAGTTTAAAAAAATACTGGTCTGTACTGTCAGCTTAGGGCCCAAGTCAATACTCCTTGAATAACCAAACTGCTTATGTGTTGGCTTTCACTCCGCCTAACAGAGGAACGAACCTAGGCCCAGCAAGAGATCAGCTTAAATTCAAACCCTTCTAGTTAAGAAATTTGAGCCATGTGGTGTAAAGAACTGAGACAAATCTAATGGGCTAAACCATGCTAGAAATACCTGCTATAAAGTAATAAGGACAAAAACCATTAACTGTGATTAAATTGGTCCATGAAGAAATATTCTTGAAGTAGTATGGCTGTTTGCATTTGTTAGGGCATCATCATAACATACCATCTGCTCTTTTATATCCTTCTTTATAGCTCTGACTTTCAGAGAGATGGTAGTGATTACCTCACATCTTTATTATATAAAAAGAGCTGTTTGCTAGTTCAGTGTTCAGGAAAAAAAAAAAAAAGTTTTTGTCAGTTACTCATCAATTTGCTCATCTGTTTGTCCTATGCAACATGATGATTTCAAGTCTGCTGACACTGTTACCCAAGGGAGTATGATTCATGCAATAATTTTCCTTCCTTCCTGCCTATTTCTTTTAAATTTGTTGGAACTTTAGTATATCCCATACATATTTTTCACCTTAAACTATTCTACGATTACTAGCACTAGTCATTCATTTCACTTCTAAAATCTTATTTTCTTATTTTAGATAGGAGGCTTACCGGTATTAGAAAAATACTTTAAATTAAGAGGGCACAAAATTTTGATTTCTTACTCTTAACATCCCATTCTTGCCAGGGTACCTTTTTTCTTTTTCTCTTCTCCTGGAAAATGAACTCCTCCTTCAAGAATAAAGACTAATATTAATAATAATACCTTTGTGTTTATAGAAACCATTTTCACCAAGGCTATGAAAGACTCTTACTGATGTGGGTAGTTTCCCCTTTTTCAGTAGGGAGGTCATTTAGCATGCTCCAGGATACACAGTCAATCAGTGACCTTCTGGATGAGTCTCCTGACACTGATTCCTTCTGGGTGGAGCAACACAGGGCCTCCCATTTCTACTGCACAGGAAAGGCAGTCCAGGAAGAGATCACGCTGGCAGTGGTTTCACTTTGGAGAGCTCACATCAGGTGAGTCTGAAAATGCAGAGTGAAGTATCGATCCTGGCAAAGACACGCTTTGTGGTTGCCTGATTTGTGAGCTGAAATGGTCATGGCTAATTTCTAGATGAACTGAGCTAAGGGAAACATTTTGACTCATAAAGCACATCCTAATCCACAGAGTAAAGGAACAGGGAGTAATATCTTGTGGTCAGTCTCCCTCTTCAGCAGAGCAGTAGAAGCAGTGCATGAGGTTAAATGGCTTTTAACTCTCAGCACTGACCTATTTATTAAGCATTTGCTGCTGCTGAAAGAGAGTTTTCATTCTCGTGTTTTGATGGGTTTAGAAGAGTTTCTAGCTTACATCAGCAATGTAATTTTGGCCCCTCTAACAGGAGCTCTTGTGGAGGATCTTTGTCCACAGGAATGTACCAGTTTCTTCCCAGAGAAAGCTGGCAGGCTGTAAGGAATGTTTCTTTTTACTTCATTGTCTATTTCTTTTTTCCCCTCAGATAACTGTCTTCTCCTTTCCTTGTCCCAGATGTAGAAACATCCAGTCACTTTCCTATTTCCTCCACTTGTCCCAAAACAGCTACCTCATCTTGTGCTTTTTTCATGGAGTTTTTCTTCAGCTTATTCTTTGCCTGGATTTTCTTCTTACCTTTTCCTTCAAAACATTAGTGCTAAAAAAAAAAAATACTTTAAACAAACAAAAGCACAACTGACTTCAACACCTCGTTTCACCCAAATTTGTTTCTATGCACGCCTCACTTCCAGTTCCATTCCAGCCCCCTTCCCATTTGCTGCATACAGGGCATCCTAAGGGAACCATCTGTGAAGCTGCAACTGCCCTTCAAGTCTCTTATGTCTCAGTGAGTGTGGTAGCCCTCACTTTGGCCTTTAAAACAGCATCTTCTTCTAGACATAGACAGTCGATATGTGGATGTGAGTTCACTGTTACCACATCCATGCTCTTTCTTCTCTTTCATATCAAACACTTCTTAATTGTGATTCTAGCCCTTTGGTAGAGCTTTGTTACTCTTAGCTGTTTTCATGCCTCTAGAAAGGAGCTGAGTCACACCTGAATCCCCTGGAAGGAAGAAAAGGGGGGACTCTTAATGCTTCTTCCCCCATAAGAGATTTGTTGTTTGGAGACAGCACCCTGCCCCGACCTCTTCAAATGTATAAGCTTGTTAAAGAGAAAAAGCTGCACTGCAATGCTGTAATTTACACACAGACACTCTGGATGGACAGTGAAGCATTCGGAAAATCATGAGAAATTATTAAGTCATCATTTAATAATTTTGCCTTTGGACCAGTCCTCACGCTTTTTAAATTTGGGAACTGCGAATCCTGCCACATTTATGATACTAATTCCGGTAAATCTATACGTAACAGCTCTGTAAACATTCTACTTCATCTCACAATCCTAAATTTACGTCATCAGACCTTTTAACCAGCTTGGAAGGTTCTGCACACAGTTAAAACCATGTAAACAGGGTTAATATAAGGCCGAAATTAAATTACAGTAGTTGTCAGAATACGTTAAGATGTCAAATTAGCCTGTTTCCCAGTACTACATGGCAATGGAGCCCTCTAAGGGTTATAAAGCAAACTGATTGCTTTCTAGCTAAGATATAACACTGCCAATTATGTATTTAATTGAAACAGTTATATATATTATCCACTTCATCTTTTTTTGATGAGTTAATACAGCTATAGTGTATCACATTTAACTGGGTTAAATTTAAATGACTACTCTGTAAGGGTATTCTCTATGATAACTGTCTAAGTTAATGATATTGAACTATAATGGCTATTGCCAATTAGAATTGAATTAATATGTGTTTACCTAATGGGCACACATACAACAAAACCAGAGGGCTTTGGTGTTGTTTAACCGAGTATAATATTCTGACTGGTATTATTTGAACCCATAATTTGCTAGGTAAATTAAAAAAAAGAAATGCAGCAAATATTAACTTTAATGCAATTAGTATACTTTTAGCATTTTCATTCAACATTTTCTATGAAGCCTCAGCTAGATTTCTAAAAGAGGGTAGTTTTTATTTGAGAGGACAAGGTCTCCATCTTTCAGTTGAAAGGATTTTTGGTGACATTTTTGAGCTAATGCAGACTTGAATTTGTCAATATTGATATGCATTAACATGCACAAGAAATAAATAATTAGTCAGTTGAAAAAATGTGATAATAAAATAAATTTTTTCTGTAATTTTAGCTTAAAGACAAGTTGCCTTTAAGTGTATTAATTTTACTATTCACTTTACAAATATACTGACTTGCAGTTCATACTACAAAAAAATCTGAAAGACTCCAATGTATTTCACTCCACTTCAAAATTGTGATTTCAGAGTCTTTATGGATTATTTCTCTTAATGTAGAAGTCTTGAAAGTCATAAATTCAATGAGTTTCTTCAGAGCTTGGAGAAGCTTTCTCTTTTCTGACATAGATGTAGGAATCAATCTCTCAAGTGTATTTCATTCAAATATAAAACTTGCCAAACTTTTAATAAACTTTATACAAATTAATGGTTTAGGGAACTATAGCTTACCTATAAGATATGTGTTCTGTACATTTTCAAATTCTTTGTTTAAGTATCAAAGAGTAACTGAAAAATCAGTTTCTGAAGAAGCTCTATTTAATAATATTTTGGAATATTTTTACTTCTAGTTCAAAGAGAATTACGTGGAAATCATATACCATTACAACTGTCATTGTTTGCTCACATATAAACCCAGTCTGCTAATTTTGCATGTTAAATTTGTTCTTCCTACAACATGGGGGAAGCAGAAAACTTGGATAACACACACTATTTACTAATTAATTTGAATCTTTGATGGTAAAAATCGATAAACCAATTTACTAGAAAGAAATTGGTCTCATGAGCTTGTTTTATAAATAAGCTCTTCTTAATCAGAGGGATGTTGTGTCCTGCTTTTTGATAATTACTGTAGAATGATTAGTCTAATTTAGGATTTAGGGCCACTGAAACAAGAAAACAGATAAAATTGGACTGTTTTTTTTGTGTTGACTCTGTCATTTCAAAGAAAAACAGACTGTGATTACTTACAAAAAGTCTCATTATCAATTAACCTACAAAACCAACACCTTTAAGTAAAGCCATTAAATCTATTTCTAATCCTATTTTACAACACTGCTGTGGATTGAACATATTTAAACAACCAAAAAGCTTACAGTTCCCTGAATTCTGCCTCAAAATACTTTGCCATGAAGGGCTGAAGACTTCATATTATTTGTTTGGTACATCAGCTTCCTGATTTTTGTGTTGCTTTTGCTTGAGTACAAACCTTACAAATCACATTCTCTCCAGGGTGGCCATAGGAAGCTGATTACTCTCACTAATCCCTAAATCAAGGTGAAGAGTATGGTACCAGAGGCATGACTCTTACAGTTATGAACATAAAATGATTCATGTCTTGTAGATCCTACTATATATTACTTCAAGATAGATTATTAGTTAGCTGTTGGGTGGATCATTACTGCAGACTGCAAAGGAATAGCACACTTCTTTGTTCATGTACTTACCCCAACTCACAGAATGATTACTTAAATGACTTAAAGAATTTCTAAAAGCTTGTTTCTACCATATTAAAACCCTTCCAAGCTTAGTGCTCTTTCAGATCAAGGTGCATCAGTCCTAATTACATGAAAAACTTCACATCCTGCCCCGCTAGTTGAAACTACCTAGGTATATTTATTACACAATCCTAAGACTGAGATATAAGAATGATTTCAGTGAAGGGTCCCAGCCTCGATAGCTCTTTGTCCAGCCAAATTTCATTCTACCTCTCCTCAGGTGCAAACCCTTTTTCGCAGGTTTCTGCTGGATCAGAAGGGAGGAAAGGTATACAAGATTGCATTTCTTTGATTCAGGGCTGGATTAACAAATGTGTTATAAATGACACTTGGAAGTTGTCCATTTTAAGAAATGTGCCTTGTTTCAATCAGTTCTGCTGAATGCCTTGCTTATTATTATAAAGTTTTCAGATGAAAGGCAACACATTTGATACTGACGTTGGTTTCAACTGGTTCTAACTCTGGACAGTGCCAAAGAAAACAGGACCACGATTTCAGTGGGACCACTTAAAGTCAGTGCTTGTAGCAGTGTAACATATGACCAGGTACAGTTCTTTTCCTGCCTTCATTATACCTGTGAAACTGTATGAGAAAGGTTCGTACAGTTCATATTTATATGAAACAATAAACACAAATATAGGAAAGGTAGAGGCCTTCCTTTTGAGTCCTCTGAGGTAATTCCTATTCAGTACAACACTGTTCCAGTTTTGCAGCAAAACAGTGGCATAAGTATGGCCACAGTTTGGAGGAACTGGTCAGGAGAAGATAGACCACAAAACAGAGGTCCATAAAGCACATTGGTTTTGAGTTATGAGGCTGGCATTTCACAAGCATGCTGGGTTATAATTGCCTTATTTTTTCAGAGTCATTATGTGTCCATGCATGCATGTAAATCACAGGAAGGCGACTGAAGTCCATTCAAACTGGAAGTCTGTATTCTCAAAGAGGTGGTGGGTGGAAACAGAGCTCAGATGAATTCCAAGGACAAATAAAAAACCAAGCTCAAAACCTGGTACACAAAGTGGAACGCCAAGGAGAGAACTCTGCACCTACAGCTTCTCAAATGAAGTCATAAAGCCTCTGAACATTGCCAAGAACTGTTTGCCAGATTGTAGAGAAAGTCTGAAGTGACTTCTGATACTCTGAGAACCTCAACCATGACTATAAGTGAGTGGTAGCTACATAACACACTAAAGACAGACTTGGTAATGATGCATTATGCAAAGGTAAATCACAAAGAAATAGATGATATGCATAAGCTCTGTCAGTTCACGAACCAGACTGCTTCAGTGAGGTTTCCTTCATATTGTTCACACAATAATGTAATTATTGTTCATTGTTATACTTCCTTTTAATTCGTTGAAGACAGGATCCTCCATATGAAATGTAGGTATGAGCGAAAGGGGTATTTACTTCCTTGCCGCATTAGGAAGCTTTAAAACACAAAATACCCCCACAGTCCTGACTCTGGAAGCATATGTGCACGTCATTGCTGCTACAAGTACTTTTTAATGTAAAAAGCAAGCGTGTCATTAAACATTTGAAAGTGACTGCAGATGTACCTTGGAGCTCTGTTGTGGTTTAACCCCAGCCAGCAACAAAGCACCACACAGCCGCTCGCTCACTCCCCCTCGCCTCCCCCAGTGGGTGGGGGACAGAATTGGAAGAGTAAAAGTGAGAACACTTACAGGTTGAGATAAGAACAGTTTAATAATTGAAATAAAATATAATAATAATAATGAAAAGGGAAATAACAAAGAGACCACCCACCGACTGACACCCAGACAGCCGCTGAGCAGTGATTGCTGCTCCCCCTGGCCAACTCCCCCCAGTTAATATACTGGGCATGACAACATATGATATGGAATATCCCTTTGGCCAGTTTGGATCAGCTGTCCTGGCTGTGCCCCCTCCCCTCCCGGCTTCTTGTGCACCCAGCAGAGCATGGGAAGCTGGGAAAGTCCTTGACTAGGGTAAGCACTACTGAGCAACAACTAAAACATCAGCGTATTATCATTATTCTCACACTAAATCCAAACCACAGCACTATGTCAGCTACTAGGAAGAAAATTAACTCTACCCCAGCCAAAACCAGGACAAGCTAGGATAACAATTTAGCTTTCAGAGGCTACAGTCCAACCCTTCCTGGCCATTCCAAAATGCTGTGGAAAGTATTTATGAAGCTATGGTGAAAAGCTCTACAGAACCGGCTCAGGAAGAAAGCTTTGAGTCAGCGTTTGCGTGTGAGATAGTGACATCCAGTGGCGAGTTTGGCTAACTGTAATGATCTCTTCCCCGATGCACAGAAAAACACCAATACTTGTATTTTGTTGAAATTCATTAAAATATTTAAAACATTTAGAAACATTACAAACATGTAAATAGACAAATATACACAATATGTGAGTTTCCTAGAGAGAGAAACATACTTTGATATATTAATTGTAAAAATGGTGTGTTCGTCTACAGTGAAAAATTATGTTTTGCTTCTAATTTTTAATCAAGCTTACAATGAAAGTAAACAAAAATGTTTAGCTGTATTTAAAGAAATAGAACATTCTCTACATTAGAGCTGTATTCTTTTCTATTCTGTTCACACAAAGAATTACTACTCCTTTTCCTGACATTCCCAGTTCCTATAAAAAACAAAGTTCAAGATTGGAGCTTATGATTCTCAAAAACCACAAAGCAATTCTCCATAGACTCTTCCTCCAGTTAGGACTCACAGCCACAGCAGATTGCCATCTAACATAGCTTTTCTAGAGTAGATCCCTACTTTTAAGACACAGCTGATGAAACGCAGTAAGACAGTCTTTCAAAGTTCTTTCTTTAGAATGCACACAGGGATGCAGGCCTCAATTTGCTGTCCTCCCATGCCTTTGGAAGATAGGTGCTTTTTATGGGAGATGGGGGTATCCAAAACATCTATCTACTAAGCTAGCAAATACTCCTGAGGAACACAAATTCCCTTATTGGATCTGTTCCATTTTGTCTAGAATACTGAGATTCATTGGACCAAAAAGAGGCGAAAATACAATCCAAGCCAAGGATATGGCATTCCAGTGGATGTGGAAAAAGAGAGAATTCTAGGTTCTCATTCTTGGAAACTCATCTCATCTCAGTTATTACTTCTCCATAGGGAACAAGGCCAACTTCAAACTCCAGGAAGTTTGCCAACAGAATTCTGCTAATCTATCTTTTCACAGATTTATATGCAACAAAACTACTTTCTACTATGGTAAAGTTGCCAGGTTAATATTACTTTCTCCCTTTTAATGTTTTTCCACACTGGCTGACACCATGTGCTGTTGCAGAAAGACATGTTAAGGAAGGCTGAAGATTTGAGTCACTGCCTGCAAGATATGCAGAACCAGTAACAAATCACCTCTGTCTCGTCTTAGTCTCCAAAGGATCCAACTGAGCAGCTACCAGCGTTTCTGTATGCATGTTCCAAACTGAAATAAACAGGCTCTTTCGCAAGCAACTTAAATTTAGATCTCCCAATTAAAAGCAGAGGTATTCCACCAGCCTTAAACATTTGGCTCTCATTCACTTATCCATACAAAATTCTGAATAGGCAAAACAGTCTCTAAATTAATGATGTAATTATTTTGGTTTGTCAGCAAGTAAGCCCTTACATTATGTTATTGCACTATCACTTCATAAATCCAGTCACATAATGAAGAAAAGCCACGCTTTACTTAATTTTGAGAGTTTCTCTTACGGTTCAAGACACCTACTTAAACTTAGTGTTTCTTAGGAAGGTTAGCTAGAGGACAACTCAGATAAAAGTTTGAGTTTTTCTGAAATGTAGAAAATGGGAATATTTTTCTGACAAACATATACAGAAACCACATTTTTGTGTTTGTGAAAACTTGTCTTCTATAACTGTTACATTCACTTATTATAGTTGCAGTTGTCAGGGAAGGTTTAAAAACACCAAGCTTACAATTTTGAAGTGTACATTCTGAGATGTTCGTCCTTCAAAAAAATATTGATGCAATTTTGGAATTTGGAGTTGTTTATACTTTCACTGAGCAATACTTAGAAGACAAAAAAAACCCCATCATGTTGATACTTTCTAAACCAAGTATCCACCTACTAGCTATCACATTATGTCAGTGGTATCAGAAACCAACAGATAATATAGAGCTCAAATGGATTTTTACTTGCTAATTAAGAACAAAGTGCCTGCCACTCACACTCGAGGGTTCCTTGTTCTTCACCTTTGTTAAAGGGCTGTAATGCCCTGGGATCTTATATTAATGGGCAAAATTACTGTGGTAACACAACACAAAATGAAACACTGCCTGAAAGGTCAACTACACTGAGAGGAAGAGGAAAGAGAATTTAAGCACAAGATTTTTTTATTTCACTTGGGATCTCCAAAGGTAGAGAGAATGTCTCTAGTAAATCCTGTGCCAAGCAAGAGTAACACAAAATTGAGCAATACAAAAAAAGAAATTTCTTTTATCTTGTCTATGTTATGCTAGAAAGGGCAGTTCTAATTGCTGCATCTCACCAGTTCCACATACTTACAGAAGAGGGAATTTTAATTTTTTTTCCAACCTCACACACAAAAAAGAAGACAAAATACTGAACTATTTGGGGAAAGTTTGCCTTGGATGTACTAAGCAAGACACATTGTTTTCCACTGCAAGACACTTGCTGCTTAGCTGCTCTGAACCACCTCATTTACTGTGGGTGAAATTCATACACAGTGTGAAGCCAAAGGCTGGTGGTGACGAGGTACTACAGCTCTAGGTGTGTGATACTAAAACAATTGTGCATTGCTATTGTTGCAGAACAGTTCACAAGAGGAAAGTCAGGAGCACAACATTTATGTGGTCATGCTTAGGGCCACACTTGAAAAATTGCATACCTTTCCCCATCAAATTGCTAAGAGCAAAGCTGAACTTTTCTAAACCGGCATGGGAAGACTACATCTATCTACATGAAATCAAACAGGCCTGTTCCTTGGTCCTGAAGACAGGTGCCACAGCCTATCTTGCAGCCATTTGGATCGATTCTATTCACTCCTTCAGAACAGGGACTGTTCCCAAAAGGCACATGCTATCTACCAGACCACTAGAGCAGTTTTCACGGAGAAGTGACAGTTGACGCTACCCAACATTGCATCAAGAGTCGCAACAGAATGGACGACGATGGGACAACATAGCAAGCCCGCATCTATTTAGTTTGCTAATATAAAGTAGCCTAACTGTCTGTAATTCTTGATAGAGCAATGAGTGAGGAGAGCCATGCTAAGTTAATCCAAGGGAACGGTAAAGAAATGGACCCCAGGCTCACACTGCACTGCCCTTCCACAGTGCTGTGAAGCCCTCCAGAAACAGTTTAACTCTCTCCCTAACTGGGAGAGTCGCAAACTGTGTATGCATATTCATCTGCTTATCTCCCTCAGGTCCGTACTGCCACTGTTGTGAAGACTATTCAAGTATTTAAAATTAATTTCACAAGTACATGCAAGCTTAAAAACATGCTAGTGTTCTGTGTTTTTGTACCCAACTGTTCTTCACATTAGTCCAAGTTCAATTTTGCAGATCATCTTTCCTATGTCTTAAATTACATCTATTTTAGACAGAAGCTTAGGTTTCTGCACAAAGGTTTAACTTTTACTAAATATGTATGGACAATCTTCCATTGTGTTAGTTTCCCTCCACAAATTTTATTAATCCAATAAAAACAGGTTACTCTAAGCAAAACTGAAGCCTTCTTCATTTTTACCAGGGTCAATTTTTCGTGTTCAGTTATTTATTAAAAAAAGTGAAGCATAAAAAGAAGTAATCTAAAAAATAGGAACAAAATTGCATAGAACATTCTAAAGTTTCTTCCCTTCCTTTCTGTTCTACAAATAAGCAAAAAATACTATCAAAATTACATTCAGTTTTCAGAAGAGATATTTATCTAGTGGCATTAAAATCATGAAATGTAAACTGAAAAAAATGCAGAGATCATTTTGAATTACACAAATAAAATACAAGATTTTACCAAACTGGTGATTTTAGTGAGAAAAAAAATAAAGAAAATATCTTATTAAAATTTAATTCAAATTAACTCCATTTAAGACACAATAGATAATTTTATTTATAAAATACTACTGGCACACAATACACACAGGAAGTATGAGACTTGATTTATAAGAAGTTTAATGCTTCATAGAAGCATGGATTCCTGAAGTATTCTGAATACAATCCCTCATTTACTGGAATTCACAACACAGCTCCAATTGGCTTAAGCAGCAGAAGTCTGGATACTTAAAAAACAGACAATGAAGACACAGTTAAAAAATGTATAGGCAAACGGAAACTGACTTGAAGATTGTGTCTCACCCATACTAATAGTCTTGGTCATGGTGAGAACTATCTCAAGCTGAAAGGCAGAAAGACCTTTTAAGACTGGGTTTCTCAATTTCACAGCCCATTCAAATGTATTGTTTGATACCTGCTTTCTCCTAATTGTCCATGACCACATGCTGCAAAGTCCTCTTGACATCAGACAATAAAACTTTGCTGTTTCTGGACAAACATACAGAAGGCCTGATTACCTAGACAAGTATTATTACAATTCAAAAAAAAAATAATGTTAGGTGCTTTCACTTCTTTTTCTCTTTTTCTGCTTTCATTCTCTGTAATGTCTTCAGTTCAGTCATTACATTCAAAGTTCTGTAAACCCAGGTCACCTGCAAAATAAGTAAATTATTAAATTTAACTAATCCACATACATTTACTTATCAATTTAATGAAAGCATCCACATAAATGAACACATACATACCACAATTATAATAGTATTTACCAGCAGCGGTGCTGAAAATACTAGTGAAATAAACATTCCTCTTGAATCAAAGTATTGGTATTTAGAAAACAGCCTGAAAGAAATAAAATAAAGAAAAATAAAAGAGGAAACTTTATTCAGTGTAGTTCACATAACATTGTACTTTCATAGTAACTATTCAACATAGACATTGTACAGATTATCCTACTCCTTGGGATCCCCAAGCACAGGCCAGCCTTCTACTGTATTAAGTCAGAACAAAGAGACAGTCAATATCTCATCAGTTATTATTATTTATTACAGTAACCAGTCTTTCTTTTCTTTAAGGTTTTACTGTGCAAAACCTAAATAAAACAACCACAGATCAAGGAACTTACTAATGTGACTGCTTAGTACAAAGATTTGTGCATCAGAAATCGTGCTTATCCTTAAGTGTCTGAAATGGCTTTCTTAGGTATTTTGGTTACTCATATTGGAAAAGATAACAGAAATAATAAATGTAGCAAAGCTGTAACTTAGGTCATGTATGCCTGAAGTGGAACATAAAGACTTACAGTTAGATGCCTGCATAAAGTAGTGTTAAACACAGTTTCCAGTTACATCAGGGAAAAGTTAGTTTGGTGCTTATGAAAATAAGCAATCAGTTTAATTCAGGTACACAGGCTTAGTAAAACAGGCTAATTTTAATGTTTTATGCATATATAGGTATATAAAAGAGCAGTGAAATTTTTGAAAAGTGGTGCTTAACTTCACCTTATTAAACATGAATAGCTACCAACAAAAACACCCCCCCCAAAGCTCACGTCCTCTTCCCCCTAACCATCCCACTCTGCTTTTCTCTTAGCTCTCTGACCAGTTAGTTTACAACCATCCATATAAACACAGATTTTAAGCAGTACAATAAATACATGTTAGCTATTAAAAATTACCTCTTCTTATAAGCTAAGTGATAACTACGTTGTAGTGCATGGTTTTGTTCAAAAGTTTTATATCAATCAATGCAAAAGACCCTCTGCCATCACATTCTACTGATGAGGCATGAGTGACTCTCTTTAAACTAATGCTTTCTGAGAATGATATGAAAAAAAGAACTTTTTTAGAAAAACATTCATTTAAATGCGAAAATGAAAGTGAGAACATTTACCTCCAATTCATGGCTGCTAATTCATTTATATATTCAGCGCAGTACACTAAGCCCACTGTACAACAAAAGAAAAATATTAGATTCAGTACTTCTTTTAAAATAAACTGCCATCCGTTCTGCCATGTATACTGGAGATGTATACATACCAGACATTAGAATTCCTTGATCCTCAGAAGATCAAATTACACATTTCATATTTAATTGCACAAACCCAATTCTGATTTAAATGTCCCATATACTTACTAAGAAGTATAAAGTGATCACAAAATATACCCACTGTATTACAAACAAACATAAAATCCTACTCATCTGAGCTTACAGATGGAGCTCAGCATACAAATTAATTAAAAAAAAAACAACAACCCAAAACAACCAGTATTTTTTCCAGCAATCTTCTTGGTGACTGCTTCTAAGTTATGTCTGTAAAAAGAAATGCCAGCACTCCCCAGAACTGGTCTGGAATTAAGTTATCATTTTAGATGTTATGGTGTCACACTGCTATAGCTAACGTTACTATCTGAAGTTAGGGTACTAATTATATATAAAGGTTTTGGTAAAACACAAACTTTGTTTGAATAGCTGCCTAGCAGAGTAGTCTGTTACAGTCAGGCGAAAAGGAGCATATTCTTAACAATTACACGCAACATGAAGCCTTCAAGACAGTACGAAAATTCAGTGCAATCACCTGTTTAACAGAAAAGCAATACATCTACAAAATTTTAGGTTTGTCCTTGTATCATTTTCCACATGCATTACTACAAGAGAAATACTAATTTGCACGCACCTTATCTGCTGCAAAGTATGAAGCCGTGCGCTGTGCAAGTGCATAAAGAAAACGGTTATCGTCAAGAGACCAAAAGAAGCTATCTGACAGTATTAGCTACTTAAATAACGCACATGCCCTTTATCACCCGAATGCCAGTTCATGAAAGCATGAACACACGACTCACCCATGCAGAGGAAGTGCCCTATTTGCACCCGGTAGTGCTGGAAAGAGATGCACGTTAGGAGGAAGCAGAGGACGTGGAAAACCGCCAGCCCCACCAGCCAGGGCTCGGACCAGTCTGTCTTCTACGGATAAAATGAAAGATTAGGCTATGGCAGGAGAAGGAGTGCCACCAACCCGCTAGAGCGAGCACCTTTCCTTCCCCCGCACCGAAACGACCACCCATTTCAGTCACGGATCGCCCTCACCAGCCCGCCCCGTCCCAAGCTGGGGAAGGTGCGAGCACCCCTGCGCGGGCTTCCCCCCCCCTCGCCTCAGCCCCCCGGAGGGGCGCGGGCACACGCAGCAGCCAGTGCTTCCTCCCCCGGCGGGCGGGCGCGCAGCCCGGCTCCTCACCGCCAGGACGGCGGACAACCCCGGCGGGCTGCTCAGCGTCCGTTCCATGGCGGCGGCTGCCAGCAGCAGCGGTGGCGCCGAAGTCTCGCGAGAAGCCGCCCAACGGCCGCCGCGGCGGCCGTTGGGCGGCTTCTCGCGAGACTTCGGCGCCACCGTTTCCTCACCCGGCGGCGGGAGCCCGAAGAGGGTTCGGCGGCGGTTGGAGGTTCGTCTCCTCAGGGCACTGGAGGGGAAGGCGGCTGTTTACCTCGCACGGGTGATGCTTCCAGTGCCGCATTCAACTCTTCAGAGGGGGAAGAGATGGTGACTGGACCCGTATTTGGTTGGGAGAGCAACGGCGGCTCTCCACAGCCCAGCGGCTGCCTCTCCTGAGGGTAGCACCAAGTCAGAACCATCCGTTCTGCTTCTGTGGCTGAAATTGCCTTCCTCAGAAATAACCTTGCCTTTTCAGAAAGGGGCAAGAAGCTCTAGTTATGTTTTTAGCATTTGACACTGAAGTTAGGAAGCTACTGAGAGAGTACATTTTGTCATGACCTGCTCGGTGGAGTCAGGCTGGTGTCAGGGTGTTCAGGGCACTTTGCATGGGTGGCCCAGCATTGGTGTTGGCTTTTTGGACTTCCCTTGGCAACACTCAGTGTCCGGCTTCAGCTGCTTTAAGGATAGAGGTGCAGGAAAAAGGGAGTTTTAAGCCTAGATGAAAGTTTCTGACAAAAATCCCCAGTTGAGCATTCCAGGCAGGAACTTAAGATAGGTGAAAAATACATTTTTTTTTTTCCAAATGAAAAAAAATGTGTTTATTAATTAATTACTGTACAATGGAAAGTGAATAAGACATTTAAAAGGTTAAACCTCTAATTTATAACTCCTTTAGCTAAAGGAGTTATAACTCCTTGCAATGAAGAATGAACCACTCTTAAAGACCTATCACTTAAAGAGAGATTTCAAATTCAGATTCCTATCAGCTGAGGCAGGAAACTTCATGACTCAATAGAATTAGCTTTGTCAAACAAACCATACTGTCGTATATAGCTCCACATTGTGCTTTCATGAAATTACATAGGAAAGCATCTAAAAATCACATATTGGTCTTAAGTTTAGGTTGCTGAAAAATCAGGCTGGGTGGTGAAAAATCCTACTTATAATAGGGAATCCCAAATGTAAATGCTGAATGATGGTTCTAGTGGTAGCCCTGGATGTTCGCTAGCAGATCGTATGGTGCTGTACTAGAGACCACTTGGAAGTGCCTCTTATGCTTGCTGCAGAGGGAGATGCAGCTCTCACTCTCCATGAGAATGGAAAAAACTTTTGGTTTTGAAGTTCCCTACAAGTATAGCTAATGCTTCATTTATTTTATTTGATGAGTCTTTGAATTAGCGGATAGCTAGATAATTTTTAATGGTCTTGTTTCATTAAGAACCTAAGCTATAGGTTTGCTTTTGTGATAATGCATTTTTAGTTTCTGCCTTAAGAAGCTAAAGTGCTTTGCAATATAAGATCCGTATTTAAAATACCTCTGAAAAATGGCATATAAATTTCTGCTGTCCTTGTGCTGAACAAACCATGTCCTGTACCATTTTATTCTTTGCATTTGATACATTAAAAGTTCTGTCTTTGCAGGGTGTGGGCTGTTGTAAACTGGATTTTATTTACGAGGGATAGGGTTGTCTTGAGCTATCTAAGCTTTTCAAGCTTTTGTGGGTGAAACAGTTGACAATGGTATCAATTTTAACAGGCAGTTTCTTAGGGGAATGTTATAAGGAGCTTTCTTGTCTTTAAACATCAGTTAAAATATACAAAATGCAAAATATAAATAGCTTATAAATACCATAGTGTGATGAGGTAGGTCAGCGTGACAGCAGATGCATCCTCTTATCTCCTGATCAGAGGATTGTTGGATCACAGCCTGCAGTTATTCTGCTGTCCTTGTCCATAACATGCATGCTGTTCTACAGCCAGCCAGTCTTTGAGGGCCTTCTTGGAGTTGGTAAGGTTTTTCCTCGGGTGTCCCTGAGCTTGATCTCCAGGCAGAGATCTCTGAATGCAGAACCAGGAATTCTTAAAATATTTTTTTCAAGAGCACTTGAGTTGTTGACTGCACCATACAGTTGTGTTGACCCATTGTTGCTTGGTTTGTCACGTGGGTTGTTACTCACAGTCAGAATGTGTGACCGCAGTCTTGCCAGATGACAGCTTTCAATTGTCGCATCCCAACCTGAGAGAGGAGGGAGAGTGACCAAGCTTCTAATGATTCCCTTGGACTAAATTAAGGTGCAATGACACCAAATGATCAACTAAACATTTTATTTCAATGCAGAAGTAACTTGAATTTGAAAAGGCAACTAGAACTTGAAAACATGGAAAAGCGTTGATGGTGGGGGTTCTCATTAATATTGGTAAAAGAAGAAGAGGAGGAAAAGAAGGGGGGGAGAGAGAGGGAAAGATAGGGAGGTATCACCACCCTTGGATCCAGCGCTGATGATGACAGACGTGACAATCCTCCGGTGGTGGGCGCACACCAGTCTTTGTTGTAGTGTCTTTTATCATCTAAGCCCCACCTTCAGGAGTGCCTCCTGTGAGCTTATATGGTTCTTGTTCCAGAAGTTTCGTGATCTTCTGCACGGGCACCATTGTGAGGGGTGGTTGTGAGGGGTCTTTTGGGCAGTCAGAAGCCCCTTCCTCAAATAAACCTAAGGTATGACCTCTGCAAGTTGCTATATGAACCTGGGACTGTGCATCCTCCAGTGTGCCCCCCATGCCCTGTGTCCATCAGTTTCCTGCCTGCTGTTTGCTACATCCCACTTTACAACGATGTTTGAGACATTAACTCTTTCAGTCCCTTACATCAATGAGTTGTGACCAGATCGAGCCATGAGGTACAGAAGTTCATCAACCTCAGCAACTGTAACCTTCACATACAAGTAAAGTAGCTGGGCATTCCTGTCCCGTTACAGTTCCAAACAGTTAACTCAAGTGACAGTAATATAGCAAAGTCTACATAACTTTTATTCACTACTTCATGTGGGATTCATCTCATCAGCTGGATCTGGGCAGATGTAGTGCAGATCTTTGTGTGAGTGGGTGGTTTTGTTCAGGTTACACTCAGTGACAGGGTTGGGAGGCTTTCACTGTTTTTTGTGATTCTTCAGTTTGAAGTCAGAGTGGTGGGTGGCTGCCTTTACCAGGCAGGGGGGCTGACCTGCTGCTTCCTGCTGCTTCTCCTGCCAGCCGTGGGACGCTTGGTGGAGGGTTGGTTCTGAGGGTGTGATCTGAGTCTTCAGCAGTGTAAGATGTGCAGACCCCTAATGAGGATGATCTGGTTTTCTCACTGAGAGGGAACTAAGGTTCCAGAAGGATAGTACCAGAGCTGCCCTTTGATTTTCCCCATGTTTTTTCCAAGCTGTTTTCTCCCCTTTCCGCATTCCCCACTTCCCACCTCTTCCTTTGTCTGCTAATGTAATCATGAACATGTGTCTGGCAGTGTACTGGGCCCTGCTGTCTGCCACCCAAGGATGCGAGCAGAGCTGAGATTCTCCCAAGGGCACACAACAGGTAGCTTGGGGGACAAAAGGAAGGATTAATGGGTATCTTCTGTGTCTCCATTAGGGAGAGAAAAAGCTGGAAGAAGACAAGCAAGCTAGTGAATGAGGCAGACCCTCACCAGAGCCTCGGTCAAGGCAGAGGTAGGAGGTGGGTACCTGTCGGGGTTAGCGACACGTATACCCAATTTCTGTTCTTTGCAAAGATCCCACTGCCATATTCTGCTGTGGGGACGGGCTGCTCAGCTCTGCACCTCCTGCCTGTCTCCTAGCCTGCTCCTGTTGGAGCAGAGCAGTCTGTTGCATTGTATGTCTTGGATAGTCTTTTCAGAGCTTTGAGAGGCCTCAGCAGTTTCAGTATGAAAAGAGACTGAGCCTGGGAGAGGAGTCTGGATGATCATTGTTGCTGTGGTCTCTTCCAGGCCATCATTTTTAACTGCCCTGAAGATTTTCCCTATTTTCATGGTTGTGCTGAAATGCTGTCTTAAATTTGCATTTGCTTCCCAATGCAACTGAAGTGATTCTGGGTCTGGTATTCATTCTTATACACATTTCACTAAAATCCTTCACCTTCCCTGTCATTGCCATTATTGAGTAATTATTTTTGAGTGCTTCCATTATTTTTGAAGCTGCTATCATCTCTTTACCTTTTTATAGTACCAGCTTTTATTGGTTATGATGTACTTGGAAAATAGTAATAATAATAGTGTTTTAAAGATTTCTTTAGAAATAGAATTTAGAACTTACTGTGTTTTGTTTTGTGTATGTCATTTGTGGGTTTCAGGTTTAGATGATGGATGCCACTTCACCTAACCTTGAGGTTAGCCCTGCTTTTGAGAAAGAGAGTTGGACTGGATGACCTCCATAGGTCTGACCTACATTGTTCTATGATTTTGATTTCCCAGTGATACAGACTGGGACTGACTGGCTGGGGAACAGCACTGCTGAGCATGACCTGGGGGGTCTGGGGGGCAAAAAGCTGAACATAAACCAGCAATGTGCCCTGGCAGCAAACAGTGCCAACCATCTCCTGGGCTGTATTAACAGCATATCCAGGGGATTAAGGGATTCAGTATTCATTAGACCACATCTGCATCCAGCTTTGAGTACCTCAAATGCAAGGATGATCATGACAAACTGGATAAAGTTCAGCAGACAGACAAAATGTTCAGGGGGTTGAAGCATTTTTCATGGGGTAGAGGGGTGGGGTGCTGAAGGGAACTGGACTTGTTTGGCCTAGAGGAGAGGTGGCTGTGGGGGAAACCTAATAGCGGCCTGCCAGTGCTCATGAGGGGCTTGTAAAAAAGATGGAGCCATGCTTTTCTGGTGGTGTGGTGCAAGGACAAGATACAGTGGGCATAAATTAAACCTAGAAATTTGGACTGGATATAAGGAAAAGCCTTTTCCCCATGGGGACAGTCAAACAATGGAACGGGTTACCCAGAGGGCTGTGGGGTGTCCATTCTTGAAGGTTTTCAGGGCCCAGTTGGATAAAGTCCTGAGCAACCTGGTTGGGCCTTGCTTTGAGCAGGAGGTTGGAATGACCTCCTAAGGGCCCTTCCAACCTGAATTATTCTGATTCCATGATTCCTCGATTTGAGAAGAATCAACTGCTTATTTGTGTTCACTAAACAATATTGCATTAGCCTGGAAGTGAAATGAATGTTTATGTATGTTTTTTTCAGCACCTTATTCCCTTAACTTCATCCCTTTCATCCACTTTCTGTCAGGGCTTTTTCCTCAATGCAGAATAGCTTCAGGCTTCTTCAGGCTTACTTTTCTTTCTCCACTAACCCCAAACCATCCAGGCAGTCTGAAATGCAAATGTCTTTTTGTTCTCTACCTACCAACATGACAGCCTATTAAATTATTTCACTAATCCCACCAAAGTTCTCCTCAGAATTCTTTCAAAACCCTGCTGTGTTCTGGCAAAACAACCAGATTTTACTTCTGTTGGGGTCATTGTCCAGGGTGAAAGAGGCCAAACGTAGTTGCAAGCAATAAGCAGTCCTGGCAGTCTTAGATCCTGCTAATTATACACTTTACATTCTTTTTGACTCCCTCTGAGATTTTCTTCTCTCAGAATTGCTGCATTGATTGTTTTTCAGCTCAGAAGTACCACCTTGTGTCATTCCACAGGATGGTATGGAAATTAAATACCTTTACATTTGTTTGATGTGTGCCTGCGTTGCACCTGGCACATAATAAAGTGCATTTAAGTGGCAACACAGCTCTTGTAATAAAAGGGCAAGAAGGAATAGAGGTATTTAGGATGTGCAGGGCAACTTTCATGACTGTATCTGATCTGATTTCAGAACTTGATGTCAGCATTGTATTTTCTGCTTCAGGGCATACCTTTAGGCACACCCTAGCCCCTCCCACCCCTCCTTCTTAACATTCAGGGGAAGCACATGCTGCATGGAGCAGGGAGCGGCAGGAGCAGGATCAGCAACTGGAAAAGACACCTTTTGGAACATATCATTGTTCTGAGAGATCTCAGCCTTTTCATCTGTGAGACTGAACACTCGATATAAATCTTGTACTTTGGACCTCCTGCTGCTTCTTGTTTTTCATCTTCCTCTAATGAATCAAGAGTGAATGGTGGAAAAAATGGTGGTAATTCAGCAACAAAGACAGCCAAGACCTGGAAAGCTGGTGTATCCCCTGGTTGATCCTGGAGCTATGTGTAGTGGTTATCACTTTCTGGTGTTTTGTCTGTTGTGTATCCTTAACAGTCCATAGCTCTGATGGTATAGTGGCCAAATGGCTGAGACCATCTGAGCATGTTAGCAGAGGTTTGATCTCTGGTTATAGAAATCAAGACACACACATTATAAGCACTTATATAAGATTGGATAAGATATGATTGGACATTAGGAAAAGGTTCTTCACTGAGAGGGTGGTCAGTGACTGGAACAGGCTCCCCAGGGAAGCGGTGATGGCACCAAGCCTGTCAAGAGTTCAAGGAGCGTCTGGACAACGCTCTTAGTCATATGTTTTAGTTTTAGGTAGTCCTGCGAGGGGCAGGGAGTTGGACTCGATGGTCCTTATGGGTCCCTTCCAACTCGAGATACTCTGTGATTCTATTCTATGATTCTATACTTTCAAATATGGCAATAATTGCAAAGCTATAAACATTTGTACATTTAACACATGACAATACTGAGTTAGTACCTGTCAGCCTGTTCTTGCTATCTGTGTGCTAAAAGCATATGGCCTGAGAGTATTCACATGTTGCAGTTTTCTGGCACAGGTGTGAGTGCTCCACTGTCAACTGAGGGTTGAGAAGGTTGAGAAGCAGTCAGTTAACCCTCCTCCAGCTTTTTGCAGTTTGAGGTTGTACAGATTCATGGGTTGTTCCACAGTGGTGTTCCCTCATGATTGATGGGATACGTCTCTAGGCTTTGCTGGTCTATTCCTGACTGCCTGGGGGCATTGCTGTGAGGATGATGTTTTGAATTGTCACACACCACTCTTCACAGGCAATGTGCTATTAGATGTGTTTTAATTCAAGGTTGTCTCTCATAATAGCACAGCAGTGCTGACAAGTTCGCTGTTGGGAAGATTGTGACAGAGGTTTTAGATAGTGTTCTGTACGTGGATTTTATATGACACTTCTGTGTCAGAAATTTCAGTGAAATCATCAGAGAGTTTGAGTTATAAGGATTTCCCAACTGTGCTGAGATACACATCTTTATTAGGTGTCCTGGACAAGAGATCCTACTGCAGACAAAAGGAAACTTGCATGTTAAACTTTGTGGGTGCCTGCGGTAGGGACAGAGATTTGAAGTTCCTCTCAAACCTGAACCATCATCCTTGTACAAGGAATAAATTTGTGGATGGAAGCTTTGAGGCACTGGAAAGGGAATTGTGTGAGAGTCAAATCAGCAAAAAAGTTGAGGAAGCTAGCACACAGCATACCTAGAAAACTTGTGGGAAAGGTCAAGTTGCACAGACAATTCCAAGTCAGTGATGAATGCAAGAAGCAGACTGTATAGAACATTTTAGGCAAAGACTAATTTTTAGAGCTGGAGACCAAAGAGTCGCAGACCTAATTGCAGAATTCTTAGTTGCAGACCTAATGTTTGCAATTGCAGGATTGTGTGAAATTTGGAAAGTGAAACACATAAAAATGGATCTGTTTTTAAAATTGCCATTCTCAAAGAAACATTACCATCGAAGTGGTTGTACATAAGGCATGTTTAAGTGCTGTACTTTGCAAAAGGTAGCCAATTTCAAATTGAGCGCTGTGGGTTTTAGATGGAAAAAAGCTCATGTTCTGTTGAAATAGAGGAATTTAGCAAGAAAAGTGTATCTGTCCAGTAACTAGATCCCACCCTTCCTTCCTGGAAAAATATTCTATAACAGGAGATCCCCTTCCCCCAGCTCCCTGTGCCCATTTTTACTTTCTGTGTCCAGTTCTTGCATTCCCTGCTAGTACCATAACCAATACTGCCAGAAAGTAAGGTAGTAACCATTTGTTTAAAAAAAAAAACAACAAAATCATCCCTTGCAGTGCCTTTTGATAGCATAGTGGAAAATACAAAATTAGAAAGAAAAAACACAGCAGAGGAAGGACAATGACAAAATATGGTAACACCTGGGGCACCACTGAAAATCTATTCCAGAGCCTGCATTATCAATTAAAGGATAATGCTTTTCTCTGTGCTTGACCCCACACACAGCAATATGTGGAACAGCACCTTCAACATTCACCCTTTTGCAGTCTTCCTTGTAGCATCCTTTCCTTGTTACTGCTGTTTTCTCTGGAATGGAATTAAATTTTACCCTGCTTAACAGCACTGTCTGTCTATGGTTTCAGAACAGACTCTTAATGCATTGCCAGATGCTGCATTTACATGAGTACGGGTCACACAAGGGCAGGGAGAGAAGCTGATTCACTGTTGTCCTAATGAAAACAAATTAAATGTATGATCATATGGAAAGAGCTGCTCTGCCTTCCTTTCCCCCTCCCTTAAGTCAAACTACTGTAGCTTTGTGGAAACATGGCTTCATTGTGTCATCAGCTGTTGCTAGGGGAGAGATGCAGGCAGAGATCTTTTCCTTAAAGGTTAGGTCTAAGCTTTCACCACTAGCAATAGATAGGCAGTCTTCCAGAAGTCATGAACCGTAGGAATTAACCATCACCCACCAGTACTATATGGAGTCAAAGTCAGAGTTCTGACATTACCAAATCTCTTCTGTTTCAGAACTTCCCGTGCTGAGACTCCAGGGTATTAGGATGTTCTCACCAGGGAGGGTGGTTAATCTCCTTTTTCCAAAGCCTTTGAATATCTCTCAAGAGGGTCTTCTGGTCTCTTCCAGGCCCCAGCGACTACAGGTTGAGTAGTGCAGTAGCCTTGTTTTCCTTCTCGCAGACAAAATTCTTCAGCTCCCTGTAACAGGGATGGATTTGGCTGGGTTTAGCAGAGACTTAGTTTCTGTCCCTGTTTTTCAATGTTGCCTTCATTTTTTTCTTTTAACTTGATGCAACATTGATTCTGTAGGATGGGACTCTGCACAGATCCTTGTGACCTTGGCAGACTGCCATCAGGTTTTTGAACCTCCCAGTGAAATTTTTGGTCCTTTCCCTGACTGGGTTAACCAGAGTAATAATCTCTTGACAGCACTGAGGTGGTGACCCACAGGTAGCTGCCCTTGGTTTGATTATCCTGAACTGAAGATGTAATGGTGGTATAAGATCACTTACATTGATGAAGTAAATACTGTGTTGAAGTTGTCCTCTTTGGAAGTAGAAGGGCCAGGTATAAGTCTGTGTTTGTCAGCTAACGGTTTGCAGTGATGATCCCACCAAGATGCTGCTCTGGCTTTTATTTTCTTTGGAAGGTCCAGAAGGTTGTGACAGATCTCCGGTTACCCTCCCCATAATTTTGGATTTCCTTCAACTGCAGAGGAAGGATGAGGCATGTAAATATTTCCAGAACTGTTGCTTGCATATAGCAGAAGGATTTCAGAGTTGCTGAATTCTTGCTTTAAAGGCTGTGGTTTGTGTCCCCACTAGCACCGGGCACTCTGGATTGCACTCCAGTGTGAAGCTTTCTGCTTAGTTCTGGAGAGAAACCATAGTGTGTGCTCAGGGTATGTGCACAAAATGTGGTCCTTGTAACTCTGAGTGTGGATACTCAGCACATTCATACCTAAGAGAGATGATGCTGCTCACTAAACCACTGATGTAGATGCACCTTAACTGTACAAGTTAAGTATGTTATCCTCAGTTAATTAAAATTATGTAAGGACTCAGAAGATTGTCCTTACTGGAGACCGGAAACTAGAAAATAAGACTCCTAAAGGTGGTCTGAGGAAGGAGGTCTAATGCAGAATATTTGGTATTTGAAGAAATCTGTGAGTTTTCTTCCATGGAGATATTTAGAGTGGTGCTTATTTTAGTTTGTTTCTGCTTAAATTGAGGGAATGAAATACTTGTCTGTGTATTTGATAGTTCACAGAATCATAGAAACATAGAATGGTTTGGGTTGGAAGAGACCTTTAGAGGTCATCTAGTCCAACCCCCCTGCAATGAGCAGGGACATCCCCAACTAGATCAGGTTGCTCAGAGCCCCGTCCAACCTGAACTTGAATGTTTCCAGGGATGGGGGCTCCACTGCCTCTCTGGGCAACCTGTGCCACTGTTTCACCACCATCATCATAAAAAATTTCTTCCTTATATCCCATCTAAATCTACCCTCTTTAAATTTAAAACCATTACCCCTTGTCCTGTCACAACAGGTCTTGCTAAAAAGATTGTCCCCATCTTTCCTATAGTCGTCCTTCAAGTACTGAAAGGCCACAATAAGGTCTCCCCGGAGCCTTCTCTTCTCCAGGCTGAACAACCCCAACTCTCTCAGCCTTTCTTCATAGGAGAGGTGTTTCATTCTTCCGATAATTTTTGTGGCCCTCCTTTGGACCCGCTCCAACAGGTCCATGTCTTTCCCGTGCTGAGGGCTCCAGAGCTGGAGGCAGGATTCCAGGTGGGGTCTCACCAGAGCAGAGGGGCAGAATCACCTCCCTTGACCTGCTGCCCATGCTTCTTTTGATGCAGCCCAGGATACAGTTGGCCTTCTGGGCTGCACACACACGTTGCTGGCTCTTGTCAAGTTTTTCATCCACCAGTACCCCCAAGTCCTTCTCTGCAGGGCTGCTCTCAATCCCTTCATCCCCCAGCCTGTATTGATACCGGGTGTTGCCCTGACCCAGGTGCAGGACCTTGCACTTGGCCTTGTTGAACCTCATGAGGTTCTCACAGGCCCTCCTCTCCAGCTTGTCTATAGTTTATTTTATCTGTTTAACATATGAAGGAATAATCAAAATACTGGATTTAGTATCAGTTAACTACTAATTATTGCTATTTTCTTGCAGATATCAGGGGTATTTTTGAGGGCTTTCCTCTATTTTTTGTTTTAGTGCTGTTATCAGGCTAAGGTTATTACAGGAAAGCATTCCTTTTATGGACTATTACTGAACTGGTAGGACATTAAGATGTGCTCATCAGTGTCCAGTAGCAGATTCCTAGGGAAGAATATAAGAACAGGATATTCAGATAGTGATACTTAACCAGTAAATTCTCTATGTATCTTGCAACTCTGCTTGTGCACGAAAACTGGAAGAAATTTTCTGTGGCTGAGATTTGAATTGAAGTTGCTAAAGGCTCAGTGCAAAACTTTAACCAATTCCTGGTGAACGCCAGAAACGGGTTTAAAGAGTGTTGTCATCAGAATACATATGCAATAAAACCGGTATCAGTTCAGCTAGTTGTGAGGCTAAGCATACTTCAGTGTGTAGTGGAAGGTGAGGAAAAGACACGCATTCAACAGTCTTCAGTTAAGTAAGAACAGTAGGTGGCACTCTTACTTTGGTTTTCCTCAGTATGTTACTTTTTCAGGAGCATTATATCATTTGAGGCATTGTTCACAAATCAGGTTTTGAGATACACTCAGATGAAGGAAGTTTTGTGCTATAGATCCTCATCCTAATAAAAAGCCCAGCATACCTTTCAGATTTATGGAACAGTACCTATGCTTCCCACAGGTGTTAATAATTGCCCTTTTAGTCCATACTGCTAAATATATTCTGTGGGTACAAAGACACTGCAAACTTCTGTAGGACCCTACTTGTTGCTAGAGTAAAGATTCAGGCAGAGATATTTTTCTTTAAAGGTTAGGAAAGCAAGAAAATTTCACCAGTAAGAAAAGAATTGTGTTGGGCATCTCTGTGGAAACACTGAAAACTTTTTTCTGTCTGTGTCTGCTGTAGGCCAACACTACTTCAGGTGCATCTGCCCCATGCACATTATACTGTGCTGTGCATGTGAAACAGCGTGTGCTTTTGTTCATTTACGCTGTGTCCTACAGTTGTTGCTGCTACTGGCAAGAAAAAGAAGTCTGCATTTGAACCGTGAGAGAGCTGGTGAACAAGAGGGCAGCAGCTAAAGCAATTCAGAGCTTTCCAGCCATGCCATACATACAAAGGCTGAGCACTCACTGTGTTTAGCTAGTAGTGCCCGGGGACGTGTTTTCACTAAGCTGAATTTCTTTCTGGTGTGCTTGGACACTGCTGCTTTCTAAGCATGTTTATTACTCTTATCTAAGGCTGATTTGAGATTTATGGGGACAAGGGAATTATCTCAGGGTACTGATGGCTTGGAGACTCTGCTGTGCCCCCTGACTGCAGCTCAAAATGTGGACTCCAGTGGCTATTCTTGGTGACTTTATTGAGGCTGGCTCTGGCCCAGCTGCATAGAAGTGGAGAACCTCCATGTAATGATGTGATGGATGGTAGAATTTAGTTTCTCAAAGAAGGGAAGATCTGACTTTCTTTCCAAGAAGATTGGTTTCATTACTAGGTAAGCAGTTCATCCTCCCTTACTTTCTTAATTTTGAATATATAGCACTCAAGTGTTTGGCTAAAGCAGGTTTTGGCAGTGTCTTAGGTGAAAGTAGATTATTGTGGGCAGAGCTGTTGGGCCTGCATTCACAAGAATCCAAGTTCCTTGTAGTCTCTAGACAGTCATGATGGTTGTGTAGGGAGAAGCTGCCCTAAAAATGAAAGCAGTATTTTCCACCTTTTGGAGAATGAATGTTTTAGTAGAGAATGGGTTAGCATGCTGTGCACAATGGAATAGGAATTAGGGTTTAGTGTGGGGAGGGACATGTGCCTCTCCAGCTTATTGAGATGGCTTTGGAGATTATGGAAAACCCAGCATGAAACGGATCTTGTTGTATTCATATATATATATATATATTGTCAGTAGAATTAGCACTGAAGTGCAACACGATCTTTCTGTATGCCCGTTTCCCTATTTGGGAAATGTATTGGTATGCAGCGAAGTTCAGTTTGAGTGTGCACCCAAATGTGGGCAATATGCATTCAGGGAGAGAGAAATATCCTAAAACTTGAGTGCAAAGTTATTGCATGATGGGTGGATTCCAGTGAGTACCCATGTGAGAGATGGAGGGGAAAAAGTAGGGAAAAAAAAAAACCCTGAAACTTGCATAATATAATTTTTTTTTTTTGCTGTGATAGCTAAAAGGTTTTTTTTGTGAACTGCAGAACAGAGTGTTTGATTTCCCAATATCAGTCTCCTGGAAAAGACTGCTGTTAATGACTCCCTGTTTGAAGAGTCCTCCGTCATGAACAGTGAAGATCTGTGTTAGTTACAAGCACCAAAGGCATAAAGAAAGTGTCTGGTTATAGATATTAAAAAATAGACATCTTCAGGAGTTCTGATTCACACTTCAGTGGAAAAAAATAGATAAATAGGAAAAATTCAGTTGGAACATTGAATAAGGAGGTAATGAAAGAACAATGTGGTTTGCAGCTCTTCACATTTTCTTGGGAAACTGTAAAGAACCTGGCAGTGATGTGTACAAAAAATCCCCACAGTAAATTGAGAAAAATAGTAAGATAGACTGCAGTTCCATTGCTCTGACATCAGCTGTAAGCAATCTTAGTGGTGACTTGTATATTGTAATTAGTGGATTCACAGTATAATGATTAATGGGAAATGCAAAGCTGAAACAATTTTATTTCTTAAATATATCATACTCTATCTGAAATTGTAGTTATTAAAATGTTTAAAAACAGATGGAGTTAAGATATTTGCTGCATGTATGACACATGAAAATGAAATAATATTTGGTAGCTAATATTAAAGGAAAACTTGGTATCAAAGGAAAATGTTGGAAGTGGGAACTTGAATTGCAGCATCAGAAAATAAGAACTATTGACTTACTATATTGATTCTTTTAAAAATGCGTATGTGCATGAAAGTCTGTGCGCTTGATGTTCTCTGCTAACAAAAAAATTTGAGACAAAAGTGTTAATTGCAGAAAACTGTTTTCTTGCAAAAATTTGCTCAAAATAAGAATTAATTTAGGCTATACTAATATGAGGTTGGACTATAGCTGCAGAAGTGGGCAGGAGTACTGAAAGCCTTGAAGGAAATTCAGTTCTATGGGAAACATGCGCAAGAGCTGGTCAGCGCTCCAATTTTACCTTTTCTACCTCACTGCACTCTTTAAGAAGAGAAAGTTTGGTGAAAAACCTAAGGAGGAAGAGTCCTGTATAGGGCATTCTCTAAGTAAATGCTTAATCCACCTTTTCCAGGCAGATCAGTAAGTAGCATATCCAGTCATCATCCCAAGGCAGTAAGGCTGCTGGGGATATTCTGTTTTCCACAGTGTTCTATGTATTTGAAAGTGAAAAAAAATTGGTGGTACTTTGTTTAGCCACCCATCTTCAGATATGTATTTGTAAATACCAGGAAATTACTGGTCTAGAGTAATAATGGGCATAACTAAGAATTTGAAAAATGTCACTGTTCCTTCACAGTAAATAGTCAATTATTTTTGCTGATGAATGTTGTCACTGAAGGACTGAGGATTCTCCATCTCTGGATATTTTCAAAATGTGGGTGGACAAGGCTCTGAGCAACCTGTCCTAACCTTGAAGTTAGCGCTGCTGGGAGTAGGAGGTTTGACTGGATGGCCTCCATGGGTCCTTTCTATCGTAAACTTTTGTACGATTGTGAAGACTCAGTTTCAACTATTAGAATACCCCTTTCATAAAGGACAAGGTAAGTCAGTTCTATTCTGACACAAACCTTTTTGTATAAGGTATATGTAAATTTTTTTTCCATAGAATCATAGAATTGTTTAGGTTGGAAAAGACCTTTAAGAACATCAAGTCCAACTGTTAATCTAGTGCTGCCAAGTCCACCACTAAACCATGGCCCTTTTCTCCATAAACAAACATTGTAAGAATTTTGCTCCTTAAAATAATTTTGATTTTTTTGAATGAGGAGATTCCTTTCTGCACACTTAATGATGATAGTGTTATTTTTTATGAAAAAGATTGTTTTTAAAGAAGACAGGCTTTTACAGCCAGATCAATTCCCCTGAGTCTGCCTTTGCTAGTTGTGAAATATTCCATTTGCTTTCCCTACATTTCTCAGTTTCTCACTTCACTGGTTTTTGATGTTAGAGGATGTTTCTTCTTGTGCAGCAAGAAAGTTTTGATTTTTGTTTTTGTTGTGGTAAATTTGGAGATCCACAAATTTCATTCCAAGTGGTGGTCCCCAAAGAAGCTATTTAGGAGCTAGATAGTCTGAGGAGGGGTGGGAACAAAGAAATTGGGTGGGAGACCATACAGCTTGAGGCCCTTCCAGGATGAAATACCAGAGGAGGAGGAGCTGGCATGATGACAGCCATGAGCCAGCTTCTTCAGCCTCACCAAAGAGCCCTTAAACAGGTGTGTGTGCTCATCTTTGAGAAAATGCAGGTTTTGGTAATCCTGTTGAAAGATGTCATGGTAGTTATGCCCATAGGCTCATTTCAGCAGTTAATCAGTCAGAGAAGGTGTTAGTAGTGACAGCTCAGCGTGTATCAGCTCATGAAAGCTCTAGTAGAGTTGGAGTTTGTTCTCCAACTGAACTTCAAAGTTATCAAGAGCCCTAGACCCAGGTCAAGACAAACCCAGTCCATCTGTGTGTAGGCTGATTCCTGAGGATTTGTGTCATCATTTTTGAAATGTGTAAGTATCCACAAACGGTGAAGTGGCATCTAGGCCTGTGAGGTGAACCTGAGAGTAATTTGCAGCACACAAAGTTGTGTCACTAGCATGTAAAAATACTGGAGTCTTTCCATCTTGTGGGTGTGAGTTCAAGATCCCTCCATGGGCTGACATCCCTAGGTTCAACCTGAGGATCCACCTGAGCAACCAGCTTTGGCATTTGCATCTCAGATCAGTGACAGACAAAGAAGGAAATTTTTTGGGTTTAAGTTTTTGTGATTCATGAACAAAAACATCTATTCTGTGAGTTTATCATGAGCGGAAGCCCTGCCAGAGTTCTAATTATTTGTGTTTGTTATTGATAGCAGGGTTTGAGGTCATTGTGGTTCATGGCACATAGAATTCATGACAAAAGTGACTCTTACACTTGGATAAAAAGACCAGGAATTGGTACAAGTTATATATAATTGGGATTAACAGTTTAGAAAGACTCCTCAGAGAGCTCTGCAGACAAATGTGCTGCTGAAACAGTGGAGAGTGTAGGAAGTAGATGACTTGCAAGAGTCCCAAACTCTTAGATGCTTTTCATCAACTAAAATATTATAAAGAGATAAGTTGGCCATGCTAAGATGCTCCTATTATATGCTGGTGGCACACTTATCAATAGCAAATATATTTTAATCATTATGAACAGTATCTCAGGCTTTTATGGTCTTCGACATACAGAACTGTATTCAGCAGTCAGATGAAGGCCGCAGTATGAGATACATGTTCCGCACCTGGAGGGTTCTTGGGGAACCAAGGAGCTGTAGCTGACTCTGGGATACTTCTGGGTGCTTCTCCAATGTGATTTTTCATTTGATATCATCTTGGACTTGGCAGTTTGTTTGCAGCACCACGTTTCATGGGTTTAGCAGCATGAACGAAGGCATGAGTAGTGCTATGTGTAAACTGACACAAACTGCTCTGTGCACAAGAATTACCCATCCTACCTTTGTAGAAGAGACAGGTAAGTATAGATGTTAAAACAGAAATCAGTAAAAGTATTTTAATCTTTCAAGGTCATTTCAAACTTAAAACACCTCTATTCAAACTGAGATAAATGATTTTTAGATACATGATGCCTGGAAAATATAGAAAAATAATTGTATTTTGGGTGGTTTATCTTATTACTTAACTTGTTATGAAAGATTAGTTAAGTTCAGACTAGTTAAGGAAATTTAGGATGTTCTTGCATTTTCTTGTCCAAGGACAAGTGTTACATATGAAGAAATACAGTAACATCTTCAGATAAGAAAACATTATATTTTTTTATACAAATTCTGGAATTCAAGGTTCATAAATTTCTTTTTTGCTTCTGAAATACTGGAGTGTGTATGAGAGAATGGATTACTGTGGTTTCTCTTTTGAGTCTTTAATTGCATGCTGTAACTAATATAAATTAAATTTTTTAAAAAAATCCAAACCCAGTCTGGTTGATAGACAAAAAACTGCTCAGGATCAAAACTACCTCTTTTTGATAGAAGATGTTATTTCAAACAGGAAAACTTGATGATATGTTTTTACTTGTGACTGTTCAAATAGCAGAAAGGTAGTTTCTGCATGAAAATGATCAGAGGGCTGGGACACCTCCTATGAAGAAAGGCTGAGAGAGTTGGAATTTTTCAGCCTGGAGAAGAGAAGGCTCTGAGGACACATAATTGCAGCCTTTCAATATATAAAGGGGGCTTATAAGGAAAACTGAGAGACTTTTTACAACGTCCTGTAGTGACAGGACAAGGAGTAATGGTTTTAAACTGAAAGAGGCTAGATTTAGATTGGCTACAAGGGAAACAATTGTTATGATGAGGGTGGTGAGACACCGGAACAGGGTGCCCAGAGAAGTTGTGTATGCCCTGTCATTGGAAGTGTTCAAAGTTAGGTTGGACAGGGCTTTGAGCAACCTGATCTAGTGGAAGCTGTCCCTGCCCACAGCAGGGGTTTGGACTAGATGATCTTTGGAGGGCCGTTCTGACCCAAACCTTTCTATGATTCTATGAGCAAAGAATGTGGTATTGCTAATAGCTCTGAGAGGTGCATTTTCTGATATCTGAGCCTTCTTAGCAGACCTCTCAGCTGAGCCTTTCCAAGTGTCTTGACACCTTAAACATTGAAGGAAAATATTGATAGTCAGAAAATTGCCACAGAAGTTGGCAAGATGTTTTGGCCCCTTTTGACTTATATTTCTTCAGTGGTGGAAACCTTTACAAACCATTAAATGTTTCAGAATTTTGAGCAAACTTTTATTCATAACTTGTTAACTGTATGAATGTAGAGTTAAGAGCAGACTTTTATAATAGAGAACGCATTAACTGGGAAATGACTCTCTGGCAAGGCTTAAGCAACACGTTTACTAAAGTCAAACATTGCCACTGAAAAAACCAAAAACAAAAGCTGTTTTAGGTTACACTTAAGAATTATATTTTAAAAGACTGTTATGAGAACTGAAAGTCATTTAAATAAAAAAAAAATTACAATATTAAAGCAGAAGAAATGGCTCAGAAACTGAACCTATAAAAGTTGTTCGGATAAGTTTCTGCCATCAAGATGAAGTCAGTATCATTGTCAGTTCAGGAGAAGTTACAAATTACTGTGTATGTTGTAGTGGTACCCCGTGTTACACAAAGGCTAACAGTACAATCCAAACACGCAGTGAGACAATGACAGATTGTAATTACTAACATTTCAGCCTGAACAAACCCACACATTCTTTTTTTTCCTTGAGTGGAGAAAAGAGGCTAGTTCTGAATTTTCTTGGTGGAGAGAAAGCATTCACCAAGCTATCTATTTCTGCTAGTTTGCCTATAAGGCAAGATCAGTGCTGTAAAATTAAAAACAGAAAGCTATGAAAAAAAATAAAGAAGAGATCAGCGCAGTGTAAGGATCTAGCAGCTATCCAATTGTTTACTATTTCTGTTATTCATTATCACCCTAATTTCAGTGGTTGCATGGGTGAGATGAAGTCACAAAGCATTAGCAAGTGATTGGATTTTTTTTCTATGATAATTTTAATGGGGTACTGATGTGCTGTTACAGTTTAAGGTAACAACTTAGCAAATGAAATGCAGGGTAGTGAGCTATTCAGTCTTGCAGGGGGGACATGAATTAGTGGTAGCCATTATGGAATCATAGAATTATTAAGGTTGGAAAAGACCTCTAGGATCATCAAATCCAACTGTCAACCCAACACCACCATGCCTCCTAAACCATGCCCTCAAGTGCCATGTCTACACGTTTTTTGAACACCTCCAGGGATGGTGACTCCACCACCTCTCTGGGCAGCCTGTTCCAGTGCCTGACCACTCTTTCAGTACAGAATTTTTTCCTAATATCCAATCTAAACCTCCCCTGACACAGCTTGAGGCCATTTCCTTTCATCCTGTCACTAGTAATTTGGGAGAAAAGACCAACACTCACCTCACTACAACCTTTCAGGTAGTTGTAGAGAGTGATAAGGTCTCCCCTCAGCCTCCTCTTCTCCAAACTAAACATCCCCAGCTCCCTCAGCCTCTCCTCATAAGACCTGCTCTCCAGATCCTTCACCAGCTTTGTTGCCCTTCTCTGGACACGCTCCAGCACCTTAATGTTCTTCTTGTAGTGAGGGGCACAAAACTGAACACAGCATTTGAGGTGTGGCCTCACCAGTGCCAACTACAGGGGCACGATCACTGCCCTACTTCTGCTGGCCACACTATTCCTGATATAAACCAGGATGGTGTTGGCCTTCTTGGCCACCTGGGCACACTGCTGGCTCATGTTCAGCCAGTTATTGACTAACACCCCCAGGTCCTTCTCTGCCGGGCAGCTTTCCAGCCACTCTTCCCCAAGCCTGTAGCGTTGCCTGGGGTTGTTGTGACCCAAGTGCAAGACCCGACACTTGGCCTTGTTAAACCTCCTACAGTTGACATCAGCCCATCAATCCATCGATCCAGCCTGTCCAGATCCCTCTGTAGAGCCTTCCTGCCCTCAAGCAGATCGACAGTCCCGCCCAACTTGGTGTCATCTGCAAACTTACTGAGGGTGCACTCGATCCCCTCATCCAAATCATTAGAGAAAGTTTTTACACATTCTGGCACTAGACAAGAAGGTACCATTGCTAAAGGATTTCAGAAAAAAAGGAGGCAGTAACACATTTGGGGCAAGATGAAAGATAAGGTGGCAATAGCTGGAGTGTGGCATGGAGCAGGTGAAGAGAAGGAAGCAAAGAGAGAGCATTCTTAAAGAACTAGGACAAAGGGCCTGGAAACAAAACAAAAAAAAAAAGCCTGAAGCATCAATGGATAGCTATTCCAGTGGTGATTTTCACATATGTGCAGTCCTGCAGAGGTGCTGAGCATCAAAGAGAAGAAAGGCTGGAAGCAGAAAGGAGCTGGATAGCGAGGACTACGGACTCAGCTAGGATGACCCACATACTGTCCTGTTATGAGATTTTTCCTTTGTCAGTGTGCAAATCTCTGCACTTTTGCAAACTTCCCTTTTGCATCATCTGTCACTTTTCCATGGTCAAGCATTGTGGTGGGTTGACTATGGCTGGCTGCCAGCCACCCGCACAGCCACTGTCATTCCTCCTCCTCAACGGGACAGGGGGAGAAAATAAGATAGAAAACCTCATGGGTCAAGATACAGACAGGAAGATCACTTACCAGTTAGCATCATGGGCAAAACAAACTCAACTTCAGGAAAATTAATTTAATTTTTGTTAATTAAAAATAGAGTTGGTTGGTGAGAAACAAAGACAAAAGCTAAAACAACTCCCCCTGCCTCCTTCTTCCCTGGCTCAACTTCACTCCTTCATTCCTGACTCCTCTCTGTCCTCCTTCCCACACACCGAGTGGCACAGGGGGGTGGGGAACAGGGGTTGCAGTCAGATCGTAAAACTTCATCTCTGCCGCTCCTTCCTCCACGTCTCCCCTGCTCCAGGATGGGTCCTTCATTGGGCTGCAGTCCTTCAGGATAAACCTGCTCCTGCATGGCCTCTCCACAGTCTGCAGTTCATTCAGAGCACATCTACCTGCCTTGGCAGGGTGTCCACCAAGGGCTGCAGTGTGGATATCTGCTCCAGCATGTTCCTCCTTATGCTACAGGGTGACAACCTGCTTCCCCAGGGTCTTCTTCACGGGCTGCAGGGGAATCTCTGCTCCAGCGCCTGGAGCACCTTCTGCCTCCACTTCTTCTTTCACCTTGGTGTCTACAGGGCTGTTTCTCATGCTTTTTTTCCTTACACTCTGTTGCACAGTGGTTTTTTCCCTTTTTTAAATATGGTCTCCCAGAGGTGCTACCGTCGTGGCTGCTGAGCTTAGCCGTGCCCTGGGGTGGGTGGGTTGGAGACGCTGGGACCGGCTGTGTCAAGCATGGGGCAGCCCCCTCCGCTCCGCACAGAGACCCCCTTGCAGCCCCTGCTGTCCAACAACTTGCCACATAAACCTAATACAAGCATTGTGACCTCTCTAACCACTTTCTTCAATAAATGTAGGAGACAGAGAGGGTGTGTATGCTGTCATGACATGCTGGGTCATGCCTGTTTGAAAAATATTAGTGTTTTTAGGCTTCCCTATGGCCCAGATCCAGAGGATACTGCAGTATTTTATTGTTTTTTTTTTCCAAATGGGGACAGAAGTAATTGATGGAGTCATAGCACTTATCTGCCTGTGGTTGATGGGGCAAATCCCCTTTCTCACTGGGTAATACAACCTTACCCAGACAATAAAGGATCACATTGCCAATTCAGCCATGCACTTTTCTTATGCCACAATGTGATGGAGCATTCCTTTGGTAGACTTTCTGCAGGCAGAGATGTCTGTGGGATTTCTAAGTGCCAATGTTTCAAACACTTCGTGAATAATTGGAGGCTGCTGTGCCCTTCATTAGCAATGTGAAGATGCAAGACAAAGATTTTACTGTGGCTGGACTACAGTTTCTGCAACAGCTGTACTCCCAGCCTACAGCAACTGCTTGCAGCACACGTAATGCTTGGGAGGATCTCAGAATCTGAAGTGTTGTTTGCAGACTTATTAGTGATAGTGGTGAAAACTCTGCCTGTGATTAAAAAAAAAAATCTATTAAATTATTGTTAGTGAAGTGTCATTTTAGGAAAAAAATTACTTGTAAATCCATGCTGGTTTTCAATGACAGTACTGTGATGTTTATTTTCCAGTTCAATTGCTTTCTGTGTTCTCTTCTGGCCTTTGAAGAGTCAGAATCCGTGTAAGGACTGGCATTGTGGTGAGTATGTATAAAATGAGAAATTCCCTACTTTAGGGAAATATAGATACCTCTTTTGTAATTGCTGTATTCTCTTCTGAAGGATAGTTTATGGATGTAATCTTGTAAGAAAACTACATCTATGACAGTTGAAAGTGCATCACCTTTACCAGGAATAATATATGCCTCCATAGGACAGTGAGAGGAAAGGATTTCTAGCTCTGATCTTTTACACATGGTAGTGTGTGGGAATCTGCACGGCACCTTCCTGATAATATGGCCTGGGTAACACAGCTGATACAGCAGGAATATGAGTGAGTGAAGAGAATACCCCAAACGATTCTGAAGTACATTTGCCTAAAGCCTGATGGTGCTTGGAAGTAAACAACAATGACCGAGTTTGCTTTAGATGACCTTCATCTCAATTAAATAATAACCAAGAAATTACCAAATACTTTTGAGAAAAGAAGTCATCTTGAAAAGTAAAAAAAAAGCTTGAAAATTTGTGATTATGGGGAGAGACCTTGGAGTGAGTGTGACAGAACAGCAGCATGGTCAGATGCCATGAGCATCCAGCTGCTGGAGTGACAGTACAGCGGGCAACACAAGAGACCCACACCTCAGGTCTGTGCATGTGAACTCATGGCATGCTTTTTCATCAGTGTGTGGCTTGGCAGATTGTAAGGACTTACATAAAACTAGTCAACCTGTATCTCCATCAGCAGCTGTGGGTAAGTATGGGGAACTTGTCCAAAAGTGAGGTTACATGGTGTGGATGCAGGAAGGAATGTGTGCCTCATTCTAAGAGGAGCTCCAGAGGAGTGGTGAATGGGCAGCAAGGAGGAAAACACACCTCCAAAGGTCTCTGTGTGTAAGAGTGTGGTGGGTAGCAGAGAGAGACGGGTCTCCTTTTAAAAGCGGACGTGACATCAATCCATAAAGGATTTGCATTTCAAGGGTAAAAAGAGGAGAAGAGGAATGATGAATGTGGGATAGATCGGCAAAGGGGACAGCAGCCTGATACACAGCCATCAACAGAAGAAATGGGGTGGGTAGAGAAGCTGGGCAAACATTAACACAGTGGCTGACACAAAGTACAGTGCTGGAACATGTTGGTCCAGAGAGGGAGGAAAAGCCATTTAGACAATTGCCAGCTGAAAAAGAACTGCATATTTGGAAAATGAAACACAGTTACAGGGAGCTTTTGTGAAAACCCATATTGGCAAAATAACCCCAAAACATTGCTGTGAAGATGACTGGAGCTTATCCTTGCAAACATAAGAAATCTTAACGAAGGACAGCTACGTGCTGCTGAAGAAACCTTCCAATTCAGATGAGCAGTATTGTAAAATCCGTAAGGGAAGAGAGCAGGGGAGGTGAAGTGATTTCTCTGAGTGGTGACTGGCTGTTTTCGGGGAGGCTCATCAAGCTTGGACAGTGAGGGGTGAGGTGAAGCCCTACCAGTGCTCTGCATTTAGGAGGTTAGAAGCTGTTCTCAGGAGGAGAGCTTACATGCAGCTACTGAGATAAAATGTTCATGTCTGCCTCTGCCTTTCTCACTTTTTTCTTCCAGCAGTCTGGATTTTAGCAGCAGGGAAGAAGAGAAGTTGCTTTAATGAAACAAGCAAAACATAATTCTTACTGGAACTAATCACAGCTGCTTGAATGACCGAATGTCTGCTAAAGGAGATTTTCTCAGCCCCTTTATTTCAGGAAAGATGGGTAGCAGTATGTGTGTGACACCACTCTGAGTATTCTCACCTGTACTTGGCTCTTCATATCAATGATGTGTGCACTTATTTTTTCTTAGAAGAGAAAGCTCCCCTGACCCGAATATTCTGGTCCCTTTGTTTGCAAAAGATAAAGTGTAAATGCTGAAAATGCCTCCCTGAAACAGCAATTCACTATGTAAAAACCTCTCTTTCTGTTAGCTCTTTATTTCCCTAGCAGGGAGGGCGATGGAGGGCAATTGCCTCCTTGAGAACAGGAACCTCCCAGTACAGTGCTCATGTTCTAAACAAGATAAACTCTTAGCATTAGCGCATGAATGACTGAGGTAGACTACAGCCTACTAAAGATTAAATATGAGATTCATTTTTAGTAAAGCTCTCCAACTACCTTTATTATCTCATTTGGACATATTGGTAAAAGGAGCCATGGAATGAATTAAAGACATTACTTTTAAGTTTGATGTTTACTGCCAATGTCACAGGAGTTCGGGTGGAGTGGCTGCTAGAAGAGGACTATACCATTCACTGACGTGTATTTATTTACTTGGTAGGACAGGTATAGCTGGTGGGTAGCAATTCCCGCTCTATGAGGACACTTACCCCCTTCCCCCCAACATACACGTGTACACAGAAATCAGAGCTTCAGGCCCACCAGTCCAGTTTAGACCAGTTAAGTACCAATGGGGAAGCAAGGCGCTTTCTCTGACTGGTTATGTGCTGCATCTATGGCAGTCAGCTCAACTCTTACACATGGCGGTTCCTCTCATTGCGCTTTTGCTTCTACAGATGTTAGACATCTGTGTATGGTTACACTCTTTCAAGCGGCTATTGCCCTAATTATTTATTGCTTTCTAATGGTTTTGCTAATCTTGTAGCCCCAGACCAGCTCTTGAACTTCCTCCATCACTGAGGCCAACTAGCAGTTGCTATCCATTGCAGTTTATGTCAGCCTCCAGGCTCTGCCCGTGTGTGTTTCAGAAAAAAGGGTACATTTGTTATCCAGGTCCCACCAGATTAGTCTGATCACCTTGAGCTGGGCAGATGTAGTCAAGTCTCCTTTTTCTGGCCAGTGTTTCAAGTGCCTGTAGTCAATAGCCAGCCGCTTTGTAGGTAATTCGATTGCACAGGTTATCTCTGTGTTTCTGCTGGGTAGTATGAAAGCTGAAAAAGGTTTAAACCAATTGTCTGCAAAGTCTCCAGGGAGTTCCACTGGAACCTCTTGCCTGCTTGGCCTGTGGCTTATTTAACATTGCTGGTGGTCAGATGGAAATACCTGTTCAATAACAATTTAGAATTGAGCAGTGTAATTGATGTAAAAGCCTACAAATCAGTGTCTTGGAAGTTCAGCTATAAAACCAGCAAGTCTGCTAAGCTGTCTCCATGCAAAGCTTAGGAAACAGTGCCTGAATTTCAATAACCTTCCTTACCTTTTTAAGCTTTCTTGACATGAGAGGGAGGAGCATGATCTGTCAACGTTTCCAATATTGTATTTCTATGCAGTTATTGCTAGGACAGTGCAAGACTGGTGCCTTACCCCCTGAACTGCAGTGTCTTGTGTCCTTACTACAGAAGGGGCACTCTGCATGGGCTCCAGTGTGCAGCTTCCTGCTCGGGTCCACCGGGAAGAGCAACTTCTTTATGTGTACCAACAGTGCTTGTTATTGCAATGCACATGACTCCAGCTGTGGCTGTATGTAGAAGTCACACCTAAAAAGAGTCTATATTGCTCACTAAGCTGCTGATGTAGACACCCTTCGAGTGCTTCTGATGGCACTTAACACCTTGTTTCAACTGCAGAATCATGCCCCATTCAATTTCTTCTAGTCCCCCAGAGCTTCATGGCTAGGGATTTAGGAAAGCATTGACTTCTTTCTCTAATATTGTTGGAGATATCTTTGTGGGAAGAAACAAATCTCTTTTCTTTAAAAGACTTCCCACTGTTATTGTGTCTGCACACATTGTCCTGGCAGGCAGAAAGGATGTCTTTGTGTTTTCAGCATTACTAGCCACAGGAACACTTTCTTGTTTCTGAGAAGGGTAAAGGAGGGAGATGAGGTGAAGAAGGATCAGGGGTATGCCTGGCATTTCCAAACCTGCAGCTGGTGGCTATGAAAAGAGCTCGTAGAACACTGTACTTGATTATTTGGCAGAGAAAATCTTTTAAATCTAGGCTTGAGGTTTTTATCTTAAGTTGCAGCTTGAAAAAGGTGCCCAACTATTTTTGTGCTGCCCACTTCAACTGACCAGAAGATAAAGGAAGGCTGAGCATGCTACTGGAAAAGTGACAACTAGCTGTCAAAAGCATGTGTATAATTCTGAAGGATGCTGAAATGTATTTTGGCCACATGATTTGTCCATGGGGGCACTACTGTATAATGACACTAAGTGCAACAGGACTACAGGGATGAATAGATAAGAGGTGATATGACAAGTTATTTCTGAAGCATCACAGACTGTTCTTTGTATCCTCTTGCCCTTTTTAATCCCTACAGAAAGAGAGCACAGCTTTTCCTTGTTGCTGCAGTTTTATGAAAACATGTATAAATGTTTTCCTGTTTCTTTCATGAGCATCTTGTGCATAATCTGCCCCACTAGAAAAAGCTTGATATGCACCATTCCTGTGCTTTTCTGTTAATGGGGCTCATGTGGTAGTTCAAAGTAGAAATGTGATACTAGATCCGTCCTTTACAGGAGTAAGAACCTGTGACTAAGCATTATTTAGTACAGCTGCTGAACTGCAGAGTAAGTTGATGACTTGAAAGTACAGACACTCCGAGAAGTTTGGTTTAGTTAGTTGTTTAGTTCATTTCTTATGCAGTGCATCAGCTCCTCTGCATAATTTTGAAAAATGAATAGGATGTGACTGTTGCTTCTAGTCAGATCGTCAGCTGGTAAGGGCTGTCCTCAATGGTCACCAAGGGCAACATGCCATGAAGAAAATATTGTTCTGTTTGTTTTCCAGTGTTTGGGGAAAAAAGGCAGACTTTTGATCATAAAAACAGTTTTGAAAGACCCTTTCTTCAAAGAACTGCAGCATATATGTATTTAATAGAAAATTTAAAAATTTTAAAAACATTCTTTCAGTTACTCAAGCTGATAATGTTGGTATTGAGATGCTTGTGCTATGATGTCAATACTGCTGAACATTACAGCTGTAAATGTTTTATAAATTAGTATTTTATTTTCTGGAAGATATACATATGACCATCTCTTTTACATATATAATGAACTGTTGAATTTGTACATCTTGTCAGGAGCTAGGTTTTCTGTATATTTGTGGTCTGAACAGTAATGGAATCTGACAACATGTTAGAAAGCAAAGCTTTATTGAGGCAGTAGGAAAGACGAGCAACAACGCACCCATATGATGACTTATCCTGTCCCAGATAGCAAACACAGGATCATGAGCATACAGTGGCTCTGGTGGACTGCCAGGGACGCTGGGTGTTGGGGTCATCTGGCCACAACAGCCAATCATGCAGATGTCTTTTGAATGTGGGTAGGAGTTGCGCTACCCCTTGGCTCCACCAATGGTAGTGTGATGTGAGAGAATCATACTGTTCATGAATAAAGTGGGTGGCATCCTGCCTACGCTGCTGATGTTGGCCACGGGGCAGGGTGTTGGCTGCCTCTTTATGCAGTCAATACTGGTCAAGGGCAGGGTGTTGGCAGTCTTTCTGTGCTGCCAGTAGTGGTCAAGGGGGAGGGTGTCGGGGGCTAGGCTCTCTATACATTAAAAGAGAAGGAGTACAAGCTCTCAGTTCCTTGACAGTACTTAAGCTAGCATGAGTCATAGAATAATAGGATCATTTAGGTTGGGAAAGACCCTTAAGATCATTGAGTCCAGCCATTAACCTAACACTGCCAAGTCCACCACTAAACCATGTCCCTAAGCACCACATCTACATGTCTTTTAAATACCTCCAGGGATGGCGACTCACCCACTTCCATGGGCACCCTGTTCCAACACCTGACAACCCTTTTGGTGAAGAAATTCTTCCTAATATCCAATCTAAACCTCCCCTGGCACAACTTGAGGCCATTTCCTCTTGTCCTATCACTCATTATTTGCGAGAAGAGACCAACACCCAGCTCACTACAACCTCCTTTCAGGTAGTTGTAGAGAGCGATAAAGTCTCCCCTCAGCCTCCTTTTCTCCAGGCTAAACAACCCCAGTTCCCTCAGCCACTCCTCATAAGACTTGTTCTCTAGACCCTTCACCAGAAGTTAGTATAGAGTTACAACCAGGTAAATTGTTCATTAATAACAGGCGATTTTTTGTGTTGCTTTTCTATACTTGTAAATTTTCTTCTTGTTTCCTCTCTAGCTTACCAGTACAGCACTACTTTAATTCCTGCTGATACCCAGGCCAGTCCTTGCTGAATCCTAGTATGTGAAGCTGACTTCCAAGGACTGAAATTGTAGCTTAGATCATTCTCTTCAATTTTCCATCTTGAAGAATGTGGTGATGTGTTTTTTCAGACCAGCTGAAGGCATGAGGTTTCTTAGGCACTGTTATAGCAATGGGCAAAGTGAAGGATTCTTTCCTTAAAAAACCTGACTTTTGGGCGACAACAGATGCATTTGGAATGAAAATAGAAGTTATATAAAGAGATCCTCAACCTTAAGTATTGTGTGGACTGAGGTTGCAGCTCAAGATGGAGGTGTATAACACAGTTAAAAATACCTATACTTTATTATGTATCTGTTAGAGACTTGCTGCTCTTCTGTACAGCTAGTGTTAGGGAAAACTCAGACCTTCCTGGTGGGTCAGCACTTTTCTGTCATGGCTCTTCCTAGACAGCACCATTTGAAGGGCAGCCAGCCTGTTGCCAAACCTCGACAAATCTAGCTGTCCAGGGGTATTTTGATCTGCAATATTCCTTCATCCTCCTTGTGGTATCTGTTATGTCAGATATGTAGTATAGGACAACAGCTGGAGAACAACCTTTAGAGATAGCAGATCAGACAGGATGCAGTATATTGACAAATAGTCTTTTTCAAAGGCTGGAGGGAAGAGAAGGAACCTTAGAAAATATCCAGATAAAGCAATAGAACAAGGGAGATTTTGATGGAAAAGGAAAAGACAGAAAAACATAAAACTGTGCTGAAATATATTTCTCCGTGAAATTAATTGTAACTCTTGCATCTTCCAGTTAAATGGTTGCAACCATTCTAGTTCTATGCCAGTCACTGATTGATAGTCAACTGTGTTGCTCCAATTTGGTATGCATCTATCTGTCCACATATTTAGTAATTCAGGTGGGAAAAAACCCAAACCATTTTCTGTCATAGTTTCAGTGCAGAAATGTGGATTTTAAATGTGCTTTCAGTGATCCGAGGAACTTGTTACACCACACTTGTCATAAGTAGTCATGTTTACTGACTATACATAGGAAAAATATGCTACGTAGAGCAAACACTTTAAAAATCAATATTTCTCTTTTTATAGTTTTTCATCAACCCACCAACATATATTAAATGTTATAGACCATTTAATGTTAGTGTAAGGTCATGCAGTAAGTACATCATCGGAAAAGGTGCCTGAAACTAATGACTTAAAGGACCATTAAGTAACTGGATTGTTTAAAAAACTGTTTTGACCAACTTGCTTTTGATTGCAATCCTCATGGTTTTTGAGGTGCAGATGTGTTCTGATATTAAATTCATAACTTTTCAAAGAAGCAGTAAAATAGCGTATGGTATTTTTAGAATTATTTTTAAATCAAGAAAAAACTTCAGAGAATCTAATACAGCCTAGGCAACTGGAATGACTAATCTTATTTCTTGTGCTCTTAACGGGAACAAAACAACTGCCTGTCTTAGCCTCTTGGGGTTTTATCTTCATATGGATATTTCAGATTGATAAACTAGACAACAAATATACAGTATAGTAGCTACTCTGTTGTGGTCTGATTCATTTCTTTGAACTCTGGAAGTCTAAAAGTTTGTTGTCTGAGCCTAGTAACTAACTTTAGTCTCTTCATGTGTTTGAGAGCAAAAAATAGGCATCTCCAAAAGGTGCTTCATCTCACATGCTTTTATAGACCTACCTTAGGATGAAGGAGAGAGATTTTATAAAAACAGCTTGAATCCTCAAAAAACCTTTACTGATGATCTGTGGCAGGTGTTTGGCAGAAAAACACTTTCAATGTTCATTGTGGGAGGCCTGCACCAGGCTAGTTTGGAGCAGCTAATGTACTGTCCCTGAACCCGCTGCATAGTAGCTTCCCTAACTCCAAGTTAAGTTAATTCACTACCAAATTCTGGTTAAACTGACATTTAGGATTAAGTTGAAAGGCATTTAAGGTAAGCAACTTGCCATTACCCTTTGAGAATATTTGCAAAATAAAGACATACGCAATTTTAGGAGGTACCAAAAACTTAAATATAGCAATCTCACAGTGGTTATTTATAAAACCACATTATTTTTCTAAAATTGAAAATAAAAAAGAAAAAAAAGTCTTCTGTATTCATTCCACCCCCACCAGATTCAAAATAATCAGGTGTTAATTTGGATGTGAGAAATGTTTCCTGTTCTGTTTCAGAAAGTATTATTAAAACTTGATGGGAGCTAATGGCAAGCACAGGCAGCAAGTATTAATAACCCTAGAGACCTAGCATAATCAAGTCATAATAGCTGCTTCCAAAGGGATGTTTTCGTCTTGTCTGCAGGGTTCAATTTTCTATCATAGACAGGAGGAGAGAGGAGGCATTGTGAGCAATAGAGGGAGAGATCAGCCTCCCAGGCATGACAGTTGTGTCTGCTCCTACCTTCAAGTGCTGTTCCTTCCCCTTTTTCTGGTGACACATGCCAGATGAATTCATGACAAGTACCAGGTCTGCCGTAACAAGAAAACACAATTTTCTGAAGATCTTCATTTGCTCTAATGCAGATATGTGTGCTCACTGTGACTCTGACATGTAGTTGAGTGAAGATAATCATGCAACGGATGAATTCACATTGCAGAAAGCAATGTTAATAGATTTAGTAATCTTGGCCAGTAGCCTAAAAACACCAACTGGTAAAAAAAGCTTTTCAAGTGCAAGATCTTTTTTTGTGTATAAGTAGAACAGGAGTCAGACTTCCTAAATTGCCCTGAGGGTTTGGACCACCTATTGAGAAATCTGTCACAATCCAAGTGTATAAGAGTATGAACAAGAAATTGCTCTATCAGGCTGGATCCAAGAGACTTCTTATCACTTAGTAAGGATGAATATTCTTGATGCTTCCTGTGGCTTATGTTCATATTTACATGAGGACTTGCTATCTCCTGTAAAGAAGAGAGTCCCTAGTTTTGAAATCTGGATCAGATGTGAATTATGGGATACCTCCTGAGACCACAGATGAGGATATTGTTATAGAACGCAGATGAAAAAACATCCTGGATTTTACTTAGAAGGGATGTTTTTACATGCTTTCACATTGTGAATTCAGAGTACTGGAGAAGACTCAGCCTTAGCGGTACCTGTAAGAATTTGTACTATCCCTCATCCTCTGTTGTGCTGGTTTTGGCTGGGACTGAGTTAATTTTCTTCACAGTAGCTAGTATGAGGCTATGTTTTGGATTTGTGCTGGAAACTCTGTTGATAACACAGGGATGTTTTTGTTATTGCTGAGCAGTGCTTACACAGAGTCAAGGCCTTTTCTGCCTCTCACCCCACCCCACCAGCGAGCAGGCTGGGGGTACAGGAGGAGTTGGGAGGGGACACAGCTGGGACAACTGACCCCAACTGACCAAAGGGATGTCCCACACAATATGATGTCATGCTCAGTATATAAAGCTGGGGGAAGAAGAAGGAAGTGGGGGATGTTCAGAGTGATGGCATTTGTCTTCCCCAGTAACCGTTACGTGTGATGGAGCCCTGCTTTTCTGGAGATGGCTGAACACCTGCCTGCCGATGGGAAGTAGTGAATGGATTCCTTGTTTTGCTTTGCTTGCGTGCATGGCTTTTGCTTTACCTGTTAAACTGTCTTTATCTCAACCCACAAGTTTTCTCACTTTTATTCTTCCGATTCTCTCCCCCATCCCACTTGGGGGGAGTGAGTGAGCGGCTGTGTGGTGCTGAGTTACTGGCTGGGGTTAAACCATGACATCTGTGTGTGGATTACTTGTATTCCTCAGTTTCTTCCAGTTTCAGAATTTCATTGCTTAATTTTGAGGGAGAAGAGTAGGAAAATAGAGAATGACATGACAGCATATGAAGAACTCCAGTTACTGGCACAAACTTTTCATTGAGTGCATTGAGTGGTTTGGTCATTGAACTCTGTGGCTTATAAGAGAATACAGGCAAGGCTAATCTCATGCTATAAAGAAACTCAAACACTAAGGGAAATTCTGGGTTGTGAAACAGGCCTTAATGAGGAGATGATGTTGAAGGGAATGTTGTCCAGGGCCATGCCTGCATGCACAGTGTGTGAGGAAGTGCCTTGTTTGTTATGTAAAGAGTTTGTCCATGTAGCTGAAAACAATTAGCCATAATTTTGCACAAGTCCCTTAAAAGGGACAGGAAGAGAGGATATTCATGTGGCAGAGTAGTACCTTACGTAGACTAATCCTTAGTTAACTGTGTTCAGAACTCACCTGTTGGCTATTGCAATCTGCTGCAATACCTGACAGGCTGGGATCTGGACTCATGCTTCCTAAATCCTTTCTCAGTTGAGACAAGGAGACAATCCATGTAAAAAATCAGTCTGATAATATTATTGTTGCTTTCTGTCATGTGTGTGGCAACTTCAGGTGTATCAAAGAAGTCTGGGTAAACTGAGGGTATAAAGGAAAGCTGTAAAACTGGTATGACATTCTCAACAGCAGACTGAAAAACTTCTAAGAATGGAAGCTCCTTGCTGGGGGCAAGGAGGTATTACACAAGAGGTAGCAGGGGTGTTATTGTGAATGTAAGGCACAGGCAGTCAGATAGATGGCTAGACAGATATGCATAAATGAAGGAGATATACAGAAAAAAACCCCAACTGATCAAGATTTCAATCCTTGGCCAAGTTTCTGTATTGACCTTTACCTATGCATCTTAGCCAACATCTAGGACTAGATCTACCAAGTGGAATTTCTTCATTCCCAGCTTCTGTATTTCACTTTGTGGCTTGAAACACACCTGAGGATATTGCCTTACTTCTCAGATCTAACTTAGATTTGAGAAGGTTTATTTTGAACAGACTTTAGAGGTTCAGTGATGCATGTTGGAAGACTTTTTTTTAAAGTAGCAAAACTGACTTTTGTATTTTTAATCCAGATGCAAATCACTGAAAAAAAAAAATCACACATTTCAACCCATTATGGAGTGCTGAACAGTCTGATTTCTCAACCGTAATTGTTTGCTCTAGAAAAGGTAAAATCTGTCAGTGTCAGTGATCAAAGTCAAAAAAGAGGGGGTCACATTCAGTGGCAGTGTGTTTTTCTGAAGCTGTTTAGGATGCTAATGAGCAGCATGGTGCAGTAGGAAAGCAATGTGGCTTGGAGTAAGATTTCCCATATTCAAGAATTTATGCCACTTTGCCCAGCAGTCTCCCACTACCTGCTTTTTTTTCCTTTTTTCCCCTCTAACAAATGACAGATATGAAGTAACTCTCATCGGTATTAATTGTTGATGCTTTTGTAACTTTCTAGCTGGCAAATGCTTCATTATCAGCTCAGTAGCATTGTGAATCAGCGGGATGCCAGTCATTACTGCATAGTGTAAAAGGGGAGCTGCTGTTAGACTGAAATCTCACAGAATCCTATTAACATGGAGGCTGCTCTGCTGTGTACAAGTGAAAGTCTCTGATCAGTGGTACCCAGTGCTTTTACTAGAAATGTATGTTTTCCTTTCAGTGCCATCGGAGACATTTAGAAACATGGTAGATTGTGCTAAACATCATACTGGCATTTACCATGGGCAGAAGAAGGAGTTGAGTTCTATATGGTTTTGGGATTGTAATGAATATGTTTCTACAAGTGCTAACTGATCCATGTTGTCTTTTCCCTTCTTTCACATTGGTCTCATTTTTTATTGCTTTTAACTTGCTATTTAAATCAAATACTCTTATGCCTTAAAGTTCTCTCATAGAGAATTTATACTTATTTGCATAATTTGGTTGTAGATATCTGTGAGCTGCTGCTTCAGTAGGTATCGTTCTTATGCACATCTAGCGTATGCATTGCAAAGTACATGGTGTGGTCACCCTTTCCCATCAGACTCTCAGAAGTTATAGGGAAGCACAACATGTCTCATCTGCCCATCAAACAGAATTCCTTTCAGGTATTTGTCAAGAACGGAGTATATCAAGCCCCCATTTCCACTGGGATGTGTAATGACTTGTAACTGGTTCTGGTGGTGCCCCGAGGTGGAATATCTGAAAAGCATTTCTTAAGCAGAGAATACCAAGAACCTCATGTGTGACCTGAGCCTGTGTACTCACTGCAATGTCTACCATTGGCAACAAATAGTGCCTTTTACTTACAGTTTTGATCTCAGTGGCCTCAGCCTACTCTTTACCAAAACATTCTTGCCTTTTTGTAATTTCTGCTGCTATGTGCTCAAAATAAAGGAATAATATTGCTGAGATACTGAACACGATACTTGGTCACCCTCTTGGTTAGATATCTGGGGTTGTCTCTCCAAACTCATTGCAGAAAATGTTAAAATCACTTTGAAGCACCTATTTCGTCCTTCCCTTTACCATACCTCCAGAAGAGGCATTAGTTGTTTTAGGTGTGAAGTTCATCTGTATGAGGCTGCTATGCCAGTGCATCCCTCTCTAACATCTGGTACTCTTGAGTGTAATTTGAGGCTTGAAAGGAGGGTGGCTGAATGTTGCTGTGCACAAGCTGTAAAAGCAGGTGTTACAAGTGCAGCCTGTCCAGCAGTTGCTTTTTGTTCCCATGCTGTCCCTCTCTTTTGGGAAGGCTGGCTAGCAGAGGGAGTACAGGAGCTGGCTATGATTCTTTTGCCCTCAATTTTGGATTGGTAGTGAAAGCCTCTTGCCCACGGCGTGACCATCTGTGACTCTTTGGAGTGGCTGAGTGGTGGCAGAGGTTTATCTCCCTGTCTTGTCTGTGAAGGCATGGTTGGACGAGAGTAGGCTTTCTGTATGCTTGCAGCAGGGTGGGCTGTCTGTGTCGCTCCATGGCCAAGTGCAGAGTCCCTTGCCCTGGTGGGTGTGTGCATATGTGTGCGCGTAGGAGTGTGAGGGGAGGGAGGAAGGTGGTGCTTGTGCTGGGCATTGTGTGCCCTGTAAATGCATGTGTCAATATAGAAATCTCTCACTAATGTTCCTGCCCCTTTGTACCTCTGGGAAGCAAATAAACTTTTCCAGGAGCATTCTCCAAGGTGATAATAAGGCCAATAGGCAGCACTGCCAGGCATCTTCCCGTGAGGTAGCAAGCCACCTCTGGCTGCAATTATAAATTCTGGGTTGTCAGGGTGCTTGCAGATAAATAAGTCAGTAAGTTGGCTCCTGGTTGAGTAGTTGAAGGTGTTCTTGCTATTCTTGGTGGCAAATGAAGAGTCTTCTGGTACTGTCCTTTCTCCTTATGTCCTGCTACTGTCCTGTATCTCTGCAGTGTGGAGAGAGATAGGGGACTCTGGATGTGTGTTGTGACAGGTCTTCCAAAGCACTCACTACCACACCATCACATTATAACCACACATGCAACCCATATACAGTAATTGTTTATATTAGGCACAGAGACAGTATACCACATACATGGGTAACATAATCATCACTTAAACTGATATTTCACTAACCATGAAATAAATTCTAAGCCACAGAATAAATTGATTTTTTTTTCTGCATTGTAGTAACACCGCTCAGCTCCACCCATGCTAATGCAGCCTCATTGTTTCCATGATAAGTAAAGCATTTGAAGTACAAGAAACCTAAGAAAAATACCCATCATGCAAAATATGTGAGGCTCCGGTAAACTCAGAGGTTGAAATGCCACTTGTTGCTCAGCCTTCTGGCTTTTGTGAGTACTTCCATTATACAACACTCACAACAATGCAAACTTCATCCTATCATGGATTTTATATGATCGTGCTGAACTGCCTTATACATATTTTTTTTTTCTTTCTGCCTACAGTGACCATGTTATTTCATCACTGATTCTGCATTTTGATGACATGCTCTCTCACCAGAACTGAGCAGCAGCGCAGTTTCTACTGTGTGGGTGACAGAGGTCTGTTGGCATCTTGATAATGGAGTTGATATTCTTTTACTTGCCTGGCAGTATACTGGAGTATGACCTTTAAAAGCTGAATGGTGTTTTTTTTTTTTTTTGTAGGGTTTGCTAAGTAAACATCACCTAGAAGTGGTCTGTGGAATATTTCTACCTAGGGGCTTGAAGACAGGAGAAGTTGAGAAAATGTTGAGAAGACTGCAGAAGAAATAGAGACCTCAGGGTAATGTAGGAGGCTAAATAAAGATAGTTGTATAGTTGAGCAGCCCATTAAGTACAGTGGTGCCATTGCTGGTAACAGAATATAGGCTTTGTATTGACTCTGGAAGGCTTCTGGACTGTGACTTACCAAGTTTATTTTTTCTGGACTCTTCCTTCTGCCCTATCTAGAGTTTTATTTTAGCTTGTTTAGCTAAAACAACAATAGTTTAACAACCAAATAACTATGATGTCACTTGTTTAGGTTTAGCTAGCTATGCACTTGTGTAGTGGTGTAATAATTTTGATGTCCTTCTGCAAATACCAGGTGGTGATACCAAGCAGTTCTTCTGTGTACAGTGAACTGTCTATGACCCTAGAATAATAGTGTAGTGAACTGCAGTACAAGTGAAGGATGATAGCAGAGGCCTTGAAAGTATAGGAACAGGAAGATACCAGAGGCTATAAACAAATCACCGGTAGTCAGTTATTGGTCACTAAAGTAATGCAACCTTGGGAACTCAGTAAAACCATTTATAAGAATAACAGAATAAAACCCAAATACCCAGCATATGTAAAACACAGTATATATAGTACATTTAGAAAAAATCTTAAGTTATGGAACATGAAAAAAAGAGCAAGGTGTAGTGCATGTTAACATAAAAAAATAACAGTCAAACAGACTCCGAAGTGAGGACAAAAGAAACCCCATCATCAATATCAATATCCTCCTCTGCTGATTCTCCTCCTCCTCTTCAGAGGAGGACTGGTGCAGTAAATAGTATAACTACAGAGGTAGTATGAGTGTGTATGCATGTGTGTGTGGCAATTTTAACTGTATAATTTTGAGACTTTTTCAGTGGAATTTTCTTTTGTTATATTTGATTAGAATATTAAGGTTATAATTAGACTAAGAATAAATTATTGGTTTAATTTATTTTAATTATTATTAAATTATTTTTAATTTATAGGTTTTATTATTAAATTAAATTATTAAATATTTATTATTTAATTCTTAAATTAATTTAATAAATTATGTGTTTCTGTAGCCCACATAAACTGCATATGGTGCAGTGTAATAGCGGACAGGTTAGAATCACTTCTAACTATGTCCAGAAAAGTGGTCCTTCGTATCGTTGCTCCCGAGTTTTACTGAGGTTAGAGATGGGGAGGCAGAATGACTTGGACAGTTGGAGTGACAAGGACAGGCTGGGTAAGGGGGACAGGAAGATGTCACAGAACTCTGCTCTGGAGTTACAAGTAAGAAGAATAAGTGTTTTAAAAGACACAGTCAAGCAGGGTAAACAAGAAATGAAGCTCCATCTAATGTTATATATTCCGTGCTATTTTATGATCTATTCTATTATAATATTATCTATACCTATTATCTATCTCCAGTTAGTGTTATCTGTAACTAGGCAGAGGTGGACAAATTCCCAGTTTTATTGGTGAGAAGGCAGACGTGCTCAATGATATTTCTAATCCATGGTTGGAAAAATTCTGGCTTGATTTATTTGGATCATAATGATAAAAGACATCCTATTCCAAGAATAACTCAGCAATATGTGGAAGACCCGCTGCTAAAATTAAACATTTTAAAATCATCTGTCTAAGGTAATTTGCATACAGGAGTTTTAAAAGAGCAGATTGAATGGTTCTTCCAATAAATCTGGGAATTGTTATGCAATTCAAGAGATCTAAAGAAAAACCGGAATGCCAATATATAAAAAAGGTTGAACAAGGGGACCTAGGGTTTTGTCCCCTGATGCTGATCAGGGACAAAATGAGGTCCTAACTCATGCAAGGTGTTAAAATACTTAATGAAGTTAATGCTAATCAACGTGTCAAGTTGACAAAAGACTCTTTCAAACTACCAGTTTGAAACAATAAGTTTAGATATGATAGAAATCACAGTATTAATATATTTTTTGTAAAAGATTTAATTTTACACAAGCTTAATTAATGGAGTAGTAGAAACCTGATCCCAGTAGGCTGATTTAGCTCTCCCAAAGCAAATGTATGCAGTCTTAGAACATCAGCAACACAACTCAAGCAACTCAGGCAGTACCTGGAGCCCCAGGGGCCTTCTGACATGAAAGGCCAGCCAGGAGGTGAGCAAGTGATATGAAAGAGATGTATAACCTTAGATGAAGGAATTCTGTCTCTGTATAAGTAAACTAAGCAGTACCAGCCATGGGCACTGGGTTGTAATCATCCATACTATTAAATTGACACTAGGGAGTTCTTAGAGACTACAGTATAGCTGGATGCGTTCCCCAGCAGTGGAAATGCATTATATTGATGCTTGTTTCTAAGAACAGTCATAATGAATACACCTTTTGGCACCTCTAACATTAAAAGATTTACTTCATGTAGAATTTTGTGTTGCCAAGATCTCAAAAGAAGCTTCATTGTTAAATAGGTACTCAGATTCATATTGCTGAGCAGTGTCACGGCTGGAGGTCATTGTTTAGGTCTGCTGTTCCTATCTCTTTCCCAGCCACTCTACCATGACACAGAAAAGACAGCATGCCAGCATAAGGTTATTAAGCAGTGTTCCATGTGTACAGTACCTTATACTAGCAAAACAACTGGGGAGTTACCCCTTATAAAATTTTCTGAAAGTCCATATTCTGCCAGCAGCTCTCATGCTGAAATCAAGCATAATTTTTTTTTTAACCTTTCTGAACTGCTTGCTGCTCCTCATTAAGCTAAGTAATCATGGTCAGTCAACATGGCATGATAGATGAACCGGTATGAGCCCTTGTGTTGAAATCATGCTCCGTGTCACGCTCCTGCCTTGAATTCTGAAAGGCCTCTCTAGTGCTTCTCTGACCAAGTTGCATTTCATGAGGAGATTTTCTCATGGGTTGCTATTTCTGCTTTAAATGAGACTGTAGGATGCTGTGTGTCTGGCCATGTGCTTATCATGCACAGTTGATAAGAAAGAAAAAGACAAGCTGGGAAAAAAAAAAGCCATCTTAATAAAGAGTTAACAGTCAGCACTGACTTCCAGAGCAATATATTACATTTGGGTCTTGTTTTTCTCTGCCTTAGCATGCAATAAAATGTTTGATGGGTGGATACAAGGGGTGCACAATAGTCCTTTGAAGAGAAACAACCTTACCATACAGTAGCACGCTAAATAGAAATTGATGATCTGATTCTGGAGCAAGACCTGGATGTCTTAATACATGTAGGAAGTTTCTGGGATTGAAATGGTATGTTTAAGGCAATTCCTTCTTTTGGAACTGCATTAACTATTGAAGGTAAGCTTTGCTATTGTGTGTGGGTGAAGAGATCAGAATCATTATTTACTGTGTCTTCTGGTAAATTGTGTTCTCAAATCCAATTCTGTCATTGTCAACTCTAGTTGTCAGGCTGAATGTTCAAGAAACAATGTCCTCTAATATAGTATTGCAATTATCTGGTTCAGCATCAGTCAAAGTACGATTAGAGATATAGCTGACAAGGAGTCCAGGAGGAGCGACGTTCTATTATATCTGGAGTCTCCTTTGATCAGCTTGGCTTCCTGGGAATCGCAGTCTGATATCCAGACTGAAGTCTGATATAGATGGGAAGATGCTTGGTATTTGTTACTCCAGCAGAGAAAGTTAACATCTGCCATGAATAAATCCAGAGCATTTCTTGTTTTGTTGCTGCTGCTGCTTTTGTCTCCCATTGGCATTATCAGAGATAGCCAATTATTGTGTCTACAGTTTCAGTGTTACTTCTATCATCTACTGACTGTTGCATGGAAGCAGCTTGTTGCTGAAAAAAAGTTGCAGAGTCTCCTTTATGATCAGATTGACAGTGGACAGGGTGTCATCTTTTGTTGTCTTCCTGTGCTCCTCACTTATTGTCCTAACAGATCAGTGGCATCATGCAATGATATGAGCTACGTCTTATACCAGAAGCTGCTATGTGGTGCATTAATTTGCTCTCAGTGGAAATTGTTCAAGGTATATATTCCCTGCGACATTTTCATGGGAACTGTATTCCAGTGCAGTCATCATGATTTAGATGTCAGTTATAGTCTTTCTTTCAAGGTGCATGATGTTGCATTCGGCTGTATAAATGCACTTACCAAGGACTCCTGATTGCACTATATTGCTGAATTGTCCATGTCACCATTTACCTCTCTAGCATTTTTTGTGTCATCTACTAATTTTTCTGGCACTGATTTTATATTTTACTCAGATGGCTGATTAAAATATTAAACAGGACTGATCCAAGAAGAGAAACCTGTGACATGTTCAGTAAAGGGCAAAAACCCATTCAGTGACAGAATAAAGAAATTCATATGTATGTGTATTTCAAGATCTGTTGGACTGGCTTTTAATCTTTTAAATACTGGCCACATTCACTTTGTAATATTAGAATCATAGAATCATAGAATCGTTTGGGTTGGAAGGAACCTTAAAGATCATATAGTTCCAGCCCCCCTGCCATGGGCAGGGACACCTTCCATTAGATCCGGTTGCTCAAAGCCCCGTCCAACCTGGCCTTGAACACTTCCAGGGACGAGGCATCCACAACTTCTCTGGGAAACCTGTTCGAGTGTCTCATCACCCTCACAGTAAATTTCTTCCTAACATCTAATCTAAATCTACCCTCTTTCAGTTTAAAATCATTACCCCTCATCCTATCACTACACTCCCTGATAAAGAGTGCCTCCCCATCTTTCCTGTAGGCCCCCTTCAAGTACTGGAAGGCTGCAATAAGGTCTCCCTGGAGCCTTCTCTTCTCCAGGCTAAACAACCCTGGCTCTCAGCCTGTTCTCATACAGGAGGTGCTCCAGCCCCCGATCATCTTTCTGGACCTCCTCTGGACTGCTCCAACGGGTCCATGTCTTTCTTATGCTGAGGGCCCCAGAGCTGAACATAGTACTCCAGGTGGGGTCTCACAAGAGTAATGTAGAGGGGGAGAATCACCTCTGTCGACTTGCTGGCCACGCTTCTTTTGATGCAGCCTTTTTGGTGTGATTGGCTTTCTGGGCTGTGAGCACATATTGCCGGCCCATATTCAGTTTTTCATCCACCAATACACCCAAGTCCTTCTCTTCAGGGCTGCTCTCAATTCACTTATTGCCCAGCCTGTATCCATGTTTGGGATTGCCCCGACCCAGTTCCAGGACTTTGCACTTGGCCTTGTGGAACTTCATGAGTTTCACAGGAGCCCACCTCTCTGCCTGTCAAGGTCCCTCTGGACAGCATCCATTTCCTCTAGAGTATCAACTGCACCACTCAGCTTGGTGTCATCCACAAGCTTGCTGAGGGTGGGATTGCACTCAATCCCACTGTCCATGTCCCCGACAAAGATGTTAAATAATACTGGTCCCAATACAGACCCCTGAGGGACACCACTTGTCGCTGGTCTCCACCTGGACATCAAGCCATTGACAGCAACTCTTTAAGTGTGACCACCTAGCCAATTGCTTATCCACGGAGTGGTCCACCCATCAAATCCATGTCTCTCCATTTTAGAGACGAGGATGTTGTGAAGGACAGCATATTGTGTGGGAGTAGGTCAGTCACATCCAGAAAATTATTTTTTATAAGTCTTAAACCCCAAATACTGCTCAGTGGAAGGTAGGCTTTGGGTCTGAGCAGATATTTATAATAGGACAAAGGAGCCTTCAAGGTCCTGGAAGGAAACTAGTCCCACTTGCTAAACCAGGGACAGAGACAGAGCCTGTTAATTTTAACTTACCTTCATAGAAAGTTAGAGAGAATTAAAGTTTTTTTCAGATGAAAGTGACTGAGCTCTTGAAACGAGTTTAAAGCACTGTGTTGCCTAATTTGAAGAAAAGTGAAATTGCTTTTCTAATTGCACAAAGCTACTGTATTACTTTGATTTGATAGAAGATTGTAATTGCCAAGCTGTAGCACTGGGGCTTTTCCTGAGCTGGCTGCTAGGAGGTATGACTAGCTGACACACATATCCTTTGAAGGTATCGAAAATCAGAAACTTACCTTGTTTAAGGAAACATGTTTAAGTATTTACTTGGTAAGGAACATTATTGCACCTGACAATATTTAAAAACAAAAAATGTTACCAGAACTAAGATATGAAGACTCAACTAAATGCCTTATAACTATCAAGTAAGTCAGGTTTGATATTAGACTGGAGTTACATTACTAAATTTATGGAAGAAAAATCATCTAAATTCAGTAAAGTTTTCAAAAGGTAAGAGATGCATTTCAGTTACAAAGCCTAATGAATGGGTTTTTTTAAAGTTGATCAAATGCCAAATGTGAAGGATTAAGTGTCATAATAATAAATCTCAATTCTTATCTTCTGCATTGCAATCTTCACTTCCAGTGAAGTATCACTAATTCTTTAGAGGACAGAGGATGTGTTTTGTGAGACTTCAGTGATAATATCTTCTGTTGAAAGATATTGCAAACCTGGCCACCATGAAGGGCTTTTGAGAATGGCCTTGTAGAACATTGGGCAGCTCATGCCATCACTGGGGAGATCTTGTGGTAAATGTAAGAATTGTATGTGGGGGCAGATGAAGGATGAATCAGGATATCGGTAGAGAGCCAAAGCTGTTTGGATGATTGAATGGAGCTGGCTTTTGATATGTAGTACCTATTGAGAGATCCTGTTCTCTACTTTGAAGTAACACAGATGGATCACAAGCAGGGAGGAAAACTCCTGAGAACAACAGTTGAGATTTCGCACTACATGGAGTCTACCTGGCGCCAGCCTTCCAGCAAGAACTGATGCAGAGTTGGGTGAGTGGTGGAGAGATCTTGATGTACTCCTTAATCAATTCATGAAGCCACTGTCTTCTGCAGAAAGCAGTACAGTCTCAGTAAAATAAGAGAGAATCTAATCTCAACCATGACTAGCTATCTTCTTTCAGATGTTTTTCAATGTTCCTGTGGTCTTTTGTTTGTGGTGTTATCCCATCAAGAGTAAAGCGGCAAATCCTCAGCACAGTATCCCTTGCACAGCATACCCTGACTCATCTCCTGACATAGAAGTGAGTGACATATAAGAGTACAGCCTTCATTAGGACTATGGGCAAAGGAACTTGAACATCTCCTCCAACCTCTAAGGAGGCATACATTATATGAGCCCAAAAGGTGGAGATTTGGAGGAGGGTAGAAACAAGGACCCTGTCAGCTATGCTACAGTGTGTGGGAAGGTCTAGAAGGGCTTATGCCCCCTGTAGCTTTACTGAGGCTTCTCTCCCAAACATTGGTGATGGTAGTAGGCAGCTCAGCAGAAAGACCAGATGCTGTGGCAGGTGTGGTAGCAGTGGTAGCCTCTCTGGCTCCTTTCTCTTCAGCAAACAGGCACATAAAAGCATCCCTAATGAACACTACAGCTGTATTCCCTGCTATCAGGACCTGACTTTTGAACTGAAGGAAATAAGAACTTAGAGGCAGCAGAAATTTAGTCCAGGCAATATTCATATATGCTATATTAGCAGCTGTTAGATGGCAATCTCTGTTCTTTACTTTGTTTTCAACTTAAAACTCATTTCTTATAATTGTAAAAGTTGTCTCATAACATTACGTATTATGTTCATTTTCTGTGCCTGACTTCAAATACTGATTGCCAGTCATGATATTCAACTTTTAAAAATAAATAAAAAGTCTTAAAATTTTAATAGATATACTTGAAGTCCTTCCCTTCAATGTTCCTGAACAATTAAGTGTGCAGCTTATATTTAAGCCATGCAAGTAGATCTTGCCTTGGAATAAGTTTTTGTCAGCTAGCCTCAGTTTGGAAAATTTCTGATTACTTTACCAGTAGAGGAAAAAACCCCACAAGGCCAACACATTTTTCACATCTCCAACCCTACTGAAACTCCAAAAACAATTAGCATTAAGTGTGTGTGGTGACATGTTCAAAACCTGCTATGCTTTTGACAAGGCAAATATATTAATGTCTGTAACTAGCTTTACTGTAAAAACTGACATCTAGAGAAGCAAAAGAAAAAGAATATTCATTATTTAGCAAAAATAAAATTGTTCCAGGTTGTAATCAGTTTCATCAAGTTTCTTCTAATCTAAATGTAGAAAGATGCTTGTTAATGCTTTTTTTATGATAGTTATATTTCTTCAATTTTGGTGCTGATATGTAGATCAAACAACTGAACTAGAGAAACATCTTTTAGGACAGAAAAAGCTATTTTAAAATTGCCTCTATGCAAAATTATTTTAATGTTGTTAAGCTGTACATTTCATAAACGTAAGCGTTATTTTTGTCCATTCCTCTGGTGATCTTTTTCTGTGCTTTTTGCTCTTTTCCCTCCTTTTCTTCTATCTTAACTTAATTGTCTTTTGTTAATGTGGTCTATGCCATATCAGTATTCTGAAATGCCTGGGAATATGTTGTTTGATTTTTGTTTTCTGTAGACTTTTCTCTTTGTGCTGTGCTTATTTTTCTTCTTCTAGGTTGGAACCTGTTGACACTTACAATGGATTTTTTTTTTCTTCCTTTTTATCTAATCCTTTCCAGAATAACTTTTAGCAAGATCTGGCACAAATATAATAGCCAAGAAGTTATTATATATTTACGTTTTTATTTGTGTGGGAGATGTATGTTGATTTTTCTCTAGGCATCAGGTTATCATCCAGTGTTCTGTATGTCTGTACATAGTAATAAGGGAAGCAATAGCAAACAAACTCTCTAAATGGTAAGCATGTAATTTATCAGGTTTCTTTGTTTTTGCCCAGTCTGATGATTCTTTTACCATATAGCAAAGTAAAATTGTGTCAACCATTGCATATCGCAGATACCTTCTCTGCTTCCTTGGGACCAATTTTATTTTCTGTACATCTGTGGTTATGTTAAAAATGTGTTGCATCACAAAGTCTTCTACATTCAGCTGATGTGTTTAGAATAAGTCACCATCACTTTTATGGCCCTCATATTCAGGGTCAATTCCTATGAATGTCACATATGCAAAGCTATTCTTTTTTTTTTTTTTTACTATCAGTCTGAATGCCAGACACTCCAATTACATCTGGAGAGGTTACAAGCACTCCATCCTCCCATGTTCTGCAAAGAGATAGTGTACTTCTTGGCATCCATCTTCTACCATGCTGGCTTGTCCAGTTGAGAGCATAAAGTGCTACTGTGATATGGAAAGCCCCTTCACATAATTTTATCAGAAGCAGATTCAAGTATCAAAGCATACAACAGGTTGAAAAACACAAGGTGTAAGGGCAAAAACACTATAAAGACCAAAAAAAAGCTTTTCACCCTCTTTTTATTTTTTCATGCCAAGCTACCTCAAGTGTAAAATTCTAATGACTAAGTGAATAGCACATTCTACCCATATTATTCCCTTTGATCACTTGTTATCAGAAGAATGCTGCTACATACTTGGCTTTTTTTTTTTTTCTGTGTACTAGATTGAAGATAGTCTTTCCTATCTGAAAACTATATTAAATACATACATTCTGTGTGAAACTGAAATGAGTGTTTATGAAATAATGTTCACTTAAACATCTGCTTTTCTGTAATTAGTGTCATTAAGCATTTCAAATTAGTTTACTACTCTACTGAAACTCTACTAAAAATACATATTATGAGTAATCCCCTTGTTTAAGTTTTCAGTGTGAAAAAACCAAACTTCTTAAAGAAAGTGAAGCCTTTCCTCGGGGAAGAAAGAAGTGGAGTCTCATTTATTTTCTGATTTATTTTATAGTTTGGAAATTAATTGTATTGCATTATCAAGTTATTTTAGCTTTGAATCTGTTTTACACAAGAAATAAAGAAGGCAGGAGGACAGATAAAGATTTAGCAACAAACAATTGTCAAAAACTGTCTACTCATGTTGAAAATAACTACTTTGTTTTGAAGTTTGTGATCAATACTATGCTATATATCTTGTACAAGCCTCTCTTCCACTGACATTATCTCTTAATTATATCAGAACAAGAAGGAAGGTGGACTAACAGGCACATCTGAAGTGATTGAGTTCTTTTTCTTGAAAGTTTTATTCTAGATAAATGAAAGCTATTAGTTTGTTTCAGGAATAATTATGTGTCAGGAACAGAAGAATTTGTAGCAGTCTGTCACTAATCCTTTGTCTCTGAATCAATAAAAATATGTCACTAGAACCTGTGTGATGAACTGCTATAGGAAGGGGCACAGTCATAGGAAGAGAGAATTGAATCTGAGATTTCTGGCACTACATCTTGAACTAACGGTATCTGTATGGACATGTGATTAAGCTCATGATTTCCGTGTTTCACCATGGCATGCCAGGAAATACTCCAGATCTGTGTTTGTGTACATGGTAGTAATTTCAGTAGTACTTAGATCCCAGTTTTAATATGCTGACATGTCCAAAATAACGGGGAGGTATGTCAGTCACTACTGTCACCACAGCAAAGCCTGAGCAAGGCTAGTGCAGTTGTTCACTACCTCAGATATATTTTTCAGTTTGAAGATCATATTGTTTTTACATGGATGCTTTTATATTGATGTTTAAGGATCAGATATGTGTATTTTTTTCCCCTTGACTATGTCCAGGAGAATCCCTGAATGTGAGGAGTTCTTGCTGGTCTGATATTTTGCTATCCATGGGACAGCATCCAGAAGAGTCCTGTGCACATTGGCCAGCACCTGGAGTTTAGCTAAATGTTAATTTAGTGATTATGAATGATGAGCTACTGTTAACCATTTGCCACCTTCTCTTGAAGGCCTGTAGAGAATGCTTTTGAGATGGAACAGAAGCCTAGATTGATGAACTAATAGTGTCATTTATGCATTGGCATATACTTTAGCAATAGATCTATCATTTCTCACTGGAGAAAAAAGTTGCAGTCCTCTAGACAGTGGCAAACTGAACTGGCAGTTAATAAAACAACTCTGGCCTGTTTGCTGTAGGAGTCTCCAAAGCTGTGACTGATTTGGTGCACCTTGTTTGGATAAAGGATGTTCCTATTATAGTAGCTGAATTCCAGATATTACATTATCCAGTTGAGCCAGAGCAGTTGATAGCATCCATTTGCCAAGTAATTGTCTATTGAGGAGTTTTCCAGAATGTGCAAACAGGAGATGACTTTTTTTCCCCTGAGCAACACCTGGCTGTTTCCTTGCCTGCAAGCTGAATCTCTGCTGTTTTCTTTTTTGCTCTCCTTCGTATGAACATTCTCACTGGATGTCTTGATACACCACTGGGCAATTGGCCATGGTCTTGAAAAGGGGAAAAATAAAAATAAAAATAAAAAGGTAAATAACAAGCATCTGCAGAGAACATTTCACCACCGGGTTGCAGCAAACCACCTCATACACACAGTGCAGCTGCTCTCCCTGGTTGCTGTTCCAGGGACAATGCAAGCCACTGATCCAAATTCTCACCAGATATAATGGGCAATATTAACAATTTACAGTGCTCAGGCAGGCAGATACAAAAATAAACCATTCATGGTAGGAAAAGACATCTATCCCTCTTTGCTAGTAGGAGTTTCTCCCAGTAGACCCAAGTGTTCAAATAAGTACCAAAAGTAAGTTTTCTTTGGTGGCTTCTGAGCTTTGCTGGATTGGGAAGAAATGAAAACGAAGGTGGATTTTTCTGAAAGAGGAGAACCTTATATGAATAACATCTTTCAGATTATCTAGTAGCCAAAGACAGCAGCAAAGGGAATGACTTCAGCAGTCAAGCTACAGTAGGTATGAACCACTGAAGGTAAAGTGTATAATGTTGTGTGCTAAAAAAAACCCACTTCTCACTGTGGAAAACACTGGGCTGGATTTAAATTTATTCTTGGGAACTTAATGCATCTGTGGGAGGAAACTTGAATGACTCTGGAAGGACTGTTACCAACAAATCAATGCAAGTCATTGCTAATTGCGGGGTATTTCACATCGTGTAGCCATTATGTCTCTCTCAGTTCCGTCTGTTGTTTGTTTAATGTGGCCTGTTGTGTTTGTGCTAAGAGATTAGCAGGTTAACTAAAATGTTAATGTGAGCTCTAGCCGAGCCCAGAGAAAAATTGGAAGCAGAGTGTCTGAATGTTAGAAGCCTATTATCTAAAATTTACAAATGCTGAAGGAAGCATCCATTGCCTGTAGCTTGCAAAGTGCTCTGAGTAGGCAAGGAATACACAGGCATCCATCATCCACAGTTGCTGGGCAGCTAGCCATTTCATCTCCCATTGCCATCTACCTGCCACACTCCCCTTCCCTGCCTATTCAGAGAAAACATATTGTGCAGAAACATTCTGCTGACATATAGTAGTAATAGGCCTACACATCCTTCTGTGATTTTGTTTTGTCCTTTTGTAGCTGATTTTTTTTTGTGTGAGGACAAAGAGGAGCCCTAAAGTAAACCAACCCCAAAATATCATTTGTAGTTGGCAACTGTAGTGAGGTCTGGGAGAAGTGGAGAATGGACCTGGACTATTGATGGAACCACAGGAAAGAATAACATGCTACACCCTCAGCGAACATGATTCATGCATATGCTGCCTTCTCTTTTAGTAGCTCCTGTGAGGTAAGTTTTTTCCTGAATTCTAACCCCCCGCAAAATTGCCTTTTTTTACCTCTATGTGGTTCATTCAAGGAGCAACGACCACTGACATCTCAGCTGTGATTTATCAAAGCATGGAAGTACTTTGATGCTGTAAACAGAATGCGAGCTAATTGATGTAAAATTTCAGAAGAAAATAAAAGTCAGTTAGGGACTGCAGGGAATGCATTTTATGAGAAGGTAGAATCACAGTGCTGCTTTGATGTAGGTCCCTGGCTTCACCAAAATTGCCTTTGATTTTTGGAAGTGTGGTCATATAAAATTCTAGTTTACTTTTCTTTAGCTGATGATCTACATTTCTTGCAGCAAATTTTCAAAGAGAAGAATGTAATGCCCCCTTGTTCAGTGTACTTTTAATCAAAACAGCAGTTTCTTATTTTTCCTTGGTTATTTCCATTCCTTCCTTGCAAAACATCTGGAAAGAATTAACAGAAAATATTCACCAATACTTTATTTTGAAAACATTTTCCAAGGAAACACATGCAGTATTGGGAACTTTTCGGAGTACAAGTTGCACATAAAATTTCTAGATGCAAGTCTTGTTTCTTTAGAACCAAATGGAAACACTGAAGGTAGCTCCTTTTGTTTGCTGTCTGTGAACTTGACAATTGTCTCCCCTATCTTCTCTTCTGTTGTGTATCTACCCAGCTTAAGTCCTTTTGTCACGGCTCATGTTTTCTAGCTCCCTGAACTTTGTTTTCCATACCAGAGTAATTCAGCTGAGACCTTGCAAAGGCTGGGGAGGGTAGAACATATATGTCACATGTCATGCAGGCTGTGGTTATGTTTGCTTGACATTGACTGGGGTTTGCCTTTTCCAGACCAGCCACTCTGCGATTATGTTCAGCATGTCCTACACTGTAATCCAGAAAAGACACCTCTCTTTCTAATTATGTTGATAATTCCTTCAGTTGTGTTGATAATCTGGATCATGCAAAATTACATTTTTTATGCTCGTGATATTTGTGACAGAGACTCCTTTACACCCCATGTTCATTTGGGAAAGGGATGGACTAGTGGACTGAAGCTTCTATATTAGTCGGTGCCCAAAGAGGTTCCCTACTCCTGGAACAGGATGAGAAAATGTCCTAGCACACTGTCTGTTTGTTGCCTATCATCTAACAAACACCACTCTTCTTCTCCAGTTCCTCACCAGATACATACTTTCCTACAAGCCTAAAGTGTTACTGAAATATTAAAAATACTTTAGACTACTATATCTGTACTGCTACATTTATTTTAACATAAAGAAATACAGGTGGTAGAAGGGTGAAAGTCAGAAAAACAGGTTAATGACAGTGGTTAGCAGATTAGGGTATTAAATGATCTGTGGAGGATCTCTTAAGTGAGAGATGGAGAGGAGATGGATAACAAGGTATTACTGAAATAGCCTTGTTAAAACCTTCTCCTGGCACCACATCCTCTTTCTGCTGATGCCCGATGATTTAATCAGTTCTGAAGTGGTGTCAGCAGTGTGTTGGCTGCTGTACTGAAACCATGCTCAGCTCCATACTTTAAAAAAAAAATTAAAAGGACAAGTGGATTCTGTTCCTGTGTAAACATCTTTATTTCTCTGCAAATCAGTTTATTGGCTAGCAAAGTAGAGAGAGATGAAAGCTTAGATCTGCAACATTATGTGGTGGTGATAGGCATAAAATAGGAATGATTTAGAGAAAACATTATGGACAGCTAGAGACGGGAGGGATGACTTAGTCTGAGCAGATGTAGGGATGTTTCTGTTTTCTTCCGTCAGGCTCTGTGAGAAGAGACCTGGATCCAAAGCTGGATTCTGGCCTGATCTGTGCAATGCAACAGGTTGAGCGCTACAGTCTAATCCATGGCCTCTGCCTTGCTGCAGTGCCCATGCTAAAAATCAGGTTCAACCACCAGAGATTTTATGTGTGGACCCAAGACACATTGAAGAACTTTCATGAGTCCTGTGTCACACTAAATTCTTACATCCAAAATTAGCTTTGGAGTAATTTTTTTGTTTGCTAGCATGCTTTTATACCTTTGTTCTTTCTTCATTGGTCTGCAGCTCCACATTACATCTGAATTTACTAAGTATGCCTGTTTTATGCAAGTTAGATACTATGTCCTTGTTCTCTTTGTTTCCCCTAAAACCTTTTTTGTTCAGTTCCAGGTTTGCATTTCTTCAGCTGACCATGGGTGAATTGTTCATAGCTGTGGACCCTCCAGTACCAAGCCTGTGTTTCACCTTTTATCACCTCATGCCCCTACTCCCCTGTACCATGTCCTATGTCTCCACTTTTGAAGGCCTGTGAGTCATACCAAGCTTGTATTTCTTGCATTGTGTCCTGTCGTATCCTGGCCTGCATAAAAAGAAGTGTGGCCAGCAGGTCAAAGGGGGTGGTTCTCTATCTCTACTCTGCTCTCATGAGATCCCACCTGGAGTACTGCATCCAGCTCTGGGGACTATAGTGCAAGAAAGACGTGGACTTGTTGGAGAGGGTCCAGAGGAGAGCCACAAAAATGATCAGAGGACTGCAACACCTCTCCTGTGAAGAAAGGATGAGAGAGTTTGGTTTGTTCAGCCTGGAGAAGAGAAGGCTCTGGGGAGACCTTACTGCAGCCTTTCAATACTTAAACGGGGCTAAGAAAGACAGAGAAAGACTTTTTACCAGGGACAAGAGGCAACGGTTTTAAACTGAAAGAGGGTAGATTTAGACTGGACACAAGGAAGAATTTTTTTACAATGAGAGGGGTGAGACACTGGAACAGGTTGCCCATGGGAGGAGTTGTGCATGTCCTATCTCTGGAAGTGTTCAAGATCAGGTTGGACGGGGCTTTGAGCAACCTGAGCTAGTGAAAGCTGTCCCTGCCCATGGCAGGGGGGTTGGACTAGATGATCTTCAAAGGTCTATTCCAACCCAAATCTTTCTATGATTCTATGATTCTGTTATTTTAGTCACAAATATTCTACATAGAATAAATCTTTGTTACTGCTATGCATTTATAACTATGGCTGTACTATACACAGATAAACAAAAGTAAAACACATTGCTTACAGACAACTGGCCAGCTAAGGAAATTGCTGTCACAGCTAAACCAAGTAAAACAAAGTTCTCACAGAGTAGGCTGGATAAGCCTCAGTTTTGAGGCTTTGCAAACTCAATACAAAGCTTATATCCTGTTACTAGCAATGACAATACCACCACCAGAGCTCTGCAAGGCAACTAGGAGTTGTTTGGCAGCTAGTCTTAGAAGTCATAAGGAAAAACTAATTTTGTGGAAAGTGACTCCTGAAATGTGCTGGCAAGTTCACACAGTCTGTGGGTGCTTGGGAGGATGGGCTCTTATGTGGCTTTTTACTCTGGGGTGGCTTCTGGGTATTTTCACAGGCATCAGTGGTGCAAGGGATAAGACGTTTGACATTGTAAGTGGTTGGTGAATTAAGATTCAGGCTTGAGCGTAGCTGTGATGCTCTCAGGCAGTTTTACCACCTCACTTCCCAACCTGAGGGGTCTCCCATCAACTATGATTCAGGTTCAAAACCAGCCATATATGCAAGGTCAACAACTCCATTTAAATTCTCCCACAGTAGCAAAACCTGTGCTTGTCATGGCAGGAATATTTTCTCCACTTAATTATAGCAGCAATCAATTTATATCTAAAAGGCTATTTGTTTTTCTAGCTCTATTTCTGTTTTTACTTACTTCATTTTTTCTTTCTCACAGGAGTATCCTTTAGCTTCTGTATGAAATTAAAAAAACACACTATTTCCATTCCTTTATGCCACTGGAAAACCCACACCCACTGAGCAGTTGATTTGCTGCCTTTTCAGTATGTACTTACTGTAGTGACCTTTGGCCAGAAAACTGATGGGACTCTTGGCAAATGATGTATGTTTTTGCAATTGCACATGGGCATAACTAACATAACGTGGTTTGTTTATGACTAGACAATAGATTGGTTCATAAAGTAGAGTTTGCATTCTAAAAGTAAGCAGTGAAACCTCCATCAAAGTCTCTGTTATCCTGGCTTCTTACACTGTGTCACTGTCAAAAATTATTTCAAGAAGCAATAGGTTTAAACGGCTCAAGTCAACATAAACCCGTCAGAATTCTCAGACACTCCTTTTTGCTCAAAAGGGAGAGGAAAGGGGAACTTAGGAATGGAGACTGAGAAGTCTGTTGCATGGAGATGCAGTATGAACATTGTATTCCCAAAACTTTTAAAAGTAATTTTTGACTAGCAGCTATGAACTAGGTAGCTTCTAATTTACTCTTGTCCTTGGGCATTGATTTTGATCACTGAGTGCTGGTCTGAGAGAAAAAGAAAGCCATAAGATTGTATTTTGAATATGATCTTCTGATTTCAGGTGTGGACTAAGGACCCACTTTCTGTTTATGCATAGATAAAGTTCTTCACATGTTAATGACATGTTCTGCAAAAGGTTAGCCATTCAATAGTGTAAGCAAACAATTCTAAAGCCCTGACAGTGTCTTCATGCATCACTCTTAACTGTGGGTTTTTTCTGAGAGATAATTCTTTAGATAGGCACATGTCTGTCCATATAAATCTATTCCACATACTGTGGGGTAGCCAGTTCTTGGTCAGGTGCAGCCAATATAGGCCAGGAGGGTAAGGAAGTGAATTGGCAAACAGAAAGACCAAAGAGTGAAAGACATGAGTCAAACCAAACTGCAAAGCAGTCTGGGCAACTGTGTCAGGCAGTGCCTGCCAGGAAAGGACAGGCAGCATCCAGATGCTCCAAAATGGGATGATATCCAATTGGATGATTCCTAAGTTCATCATACAGACCAGGCAGAAGCTTTTTTGGATGTTTTCGAAGAAATGTTCGTCCATATGTAACACGAGACCTGCTACACTATACCGTCTGTATGGTATGCTCAGGAGTAATCTTCATTCAGACATGCTCTTCTAGGTTTTCGAATTGTTTGGGAAGTGGTTCTCTAGCTGTTATGGCTTCTTGACCATTTTACTGTCTTCTTATAGCAGCCAGTTTAGCACCGTCACAGAGATCAAACATCATCCACTGTCCAAAGGCTTTTGGCATTGCTGATAGTTCAATGTATAAATAAAATTCACCCTGCACCCCAGCCCCAGGAACCTAGATTTATGTCAGTGAATGCATACTGCCCCTTAAACATAATGGCTGAGTGCAGTGCAGGACTTTTTAGGTCCTGCCATTCCTGTTTTATGATTCATCATACTCCCCGTTCAGCAGGCTGGGCTGCTTTTTTTTCTTGTCTAAAACTCTGCATACATTGTGTAGGACCTGAAGTACATTCTTTAGTCAAATTAAACTGTCCTTTGCCTTTTCTCCCTCCTTCTTTCCTACCATTGGTAAGTATCTAAAGTACAGAAGCTGCATTTAACATCCCTGGAACAGGTTAAAGTTGATTTGATTTTGTATGTTGTGTGTCCTGTCAAGATAGCACAGGAATATGTAAGAACATTTTCTCCCTCCTGACTTGGTGGTCCAGGTCTAACCAGCACCTATTATTTGTTGGCCCAGATTTGTGCTACGTAACTGGTCTTGAAAAAGGAGCGAGGAAGATAATGGAAAAAATCTGAATCATGCTCTGAAAGTCTCTCTCTGCTTACTATAGAGGGAGCTGAGGACCAACAGTCTCTAATTTAGGTGTTTTAGTTAAGTAGCATTATTAGGTGGGAAGGATTCAAGTTCTGGAATCCACTGAAACAAAAATGTGTGAAGGTATGTGGCCATGAGGGAAGGGAAGAAAAGGAGACTGACTGTATATGTGTTTGCCTGGATGTCAGGTGTGATCTGACATTCCATAAATTTCACATAGCCTTAGACAGAAAAAAATGGGGGAAATTGCTGAAGTTGCACACTAAGGAAACATCCCTTATTGTGTTACTTTGCAGCCTATCTGTCCATTTTTGAGTCTGCAACATCCACAAATCTTGCAGGCTTTAAGCTCCTCAATGTTACAGAACTGAGGAAAAAATTCTTTTCCAATATCAAAGAATATATGTAACAAGAGATTTATGAAAATGAACAGCAAAAATGAAACAAAAACATAGAAACTATCAATTCATCACTCAAATTATGATCCAGAGAAAAGAAGCTTTTTAACACCATCATCTTCCAATGTTCTCCCCATTGGATCAAAAGTAAATTCCTGGCAGAGTGAAAGTAGGTAAATGTAGCTGAAATCTCTCATTTCTACTTACACAACATTTACAGCTGCTGTTAAAATAAGATTTTTACTGTGCCAAGGAGAGAGACTTTCAGCAAAGCAAAACTCATTTTGTGTACGACCTTTAAAAGTCATCAGTTTCAGATGACCTCCTCACATACAATGTAGTACCTCTTTTCAGGTAGTAATGAACTGTCTGCTCTAATACTTTCAGGTAAAGCGGCAGTTAAAGTTATAAATGTGGAGAAAATAAGCTCCCAGGCTTATCTTATTGGCTTCATCTTTTAAACACCATCAGACCTGCACACCAAACTAACTTAATACAACCCCACAATAAAGTTATCAAGGTACCAGAAGCAGAACACCTTGCATTTTTCATTTAAGTAAAATGTGTGGCCAAACTTAACTTGTAAATATGTCAGAGAGTGATAAATTCTTGTTATACTTGCCACTGACTAGAGAATAGATTTTGAATTTTAAAAGTGCTGTGCTACAGCTGGTTACTTCCTGTCAATATTAATACTAGAAAACAGTAAACTAACCTAGTTTTTGCATGTCCAGAGAGGCATACTTGGTGTCAAATAAAAAGTATAGCATCATTTCAATTAAAGAAAACATCAGTTTTTAAACTCTTCTTGAAAATGCAAAAGAAGGTATTTTGATATGTATCACTTTGAAGAAAACGTTGCTAATGCTGTATGACTTGCTTTCAAGATAAAATCTGCTCACTAGTGTAGAGAAAACATTTCTGCAAATGCAGAATATTAAAATTAAAAGAGTCACTCAATACCAGTAGTGTGAGGGGAAAAAGTGATTTTTTTAAAAAATAAGAAGGTTGGAAACAGGGGCTTAAATTATTTACTGTGTTCCTGAGGGTTTAGAGAGATATATGTTTACATTTTTCCAGGCTGTGTGTGTTTGAGGATAAACTGAAGTTGAATTGTTTCAATTCATTATAATTGTTTTGGGGAGCACTGAGAACAGCCTATAGAATGGCACACAAGATTGCAACAATTGTTATAAACTGCTGTTAGTCCAATTCCTGTAAAAATAAGAAATCTCAAGGCAGCTCTGGTTAAAGTTTTTTTAAAAATAGTTTTAAAAATCCTTATTGCATAATTTCTATAACCAATTATTTTATTTGCTTCATGCTATTTTATGAAGGCATTAATTTTAATCTCATGTGGGTTTTTTGTCTAAAGAAGTAATTTAAAATATCACTTGTACATTAAACTGATAATGTGGTTAACTTTGTACATTAACATTTTCTGTTTAGTTAATTTGGGATTTCTCATATCTGTAAACCCAAAATGATAAATCAGTTAATGAAACTGATAACATCTGTTTGTGGCCCAATACTTATCCTTCAAGTCTAAAAGAGTTTTGCTAATTATTTCACAAAGAACAGTGAAGAAACTTGGCAAAAGTGGAGGTTTTGATAAGAAATCAATTGTTCTTATTAAATAATTGGAGAAGAAAAATGGATGGTTGATAGCTGATAATTGTTTAATAAATCAAATCTGCTGATCCTTGGAAACTAACTTACTAATATTTGATGTTGTCAGTCTCTAGTGACTATGTTTAATGAAGTTGGGATGCCTAGAAGAACTGCTTCATTTCCTGTATATCCACAATTCTTTAAATGATCAATGGCTAGCCTGTACCTGAGGCAGGAGCCCCCTGTGAAAAAAAGCACAACAGTGTGTGGATACAGAAAGCAATGAAAATTTGGTTTGGACAGTTATTCTTAACTGTCATATTTCCTGAATATTTGTCTTTCCAACAGGAAGAATAGGATCTTAATTTTTTTTCTTTCTTTCCCTCTCAATTCCCCAAAATTTTGTATCATCAGATTTTTAAAAAGCAAAACAGCATGTGTAACAGAATCACAGGATGGTTGAGGTTGGAAGGGACCTCTGGAGGTCATCTGGTACAATCCCCCTGCTCAAGGAGAGTCACTCAGAACTGGTTGCCTCGGACCGTGTCCAGATGGCTTTTGAATGTCTCTAGTGAATGACTCTGCAAACTCTCCAGGCAATATGTACCAGTCCTTGGTCATCCTCCCAGTAACAAAGTGTTTCTTGATGTTCAGACAGCACCTGCCATGTTTCAGTTTGTGTCCTTTGCCTCTTGAACCACTCACAGCTTCTTATCTCATGGTTCCTATAACAGCAATTTTATCCTCTTAATGGAACCTTTTTCTCATCAAAAAAACTCCTAACCCCTAACAAATATTTACAGAAGAGGCCCAAATATGGATTTGTGGAACTTGGATAGGAGGTGGTGTGTATGGGACTACTTTGTGCTTCATTAGACAAGGTTCTCTTAGCAGCTCAACTGTGAACTGCATGTGCAGTCTCTTGATTCTTTCATTCCTGAAATGGGGAATATATTGTTTTCTCTATTCCTAGAGTAAAATGGCCAAGCCTAAGTCTGTGAAGAAGTTTTATGTGAATTCAGCTGTTATGGTTTGGTCAAAAAAGTGTGGACTTAAAATTCCTGTCATTAAATTCAGTGAGCTTTCACTGGCATTGTGTGGATGATAGATAAAAAACACCTTAATTTATCTCCTGCCCGGAGACTAAGTTCCATGCAATGGTTTCCTATAGAATTGGACAGCTGTGTGGCCTTGGGAAAACAAGATATGTAACTGGAAAATTTTGAGATTTTAGGAGTTCTCTAAGGAGTTCTAGTAAAAGGTACTTCTCATTGCAGAGTTACACTCTGGTTATGTTTCAAGTTTCTATTCAAGTCCCATGCCATTATTAGAACTACTGTAAATCCATCTTGGAAAAAAAGAAAACCTTTCAGTGATTACAGTAGTTCATATTCTCTTCTACAGTTAGCATTAAAAACTTTTTTTCATTCCACTTAGAAAACAGTAAATGGATAATATTAAAAAAAAATGGATTAGCTTGAACAATTAGTTTGTTTTAAAGCAATTGGAAGCAGAATTGTATTTATAATGGAGTATGGCTGCCATATTTGCTTAAAGAATATTAAAAAAAATACAGTACAGGTATAGTATATACTTCTGCTTGAAGAGACTGTTGAATGTCAGAGTGTTTGTAGAAAACACAGCCAGCAGAAACCTTCTAGAATGTAAATCCAGTCCCCTGCTACAGTTAGTAATGGCAGCTTATAATCCTTTTCATAAATGTCACCTTTTTGAATCTGAAGTTTATTTGCACTCAGACTTGACTGTCTCCAGTAGAGCCCTGTCCTGTCTCTTATCTCCAATGCTGTTTAATTTTTTCTCTTATTTCCATCCTAAAATTATACACTGTTAATTCATACCCATTTATTCTGGTGCCTTGTTCTATATTTTAAATAGCTATTCTCCTTTCCTGATATATATTCCTGGATGTATTTATAGAGAGCAATCAGGTCTTCTGGAATTAGTACTTTTAAAATAGGTATCACACTAATTGCCTTCTTATTTCATGCAAATCTTATGGGCTAGAGGTGCCTCTCTAGCCTGGACTACTAAGTGAGGTTTTCTATCTTCATTTGCAGGGCTCTCTCTGTTTTTCTGGTCCTATATCCTGTAGAAGCAGATGCTCAAGGGGATAAAGGCAGAGAAGATGAAGGTAGGAGTATTCTGAGCTGCCAGTGTTGGCAAGGGTTAGGTAGTTATCTACCTATTACACCCATAATCCTATGGTTTTATGTTCAGTCCTTCAGGAAAGCATATACTTTTCTTTGCCTTCATTTTTCATTGGTATTTGAGGAAATACTTTGTTTATGCAAGTGCTGAGCTAATCTAACTCTGAACACCTTTATTAAAACTGATTCATTTCTTGAAAGGGAAGCAAGAATATCAGCTTTGTCTGCTAAAATTATGATTTCCAAAAGACATTAGATAAGCAGAATCAGACAAAGAACATCAAACTGAATTCCTATCTATTTATTTGAATTCCAGCATCGATTAAATTTCATTGACTTACAAAGGACCCTTTCTTAGTTCTTTTCAAAGGCCATGATATACTTTTCCCTGCTCCAAAAAAGAAGGGGGCAGTTGTATTAGCAGGTGTAAGTATTAGATGTTCCCACCATTGATACTTCACATCACTGTTACAACTGGGTAACTGCAATTCAGGGATACTCTCTTTTGCTAGCAAAGAGCAGAACTACGTGTAAGAGTTAGGGGGAACAGAAGGGGAGCATGAGCTCTGAGCCAGGCCACCTTACCAACCTTTTTGCAAATGTGAGTAAAGGTCCCTCACTGCAGCTGAGAAGAGTTTAGAAGGGGTTCAAATGGTGAATGTCCCCTCTCCCCATGTCTTCCCTGTGAAGCAAATAGGTTATGAGGTAACTGCCTTCTGTTGTCTGGATTCCTCGGCTGCATAAGAAAAGCTCGTCCATCTCAGTTTGGGAATGAAGCTCAAAATAGTTTGAGGGCATCACTGCTGATAAGCAGGAAAACTCAAGCGGGTGTTGGAAATCACCTTTTCCTGGAGCTCTAGGTTCAGTTTACCCTCCTAGTTCATCAGGAGGATGTGTGAAAAAATTTCAGCCCCCCAAAAAGGAAGAAAGGAAGGAAACCACAGAAACATCTACTTGCAAAGGTCCTTGCCCAATGGCATATAGGAACAACTTAGCTAATGATGCCTGGTATCAAAAGGGAGGAGCTTAAATTAACAAGACTGCTGTGATTATATGGTTCACAGAATTACATTAGTTAACTGTAGCTGAATTGTCCACAGTTATTCCTTCTCTTTGTGAAAGCACTGTTGCCTGCACCTGAGAGGATTTTAGTCCATATCCTTTGTCAAATATCTTCTCCAAGTCTCTTGTTGTGTGTTTCTTCTAAACCAAAGGTCAGCTGGGCATCTTCATATTTAATGTTTCAAAGGATCAGAAGTATAAAGAAAATTCTGAACTATTTAGTGAAGGGAAAGACAGGTCTATGACAGATCAACAAAGTCAGTAAAGACTTTGAAAGTAAACACCATTCATTAATGCTTAGCATTACTGAACTGCTGGCTTCTGAGCACCAAAGGATTAATCAGCTTTTATTCTCACAGGAGAAACACCAATTAAAGTTTGGGGGTTGGTTTGTTTTGTTTTTTAGTTTTTGTTTGGTTTTTGTTTTTTTTTTTTTTCCATAAGAGGCATTTGTGGTTTAATTCCAACGCTGGCAAAACTGCACAAACAGATGAATTGCACTAGGATGATATCTGTAGCTTGTGAGGGGAAAGGCTGCTTACAACATGCATTTTTATAACATGCTATAAAAGAGATGTGATTTGCACTTGCTGACACTGAACTCCTTTATCACAGCCAACCAAGTATTGCAAAGAAAATAGCAGCATATGCTTCTTATGTGTCACACAGAATTTATATAGACTTCCTCAGGTTTTATCTAATCTGGGAATTTAAATTGATAAAATGTGTGATTGGAACCACCCATACATACAGATTGCAAATACTCAGTGCTTTCTTTTCCTATTTCTTTCTAGTCCTATTGGTTCATTAGATGTGTTCTCTATGTGAGATTTAGAAATACTGGCTTCTGTGAAAAATGTGGTAGTAAATATTGTCACAACTTTTCTCTTCCAGGTGTACTCGGGGTTTTCAGTAAAGAAGCTGTCACTTTAGGGGAGATAGTATGAAAGGAGTCTTTCTCTGAATTGTATGCATTTTGTCATGTTTTTCTGTTTGCTTCCTGCACTGATCCTGTAATGGAGACAGTTAGATGTTACATTTATTTTATGCTTCTCTTGGCAGTTCCTTATCATTTCTGGTTTTGATTTATTGTGTTGTTTTTATGTAATTCAGTAAGGAATAGCTGCTGTAAAGAGTTTCAGGTGGCTGATTGACTATGATCAAGGGCATGTCATGTTCAAAATGTTTGCCTTTGTGATGGTTTGAATAGCCATTTAAGCTTTACAAATTATGACCTGTGATATGAATCACATGGACTGGTGAATAATATAGTATTAGTATATAGATTTCCTATGAGGCACTTCTGTTCCACCACTGTAATTACTATAATTTCTATTGGGATAATGACATTTGCTGTTGTTTAGCAGCCATTACTGTACTTTCTGCTAATGCAAATGGATTTTTTTTCATGGATATGCAAGTATGCATTAGTTTACAGATTGGGTCAAACCAACAAAGGCGTATGTCTCCCTGCATGGAGTGGTCAGATATGTTTTTCTCCCTAGAAATCACCTATCTGTGAAAATAGTTTAGTAAGTGCAAGATTTTTTTTATTAATAAAAACAAAATAACTAAAGTGTGTGAGGAAGAATCATCTTATGCTGAATACAGGGCCAGAACTTAGAGCTGCTTGGGCGGAAAAGTGTGGAATGAAAAGTCACTAGAAAGGTCAACTCTAGGCTTATGAAAAGAAAAAAAGAAGGGAGGAAAATAAAATATTTTTTAAAAAATCTCCAATATTTCATGGAAGCAATGTAAAAAGATTTACACTACTCTACTCTTTGTGGATTTCTTCCAGTTGAGGTCTTCATTACCATGGCCAGTTTGAGTAGTTTGAACTTTCTGTATCTCATTACTCCACAATGATAAATTATACCCTTCTGCTGTCCAAAGAGAGATGGAGTTGCCTGTGATTCTGTGCTTTCTGTCTCCTGATGTGTTCCATGTGATAATACCCTGCACAGGTGAGCACTTCTTTTGACAGTATTCCCATTTCCGGTTAGAGTAGGGGATCTTTGTGGATGAAAAGCTGGGCAGTGTGCACTCACAGCCCAGAAAGCCAACTGTATCCTGGGCTGCATCAAAAGAAGCGTGGCCAGCAGGTCAAGGGAGGTGATTCTGTCCCTCTACTCCGCTCTGGTGAGACCCCACCTGGAGTACTGTGTCCAGCTCTGGAGCCCTCAGCACAGGAAAGACATGGACCTGTTGGAGCGGGTCCAGAGGAGGGCCACAAATATGATTCAAGGGCTGAAGCACCTCCCATATGAGGACAGGCTGAGAGAGTTGGGGTTGTTCAGCCTGGAGAAGAGAAGGCTCCAGGGAGACCTTATTGTGGCCTTCCAGTACTTGAAGGGGGCCTACAGGAAAGATGGAGACAGACTTTTTAGCAGGGCATGTTGTGACAGGACAAGGGGTAATGGTTTTAAATTAAAAGAGGGTAGATCCAGAGTATATATAAGGAAGACATTTTTTACGATGAGGGTGGTGAAACACTGGAGCAGGTTGCCCAGAGAGGTTGTGGAGGCCCCATCCCTGGAAACATTCAAGGTCAGGTTGGACGGGGCTCTGAGCAACCTGATCTAGTTGGGGATGTCCCTGCTCATTGCAGGGGGGTTGGACTAGATGACCTCTAAAGGTCCCTTCCAACCCAAACTATTCTATGATTTTATGATCTTCTACGTGTTACTGGAATAGTAGCAGTTCTACTCAGTGTAGGTGTTGTCTGTTCAGTGATCCAGTTCTGTTTTATTTCCTCTTTATTTCAGCACATCAGAATATCTTGAGAGACCCTTTTCTCATTAATGGAGTGAACTGGGAGACATCTGAGGCTGTACGGTCATTCTGATCTGTTATTCAGTTTTTCTCATGTGGCTGTTGTCTTCCTTATAGGGTCTGTCAGTTACTACCTACTAGACCAAATAAGGGAGGGATGAATGCTGACAGAGGGTGAAATGCATTTAAACACTGTGCATTGGCTGGTTAAAATCTTAGGGACGGAAGGTGGTGACTGGGAAATTCAAAGATACCAGAATCTGTGTTTTATGACTAATCCTTAAGTGTGGTTTGAGGACTTTGCTAGCTTGGGAAGAGTAAGGTTCACTGGTGAGAGACAAAGCTGCCTGGCTTCACTAGAGAGCATATATGGCTGAGGACTTCAAAAGGGAATTGGTTTCTTGTTCTCAGGGAACCAGATTGCAAGGCTGGTTGTTGTTTTTGTTTATTTGATTGGGAGGGTTTTTTAATAATTTTTAGAGACTTTGTCATACATCAGGCATATGAAGATCAGAAAGATGTTGTTAAGCCTTTTCTTCTGAGAGTAGGTGGGAAGTATGATAGGTGGATAGGCAGAGAGAGGAGGGGGGCCCTGTGTGTGCGCCCTGCGATAGCTACATTTTAAAGACAGTGGTTACCATGAAGTTACATTTCCCCATCTCCTTTCTCACTTATGTGCTCACCATTTACTTTTGTTCATCTTCAACCACATCTAGTCAGGAGAGGATCATTGGTTTACTGACATAAAGACTTCATAGTTCTTGCCTTGTGATCAAACCAAGTCTCTCAGGAGATTTTCTTCTCTGTCCTCCCCTCACCTTTCTCTCAGACTTTGATTGACAGCTGCCTCCCGAGGCACACTCTTCAGGGTGTGGTGGCACATCAGAATCCATAAAGTTACATGAAAATGTTGATCTTTTCTGCACTGTGTTTCATCCTTCTTGATACAACCATACACTTCAGTAGTAAGCCCAAAGTAATCTCTGACAACCCACAATTTACCATAAGGGATGGCAAGGAATTTCACTCTCTCATATTTTGTTTGTATCTGGATTTTGATAGGATAACTGTCTGATTTGTCTTTGAACCAGTACTGGATTACAGTGCCTTAAACTGGGTTTACAGTGATGGTGTGGACCCTGTTTGTACTGAAGATGGAGACAGGAATCAGTGCCCAAATGTTTGTACGAGATTGGCCTCACTGCTGTCCTGGAAATACTGTCATGACCCATTTTAAGGCAGATGATTCCTCTTGTTTCAGATTGAAATGAGGATCTGGAGGAGGGAACAGGACAAAACTGGTGTGAATCCTTCTATGCTGACACTTAAGGTTATCTGTCATGCAGGTGGATCTCTGATAAAGCAGTCACCTGTCATAGGTCAAGGAGTGCAGAGCTGTGGGCCTCCTTCTGCCTGGAAGCTGACTTTATTGTTAGTTGATATCCATGCTGATGTGGGCTTCTGGAAAGTTTTGAAAGAGAAGAAAAGAGCCAGAGGGTAAGCACAACTGTTCTCATGAGGAAATTCTGGCTGTTGATTAAGCTGCGATTAAACTGCTCCATTTGAGTGAGGAGAATTTAATTCTATGGGAAATAGATAGTGAAAAGGACAGAGTTACTTACTGGAAGAATGATGCACTGCCCTGCAGGTAGGTTCTGTAACTCTTAAAAAACCTTTTTTTCTTTTTGAACTGTAATTTTGCCCCTCAAATACTGGCACCAGGTTGGTAGGCACTATTTATCTGGCACTGTACCAGACAATAAATTTCCATTCAAGCATGCGCTGTTCTAATACAAGCACAATGGTAGTCCTTTGGATATAAAGTGCAGAGAATTTTTTTTTTTATTAGGACTCCGACAAGCTCTTTGGAAGCTGCTGTCAGGCACTGTTTATTGGTGTTTGAGGAGGAGCAGAAACTCTAAGCCACAAGGAGGTCTAGGTGTCTTCTAGTCTGAAATCAAAGGAGGATGTAAAGAACACGTCCTTATCTTCTTATAGCTCATTCATTCCAGCAGTTTACCAGGGACATCATCTATGTCAAAGAGTAGTCTAATAGAACAATGTCAAGCTGTAAGGTGGAGGCATAGGTTGAATATCCCAGCCAACTTGGTGCGCGAGGGCTTTGAAGTTCATAACTTGCATTAGCTGGTGTCTGATCTTTCAAGGATGGTTGATAGAGTCTTGAACCAGACAATACCTTGAATTTACTGTGTTTACTGATTGGTAAAACTGATATGGAGAGAGGCATCACAACTGCATGGAGAGATAGCTGGATAGCCAATTACTCTCTGCTAATTACAATGGCAACTTGGATGTTCATGATTACTATGAATCACCTTTCAGGAATGATTCACTACCCCGGTTTGGGGCTATGAAGCTTGATGAGCATTACTATGTTATTAGTCTCTTATTCATGCTAGTGAACATTTCCACTGAAGTCCATGAGACAACTTTTGTAAGACCAGACTGGACACCAGCCTTGGTTTCCATAGACTTATCTGGACATGTATTTCCATGTTCAAACCCCAGTAAAATTCTTGGGCTGTCAGACCTATTGTGGGGATTTTTTTGTTTGTTCCTTAAAAAAACCCAAAACATTTCACCATTGAGTAATCCATCAAAACCTTGATTTAATTTAATTTTTGGTATTTTTATATTTATTTTTATTTGCCCTTTTAACATAGTGCTATCAAAACTGTTGTCAATTACTTGCAGGGCATACCCATGGAGACCAAGGTAATTTTAACAATAAGTTCAGTGGGTCCAGGATCAACTCTTTAGTGAATAAATAATTTTACTTTCAAACAAAGTCTTTCAACACTCTGAAAATATTCTGATGTCAAAGACTTGTATTCCTCTCTTCCATGAATATTCATTAAGAGCTGAAAGAAATATGTATTAAGTTCCACTAGGATTTGGCTTCTACTTTTGTGTTCTCACTGAAGTTTCTTTTAATGTATTCTGAGAAGTCTTTGGTAACCTTTATGCTCTTTAGTTGTGTGCAAGCTTTTACACTTCTTCCTCCAACGAAATCACTGTCTGGTTCTGAATGTATTTTTGTTGTTTTCTGTCATATTGCAGACCTCCTTTGTAGCTTGTTGAGACTGAGTGAATCTTCTGTTCATCTTGAATGAAAGCTGGTACAGAAAATTGGACACATTCACCAGGGTAATTGCATCCATTTGCAGTTCAACTTCCAGTGGTTTTGTTGCAGTGAGAGAATTGATATGTGGTGACAGTGTTAGGCTTTTTGATGCAAAGCTGCCTGAGACTCAAGTATGATGCATTCAATTAATTTCTCTTTCTATGGCAAAGAGAAGACCTGCAGTAAAGATATTTGTTTTCCCAGCTACTGTCATCTAGATTCACTGTCTTTTTCTTCCATCTTCTACTTCTGTATTAAAATTTTGCCTGCAATTATGGTGTACTTATATTTGCTTTGAATAGCTTTGTAAATGACTCCCCTGTATTGGAATATTGTTATACACTAAGAAATATATTAAAATGCTATCTTAACAATTATCAAGAGTATACTTGGTAAATGTGTCACTCAAGATAATTTATAGATTGTTGTCAAGGGATTTAAGTACAGGGTAAATTTCTGATTTTCTAGGATTATTCTTTTTATTGAATTGATCTTTGAAAGTATTAGTTGCAATGTTTCTTGACTGATCTTAGTTTCTCAAATGATTTATTGACAGATGAATGCATTAATCATGAAGAAAATCCATTTTCATACTTTATACTGACGGAGTGCAGAAAGGGGCACTAGGTATTTCTGTGAAGATTTCAAGAAAAAGGGTATTTATGGTATAGATTTACACCATCAGAAATAGATACGCTTTTCAAGTTACTCTGATAGTGGCAGATCATGTTTTGTAGGTGGAAAATTAGTTATTGAAAAACTCAAATCTTCGAATATAAAGTAGTGATGAAATCTTAAGTAAAGATCACATTTTTCAGCAATATTTGCTGAAGTCAATGGCAGAGATTACACAAGTTTTCAAGGAGATGGATAGCTGAAATTTCATCAACAAATAAAAATGTACCATTTTTGACATAGAGCTCTAGCACAGGCTTTGAGTGGTGTTTTTTAAATGATTGTTTTTGGGAAGTCATATGAGGGACAATGAAGGTCTCAGTAGCAGTGGTACTCTAAAATTCTAAAACATCAGAAGTAGAATAATATCTACCCACTCACAGAAAGGTATTTATTGTGGCAATTAAGAGAAATTTCCATTAAACAGTTTGAAAGTCAGTCAAGATATTGAAATTAATACAGTATAGGCTTTTTAGTATTGATAAAGCAGAGTGTTCAGCGACAAATGTCTCTGTAATCCAGAAGCTGTTCAGAACTAGAAATAATAGCATAAAAAGTAATTGCAAGTCCTCACTACCAAACCTCACTCTTAGTCTCCTTCTGTCCCTATCAGTCTTGCACCATGAACTATGTGGTGACACAAATTTGCTGGAGGATAATGAGAGCTCTTACCTTGTTGACTGCAATACTTTCCTGGGAGATGAGAGATGTGGTCTTATTCCTCCTCAAGCTGCAGAGAAGGCTCCTCTGTGTTTTAAAAGTAAAAGCATGAAGCAGCTGCATTACCCAAAAGAAAGATCCAAAGGCAGCCAAGTGCAGCAATGGGTCCAGGCTGTGAATCCCTAACACAGAAATAAGACCAGTCTAGAGGAAGGGGGGGATTTCAGACATGCCTCTATCTTTGTAAGTGTCTAGGTATTAGGATGATTGCTGAGACTTGCCTGATTTTTCACTCACTGAATAAAAAGCCAAAATGCCTAAGAATGCAGATTAAGGATTTAATTCCCAATGAGATGCTTAAAAGTTAGCTACGGCAGCACAGAAATTCCTTGTGAATTGAGGGCTGAGACCTTTCTCGCACAGTTTGCAAAACTCCTAAGAGCTGCGTATTCCTACAGGTGTCTGTGAAAAATTAGAATATTCAGTGCACGCTGAATTTTGTGACTTTAGAACACCAAAGGTTAGAGAAGAAAATGCATATGATAATATATTTGATGCCTTTATAAGTTTTACATCCTAAAAAGCTTTGTCCATCTGGGATAATTCTATAGACAGTTAAGTCCCATGGTATTATTTTGTTGAGGGAAAAAAATCCCCAAGATAAAACTCTTACAATGTCAGAATATGAAATCTGCCGTGACTAGTAAAGAAAAAAATTTTCGCAGTGATTAAGATAGGCCTGGTGGTGGAGGTCTGAAAAAGATATGAATCTCTCTTTCCCTTCTGAAGGAAGGGTTTGGAGCCCAGTACGAGCTCATTTTTTGAAATATGGTAAAGAGAACGAGAGGTAAGAGGTTCCAGTGGGCAATCATGAAACTTGTTTATTTTATAGATGTTAAGGATGTTTTGAGATTTGTTTTTGTTTTGTTTTTTTTTTTTTAGACATTTCTGTTTAAAAAGGGAAGTGTGCTAAATAAGTGGTGAAAAATTGACAATTATACAATTTACCATTACAAATAAAAGATTGGGCACACTACTTATGTTTAAATGTTCTTGAAGTTAGTGGCCACCCTTGTCTTAGCAGCTTGCAACCCGGGCATGCTAAAACCATAGCCCTAAGAAGGAAGAAAGAATTACCAAGGCTCTGAGGCCTTCCTGGCCCTGCCCAACCTCCCCTAGGCCCTCCCCCACCCCTGCCCAAGGGCCCAATAGACCCATTTTGGCTCAGCCCAGGGCCCCCAGTCCTGGCTGTTACTGGTCACTCTAGCGCCCATAGGATCACAGAATAATAGAATCATAGAATGGTTTAGGTTGGAAGGGACCTTTAGAGGTCATCTAGTCCAACCCCCCTGCAATGAGCAGGGACATCCCCAACTAGATCAGGTTGCTCAGAGCCCCGTCCAACCTGAACTTGAATGTTTCCAGGGATGGGGCCTCCACAACCTCTCTGGGCAACCTGCTTCAGTGTTCCACTACCCTCATTGTAAAGAATTTTTTCCTTATATCCAGTCTAAATCTACCCTCCTTTAGTTTAAAACCATTACCCCTTGTCCTATCGCAACAGGCCTTGCTAAAAAGTCTGTCTCCATCTTTCCTATAGTCGCCCTTCAAGTACTGAAAGGCCACAATAAGGTCTCCCTGGAGCCTTCTCTTCTCCAGGCTGAACAACCCCAACTCTCTCAGCCTGTCCTCATATGGGAGGTGCTCCAGCCCTTGAATCATATTTGTGGCCCTCCTCTGGACCCGCTCCAACAGGTCCATGTCTTTCCTGTGCTGAGGGCTCCAGAGCTGGACACAGTACTCCAGGTGGGGTCTCACCAGAGCGGAGTAGAGGGACAGAATCACCTCCCTTGACCTGCTGGCCACGCTTCTTTTGATGTAGCCCAGGATACAGTTGGCCTTCTGGGCTGCACACGCACGTTGCTGGCTCATGTCCAGCTTTTCATCCACCAATACACTCAAGTCCTTCTCTGCAGGGCTGCTCTCAATCCCTTCATCCCCCAGCCTGTATTGATACCGGGTGTTGCCGTGACCCAGGTGCAGGACCTTGCACTTGGCCTTGTTGAACCTCATGAGGTTCTCACAGGCCCACCTCTCCAGCTTGTCTAGGCCTCTTTGAATGACATCCCGTCCTTCTGGCGTGTCAACTGCACCACTCAGCTTGGTGTCATCTGCAAACTTGCTGAGGGTGCACTCGATCCCACTGTTTATGTCACTGATGAAGATGTTGAACAGTACTGGTCCCAGTATGGCCCCTTGAGGGACACCACTCATCACTAGTCTCCATGTGGACATCGAGCCATTGACCACTGCCCTCTGGATGCAACCATCCAACCAATTCCTTATCCACTGAACAGTCCATCCATCAAATCTGTGTCTCCCCAGTTTAGAAAGAAGGATGCTATGGGGGACCGTGTCAAAGGCCTGACAGAAGTCCAGACAGATGACATCCGTGGCTCTTCCCTTGTTTACTGATGTAGTCACTCCATCATAGAAGGCCACGAGGTTGGTCAGGCAGGACTTGCCGTTGGTGAAGCCATGCTGGCTGCCTTGGATCACCTCCCTGTCCTCCATGTGCCTTAGCCTAGCTTCTAGGAGGATCTATTCCATGATCTTCCCAGGCACAGAGATGAGGCTGAAAGGGCAGTAGTTCCCCGGGTCCTCCTTTCTACCCTTTTTGAAGATAGGCACAATGTTTACCTTCTTCCAGTCAGTGGGGACTTCACCTGACTGCCCCGACTTTTGAAATATCATGGAGAGTGGCTTGGCAACTACATCAGCCAATTCCCTCAGGACTCTGGGATGCATCTCATCAGGTCCCATAGACTTGTGTATATCCAGGTTCCTCAGGCAGTCATGAACCTGATCTTCCCTTAGAGTAGGAGGGGCTTTATCCCCCTGGTCTCCATCCTGTGGTCCATCGACTCAGGAGGGGTGAGGAGAGAGGTTACCAGTGAAGACTGAAGCAAAAAAGATGTTGGGTACCTCAGCCTTCTCCTTGTCTTTTGATACTAGGACACCATTCTTGTTCATCGGGGGGATATACTTTCTTTGACTTTCCTTTTCTGGTTGACGTACCTGTAGAAGCCTTTCTTGTTGTTCTTTGCATCCCTTGCCAAGTTGAGCTCCAGTCATGCCTTGGCCCTCCTGACCCCATCCCTACACAACTGGGCAGCATCCCTATACTCTTCCCACGATACCTGTCCCTGCTTCCAGAGCCTGTTCATTTCCTTCTTGCTCTTTAGTTTGACCAGCATGTCTTGACTCAGCCATGGTCTCTTCCCTTCCTTGCCTGATTTCTTACACCTTGGAACTGAGAGCTTTTGAGCTGTATGGAACACATCCTTGAAGAACTGCCAGCTCTCTTCAGTTCCCTTGTCCCTGAGGACTGTTTCCCAGGGAGTCCGGCTGATTAACTCCTTGAAGAGCTGGAAGTCTGCTTTCCTAAAATTTAGGGTCCTGACTATACTCCTTGCTTTTCCCATATCCCTCAGGAGTGTGAACTCCACCAATGTGTGATCGCTGCAGCCCAGGCTGCCTCCAATCTTGATGTCACTGATGAGCTCACTTACACTGGTGACCATCAGGTCTAGTATTGCATCCCCTCAGATAGTGCCCAGCCCTGTTTCCTCACCTTTTGGCTGGATTTCCTGTATTGATCTTGGACCGGACTCATTACTTTGCATCCATCTGATATGGCAGTCTGAAGTCTGGGGTGCAAATATGAATCATGTGGAATAATCAGAAAAACAGGAGTGTGTTTAAGGATCTCCAGGAGGCAGGAGGACTGCATGTTGTCCTTAACGCATGTCCCAACTGAAGAGCTGAAAGCACAGGAGCAGTGGGCTGTAGCTCCAGCCATGAGCAGAAGAAGGAGTGGAGCAGCTGGTGAGGCCAGGAGCGGTTGGGATGGGTGGCTGTCAGAGCCTAGAGGGTGTGGGGAGGAGGTGGCAATTTCAGACAGGCTTTTCCACCCAGCTGAAAATGTGTCAGAACCCCACAGCTTACAAATCCCAACCTGGGTACATTGTGTTACTGCAGGAGAACAACCTGTGTGCCTTGCAATAGCCTTGCTGGAAAGCCAAAGAGGATCACAAAGTAGACATAGACATAGGCAGACATAAGAAATAGACATTGGCTATTAATCTGCTTAGGTTTCTTTCTTTTCTTTAGTATGATAAAATATGTTATGCAAAATGATTCACATCTGCAAGTGGGGAATAGCAGCTTATCAAACAATCTGAAGCTGAGGTCAATATTCTTAAGCTTTTGAGTAGGAATTTGAGACCCTTTTTTACTGATTTATAAACTTGAGTGAGGTTGTTTTTGCTATCTCTAAATGACAAATAGCATACCTCATGGTATGATGGTTACTACTATGAAGTGTTTTATTATTATTATTATTAATTCCAAAATTGAGAGTTCTGAGAATTTCTCCATGATCTTATGTGAATGATAGTTGAAGGTAGTAGTCAAGAAGCAAGAGGTTATCATAATATGGAGGAATTCAGATCTGTCACTCATTTGGAGCAAATGGCCCAGAATTGAATGACTTATGTCAATATTTTGACACTGCCAGCATATTTTTGTGTTAGCAGCAAGTGCTTTCCCTACATAGTATTTCTCTTATTGACTAATGGTGATTGGTTTCATCACCATGTTAAGTAGATGATTTTCACAAGTCTTAAAAGGAACATGCTTTAGTTGTGCTACAATGTGAACTGAAACACTGGCAAGAAAAAGAGCATGAATACATAGATCTAACCTGTAAAGTTTCTTGTGTTTGTAACCTCAATGCTGGAGATAAAATTGCTTTCTCAATTTCTATCATGCTATCTTGCTTAGCCATTATAAGGCTTTTGTAGTCTGAGGGATAAAACAAATCCCAATAAATACCCACAACATAGTGTCATTGCCCTCTTTGTGCTCTCCTTCTTCCTCCTTGCTAAGTTTGTTAGTGGATATAAAACAGATCCTTCCTTCCTGCAGCAGCAGACATCAACCTAGATAACTTTGCAGAATGAAGATGTTTCCCTTTCACTCAAAAATACCGGTGACAGCAAATCTCTCAGGGCTCTCTGTAAAAGGACATCTGTGTATAAGAGGTGATGCAAATGTCACTCCAATCTTCAAAAAGGGCAAGAAGGAGGACCTGGAGAAACTATAGACCAGTCAGCCTCACCTCCATCCCTGGAAAGGTGATAGAACAGGTCATCCTGGAGGTCAAGTTCAGGCATGTAGAGGCAAAGAAGGTTATCAGAAGTAGTCAACATGGATTCATCAAGGGGAGATCATGCTTGACCAACCTGATAGCCTTCTATGATGGCATGACTGGCTGGGGAGATGAAGGGAGAGCAGTGGGTGTTGTTTACCTCAGCAAGGCTTTGGACACTGTCTCCCATAACATCCTCACAGACAAGCTAAGGAAGTGTGGCTTAGATGAGAGGACAGTGAGGTGGATTGAGACCTGGCTGAACGGCAGAGCTCAGAGGGTTGTGATCAACAGGGAAGAGTCTGGTTGGAGGCCCGTAACTAGCGGTGTTCCCCAGGGGTCTGTACTGGGTCCAGTCCTGTTCAACAGATTCATCAATGACCTGGACGAAGGGATAGAGTGTACCCTCAGCAAGTTTGCTGATGATACCAAGCTGGGAGGAGTGGCTGATGCACCAGAAGGCTGTGCTGCCATTCATTGAGACCTGGACAGGCTGGAGAGCTGGGCCGAGGGGAACCTCATGAAATTCAACAAGAGCAAGTGTAAGGTCCTGCACCTGGGGAGGAACAACCCCATGCACCGGTACAGGTTGGGGGTTGACCTGCTGGAAAGCATCTCCACTGAGAAGGACCTGGGAGTGCTGGAGGACAACAGGCTGATCATGAGCCAGCACTGTGCCCTTGTGGCCAAGAAGGCCAATGGTATCCTGGGGTGCATTAAAAGGAGTGTGGGCAGCAGTTTGAGGGAGGTTATCCTCCCCCTCTACTCTGCCCTAGTGAGGCCACATCTGGAGTACTGTGTCCAGTTCTGGGCTCCCCAGTTCAAGAAAGAGAGGGAACTACTGGAGAGAGTCCAGCGGAGAGCTACCAAGATGATCAGGGGACTGGAGCATCTCTCTTATGAGGAAAGGCTGAGAGACCTGGTTTTCTTCAGCCTGGAGAAGAGAAGACTGAGGGGGGATCTTATTAATGCTTGTAAATATCTGAAGGGTGGGTGTCAAGAGGATGGGGCCAGACTCTTTTCAGAGGTGCCCAACGACAGGACAAGGGACAATGGGCACGAACTGGAACACAGGAAGTTCCACTTAAACATGAGAAAAAACTTTTTTACTTTGCAGGTGCCAGAGCAGTGGAACAGGCTGCCCAGAGAGGTGGTGGAGTCTCCTTCTCTGGAAATATTCAAAACCTGCCTGGACGCAGTCCTGTGCACCCTGCTCTAGGTGTGCCTGCTCAAGCAGGGGGGTTGCACAAGATGATCTCCAGAGGTCCCTTCCAACACCTACCGTTCTGTGATTCTGTGATACTACTGTTTGACTTTTATAAGATTTCAGCAGAAAATGAACAGTTATTTATTTATTAAGCAAACATTAAAAAAAATTATTAAAGCAAATGGTATAGACAGAAAATGTAGAGCCTCATGGCTACAACAAAACACCAGTTTTGTGGCTTATGCACTTAATATTTTTCACATTGTATAAACTTTTGTTAATTTGTCTTCAGATAACTGCATCAAGGAAAGAATACATTAATTGAAGTAGGCAAAAGAAATCCTAATCAAAGAATCCAAATGAAGAGGAGTGAGTGAAATTAAGTATTTTCCTGCTCTATTATGTGGTGCTGTTATCACAGCAAACTAGGAAGGAAGTGAAGAAAACTTAATCGGGAAGAAAGCAACACCAGGTTATTCTAGCTATACAGGGGAGTGTACATGGATCTGAATTTTTTCTCCTGAGGAAGACAGCAGTCATCTTAAGTAATGAAAGTTATAGGTTGAATCAGTGCCAGTGCAGATCAAAAAAGGTAGGAGGTGGAATTGTTGAAGCTATTCCATTGTCATTATGGGGAGCTTGGCAATGTGATTTACATGAAATTTCAGCATAAACTGACAAGGAACTTCCCTCTGTAGAAAGTATCTGTATTATAGTATGAGAACATACAGAATAATTCTGTGTGTATGTAAATGTAGCACGAATGAAGCACAGAGCTGTTCATATGGATGTGGTGCTGTGCTGAAGAGACCTATGGGAACCCTAAAAAATATTAAGTTCCTCCATACATTGCTTTAGGAGATCCAGGTTTAAAAGGATGTGCTTCCATGGAAGATACATGTTTTGTTCTGAGACTGGTATTGAAGAGGGTCTTTAGGGACTGTTTATAGCTAGGAAACCTCTTCTGTATGTGCTCTTACCTGGCAGTGGGGAGCGGAGCTCACGTGAACCTCAGTGGTGCTTGTGGTACAGTGGGGATCAACACCACTACTTCCTGTTTTGTTTTTGTTTGTTTGGTTTTTTTTTTTTTCAGTTTGTATTTTGTTTGGTTTTTAAACAAAACCTGTCCTCTCTAGTGTCTTTTGTCAGATTTTTAAAATCACTTTCACAGGCTCCATCCCATCCTGTGGTACCAGGACCTCCCTGTCCCAGTTTATCTTGGGATTTTCCTGGTGCTGCAGGATGCCTAGCAGAGCCAAATGAAGTGAGTTTTTTTGTTGTGCTTCCCATCAGAGCCATCTGGGGACTTGCTGAAAAGGAGATCATTCTGTCAGAGGTGCTGTTGGCCTTATTCATGTTCTTGTGTGTGTCTGTGCACCTCCAAGTATCAGAACATATTTCATGTCCACTGGAGATGTTATCTGCTTTGATTACTAAGAAAGCACCTATTTATCTTGTACAGCAGCAATTTTTTTCCTCAAAGATGCATGCAACACTTCTTCAAAAAGAAAAGAAAATCTTTCAAGTAAAAAAATAAATACTTACAAAGAGGTGTTTTTCAAGATGTTCAGAATGCAGTTTCTATTAATTCTGACTGTTGTCCCAACTAGTCAAAATACAGCTGTTGCAAATTAACTTCCTTGTTAAGAAAAAATGTTATGTGAAGCATCAAAGTAAATTGCAAATGGATCAGATTAAGATCTTTTGCTGTCAAGAGAAATAAAATATAATATCAGAAATTGCATGAGGGTCTGCTTTTTCAGTTGCTGTTTTGAGAAAGATACAAAAAAGTTAGATTATAGTAGTGTCTGAGTTCTGAAGTGCATTTTGCATGTTTAACTTCAGTTTTCTTTGCTTTCCACCATCTATTGATAAATGTGATGAGTTTTTCTTGTGACCAAGCAAATATTGCTTTGTTGAGGACGTGCTTTCGAACTAAGAGCTAGAATGGCTAACACCAGAAAGGAGAAATAGCATCTCATAAATAGTTTTTATTCTGAGTTTTTCCTTTGCATAATGCAGAACTAGTCTAAATACTTGTATTTATTTGCCTTTGTTTACAGTTACACATTTCTCTTGAGAAGTATTCCTTGGTATAGACATGAAAGCAAATGAAGATGTGTATTGTACCTGGAGAAAGGACTCTATGCTTAAAGGCATTGTGTCTTTATTTTCTGACTCTGTCAGTTGGTCTAATAAACGATATTATGTCTCTCTCCAAATCTTGCTTCCTTTAGTTTAGGAGGTTTTCAGGATTTTGACCTAGTTTCATAGAATTTGTTGTGAGCAAAGTTATTTTGAACTTTGTGGATGGCCTAAATTCCACTTGACCTACAACTAAGATGTGCAGTATCCAAACTGGTCCAGGGCTACTGTGCTGCAAAGAGCTTCTAATCAGTATTGATTATATACTTACAAAGACCAAAGTTCTTTAAAAAGCAATATATTCAGTAATGTTTTGCATTATCAACATCCATCTTTATCATAACATTAGTATCGCCACCTTACAATGTAATTGAATGTGCTATCGTTTTATTATTTCAGCTAACTAATAATCAAACTGAATAACAACAGAAGAAGCAGCAGTGCATTTTTTTCTTGTTATCTTGTTTTACTACTGTGTGTTCTTGAACAATAAAATAATTGAGCAATAAAGAACTGCTCTTTTTTCAACATCTTTTTTCTAGCTGTTGTCCCTGTACTCAAGATCTTTTAAAAAGACTGCATGTAGTGAGCAATTGCCCTATTTGTTTCCACATTTGTTATGCCTTAGAATGAAAACTAATCAAAGATAGAGGCTCAATGCCTGGACATTTCAAGATTACCTCACACCTATTTTTATTGCTGATGTTCAGGCCACATGTATCTCAGAAATTAGTATGGTACTTAATTTCTTTGTCTTGTATTTTCCCCTCTGAAGGGAATTACAAGATCTTTGAAGTTAAGCATGACATCGTCTTCATAAACCAGGCAATGAAGAGATTCTTCAGATATGTAGCTAAAATAATAAAAAAGCACACTAAGAGGACAAGTATACGAAAAAAAAATCTGAAATGTTTTCTTTGAATTATCAGGTTTTCCTTTCTCAGGAAAGAAAGCTTTCCCAAAGTCTGTGTTGCCACATCTTCTGCAAGAAATTGCTTGTGTTGATGTATGTTCAGATAAAATGGCAATAAACTTACAAGATGTGTACACCTTCTTTAATCTTTGTGGCCTTTTCATAGGATCATACCAAAGTGGAAGGTCTCTAGTGCAGCCTCCTTCTCAAGGCAGGGTGAGCTGTGAGATCAGACCAGGCTGCTCAGGGCTTTACCAGTTGGATCTTGTAAATTTCCAAGGCTGAAGGCTGCACAGACTCTCTGGGCAGCTTGCTCCACTGCCTGGGTGTCCTTATGATGAAAAAGTTTTTCCTTATGTTCAGTCTGAATCTCTCTTGTTTCAATTTGTGTCTTTTGTCACTTATCCTACCACCATACTGACAGAAAAGCCTGGCTCCATCTTCCTGATAAACACCTCATAGGTGTTAGAAGGCTGTTTTAGGTTTCCCCTTCAAACTTTTCTTCTCCAGAAATGTAGAATTCATTATGTTCTTTTAAAATAAAGACTTCATTATTACTTTATTGCTTATATTCTATTATTACTACTTGTACTTCCATAAACATGTGATGGTAATATCATTTTACTCTCTTTTTAGAAGAAAACTAATAGGAATATAAAATTAAAATTAAATAATTGCTCCATTTTCCCTAGATTATATCATTTTTTTGCTTCTGTCTGTTATGTAAGGCACAAAAGCAAAAATTGTCTCCAGCTCATTTCTGTTTAAAAACTAACTCAACTACATAAGGGCACTGCTCCTTTGAATAGGTAGCAAAATGTGTCCTCTCATTAGAAGACCAGATCTTGGTTAACTTCCTAACCCCACTGCAGCTTTACTCTCTCAAAAGACTAATGAGAAGCTAGTGGCTTCTTCAATAAACACAGTGTCCTGATTGAATTATTCCTTGTCTAAAGCCAGTTCAAACAAATTTATCTATCAGGAATTAAGTGGTGGTTTACCTGCAACAAGTGAAGTTGACTGCAACAGCTGCTTTTGTGGGGCAGAGAATCGAGGTCTGTGGTTGGAATCGGAAGCTGGGGGATAAAGCAGAGGCTGTGGGACACAGCCATGCAATTGGTGGTTAAACAAAAAGTTCCTTCAGCCAGCCTTGCTGCCATGAATGAGCTGGAGGGCTGTCTGTAAGCCACAGGGATACTGACCTGACACTGGCCTTATTTCTAAACAGGCATGCACACACCCCCTTTTCAAATTAATTACCACTAAAAGAGGAAGAGACCTTCCAGAACTCATATTACCATTATATCAAGGAATTAGGAGGGAAGAAGTATGTGATTTCAAAACATGAATTGGACTCCTGCATCGTTTTAAAAGTAAATTATATTCTTTTTATGCCAGTGTTTGAAGACATGATTGTTATTTACTGTTTCTCATTGCCTCTCATTTCTGTTCAAATTATCATAGTCACATGATATATGTAATAGTTAGGAATGCACAATCATTGCAGAAAACCATAGCTTTATCCAGAAATGTCACAGATTATGTTTCCGTGTTGCCATGTGGATAGCACACCATGATCATTCTTCTTATGTTACATTTAGAACTATTTTATAGTGAAAGCTGACACAGGTTTCATTCTACATCTATCCTTTTTGTCAGTTTTCCTTTCATGAATGATGTGGCACAAGGGAAGCTTCTGTAGGCAAAAAAGGTCTCGATCTTTATTGAAATCTATTATACTCTGGGAAATCAGGCATCAGAAATATAACAATTACATATAATAAACATTTTTTATAGTTCTGAATATAAAGACTGACATAAAACTTATGTCTAATGCTGCTGCCTTACCAAAGTTATTTTTGTATTTATAGATGAAACTGCATGGATAATGGAAATTGCAAGTAGGAATAAAAAATTTTAAATTAAGCAGTAAAGCTATGGTGGAAACTGCTTCAGACTTTTTTTTCCCCCTCATTGAGTGGAACCCAAAATAAGAGTGTAAGAAAAACTGAGGACATATGACTGTGGAACAGAAGCAAATTCCACTGACAGGCTATGACATGTAACAAAAGAATATTTGTGATCAGCTAGAATAAGTAAAAATATGACTCCATCAATGTTAATGTCATATTAACCTTACAGAAATGACTGCCTGGAGGAAAGAGAAGGATTTTGATTGGTGAGTGGCTCTCTTGATCTTCCATTTTCCTCTGTGACACACAGACTGAGCACACTATTCTGATTCAGATGTTAATTTATGGAAATGGATAATACAATGTATCTGATTGCTTAATTATGTATCCTGGGGATTCATTCAGAATCCTTATAATACATCTTGATGACCTTTCAAAGGCAGAACTCGCAATTTGCAACTTTTATTGGGATTTAATCAACTGGACAATACTTGTCACATCTTTTTCTGATGAGGATGCTGGCCCCTATCTCTGGCACCTTTGCCGTGTACTATAATCATTAATCTGTAATGCAAAAAGCAGTCATTCCTGTGTAGCATAAGTGAATCCAAGAGTGCATAGAGTTAGCCCACAGCTCTGTCTCCTCACACTTTAATACTGAAAAAGATGCTACTAAGGTTGGGTATTGAGGGGTTTGCAATGTCCTAGCAAAAACCAGTATAAAGGCCAAATGAAGCTAGCGGTGGGTACGGGAAGCTGTACAATATACGGTATAATAAATGGCATGGAGAAAATGGAAGTGTAGTTCCCATTTGGGCTCCTTCATTATACAAAAACAAGGTGTTTCTACTGAAATTGAAAAGCAACTTATTGAAAACTGAAGCAAGGGCTCTTTACTGCATGGAATACAATTAACATGCATAATTGATTGCCAAGAGGTTTGACTGAAGAAAAAATATGACAGACTAAAAAAACTAACCAACCTTTCATATGTATAATACCAATGTCTTGAGTTATAATGGTAAATATGTAGCTGTTGGAAAGGAGATAAATCCTTATGTCATCCTCCAGGGCATAACACCAAGTTTCTATATTTGAATATAGGACCCCCTACAGAGTTTTTTCATTTCTTTCAAAAAACCTGAGCCTCTCTACTGCTTTCAGCCTGTCAATCTGGATGGATGCTCATCACCAGGGGATTCCTAACTAATTGTGATTGACTGGTTGATTGAAAACAAAACATCTGTAACAGTTTTAATATTTCATTACCCTCCTGCAGGAGTCTTAATGTAAATACCTTAAGTAAAGAATATGATATATAATAGTCCTAGGTAAAGATGAAAATAGGAAGGGAAATAGCTTCTGTTGGCCAATAAAGATGCTTACAATACTGCTAGTCTGGTAGTATTTTAGAGTTTATATAATTCACTGCCAAGAATTAAAACTTGCACACACTTTCCTTTCTATTTTTTTTTCTTTTTTTTCTGTAACCATGTCTGTTATTCATGATTATTACATGCATGGAGCAGTTTCTGAATATGTTGAATTTTTTATTTAAGTAGAGTTGTTAAGGAAAAAAATTGACCCTGTTAGAGGTAAAAATATAGGAGGGGTAATATTCCACCAAATGAATTAATATGACATATAGGAAGGGAACAAAAGCATTTGATGGCATGGTGTTGATAGGCCAGTACATGGCAGTTTGTATCTGCAGAGAGTTGGCATTAAATGTGTTTGAACACACAAAGAAAAAATGTGTGGCTACTGACAGCACTTTGAATACTTACCACCTGCTACATATGCTGTGCAATGTACATACTGCTCTGTCATGTATTGAATGCATCTGAGAGTTACTCTGTAGTTGGACTGGGAAAAATAATCCTTGCAATAGTGGATAGACAGGACAGAGGGACAAAGTTTTCTTTTTAAATAGTTTCAATTGACCTCTTTGATTTTCTATTGATGTGTAGCTCTGTGGTCATTACTGGTGCCCAGGTTTTATGAAACTTAAAGCAATTTTGTAGTAGTAAATTACATGACGAAAAGGAGGTAAATGAACAAATATGTGTTTTTCTCTCTTTGGTTCTCATTTCCTTTTATCTGGCTGTCTTCTTAAATAGAACTGCTGAGGGATAATACTGTGAAGGAAGATCCACACATTCTAGATTTTGTTAAAAAAGACCAGCTCATGAATAAGTGAAATCTAAAATGAAAATGTATGTTCACTTAATTAGTAATCTAATTTAAATGACTTAAGACACCATCATAGCATGCAAATGCACTTAGAGTTAGTGTATGCATGCAAATACAGTCACAGCCTGTCCTGGGCTGGCAGATTGAGAATAGACGTTGTTCCCCCTAACAGAAGAGAGAAGAACAGTTCCCACTGTTGGATGCCCGAACCTCTGCTTGGGACAAATTCTTGTTATTTAGTCTGAAGCTAATCTGCTGCAGCCAGTAGCTGAGCAGTCAAGGTGAGATTTGGACTTAATTTATTTGTCAGTTACCACCAAAACTGTTTATTTTCATGTTCAGAGAGATTTTTGCAGCACACCAGCTGTCTGAATAACAGTGAACCATCAAGTCTTTTGTTTACAAACACATTTGTTTGAAACATTTTGCATGACAGGTTACAGATTGTGACAATTACACTGGGTCAGAGAAAAGACGTCATGTAATGCCCGTGCTTATAATGAAGCATGCTCTGATCTGATGGATGCATCTTGATTGAACATGTCATGCTGCATTTAATATGAAAACTTAAAAAAAAAAGTCTATGTAAAGTTGTCTCTTACCACGATTTTGAGCCACAAAGACATGCTAGGTGTTTCTCAATACTGTTTCGTATTATATAAAACAGTTGGCAGACATAAAGGTTATTTCCTGAATAGTGGCAGGTAATTACTCACTGTGGTAAGCCTGCTCAGTGCCAGCACTGGTACACGAGTACCTCTTATTCCTCTGAGTCATTTGCTACTGCTCCTGCCTTCTCTCTAGAGCAGACATTTACTGTTGTGCTGGGCCATCTCTGCTAATGGCTTTTCTTAAAGTAACTCTGTCTTTGTTTCACTTCATATCAGCTGTTTTCTGTTTACGGGGTTTACTGGGGTGACTCTTTTGTGTCAAGCATCCAATATATATGCCTCAAATAATTCCAGTCCCACTTTCTGATGCAGAAAACCTTCTGGTTGGTAATTGCTCATTTCTCTTTGTTGGAAGGTAAAGCCTTTCTATCCAGCACCCAGATTTTCTCAAAGCAATTTGGAGTTAATTTCAGATGTTGATGCAATCTCTAAGGTTCATTCTCCAGCTGTCATAACTGCATGTTAACAGTGAGATTATGTTTGAGAATTTAAGTTTATGTTAAAAAAAATCCAGATTTTTTTTTATATCTTTGCTTTCAGCTTCTTCTGTCTATAGTGTCACTTCCTATTTAGCTCTTCCTTTCATCTAATACATTGCTATTGAGATAGATGAATTCCTATAGCTACTTATTTTTTTTTGCTTTCTCCTTGACATGTGGTTTTCCTGGTGTAGCTGATATTTCAAACCAGTTTTTGTTTTGTGATTGTGATACTATCCCACTTATGGCAACAGCAAACAACAACTAAAGATCTATTTTACCAACCTGATGTGTAGCTGTTAATCATTGCAGAGTACCTCACATATCACACGGTAAATGGCCTTGAGCAAATAGACATCTTTAGATGGAATTTCAATGAGTACTGTTTAGTCTTTCTGGTGTACTGTTAATTTTGCCATTCTAATATTTCAGTGGTCTTCCAATTCAAGATTTTCCTTTTGGGGAATTTTCCTTCATGAGGTGCCATATTTCTTTGCTTATCCTTTTGCTATTCATCTCTGTGGATATCCAGCCATAACTTCTGCCGCTGAAGTTAAATCGTTGCTGATTGCTGTACAGTTCTTCACACCAGCCTTCACTGCTTTTGACAGTGCCTTAAGCCTGCTCTTTAGTTTGTTCTAGATTTTGCTTGAAGGGTCGCATAGTAATGTGGTCGTTGTGGCTGCTGTTGATATGTATGGCCTAGTATGTGTTTACATTTTAGGCAGGTGATCTGAATCTTGCCTTGGTAGAGAGATCCTTGGTGTGATTTGTTGTTCTGCCATCTGGTGAGTCTCTGTTTTGTTGTATATGTCATTTTGAGGGAAAACAATTGCCAAAGCAAGACTGGAAACTCAGCACAATTAGTGCTTAGTTTCTGTGATTGTGGCCTCCCAATGTTCTTTCCATCATCCAGTTGTTTAATGCTTCTAATTTAGCATTAAAGCCACCCATCAGAAGGAGTAAGCCGTGCTCTGGTATTGCCAATGACACCTTAGAGCCATTGCAGAACACATCATTGCTCTCAGTGCTATGTAGTTCTGTCTGAGCATAATGCTGTATGACGGACAACACTAGCGAACTAGTCCTGAGTCAGTTTGGTGGGTTTTCCATTGGTTAGCCATCTTCTGTGTGTTCTGTTAAGATGCGTGCTCTACCTTGACTAAGACATATTTATTTAGCTTGAAACACTTGGCCATTTATTCTCTCTAGTGTTAAGGTGTGAAGTTCATGTATTTCATTATTGATAAGACTTTTGATATCCAAAATATTTCTGTTTTATAGTAACAGGAAGGTCAACACCAAGCACATCAAAATCAATAGATGTGTTCTCTGCAACATCAGTGGACTTTAGATTGTGTCAGAATTTGTTTGTGGACTGTCTGTGCACCAGTGGGGAAACTGGAGACATGGAGAGTAACTCTGAATGAACTAGCATGGATGTTGAAAGCCTGCCTGCATGCTTGTGTGAGTGAGGTGTGCTTTTCAGACTGGTTTGTGTAACTGGTTAGGAAACTTTAGAAAATTAAACTGGGTAGCTGTGAATCTAGTTTCATAGATTGCCGTACTTAAACCAGTTCATTTAAAGTTGTCTTGTAGCTCTGTATGGTTCTACATGGTACTGTGTAAGTTTATACAACAGAGCTCCTAAAATGTTTCTTTTTCTTTATACAGAGTCACATTTTATTAAATAGTTAATAGGTAAAATAGGTAAGCTCTGTGCTTAGTGTAATTCTATTAATTTTGAATTACATAAGAAAGAATTACATGAGAGAAGAGTATCTGAAATAAAGTAATTCTTCTCACTCATTCACCAGCATATAATTTTTTAATGTATTTTTCCTCATGCTTCAAGCATTTATGGCTGTTTTCCAGGATGGTTTTGAAAGATGTTGGCTCTGTGATTGAATTGTTTGATTAAATGTTTGAATAATATCAATCTTTTCAAATTAAACAAGCACATTCAGCTTGCCAGACTGTTTAGCCTTGAGTTGTTAACTCCCTAGTGTCAATCATGAAATGTGTTTAAAAATGGATGATACCACAGCTGGACTTAAGAAAAATTAGCTAGGGTTCATCACTGCAAACAGAGGTGATATTGTTGCACAGGTACACTTGCTCGTGCGATCCAGCCTGTGAGTAGATATCAGGGTTATGCGTGCTTGTCAGGGCTCCTGCTAGGCTGGTTCAACTGGGTGAGAATGGCTAGATGGTTTACCGATGACTGTTCTTTAGTAGAAGGCTTTCATATCTTCAGGGCTTCTCACCATGTAACTAATGGTGATTTGCTGATTTGCTAATCACCATTAATGGTAATGGTGATTAACTTCAGTCCAAAATCTCTTCACTGTCTGATACTGAAGCAACATTTATTTTTCAGACAAATGCTCAACATGAAGTATGCAAGGACCTACACTTTGCATGCCATGCTGCTAATACAACCTTATTTAAATGAATACATCTGCTGTAGGTACAGGTTATCTCATACTTTATTAGTTGTAGGCCAAATCATTGTTTGCCATGTTGTAGATTGTTTAGGATATTATGTTAAGACCAACGGCACAATGGAAATGAACTGTTTCTTCTGCACATGCTAATCCCTAAGGAAGAGACTGCTAAATTGCAATACAGCTCTTAAAACTTGGCTTAAAGTTACTTCTATAAGAAAAAATGAAGGATGGTTTTGACTGAGTAACTTTTCCTAACACTGTGCACCAAGAGGTCAGATCAGCTACAGGATTTGGTTAGATCAGTAGTGATTCATAAGGAAGAAGTACCTGAAATAGGAAAGTGATGAAAGCTGGAATGTGCTGGCAATTCCTTCAAATTCCATGTTGGAAATCATATTGCTAGTTACCGTTAAACTAATCTTAGTCCCTCTCTGATGCCTTTCTTGGGAGATTAAACAGAGAAAGGAGTACAAGCAAGGAGATGCCAATGACACAGGAGGTAGATGGGAAAAAAATATACAACCCATTATGTTCTTGGCTTAGTTTTGATATAAGGCAATCTAAATCACCTATTTTATTTTTGTATCAGACATGTGACTGGCTGTTCTACTGCCAGAAAGCCAATGGAATTTTTACTATTGTCTTCAATAGGAATACAATTAAGGACTACCATATATAACCAAATCACGTACTATATGTGCTTCTTCATTCTTTTTTCTGTTACTAATTGAGTTATATTTCTTATTAAGCATAGCAGTGACTGAAATTTCTAACAAAGAAGATTTCTGCTTTTCTTCAGGCAATGTTCCATTCTCCTTTCTCATGTTCACTTGAAAGGCTGTCATCTGAAATCATTCTGTGCTTCAGGTTCTAGTAATCAGATGAAGGTGAAGAATGCTTTCATCCCCCATAGAGTTTAATCCCATACTACTCTGACTCAGTTATTTTAAATGAGGTCTTATAATTTTGCTGTTACACAAGCTGAACAGAAATTATATAAAGGAGAACAAAAGAAGTGTTTTATTTAATTTTTTTATTTTATTTTTGTGAACAAGGGAAGCAATAGCCTTTGCGGAATTAATATTTCCAGGAAATGCAATCTCTCTCCATTTAATTTAAAAACAACCCTGAGTGTATGTATTTTTTTCTGTGAGAACAGTCGTCTGCACAAACAGCCCACCATGTAGCATCATTAAATTGACAGCCTGTATTAAACAGTAGCCTGCTGAATGCCATTGAAAGAGATGGTATTAATCAGAACATGTTTCCACAATTATCTAGAAGACGCAGAGAAAGGAGCTCACATAGTCACTGTGCCACATGGCTGGATTGCTCTGCTTTCTCAGTGTAACAAATGGAGGTAATTGCACTGTACAGCAGTGGATAACCAAAGTTCTGGATTTCATCACTCCTTGTAGTACTGGCAGGAAAATCAGTAACATAGGACGGTAAAATTTGCCAATGCCTGCTACAGATCTCCTTACTATTTCCTTTCCCTGTGTCTCAGAACTTCAGGTTTTTAATTTTTTTTTTTTTTTTTTTTTTTTTTTTTTAGTTCTAGATTAACTTGGTTGCCTTTTGTTCATCTATCATACTCTGATGAAAAATTTTAGGTAATGTGGAATTATTTCTCTACAGAATTTGAATAACGATATGAAGGTCAGCCACTAAGGTACTTATAAAGAAGCAAATGCCAAGTAGTAAAAATATCAGTGAGTAAAAATGCCAGGTAATAAGCATAAAAAATTCTTACTGTGTTTATGAATTCCCCTGTCAGGTAAGAAACACCCTATATATACCACAATATGGTAGCGTGGAACTTCCTTCTTTCTCTTCCTTCATTGAGAGAGAATGAAAAGCTTGTGATACAGCCTAAAAATCTTGTAATATTTCACTGAGTAGCTATGACATTTTTTTAAGGTTGGTGGTTGGCACTCTCATAAAAGCAGGCACGAGGTATTTCTGCTTGGGCAAGACCACATCAGAGAATATTGATGAAACAATAGAGAATGGTGGAATATTCACTAGTTATTAACCAACATTAAAGAGTCAGAGGATCTGGAACTAATTTTATATCTTGCTGTGCTGCAAAAGGAAGAAAAGCCACAATAAAAACAAACCTTCGGAAGTAAAACAGTGAAACAGTCAGTATTTAAGAAAACTCCTGAAATTTTCTACCTTTATTATTATGAGACATCTTTTAGGGACTACCTAAAAGCATTTTGCCAGCTTTTGTGCAAAATGACCTTTCAGAAGGTTACACAGCTTAAAACAGTGGTGGGAGTTATAAAGAATGAAATTCCTTCTGGAGAGAGGCACTGAACAGTTTGTCTTTCAGAGTACAAAACAGTAAATTTGAAATGGATTGTAGAAGGGGAACTAGAGAAATTGTATCAGCTTCTGTGATAGAGCTGCCTCTGATATTGAACTAGGTTTAATGAGAAACAAGAGTTGCATTAGAAACAAAGCCAGTAATATATTGATAGGTAAGTGATAGCAGAGTTTCCTGACTAGAATGCATTAAATGAAGGAACTAAAACTGAAATATTTTAGTGCTGCAAGATACAAAGTGAATAGATGAATATTAAGGGTAGACTAAACAGAAAATGAACGTGTCATCTAAAGGATTAATTTATGAATTTCATTGCCCATATAAAGTGCAGTATCTTCAGAAGTAACAGAGATTATCTGAAATATTAAAATGTGATGTGGTTGGGTCTTGTACCTTTTTGTTATCTTACTATGATTATTTCATCAAAATTTCATTTCAGTCACAAAAGTCCTATTTAGCAAGAATTTCTCAGTGTTGAACTTGACAATGTTTAATGATTGCCATCATGCTATATTTTTACTCTATAGATATTCCTATTATTGTAGCCTCTGATCAACAAACTTTTGCCTAGTCTAGAATTTTTTAATTAATCTTACTTTTTATAAGCAACTTTCAATCTTTTATTTAGGTTTGAAATTCTACCTGTTCAATTCTTTTACTGTACTAGATATATATAACTAAGGAATCATGCTATGTTTTCTTCTATAAAGGAACTTTTATTACATCTTTTGCAAGCTGATTTAAAATTGTATTGTGTGATGCATGGACACAGCTTACTGCTTTGTTCTTGATCTCAGTATCTACAAACAGTGCCATTATCAATAAAATGCATAATTTATAGTATTATCTTCACATCCTACTAAACCATTTCCCTAGCAGCATATGACCTTTTTGCTACATTCATTCTGATCAGGCAAGTGTATGGATGGTGTGGGGCACACCATCCAGTATAATTCATAGAAATATCTAATTACCAAGTCTGAATGTGGCATCATTCCCCTTCGTGGAGACATTTTTGGGGGCCTTTCAATTTACTGGGAAATTTTCAGTGAGGAGAATTTGCTGTCTCTACTATATGCAACATAAACTGGCTGTATGCACAGATACTTATTCTGCATGATGTTTCCCTTAGATGAACAATAGTCAATAATAGTTAAAAAACACAAAGAGGGAAGAAGAAAGGGAGGAAAAGAAAAAAGATCAAACTTCTGCAATTTTTGGGTTCTTTAATGAATAAGAAAAACAACAGAACTTGTTTGAATACAAATTACTACAGTCAGCTTCTTATTTGTGATTTTCCATTTTTCATCATAGCTGTCATTTTTTCTCAAAGCACCATCGCAGATGAGTAGTCTGCACTGCTGGGATTGTGAGATACAACTAAGAACACAGGGTATAAAAGGATCACTCAAACATTTTATTTCAAGGACAACTGATTGCATTTTGGAGAGTTCTTTATGATGCAGTGAAATTAAATTGGAACACATTTTCTGTAACTTGTAGGGCTCTTCCTCTTGCTTTTCTGTCTGTGGAAAAGGCTCCGTGTGTGTGTTCTACAAAGAGCTGATCCCATTATTTATAGTTTTTGAGCATTGCTAAAGTAGATATGAGTTTTCCTCCTATTTTTTCATTTTCATATAAGAAAAATTGTGTTAAGTATTTCTAGAATGAAGGTTTTAATGTTGTCCTGGCAGAGTATTAATAACCCTATATCCTGACTGATTTTAAGTACATCACTTAATGTGTTCAGATCCACGGTGCTAGAGAGCTCGTGCTGCCTCTTCTACTGGGCACTGGGCAGAGTGAGTCAAGTTTTCACATTGGCTTACTCTTGGTTTTGGGAAACTTATTAACTCTCGCACTTTGCGGAATGCCCACTTGTAAATGGAGATGACTTTTTGCCTAGTTCACAGTATGTTTATGTGGAGCTTTGAAGCACTAATATGCCAGGCAAATTTTACAGAGTCTATACTTATTTTTCACATTCTTACTCTATTGAAAGAATTGCATTGTTCTTGTAGTTGTCGAATAATACAACCAGCCCTATTGACAAGCTGTGTGATTGAGGGTGGGATGACCTACTTATCTGTACAGTGATCTATGAAGCCTGTATTGACTTTTTTCCTTCCTTTTAGTTTTACAATATGAATGGCAGTTGTGTCTTGGAAAAGTTCCAATCACTTTCATTAAGACAGATTATCTGGTATTCTGCTGAGGAGAGCTTTAGAATTTGACTTGTGTACTTAGAAAAGAAGAAATTTTTTTGTTTTTGCCCAAGAGTTTATATGCAATGTGCAGTAATAAAACCAAGCATAGTATATTGGAAAGTTTCAGCAAATAGCTCTTTAGATTGAATATTAGACCTGAAAACAAGATGGTGCTAGTAACTCTCTGCTACCTCTTTTCATAGAGCCTTTAAAATCTGTTTTATGCAGATGGAATTTCAATTTTAGCTGTGATTTATCAATATGCTTCAGTAAGCCATAGCCACTAGGTCTGCAGTAGTTCAATCTGCTGTATCCTGGACATACGACCCCTATGCATACATGAAAAAACTTTTCATCACATGATCATTAATCTCCCTGTATTTACTAGCCCTGGAAGTTGAACTGATCTGCAAGTCTGTCAAAGCTTTAACATTTTGCATATGCTTTTGGACACATTAAGTTCTGTATCGCTAAAGAAAGAGGGGTAGGGCCAGCAACTAAATCTGATTCTGGAGCTGAATGTATTCAGCTGGCAGTAAAAGGACTGAATTGTGACCCATGCTACTTGTGCTATTTTTATTCAGTGATTTTCTAGTGTGACTGTTTGGTGCAGGAGATGACAGACTTGAATCACTCTAGGGTGAAGATAGCCAAGAACCCAGTCTCTTGCATCCTGGGTAAATGCTGTGACTACAAGTCTGTTATGAGACAAGATTATTCATAAGGGCTACTTTGACTTACCGACTTAGGGATATTCTTAGTTACTAACTGACTTTGCACTGGAGATTACACCTCATCATGATCCAGCCAATACCCTTTCTGCTGTGTGTTCTGGATTGATACCATACTCATATTTGCTTCTGACCCTACTGACTATTAGTCTCATCTAGTATGGATAATCTCATTGAGCTGTCTCTGTACTTAATGTAGAAAGAGAGTCTTCTCCATATGTGTAGAGTAGCTGCATTAGGCTTCTGTGCTAAATTACCCTTCAGGTACAGCTGGTTTCTCATTGCTCTCTATAGAGGGAGCCTGGAAAGATTTGACCTCAGTAGGGTCAAATGAGTCTCTGTGAAAACCTCCACCATTCACTTTCCTTAGGTGTTAAAGAGGGTATTATTAAGTAGATACTGGTAGAAGGTGGCTCTGGATCTCAACAAGATGAGGTTTCTAATGTGCAGCCATGACTCAGGTTTCTGTGTTCCTGGGGCTGAGGAGAATTCAGCCACATTCTTGTTCTTGGGCTTTTGCTTAACATGAAGTCATGCCTTTTTGTGGATCATCCTTAGACCCACCCAGTTCTCCTGCTGTATGGCTTCTTAGACAATCAAAGCCTCGCTTTTTTAAAGTTTGCCTTTTCAGAGATGAATGCCCAGTTTTTCATGTTATGGACCTTAAGCTGATGGTGTGGAGGGTATATTCCCAACTCCTGCTGTAGGGAAAGCAGATTTAGAAATTATTGACTGTCTTACCAACATGGAAAAGATTCCGTAGAGAGTACGAAAACCAGGTTCTCAGTGGCATATTGAAATCCTGTTCTCTGATTCCTTCGTTCTTAGATGTCCCTCAGTTTTATTTTAATTGATTTTGCGCCAGATGAGTTTCTCAGTACTTTAGATCTCACATTACCTTACAAACTCTGGGACTGTAAATTGCAGTGTAACTTAAATCTGAGGTTCCTGGGATCTTCTGTTCTTGTTGAGGGCAAAAAAAAAAAAAGTGGATAACTGTTAGGAATGAGAGGTAAAGTTTGTGAACTCATAATAAAAAAATTTACCCTAAAGATTAAAGATCATTTAAGTTATTTGATTCTTACATGGACTTAGCAGAGCAGTATGTGAACTGATTACAGCATTGCTTAAGACATGAGATAACAAGGTGAGGTATAACATTTTGAATAGAGTTTTTTCTCAGACCAAAGAAATGCTGTTTACCAAATCATTGGCAACATCTTATCACACTAAAGCAGACATAGACTTCTTACACTTAGTTTTGAGAAGCAGCTAAAATTCAATATGTGTACAGAACCTTTAAATGGTATTGAAACAGCTGGTCTACAGAAAAGCTATATAGCACTGAACATTAATATCTTCCATGCACCTTCACTTTCAGAAACAGACTGGTTGTAACTGGGAGAAAAAGCAGTTTTTCTTTAATTTCTGTGCCTATGTCATGAATGGGATTTACTTCATAGAATCCCTGGAACCCTTGACATTCCCCTGAATTCACAAGTTATTTTTAACTTTTTGATAACTCCCTACTTCTTTAGTATAGTTTTAGACACAAACAGTAACATAAATGATGGGTTTAGATACACAGTAAATTAAACACTGCCAGGCCCGTGTTCTGTTTCTGAAACCAGTTAGTGCAGTCTTGGCAACAACTATACAACTAAACTCTATTATCTTCCAAAACTGGGCTGCTTTAGGAAAAGCATTGCCAGCAGGTCAAAGGACATGGTCCTTCCTCTCTGCTCAGCACTGGTGAGGCCACATCTAGAGTGCTGGATCTAGTCCTTGGCTCCCCAGAATAAGAGACACATGAAAATACTGGAGCAAGCCCAGCAAAAGGCCACTAAGATGATGGAGGGACAGGTGCATCTTACACAGAGGAGCACTAAGACTGTTCATCCTGGAGAAGAGAAGGTTTGGGGGATCTGGGGAAGTGAAGGTGAAAGGCCAGACTCTTCTTAGTGGTGTGCCCAGTGACAGGGCAAGGGGGCAATAGGCAGAAATTGAAACATAGGAAATTCTGTTTAAACTTAAGAAAGAAACTTGTTACTGTGAGGTTGGTCAAATACTGGAACAGGTTACCTAGAGAGACTGTGGGATCTCCTTCCCTGGAGATACTCAAAACCTGACTGGACACAGCCCTGAGCAACCTGCTCCAGCTGACCCTGCTCTGAGCCAGGTGGTTGGACTAGGTGATCTCCAGAGGTCCCTTTCCACCTCAGCAGTTCTAGGAAAAGAGGGTGGCCACTTCCAAATTGCCACCTCAGAATTGTCTCAGGTCTGAGCTAATACCTGAATCATAACCAGGAATACTTTGGAAGTTGATCTGAGCCAAACCACAGCCAGGATCATTCTAATCTGGAGATATTTTGAGAGAAAATACAGAAAATCTGCAGGTGTCTTTGTGATATTAAAAACTTTTAGATACTTGACTCATATATCTGGTTCCTTAGCTCAAAATTAAGCTAAACTAATTGCCACTGCCCCGTGTCAGATTGGTATGTTACATTTTTATTATTGCCTTCCTTTTTTAATATAAGAAGTAAACCATTTCCAGTAGCTTTTTATTTAACAAATTTCTTGCTGTTGTGTGGCCCTGGCAACAGCCTCAAGCACTTTTACTCTCTTTATTTATGCCATTTTGTAACCCCAGTTTGTGGCCTTTTAGTACAGATGTAGACACAATGCGGTGCTTTGTTGTGCTTTGTAAGTATTCTTGGTGCCGCATGAAATAAACATCATTGATGATCTAGGTGCTCCCTTCCATTCATGTAATCAAAATAAGGTGTTCAGATGCTATGACAACGAAGATATAAACCTCCTAAACCAGGCAGATCCATGCCCTTATCATTAAAGGAATAATGTGCTGTATGTCTCTATCAGTGATTATCAGCTTTTTGTGAAGCTGATAGCAGTGTTGCTGTTTCGTACTGCCGTGTTCATGTATAATGCTAGTCCATTTTAGATGAGTTCAGTGAAACAGACATATGTTAAATAATCACCATCTGGAAAGGAAGAACAAAAAAACACACCCTAGGTGATCACTTCAGGCCTATGTGCACATGCAGAAAGAAAGAGCAAAACAGCTATGTGATCTGTTCCCTCAGAAAAAAAAAAACCAAACCCAAACCAAAAAACCCCGACCAAACCACAAAACCTACTGAGAACCAAAGTGCTAATCATCAGTGGAGCATGGTGTCCCGATCCAATTCGGGGTGGGGGTGGGGGTGGGTGGTTCAATACAATCCCAAGAACAAGATTAAGACACAAACAAGGTCAGATGCCGTACGCCCGAAACCACTCTTATTACAAAAGAGTAAAAAAGAAAAAAACGGTAGCAATAGGACAGAATAGAATAAAAGGCAGAAATCAAGCAAGCATTTGAGGTAGAGTTGCAAGAATAGTCACCACCATGGATCCAGCGGCGTCCTGTTGGTCCATGCTCTGTGCTTCAGTGGTGGGGGTCCCCCACTGTTCAGTGGCGTAGTCCTTTTGTAGGGTATTCAGGAATTATTCCAGGATGTCGTTTCCTAGGCAATGGCACGTGCCTCAAGTTTCTCTGTCCCGGCGTGCTGGCCCAGTGGAGTGCACGCGGTCGTCGCGTGCTCCTTTGCTGTGGACTGCGCATGCCTCGGCAGGTGGGGGTGTTTGCCCGTGCCTGGGTGCGTCCCCCAAAGCGACGCCTCCGTTCCTTGACCTCTGCTCACTTCCATGACAGCAGCCCTGCAGTCGTATTCAGCAGCCAGAGGGGTTTCCCGCTTAAACAAGCAATCCTTTGAGACAAACGTCCCACAGTTCAGTCCCTCACACAAGTCCACAAGTGCCTCTTAAGAGACAGATGCTGTTGTCCCAAAAAGCGGGTTCGTTCGCCGGGTGTGCAAAACACCAAACTACACACAGAGCGGAGGTATTCTATTTAATTAATTTTTGTGCAAAGAGTGGTGCTAGGTGGTAGCCCACAAAGCTAGCACCCCGAACCAAGAAACTACAAGGCATTTATACAGTTAAATGTGTCAGTGACAGATAATATTCGCAAGCATCAGCTAATAATTGGTTAATTTATTTCTCGCTTTGACTTAAGGGTACAGCTCACTTTTAATTTCCCACGCATGCTCAGAGATTAAGGGACTTACTAGAGGGGGGAGTTCTTGGCCTATGAGCCTGATTTTTAGTATTATAATGAGGATAGCTCACCTAATGGGCACTGTGTTTTAGTTCTTATCAACATCCCAATTAGTTGTTCTCCTTGACTATACACATCACCCCGTTCTCAGTGTCTTCTGAGGCAGGATGTTTCCTTTGATCAGTGTCTCAGCTCTCCTCAAGGATATAGTCGTAAAACAAGTGCTCCCCTATCTCTCAGCTCCCCATCTCTGGCCATCAAATTCTGTTTTGTCAAGCTCATGTAGTTCATTGTTATGGCTTAGCAGAAAATTCCAAAAATTCCATTTTCTTCAGGATATCAATGCCTCAGAGTATTAGAACTGAACAGTCTTTCCTTGATATTCTTTTATTTATTTAGTCTTTCCTTGTGATTTCACAATTTTTACATCTTTTTCCTGTTGATTGACAGAAGCATGGCCCAAGCATGAGCACAGTACAAATAGAAACATTTTTGAGGGTTATATTTCATTCTTTTTCCATTTCTTTGTAACACCAAGAGCAAGGTAAAGCCTGTGCCAATGTATGTCTGCCTCTGCTAAGTGAGTTTCTTTTCACCAGAGGAAGCTACCTCTTTTCGTATCAAGGAGAGAGGCTGGCGTAGCCTGAAGCAGCCATTCAGCATGCAGAAAGGAAATGTGCTATGTCTTGATCCCCTTTCATGTGTGCAGATTTTAGAACTGGCAGGTCTTTCCAGGACCCACAGAAATATCCTGTCAACCTCTGTTCTCTGTAGGAAATATGTCTCCAGCAAATGCCTCTGAGGCAATTCACCTTTCTGCTCCCTGCCATAGCACTCTGATAATAGAGCCCTAATCCAGCTCACCAATTGCATTATTTTTGTATAAAATCCATGAAATTGCCTCAGACAAGTCAAACCTGTGATGCAAAGTGATTGTGAACAGATAAAGAGATTCAGAGAGGGCACTGCCCACAGGATGTGTAAAGTATCTGACATTTTTACAGTAACTGAAAACTCCAACAACTATTCACTGGGGATAAAGGTATTAATCTGGTATTAAATAGACAATCTAATCTTTCAGTCACAGTGTCTTCCCTGATCGATAGGATTTTCAAGTGTAATTGTTTGGTAGCTACCTGTCCGTTCACTTTTGTAACTGAGAAGCAAGAGGAGCAATTTATCTTTACTGGTGCTATTTTTTTCCAGCCTAAACCTACAGTGAATACTTTGATCTTTAAAAGACCATCCAAAAAAAGCGGTGTCTTGGTTTAAGGTTTCAATCCAGTCTTCACTGTGTGAATGCCTGAATATACACGTACATTGTGCCCTGTATGTGATATGATCTAGCTGCTTTATCATAAAATAAAATTCTGTGATGCCTGTTGTTGTGCCTGTGGGTAATAAAAATAATCGAAGGTAACATTACTTGGAAACTGTAAAACACAGAAAAGGGTCAATCTTGTTTATTTGGTCATTGTCTGTTTTTGTTTGTTTGTTTAATAAACCATGGACAAATTAATAAAACTGAGAAAAGAAAACTTTAAGCATAGCAGAATATTTTTTCCTACATTAGGAAATACATTAGGAATATATACTTTAAAACACCAGACATATTTCTGTTTACATAACTAACATTGTATTTCTCTCTAAGTGGGATACTCCTGTACACAGAGTGCTAAGTACTTAGTATTTTAACCACATTCTCCCATTGCTTCAGATAACGGGGAGCTAATTGCCGGTTCCAGTCACAATAACTTGTGAATATTTTATGCCTTTGTTAGGTAATAATGATATTAATCTTGTGTCTTGAACAAAATTAATTCTTAGACATATCTGGTCTTCTGTGATCTTCATTGTTTGCATGTGTATGCTTTTCTTTTGGTAGCTCCTTGGAAAGATTTGAAACAATTAGAGCAGAGAATGAAAGTGCAATTAATATTCTAAAGTTACAGGAAATAAGTGTTAAGGTGTATAATACCGGATAAAATATTTCAGTTGATACAGAATTTAAAAGGTGGTAACAGGAAGGCCATTCCAACCCATATTGGCTCTATTCTCTGTTTCTATCAGTTTTCAGGGTATACCAAGAACTATCCAGCTGTTTTTTCCCCAAAGATTAATTTAGGACAAGAACCTACCTGTCTGAGATAGGACGCGAGTGGGATTCAGGTTTATACTGGAAAAGTCCTGTGAAGTTGCTGCCCAACTCTGGTGTGATGTCAAGCAATGCAAGGTCTCTCAGCAGTCCAGAGGCATGCTTCTGAGCAATACTAGAGCTGCCACCACTCTGGTGTGGCCGAGCAGCCAGAGTACTCTCAGCAGAAATAGCAGTGCCTATATTGCAGGGAAAGAGTGCTCCATAAGAAATGCAGAAAATTCAGCAATCACTTTTACATTCGTTAAATAGAGGAAAAGCCATTTCTGTATTATTTTGTGAGAACTCTTGGGACTGGTAGCCTAAGGTTGTATTGTTCTAGGCGTACAAGCACAAAACAAAGATTTTCCTTGTCCCTACAAGATTAGTATAATGTATTCAACATCCTCATTTGGAAAGAATAGAGTTCATTCTCTGAATCTGTAAATAAAATATTTACTGTTTAGGAAATATTTGTATAGACAAAGATAAATTCATATTGGTTGGAAAATTAGATGGTCACCTTTGGAAACAAGGGACATTGATTTGAACAAATTCATGTTCTAGTACTTTCTTTCAGAACTCAGTATCCTTTTAAAGACCAATTTATTAACAGTAGTTTTTGAAGGATAAAAAATAGTAACATGTCATTTAAATTATGGTTATTAGAACAAAACACCTAGTGCTTTGATGAGCTTGGATGAGGTAAATTGCTGGGATTTAATCCAGTAGATAAAAAGATAATTAGAGTGGAGAAAGCAGCCAGAAGACTTGGCAGGACTTATCTTGGTGTGAGCTGTTAAGGAAATGAATGTTTTTTGCAAAACAGGCAGGAAACTTGGGGAAGCTGCTACATCTGGATGACCTGGGAACAGATGTGGCCCCACAGCTTTCATCCTCATGACTTCAGACAGAGCAGTGGCCCCTGTCTTTTTCATTGCCGACCCTGTCATGTGCATTTCCATCACCTCAAGATGTGAGTGTTACGATGGGCTTTGCATGGTGCCCGATCTGAGAGCAAGCAGAGGCGGAAGTGGTAGAGAATGCGCTGTCTGCTCTCCGAGCTGAATTGCAGACTGCGGTACTTCAACCAATTGACCTTGTGCTAGTTTTCAGAGACAAATTAGGCTGCTGTTGTTGATTAGGTGTTCTACAATTTGGGGCTCGCTTCTCTGTCTTTCTGAGTGGTTTAAAGCCTGAATTGTTGTGTTTCAGACCAAGCTTTAAACTCATGTCTTGCAAGCTGGTAAGAAGAGTGGACTGAGTGGTTTGTGGTTATACTGAACAGATTGATTTTTGTAGCATTTGGCATATCCTTAACCTAGGGGATATGAAAGCCCAGGGACAGCCATACATTACAGCCATACACTTCAAATACTAAGAAATAACTGAAAAAGTAGACTCACATGTAAATTAATGGCATATGAACAATGAAATAGTTTGAGATGAGAATTAATTCAAAAGATACTTCATCAAAATTACTCTAGTAATTTGACCTGTTCGCCATCATGGAAGGAATGGGGGAATGATATCAGTGACCCATGAGAGATGGCTGCAATGCAGATCTATCCACCTATCCACCTAATGGCTGAGATACGTAGAAATCTTATAATTGGCATTGTACTTTAGAATATTTCTCAGATTGATAGTACCCACACAGCTTCACCTGTATTGTACAGATCTACTAGAATTCTCTCATCAAACATCCCACGTTTGACTTTTTTTTCCCCATCTCTTACATGTGGTATAGAGTTTTGAGCGTGTGGCTTTCTTGTCTGTGCACTGCAAACCACATTACCAAGTAGGAGGGTATCAGTATCTTCAACCTGAAATTGACTTTAATTAGGGCAATTTCTATAAGAGGTTCTGTGTCTGGTGTCATGGCCTGAAGAGAGTTTCTCATGTCTCCCTTCTTTCCAGTAAGAGTGAGTCACTCACTGCAAAGCGATTTGATGACTCTTCTTCAGACTCTTTGGAGATACTCTTCTGAGCCTTCACAGTATGCATAGTCATATTCATGCCAGACCACCTTTCCTTGCCGAATTCATGAGTGCTGAATAGAGCTTTATAATGGGACCTGGCTTCAACATGAACTACAGGGTGGCTAATATTTTTGTGTAATGATGGAGAAGTGTATTCTATTTGTATGATTCAAATAATAATGTTGAAAATTAAGGAGAAACAGGAATTTTTTCCATATCATTAAACAAAATTGGAAAGAGGCAAAATGCTCTAAAAAGACAAGGGGAAAATAACAGCTATTGCTATTTTTATATACTCCCTGTGTTCTCTTCCACTTTCTCCCTTTTTTCTCCTTTCTCATTTCTTCTACCACCAACTTGCCTTGTTTTTGATTAGCAGGTAGCGCCATGAGTTTCAGAGATAACTTTAAAAGGAAGTTATCGGCTGGGTTTTATGCTGCATTAACTGAGAAACTGCAGGTGCTATGGTTGCCAAAAATGGTCCCAGGTGAAAGTTATTGCTGCAAAGGGCAGGTTTGTCTCAAGAGTCCCTTATTCAGAAGCAGAATTTCCTTCATATCAAAGATAGACAAAAGCATTTGCCATCTCCTAAGCCAGTAAGCATAGAAGTTGGGAAACAGTGTAAAACCACATGTGCTGATCCTTATGTTTTTCTTTTAAGGCAGATTTCTTTCTCACCCTGTTAGAATTCACATATTGTCCCCCAAGCTGGCAGTAGTGGTGATGTAGCTAAGAATTAGATAACAGAAGCAATGGCTCTTGGGATTTTTTTGGATTACAGGTCCAAGCTACACTTGATTTCAAAGCCTCTCAATTTTTTCAACCTTCCAGGGTGAAAGTGCTCTGAAAACTGTCTTCTTCTAAGTAACAGATGTATGAGTAACCAAAATATACTTTGGTTTGCTCAGTCATCAAATTCCAAACAGAATTTCCAAATAGTCATAGGCCAAAGAGGGCCTCTGATTAATTTGGTTTAAAAAATAAAAGTAGCTGGTCTCTAATATTTTTGCCTAGTCAGAACTGGTTATAGTATAAAAGGCAGGTCTGTCTTTATGCATGTTGACAGTACTCCATCTGATAAATGCCAGCCTAGACTGGATCAAGTGTTATCTATTTTAGTCTCCTAATGGAACAAATAGACCCTGGCCTAGTGTCATGTGTGGAAAGGCTTTCAGCCTCCTTTCTTGACAGCAACCTCTTCTCTGCAAAGGCCCATAGAGCTTGCTCAGGAGATAATTTTTAAGCTTTACAACAGAAAAGTGTGCTTGATCTTTAAACACGTCTATCCTCTGACTTTTATGCTATGGGGAAAACCTTTCCATCCCCTGTCCCTTTCTGGTGTGATACTAGCCATCCAGTATCCCTGTCCCAAGAAGTCCTCTGTTCATTCTGGGCAGGCTGATTGGAGTTGAAGGCACAACTAAATTACCTTCCTTAGAGAGTGTAGGAAAGAAGATTAGAGAGGGAGAGGGAAGGATGTTTGAAGGTGAGGATGACTGAGGATGTGTGGCCTTATTTTTTGGAAGGTATGTGAACAAAGAATGCTTCATCTTGTGCACCAATAGATAAGCACATATATGTGTTCTCTTCCGTGGCCTGTCCCCTCCCCTCCAGACGTGGAGTCTAGAGCAAAAGCTCTTGCTACAATATGTCAGTGGGACAGGGACTGCTGGTGTGGTTAATACTTGTAGGAGGGCTGTCAATAGCTATTTCAGTATCCCTGGGCAAACAAAATATTCAGGTTCCTATTCTTGCCTCACATTGTTTCTCAGTGCTACTTTCTGCTTTTTGCTTTATCTTCCCAGTAGCACCCTCTTTTTGTTGCATTTATTGAAAACTACACATAGAAACCCCAAGCAGTGGGTCAATAGCAAGCAAGCAGTCAAGTTGTAAGTCAAGCTAACACATTTGCTCAACTGTTTTGTGCAGGACTTGTCTATTGTCACATCATTACACATATTCTCTTCATGATAGCTCCTTCTGTTATGAAGTTTCTTCACTTTTTGGCTGACCGTTACTCTTGGATAAGATTTTAATCTTAACCTTACCATTACTCATTGGCTGTTTCAGAAATGATTGTAAAAAGACATTTTCCAATATATTTGTTATTTGTTCTCCTTCTGTGTCTGCACGGGCTGCATAATCATTGGCTTTTGAACCAAACCTACAGTCCATTAACACTGCCATTAATTAAAGGGAACATTACTTGGCAGTTATACACTGTGAATTCTTACCAGGTACTTGTAAAGGGCTGTTGGTATACACAGTGTTTCTGCTCTTTGCCTCTAGATCTCTGATTACAGGTAGTTCAAGATACAGATGTCTTTGGAGGTTATTTTGAGCTAATCTAACTTTAGGCTGCTGTAAAAAGGGGCACTCCAACTCTACCCCAGTACTGTTGGTCACATCTGCCTACCATTCTCTGATGTTCAGAGAATCAGAACATCAATCAGACTAAAAAGTTCATTCCCTGACAGCAGCCAGCCAAACTAAAAAGAGGTTAGCATCACGCTCGCTGACAGCAATTTGAAAAAAAAAAAAAAAATAGAGTTTAGGCTAGCATGTTTCTCAAAATATCTGTTGCTATATAATCCATACTTTTTTGCATAGCAACTTCTACAAATATATGCTAAGTATATTTGTCAGAAAGCTTCAAAGGCTTTGCCGGAGTCTTTTCTGTCTAAGCCAAAGCTCTTGTCCTCAAGTCTGGAATTCTTATAAGAAGAGAAGATTCAAAGTCATAAAAATGCCTTTTGCAAGAGAGAGCATAATGACCACCAATCATGGGATCAGTGTTACTCGGGATAACTTTGCCGTATAATAGACTACACTGCCTTCCCTGCAGTTCTGGCAGTTACTGATGTCTGCTCTTCATTTCAGAACAGGGTTATTTATCTCTTAGATTTCTGTATCTTAAGAAATCAGAAGTTATTTTTATAAAAATAATTTAAAATAAAAATAGTTAGGATTTAGACTTGTGCTGAGCTCATGTTTTATTTTTCTCACAGTGGTTAGGTGTACTTCTGTCCTAAATGCAGATAATTATACTTATCCAGCTGGGTACAGAATTTTGAAATCCTTAGTTAAAAGATATTCATCAAATATACTTTTATTTAATAAAAATAGATAAGTAGCAAAGAGCATAAAGAAAACTTATCTTGTGGCTCTACTTTCCTGAGGACTTCCTTGCCTTGCAAGAATATGCTCAAACTCTTATTCCTGGTGCATTTTGCCACCAGAATTTACTGACTCCGGACTTAATATTAAGTCAGGAAAGACATCTTGCAGCTAGCAGGACTAGAAAAGAGGGAGTATGGCAACTGTAATTTGGGTAAAAAAAAAGAACTTAGATTGAGATTTATGTCTTCCAATATATGAATTACCAAAAAGGCAGACAAGGAAATGGGGATATGGTTCTGTCTAAAGAAGAAAGAAATGCTGTGAGATTCTGAATATGAATGTGATGGGACAGTGGTATTAGTACCAATGCCTTTCAGATCATTGTCTGACTTTGGTTCCCCACAGGCTCTGCAGGCAGTGACAGGCCACCTCATTGTCAGGACATCTCAGTCATATGTTTTTATCTGACTGCAGCATGCCCAGATAAGCCCATTGTTTTACTATAACTCTGGGCACATGCAGGTGGACTGAGCATGCTCATGATAACAAATTTCATGTTGAACCTTTCACAGTCCACTTACCACCTTGCAATACTTACGAACCATGACACTGTAACAAGTCATGAACAGAAAGCTGTTGCCCTAGCCCTGAACTGTAAAGTGCTGTCTCACTTGAAATGAGAACTGTGCCTGCTGACATGGCTGTTGACTAGCGTGAAGCACAGTTACTCATCTTTCCCATCTTTTGTTGCAGAGCACCCTTAGGATATCAAGACTTGCAAAAGGTTTTTTGCTCAGTCATCCATGAGCTCACTTTTTAATTTTGCTAGAACTGTCTTTTTTTCCATTTCTGCATCTACGTGTTGGACGTTATGTTACTAGAGAGTGGTGCTTTGAGTTATATTAAAATGTCAATAGCCTATTCTAGCCTCTTGTTCTGTTCCTGCCCTTCTTGTGACTTACCATATGTGGGTAGCTTTCTGTCTGCCAATATAGATTGAGACTTCCTGTTCTCCAAGAGTTGAAATGTTTTGTCTGACTCCTTTTCCCCTTTCTTTGATGTGCTCTGCTGACATTGATGATTGGAGCAGCTTTTGACAGAGAACTATCCCCATTATCTGCAACATCCTACATTTTTTACTCTTACTATTTTTAAAACAACTAATTGTGTCATAGATTTTTTAATTCCTTCCCGGGTTACCCTTGCCTCTTTTTAAAACCCTTATGGATTGCTTTTCTTCATTTCCCTCTGTGCCCATAATTCATCCATCTCAGAGGGGGATTGTTAAAGAGTGGGAAGGAGATTTAATAACTCTCTGCCATTAAAGGTTGCAATTCTATGAGGGGGCAATTTGCCATTAACTGAGTCATCAGTTGGAGTTACCAGTATCAGCCAGGTTGTCAGTGGTCACTAGACTCTGTAATCAGTGTCATCCTCTTTGTTGTTGCTGTTGCCCTTGTTGGGAGTTATTGATGTGTTGGTGTGAGGTCCTGACCATTGTGATGCCAGCAAAGTTGCAGTCAAGAGATCTCAGCACTCTGACTTGACTTGAAGAATGGCCATAGATTTGCTACAGTGGCTAAGATTTATTGGAGACAAGCACAGTTCCAACACACTTAGCCTAATGATTGTCAGGACAGGAGTTAAGGGATGTGTACTGGTGAATAGGTGGTTGGCAAAACACAGTGATATCACTTATCCTGTATTGGTCATTGGCAAGGTTTTATCTTCTTTTGTGATATGATAAAACAGCACAGCGTGCCTATCACATTGCAACTGTATCTTTGTTTTCTGACTGTCCTGTCCTATGTGTTCCCTTTCTAGCCCCATCTCTTTCTGCACTTAGTACAATATTTCTTTTCAGCCATCCCAGTAAGAGTGCACATATGAGTGTAATCACCTTAGCAAGCCAGTGAGCATTAGGCACCCACCAAAACATAGTTCACTGTCAGGAGCAGGTCAAAAAAGTAGTTCCACCAACACTGGAATAAATAAAACCTAATTTCTTATTTATTTTGTGTCTTGCTTTCACCTCATGAACTTCCTGTTGTCCAATAAAGTGTGAAATCACACTGTAACCTCTCCATCAAATGGGATTCTTATAGGCTCTCTTTTGTTTGTTTGCACAAAATTTGTAAGGAATTCTAACTTTCTGTCAGTCACACAGTAACATAAGGGCAGGAATGAGGGGGAAGTAACACTTGTGCATATGTGTGTGTGTGGGGAGGGCAAGGGAGGTTCTGCATCCCTAAGGGGCTGTTTTGCAATTAATTTGCATAGGGCAAAAGGATATCTGGAGGACTTATGGACATGCTGAAATTCTTCCTGAAAAATTCTTACATCAGTATTAGTAACTGGAAGACACAGGTTTTGGTGATAGCTGAGCTGGGATGTTTCAGGACTTGTGCATGTCATATGGGTAAGTCTGGACTTAAAGTGTAGGTGTACCCAAGGGAATCAGAACAACAGTTTCTGCCTAAAATAGGACAACTGGCATTACATTGCTTGCAAACCAATGTTTGTCTCTTGAAATGCCTACATGGCTTTGAAAATTATTTCCAGGGAATTCAGAAATCTGCACAGGAATAAAGAGAGAAACCAATTGAAGAAGGAAGAAGGAAGCAAGTAATCTGAGATTAAAGCATCCATCCCCTTCTTGCAACTTGTGTCACAGAAAAGGTGACTGATAGTTCACAAAAAAGGCATGAAACTCTACAGTGTTGTTCAAAACATTTTCTAGGTGATTAGTGTTGTCTATCATGGCAGTTTATTTATTACATCTCTTGAAATGTGAATAATCCTGCAAAAAATCCACATCAAAAGGTGTATTCAGTTCTACCCAGAACTATACTTTATCAGATGTTTGGATACCTGATGTGGAAGAAAAATAGGAACCCACTCCTTAGTTACTTCTTTTAAGGGTGAAATGTTTTAAAAAAAACCCCAAACTTCCCAAATTGTGAAGAGTAAAGAGAGAAAGTGCCCTAAAGAGTTCTCTTACTGTCCACATTCCTATAATTACTGTAGTAATTTCTCCTTTTGGTTTGCTTGTTTCAAACTCTACCTCAAGGAAGGCTATCTGTGTGAACTCTCCTTATTATTAACACAAAGATGAAGAGGTTGACAGGTTATCTTCTTTTGCCTGAAGCTGCTAGCTAGTCAGTCTGGCTGATGCTCTATAATTTTTTTCTTGCTTTATACTCTTGTTTCCTGTGTTTTTTACTTCTTTACTACATGACATTCACACAGATAAAAAGCAGCCAAAGGGAAAGAGAATTGAGTCGAAAATCCAATTCACTCAGTAGCCATAAATAACACACCTTCAAGAAGAAAATCATGAAATTGGCTGAGAAGTCCAGCACACAAGAGACTGCTAAAAGGTTTAGGAGTATCTTATAAAAAGCAATAGTCAAGATAGTTTTGTAAGACTGTCATGTGATCAATGAAAATGGGGACTTATTCAAAATGAGCTTTTTTCTATTACAGTTCACAGTATGATGTCTTTGGCACTCAAGACACCCAAGTTCCCCACTTTGCTCAGGAAGAAATGACAAGTATTATTACAATATCTGATAAATATAAAAATGACAAGTCATTAGTAGTTGGTATATGTAGTGAGTTATAAATGTAAGAAATAAACAGATAAGGGAATCTAAACATAGCAGGAACAACTTCCTGAAGGTACTGTTGTGAAGACAATAGTAATATGAAAGTATAAACTTTAATAAAGTTTAAGTATATCTGGAATGAAAGAAATGCCAGTACCACTCTAGGTTACCCTAAGATTTAGATAAGCAAATGATGATGAAAAACAACAGTATTTAATAACTTTTAATTACCATATTTTAAAAAAAGGGGGGATACATTCATGTATCAGAATGACAAAGTGCTCTCCAGTCCATTGATTAAAAAGCTCATAAAAGAAATATTTAAGATCAGAAATACCAGATAGCTTTGCCCAGAAGTCTTATAAGACTCAGTAAGTGCTCTTTTTAGACCTGAGAGTCTCAGTGGACAACAACTTTAATGTGAACCAACAGAGTGTCCTTGAATGTAAGAAGACCAACAGCATCTTTCACTTTATTAACAAGAATGCAGCCAGCAGGTCCAAGGCAGCCATCCTTCTGCTCTGTTCAGCACTTGTGAAACCTGGAGTTTCAGTTTCCAGTTCACTGATACGTGAAAGATATAGGCATACTAAAATGAGTCTGGTGAAGGGCCACCAAGATGTTTTTGGGACTGGAGATAGTGATATGCAAGGAAAAGCAGAAAGAAATGGGTTTGTTTAGCCTTAAAAAGCTATTTACTGGGAGGTTGTAGAGAAGGTGCAGCCAGACTTCTCAGAGGTGCACAGAGAAGGATGGGAGGTTCAGTATGGGGAATTCCAATGCAGTGTAAGGAAAAATTATTACTGTGAGGGTGTTCAAACACTGGAAAAGGCTGTCCACATGGGATGTGGGAAGACCATCCTTGGAGATACACAAAAGTGAACAAGGCTCTAAACAACCTGTTCTAACTAGGACTGCATTGGGCAAATGAGCTTTGGATGTCCCTTCCAACCTGTGTGATTCCATGATTCTATGGTTAAAGGATACTAATTTTAAATAAATATGAGACTATCGGAGGTATTCTAGAATTATAGAAGAACCCTCCAGTTAGGAATTAAACTTGGCTCCATGCTGTTTACCCAGTTAAGTATTGGTTAGTTAGCCAGACCAGTATCCTAGGCAAAAAGGAATAGCTAAAACTGGATGCAATGAACAAGCAGCAAATTCCATGAGTAGCAGAAACAATGTAGACTTGAAAACCATGACTTGAGAACTTACAAGGTCTGATGTCTAAAAAAAGTAGGACCCATGGGTGCATTAAAATGCCCTTTTTCTTTTATTGTAGCATTTGTTTTAAACAGAAACATGAAACTTCTGAAATCTCTAGCACCCTGCCAAATATGTTTGAAATTGCCAGTCAGCTCATGGTTTCTTAGGTGAGACTAATGAACAAGTAAGCAAACACCTAGACAGTGTCTCACTTCCATAGGAAACCAGGCTGAAAATGAAAGGATGAAAATATAATTAAGACCAGGCAACTTAGTATTACTGAAAGGAAGCTTTGTGAAAGAAACATTATTTCATTCATTCATATCATTAGAAGTGGGCTTCATAAAGCGAAAATCAAAGAACAAATGTACTTAGGTGCTTTATTAGACACTTATAACACCTTGACTAAAAAAAAAATATATTATTAAATATCATTAAAGAGAATTTTTAAAAGGAGTAAGAACTGCCTTGTTGAATAGAACTGGAAAATGAGATGTCAGTGGGGAATCATAGCTGCACAGAAGTTCAAGTAGTAGGGTTCCTTAGTATTAAATTGTTTCAGTCAGTGACTGAATGCAAATATAAAATAACTGATAAGATAATAAGGCAAATCAAATAAAAACAGGGCATGCATTTTCACCATTAGGAAGAATAGTCCCCTGTGAAACAAACTGCTAAGGGAAGCAGCAGTGTTTTAATCCCATGATGTATTCAAATCAAAGCTAAAACCACTCTGCTGGGGTGCTTTTGTGTTAAGGCTGTTGACTTAGTTCAGCTAGAGTGACTGAGTGGTATTCTATAGTCTTTTCTATCCAAGAGTTGAAATCAGATGATTTAATGGTCTTTTTTATGCTTAAAACCCTTGTCTTTGAAAACAGTGACAAAAAGTTATTGATGAGCCCAGAAAAATACAAAAATGAAAGAGAAAAACGGTTTGGGAAACAAAGAAGACCAGTGATTAAAAACAGGAAGATTATTGTCTCATTTTGCATTAATAAAACAAATATTCTTTAAATGCACCTCCAGCTAGGATTGAACTTCTCCAAACTTGGGAAACAAGGCAAAGGCTAATTATTAAGGCATTATTGATGCTTTGTGGTATGATTGTAAAAGTAACACACAAAACAAACAGATCTTCAGATTTTCCTGAAGGACAGACCTGCTTATACAATTTTCTTTGTTTGAAGATTTTCTGCTTAGACTAAAACAGAACTCTGGGGTATCTTGCCTGACCTCCAGATGCCACTCCAGAAGGCAAGGGTTTTTCTATAAGCCTTGTGCCTGTAGCTATATCTGTGAGGATGTTTTTCATATTATAAAGTAATGTAGCTGCTCTGAGATGCCTTTAGGCAACTGAGGCATGGGCTTGATACCTACATTGGAGCCCTATAGGCATGAGCTACCTAAGCCTACAAACATTGGTGGAGCTTACAGATTGGTTTAACTCTCCTAAAATAGACACTTTGGCTAAGAGCTGATTCAGTCCATAGGGCACATTGAATAGGAGCTCAGTCCAGTTCCTTATATGTAGGCAGCAACTGCCAATTGAGATGCTTTAGGGTATACACTGTCTGGCCTTCAAGTGCTAAGCCAGAAGGTATCCCCACAGATCCTGATCTCATCACATCTGCCAGCCCTATGAAGGTATCCTGAATAACTTTAGTTTGTTAGATGACATGAAGCACCAACTACATCAAGCTTTAGGCCTTCACTGACCAAGATGTCTAAGTCTCAAACTGAGTCCCAACCCACACTTTTAGTAATGATTTAAAAGAACTTATCAGTAGCCATTGGTTAACAAGACAGCAATGAATAGGAAGCTTGAAAATACAGTGGAAAATGGAATCATGTTGTTAGATTCAGCTTTTAAAGACCGAACATTCAGAAAGCCAGGAAATCCTGTCACAGCATCATTTCTTATACATATATTTCTTATATTCCTTCCTGACAAATATTTCAAGGGCTTCCAGTATCAAAGTTTGTAAGGCACCATTCAAAATAGAATGACTGTAAAAGTGACAGTGGGTTTCTAATAACTATCCATACACATGGTACATTTCCTTTCCCCCACCTCCACTCTTCCTTACAAGAAATCCTGAAAAACTCAAGCAGTGAGGAATAGAAATGCATTCTTTTGTTTGTGTAATAGGGGTTCAAAACAGAAATGTGTACTAAAACCTCTGCATACAGATTACAGGTTTATTGCTCCTCTGTGCACTCTTATGGCTATTAGCAGCTTCACACTCTTGTACCTGCATTATTTTCAGAAACAATTGTGTTGACAGTTTAAAGAACTTTGTCACTAAATCAGTCTCATTTTGTTTATGGTAATAATAATTCTAAGTCTGATTAAGCTATTCCCAACTGTTTCACTTCCTATCTATTGGTAGTAGTCCAGTTTTCTGCTTTGAAAAAACACTACAAAATCCTAAAATTGTATTTAACCTTGTGTGATGCCTTTTTACTTATTAAAAGCTGTGCTTCAACCTAGACTGTTAATTCTATATCCAATGTTCAGTAACTACCTCACAAATACCCTTGGTCTTTTCTTAAACATACTCCCTCTTATGTCCAAATGCCCCAGAGCACCAGCCTTCTTTGAGGAGTATTCCTGCCAGCCTGCCCATCAAACTGGGGCCACATTACTGAAGTGTCTGAAAATACACACTCTGTATGGGGGCAGTGGCAAAGCTTCTCATACCCCTACAGAAATCAGTGTCTCCTGTTGCCTTTTAGTTTTCTAGCTCTGCCTTAGCTGTTTCCTTTTACCCTCTCTCACTATCAAATCCTGCATGCTAGCAGCGTATGTACTTATGTTTTCTCTCTCTCCTGAGTCTTGCACTGACTTGTCAAATTATGCTCTAGAGCAGATGTCAGCTACATAATTTTTTGCAAGAATGATCTGCATCCCCATGTTCAGGATAACAAGAAGGGCTTCTTCAAAGACATCAGTAGTAAAAGAAAGACTGGGGAAACTGTGGGCCTGCTGCTCAATGAGGTGGGTGCCTTGGTGAAGCAGGATGCAGAGAAGACAGAGTTGCTGAATGCCTTCTTTGCTTCAGTCTTAACTGCTAAGGCTGGCCCTCAGGCATCTCAGCCCCCAGAGGTGAGAGAGAAAATCTGGAGAAATGAAGACTTCCCCTCAGTTGAGTAGGATTGGGTTAGAGATCATTCAGGCAAACTATATCCTCACAAATACATTGGCTCCTATGGGATGCACCCACGAGTGCTGAGGGAGCTGGCAGATGCTGTCGCTAAGCCACTCTCCATCATCTCTGAAAAGTCATGAAGGACAGGAGAGGTGCCCGAGGACTGGAGGGTAGCCAATATCAGTCCAGTCTTCAAAAAGGGCAAGAAGGAGGACCTGGAGAAACTATAGACCAGTCAGCCTCACCTCCATCCCTGGAAAGGTGATAGAACAGGTCATCCTGGAGGTCAAGTTCAGGCATGTAGAGGCAAAGAAGGTTATCAGAAGTAGTCAACATGGATTCATCAAGGGGAGATCATGCTTGACCAACCTGATAGCCTTCTATGATGGCATGACTGGCTGGGGAGATGAAGGGAGAGCAGTGGGTGTTGTTTACCTCAGCAAGGCTTTGGACACTGTCTCCCATAACATCCTCACAGACAAGCTAAGGAAGTGTGGCTTAGATGAGAGGACAGTGAGGTGGATTGAGACCTGGCTGAACGGCAGAGCTCAGAGGGTTGTGATCAACAGGGAAGAGTCTGGTTGGAGGCCCGTAACTAGCGGTGTTCCCCAGGGGTCTGTACTGGGTCCAGTCCTGTTCAACAGATTCATCAATGACCTGGACGAAGGGATAGAGTGTACCCTCAGCAAGTTTGCTGATGATACCAAGCTGGGAGGAGTGGCTGATGCACCAGAAGGCTGTGCTGCCATTCATTGAGACCTGGACAGGCTGGAGAGCTGGGCCAAGGGGAACCTCATGAAATTCAACAAGAGCAAGTGTAAGGTCCTGCACCTGGGGAGGAACAACCCCATGCACCGGTACAGGTTGGGGGTTGACCTGCTGGAAAGCATCTCCACTGAGAAGGACCTGGGAGTGCTGGAGGACAGCAAGTTGACCATGAGCCAGCACTGTGCCCTTATGGCCAAGAAGGCCAATGGTATCCTGGGGTGCATTAAAAGGAGTGTGGGCAGCAGATTGAGGGAGGTTATCCTCCCCCTCTACTCTGCCCTAGTGAGGCCACATCTGGAGTACTGTGTCCAGTTCTGGGCTCCCCAGTTCAAGAAAGAGAGGGAACTACTGGAGAGAGTCCAGCGGAGAGCTACCAAGATGATCAGGGGACTGGAGCATCTCTCTTATGAGGAAAGGCTGAGAGACCTGGTTTTCTTCAGCCTGGAGAAGAGAAGACTGAGGGGGGATCTTATTAATGCTTGTAAATATCTGAAGGGTGGGTGTCAAGAGGATGGGGCCAGACTCTTTTCAGAGGTGCCCAACGACAGGACAAGGGACAATGGGCACGAACTGGAACACAGGAAGTTCCACTTAAACATGAGAAAAAACTTTTTTACTTTGCAGGTGCCAGAGCAGTGGAACAGGCTGCCCAGAGAGGTGGTGGAGTCTCCTTCTCTGGAAATATTCAAAACCTGCCTGGACGCAGTCCTGTTGCACGAGATGATCTCCAGAAGTCCCTTCTAACCCCTACTATTCTGTGATTGTATGATCTGAAGCATGTACTTTTGTAAACTTTGTCAGAAATCTTGGCTCTTTACTGTGCTCTTTAAACTCTTATGCTTTTCTTTAGGGGTCTAGAACAAGCTTTCTAAGAATTTTTGTATATGTACTAATGAAAATGGCTGTAAATAAAAGATGCTATAAACAAAAACTATTTCCAAGATCACTTTTTAAAATTATTATTTATTTGTAGCTATCCAGGCACATGTGGAGCTTTTTGATGTTGCAGTCCTCTTCAACTGCATGAAGTGGTGATCAGTCTTAACTGTACAGGACCTTTGAACTCTGGCAGCATCCTGCCAGAAAGGTATTACTGCTCCAGAGTTTTGCTGTGGTCAGTTTTCCAAATCTAACTACTTGGATCCAGAACTAGGATCTCATTCTTTCCTGGAGCATACCTTCCCACAGGCTGTCCACCACACTCCTCTTTGCAGTTTCTTACTGTCTCTGATTCCTGGCTGAACAGTGCTTTATCTCAGTAGAATCCCCCGGTCTGCTCATACCATGACTGAGATATGGGTTGCCTTCCTCCAGGCTCAGTGGGACTCGCAATTACAAGCAATGAGCTGTTATGTGGAAGGCAGGTGTTACAAAACTTCTCTGTCAGGCCTGCATTTCACTACAAGTGGTATTGTCTTGCTCTGCTTTGTACCGCACTCAGAATTGTCAGTGCCTGCTAGTTGAAGTCCTTCAAAGACAATGAAGCAGAAAACGGTACTAGAATGAACAGAGTAACTCAGTGGTTCCCATAGGTCTGTGAAGTGAAATGGTTGATGTTGAACACCTCGTGTTCACTCTGTATGTGTCTAATGTCTATTAGTTTGACTTATGTCACATTTGACTTGTGTACTTAATTCTACCTAAATTTCATGTCCTTTATACAAGTGGGATGCAAAATGTTTTGGGTTTTTTTCAGTTTTCTGGTGAGGTCAGCTGTAATTACAATCTTTTTTTTTTCATAAACATAGAAAAAAATATGTGATTCCTTTACACTAGCAGCAGTATTTCCAGATAAACATTTTCCTGGGTTGCTTTAAAATTGCCTACTATAAGACCATTCTCAGGTTCAGCTATTGGGATGGGCCTGATTTTGTGGAAGTAGAGACCTTCAGGCTGCCATCTTTGCATGGAAGTTAAACACTGAATTTATTGGCACGCTTGAATAAATAAGGGCTGGAACAAGACAAAAAAATCAAGTTGCTTGTAATTTAAATGAGCTATCAACCAAATGTATATGCTATATCTCTAGCCAGAGTAATGACTAGTGTATGCACAAGCCAAGTAAACAATTAGCAAGTGTACGGTACCTGGAGTTGGATGTGTGATTTATAAAAGAAGAGATATAGAGGACAACCTTCAGACTCAGACCATCAAATACCTAAATCTTAGGATGTTGCTGCTTTTGAAATTACCTGAATAAGCTGAAGCCTATATGCAGAGTTATGTTTGTGGCTAAAAAGGTCAAAAGATCCTGGTGAGAAAGGCAGTCTGTGGAAGGAGACTATCAGAAATGATTGCAAGTCACCTCCCTCTAGCTTCCAACGCATCTATGCCCATGTTTTTTGCTCTTAACATCTTTCATCATTCATGTAATGAAGCCCTCTACTTCCACCTCTTCCATTACACATCCTTTTTTATTATCAGGTTCTGACTGTAATCTTTTAGTTGTTATGGAACAATTCTTTCTGTAGGATATTCTCCAACTCAGTTCAGCTGTAAGTTTATTCATCTCTACTTTTATCAAGCATTTTTGTCCATCATTTTGATGACTTTCAGGTGCCCAGCAGAAAGTTATTTCTGGGCAAAACCACAATCTCCTCTATTAAAAAACCAATTGTAGATTCTGTACACATTTATGTCTCCTCATTAAATGACTTGGTGTCCACATTCTCGGGTAATTTTTCTCCCCTTTGACTCAGAGGAATCAAGACATCATTCCCAGCCCTTGTTACTTAGTTAAATGCAATGTATCTACCTTGCAGATCGCGCTAGCTAATAGATTTCTGCTACATAATTTCTTAAGAATCTCCATCTTCTCGTACCACTAATGGAAGCATTATGAAATATTTCCTTCCCATTACACTTATAAACAGAACAGCATTCTCAGACTCCTGCCATTTCTTTTGCTTACAGTACTCTACATGGCTTTTAAGCACATTATGCTAAACTATGTTTCATAGTTTCAAGTGAAACTATGAAATTTCAAATTATGAATTTCAAGTGAAATGATGCTATGTTTGTTCAAATGCTACATATGCATTCACTCATGGTGTGAACACCCCTGCTGTAATATATGTGAGTAAGGCTAAGCCCAGCTGCATTGTCTTTCCCTTGTAAGCATTCAGATAATAACTATAATGATGAGTCAACAGTGCTGGGAAAGTGCTTTAGAAATGCAATCCCTCTAGTTCTGCTGGCTTCAACAACTTCAGACCAGGTCTTTGGTACCATAAAGAGTTGCAGAAGAATCTCATATTACTGACTAATTATATAATAAGATAGCACGTAAAAGTCAAAGTTACCAAGTTTAATACATGGAATAAAACCACCCCTCCAGTACGTGACAAATGAGAATAACAACATTTACTTTCAACACTTAGGAAAGAAACCTTGGAGTCATGATGAGAAGTTCAGCGAGAACATCAACTTGATGTTCAGTGCTGGTGAAACAAGAAAAGAGAGAGATAGGAGTTATTAGGAAAAGAAGAGGCAACAAGTCAAATATATTATGCCACTATTTAGTTGATGGCATACCTGTTATGTGCAGTTCTACCCTCAAAATGATTACAATAGAACTTGAAAAGACTTAGAGAAGGGTGAAGAGAAATATGGAAGGGTGTTGTGAGGAAAACTAAATAAAGCTTGGAAAAGAGACAACTGAATGGTAAATAACAGAATTTCATTGTCATGAGAGGCATAGAGAAGCTAAGGAGGGAACAATTTTCATTTTTTCCTTAGAAATAAGCAGAGGGAAAATACACATTGCAAGGCAGTAACTTAAACACAATAAAAGCAGTACTTTCCTATATAATATAGTTAATGGTGGAACTCACTGACTCAATATATGGAAAGAAAGTATTCTCATAGTCTTTCCTTAAGCATCTACTGTGATCAATGCTGGAAACATGATACTGAGCTAAAAAACAAATTCTTTTATTGCTTACTCTGTCAGCGACATCTCAAAACACAGACACAGTCTGTAGAGGTAAAGAGACCACGAATTCTCAGCTCTTAAGAATAATAGAGTGGGGAGGGCTTGTGTCTCCCCCTCTGCTTCTTGGAGTAACTGGACCCCAAATAAGCTCACAGTAGCTGCCTCTCTTGTTGAAATAAAAGAAGCTGCTGACAGGATCAGAACAGTCATGCAGGTACAAATGATGAGAAAAGGCATTTCTTTCCCATGTTGCTTTCAATGACTTGTCAAAAACCAAAAAGTAATAATCACAGGGGCAGTTCTGATGATTGTCTTGCTCATGTTTTACTTCACTGGTTATAGCTGAGCAAGAACTGAAAGGGAATGGACCTGCAATATGACAGCCCCCTAAGGGGAAAAGAGTACTTGAAGTGAGCCTAAATGAGGCAGAATGCATGTGCAATGGGCACCTGGCAGCACCAGAGCCAGGGAACAAAAGCACATCAGTGAGGGGATCAATGCTCTTTTTAGAAACCTGCAGGGAAACATCATTCCTTCCTCCAGGGTCATAGCTGCACTATATTATTGGCGATGCTAACAACTGTTTTCCTCATGTATTGTTACTTTTGGCAATATTAGAGTGCTGTTGCAGTATGCTACATTTATACTTTCCTTCTCCACCATTGAATGCACTGTTTTATTTTTTACTGCCATAAATTCACAGTTTTTATGTTAATTCTCATTCTGAGCACAACAGCTGAATTGCTAATATGTGGAAAAGCATTATCCAGAATTAATATGATTGCATTCATGCCACCCCTACTGTCTTCTTCTCAGCCCTTATTAACTTATACTTATTTTGGACTGACCTTTTCTCTAATTGGACAGGGGAGCACAGAGGAATATCTTCATGCTAGAATAATACCTTACTATAGTAAGGAAAAAAAATGGGCAATCTTCTATAAGAAGTGTCATTTCTTGGAGGAAACGTATAATCAAGACCCTGGCCCTCCTGCAGGAACACAGTTTTGACTTTTGTGTCCATCCTGAACTCTTTTTTAAAATGTATGTATTTATCAAAACATTGATTGAAGGGATGTTTCTTTTCTTTCTGTTCTGAAATATTGCCTACTCTCATTCTGGGTTGATTTAAAAACTGTCAGCTTAAAGTGTACTGATGGTTGCATTCCTTTATAGAGATGGGAATTGCTGGACTAGATCAGGGCTAGTAAGGTGCTTTCACTCTGGCTGATGATCTGTAGCAAACACTGCAGAAGAACATGCCAGAAACTCCAGCCTGCAGGTGTAAAGTGGTCTTCATTCTAATCCTTATTATTTAGAGGTGGTTTAGAGCTTGAAATGTAGGATTTTATATCCTCTCCTTTTTTTTTTTTTTTTTTTTTAAATATAACAAATTGATTTTTGCCTATGAAACCTCATCTCTGCCTTGTGGTATATTCAAATCACAGCTGTGTCTGTCCTAAGCTTCATGCAGATCAATAGGGTTCAGCAGAAGGGCACATTACCCATTTGTACAACTCTCAGTACAGGATGGCAGCCATTGCCTCAAATCAATTATTTTGGTGGAGGCTGCAGTTCATGCTGGATGTGCTCCTACTGGAAGTGTTTTGATGCTTGTTTGGGAGTTATTTGTCCCTGCTAGGGACCACTGCTGCTGAAGTGAGGCTTTCTCCCTCATATGCTTTATAAAGTTGAGGTAGCTGAGTGTATCACTGTACTTTGCCATGGGATGAGCAAATAGGTCATGGCTGTGCTGAGGAAAAGATGATGTTTATCCCTCTCCGATCCTGGAGAGAACTCAGGGTAGCTAACACCACCAAGTAACAACCAAATGTGACAAGATGACAGCTTTCTTCTGCCCCATGGCTTGCAGTTGTCTGTGTGGGAGAGGAGCATAAGGTTGCTGCTGTAGCAGTCTGGGACAGCTTTTTGTTGCCATAAGTATCTAGCGATGGAGCCCAGCAGTGGAATTTGCCTTCACCTTGAATCTTCATGTTAATGAAAAAAACAATGTGTTTCAGTGCCTTATGCATCTGTGTAAAATTTTGGTAGCACTTGTAAGAGCAGAACTGTGGGATGTGTTGCAGCATTGTGGCCCATTAGTCGGGGAATTGCAAGAAGACAAATCACATAACCTTTACATTCCTGCTTCATATCCAACATCCAGGAAAAGGCATGTAATATTACAGTCAGAACTAGTTGCTGGAGTCAGTGTGCAGTTTAATTAATGCCACTTTCCTTGTCAGTACTTCTAAAGCAAAAAAAAAAAAAAACCAACCCAAGTTTAAAGCAAAATATGGGGTTGCAGCAACTTCATAAAAGGATCGTCTACCAAAACATGGATAAAAAGCAAGTAACAGGAGACCTACAGCACATAGGCACAACACAGGTTCAAAGAGATCAGCATGACACCTTGAGCTACTCAGCTCTTGTCATAGTTGCCTGCCAACTTCCTGGATGTGTTTACAGAGCACATTTTGCTCTTGTGTAGACTGAGAATAAAATTCTAAATTTTAATGCAGCACGTATTTTTGATTGTCAGCGTTAGTTGCCAAAGGAACAACCTGTGCATTGCTTAATCTGCTATTACTCTGAGCAACGAAGACCAGGCAGGGGCTGATTAGAATCATAGATCAAAACCCAGTACACCGAAAGAATTGAACTTGGTATTTTCACTCAATATACAGGGATTTGTGTCACAGAGATATTTTTTTCAAAGTAACTCTTACCTCATTCCTCATGAGATATGGCAAATGTCAAGACAATCAATTAAGTGCTTGAATTTTAAAAGATATACTATGGCTATACAGTATAAATACAGCAGAAATACTGCTGTAGCATACTAACTCTGACTGCATATTTACAGGCATCTCTCCTTGACATGGTTAAATGAGAGGTTTAAGCTTTTCAGAAATCAGTGGCCTCACAATCTTTGTCTGCCCTGTTTAAAGCAAGGGTGCTAAAATAAAGTAGGCAAGGAAGAGTCAGGAAAGAACAGAATATTACACAACATTTGCTAAAGACAAGAAATAGACAGGTACTAAACCTATTTTTTTTTTCTGTGGAACTATATATATTGCATTGCTACAGGTATAAGTGTTCTTCCAGAAACTTATGTTGGTACTTGGCTTCACAAGAGGCAGTTCTCACTTGTTTCAAATAGTAGCATACATTATAGTCTCCTTTTTTCCTTTTTACTGGCATAAACTGTAGCATTCTTCTGAGTCATTGAAAAGTAGAAGGATCTGGGACACTTGTGTTTTTTCTTGTCTATTGAACTGGCTGCATTTATTCAAGTCTGACATAATAAAAATGTTAATAAAAAGAAAGTTCTTGCCTGGAATGACTTTTGTTCAAGTACACAATAAGAGGCTGTTTGATAACTGTGCTTCTGTTTGGAACAAAACCAAAATAAAATCAGATCTTTATAATCAGGTACTCTAAGATTTTTTTTATTTGTGCCGATTGAAGACTTCACCAGGTTGTTTTTCTACTGCTTTAAACAAATGTTGTAGACATCTAAATAGGTAATATTGCTTAGAATCTTGGATTTATGCTCAGTGCACTCTCCATTAGGCTACCTCGGGTGAAAGTCAAGGCAGAATACAGGCCTCTGTCTAGCCAAATTTAAATGTTCTCTCTGTTTCTGTGCTTGGAAAGATAGGTAAAGCTGGAGGTGAAACAAAGAAATAATTGATTCCATTCAGAAGAATTAACTTTTCTCCACATGCAGGGAAGGAGGATTGCCTTTCAAGCAGAAGGATAAGGAGCTCAGACCAGTTCTAGTATCCTACCTAGAAAAGCTCTCAGCAGATTACTATGTTGTCATGGTAAGAAAGAATATAACATAGTACCATCCAAAGTAATTGTCACTGGTTCACTTGCAATCTTAACAGCCGAAAATTTCTAACTCTAGCCGAGCTACAGGTTAAGTCTTTCATTGGCATCACATTCATTTAGAAAGATCATGAGGAACATTGAATTAGAAATTAGATCAAGTGCTTTTATTCTTGTTCTTCTACCTTTTCAATTATAGGAACAATTTATGACTCATTTAATGTTACCCTTATTTGATTAGACTGCAGTCTCTCTTGACCTAACAGCATATAAGGCATCCAGTTAGAATGTTGAATATTAATGACTGTGCTGGGTGTGATTTGAGACTTCTCTAAATATTTGACATAAGTTTCTTTTCCATTTAGGGGCAAGATGAAATAGCCATGACATGAAAATAATTTTTCATACTGTTCAAATTGTGATTGCTTTAGCTACCAGGTGGTCCATTGATCTAAACATGATGGGAAAAAAAAAAAAAAACCCAAAACCTATTTGCCTCTATGAATGTTTAAGGGACATAGACTAGAGTTTAAAATTAGAACATTTGTATAAACATTAAAATAGTTAATTATAAAGTAAAATATTTATAAAACTTTATGTTGAGACTAGACTACTGTTTGAAGTTTCCACGTGGGTTATATTTTCAGAGATGTTTACCTGTCCAGTATTCACAATTGCTTTCCATTATCAGCATCTCATTTTAAAACTTCCATAGTTCAGGGTCATTTTTTATCCAGACTTCTAAAATACAAAATTTGTGTACTTTTCCAACTCCATCATCAGCTAAAATCATCTTTCCCTACAAACTTTGTCATGGTGGCTTGTTTTTCTTCAGTTTTCTGGTCCTTTAAATGAAGAAAACAAGGTAAACTTGCTTTAACCTGACTTCCACTTGGAAACATCCTTGAATTAATGACAAAAAGAATGCACTCAGTCATGGCTTTCCATGTGTTCAGCTAACAGGCAAGATAATGAGAAAAGACCAATGAAAAAGATTATGATGAGAGAGATTATAACCCAGGATACTGAGAAAGACAAACCTCTCATAGGCTTCCAGGTACATGATCCATTTTTAAAGCTGAGCTCCTGCCTGTCACCTTCAAATACTTGTTCCCAAGTGTTTAAAGTCTTTAGGGTACTTGCTTATTTCTCCTGACAAATATTTTAGCTCCAGTGGCTCACTCTCTTTTTTTCCTTTCCTGTGTTCAAAATAAACCCACTGAAATACAAATCATTGTAATAAAGTTAAGTATGAAGCACAAAGTGTTGACACTTCAATGCTTTGGGCACCATGTGCCATTTATTTCAGCACTTTATGTTCAGTGTCAAAATAGTTTGGGGAAAAGGGGATGCACAATACAGCCTTGTTTGTAATAAATGTATCCATAACCAATAGATGGCATTGTATTTATCCAGACTGTAGTTTATATTATGGATTACTGTGTCTCTAAAAAACAATGAACTATTGAAAAAACATGACATGCAACAATTCAAAACAGTGTTGCTAATTATTAACTGAAAACTTAGTGCTAAAATAAACTTATGTTGCCTCCTTCCTTATTCCTTTTTCTTCAGACATATTTAAAACAAAATAAAATTGCTTGTAGATTTTTTCAGGAGGACTTTGTTGATGAATTATAGGTTTAGAAGAAGGACAATGAATGGCAAATTCTCCCAACACCAGACACTCAAAGGAGCACCTTGACAGAAGTAAATAGTCCCTCCCAGTTCCACTGACATAGAAGTATGGCAATTTGCTCCCCCCCCCCCCCCCCCGCGCCCCCTGTCCATGACAGTCCTCCCTTTCTTTTCCATATTACTTATGGAGAAGACCTTTGCTAGTTACCTATCCCTTCCTTCACAATTAGTAATTAGTAATTAGGTTTTGAATCTTTCAGTATGTAACTTTAATAAGAGAGTATGCATTTTTTTTATAACTGTGAAAATGCACTGGCAGAGGATGCAGTATGGAAGTGCTTCATAATATATAAATAACTGGTAAAAGCCTAATGAAGGCTCCATTGTACTGACACACAGCACAGCCAGGAACTACTGTTTATAAATTCACTTTCATTAGAAAAAAACCTCAAGGCAGATTTGATTTTACCAGACAAAGCAGCTCTTTTTTTTCCCCTTTTTTTTGGTGTGGATTATCTTTACTCTTTTCATGTTAGTATTAAATATAAAGACAGGTTTTATGTTTAATTGTAAATGAGCTGTGAAATGTAAGCTAAAAGGGCAACTTAAGAGCATCGACGATTGCAGGTAGATGAGCTGTCACCTCTTTTCCTAGATATTTTGTAGCTTCATTATAATTCTTAGGGTCTTTCAGTTTATGACAAGAATCTGCACCTGTCAGACGCAAAATAATTTTGTGCTGCAATGTTTTGTTTTGGTTTTTTTTTTTTCTCTCCAGTGGATGTCTGTGTGTTTATTTGATGTACTGTTAGGAAAGTATGAAGCGATGAAGCTCCTATTTGTATTCTGAAGTTTTGTTTGGGTATAGTTTGTAACTGTAATGACTGATATCTCTGGAGGAGTTCAAAATCATGAAAGTTCACCCTAGCTACCTTGTAACTTATATTTTGCATATATTTTCAAAAGCATTGTTAAAACAATGTAGATTACCTGAGGCAAATGTAAGCAATACAATGCGATAATATACGAATGATCTGTCATACAAATGAAATAATTCTGTGTTAATAGCAACTGAAAATGTGTAAAGTACCTCATAGCATGGAAAAGACCTCAGATCTGATGGACATGCAAACTAATTTCAGGGGCTTCAATGGTGGCATAATGAATGGTTTATTTGGAATTGCTGGAGAACATCAAAACTCTGATGCTTGACAGTGTACCTGAGCTGGGCACGCACTGGGAGCATCCAGCACCTGCTGTCGTGTTGTCATTGCACATGACCTGAACTCCAAATAAATCCAGGTTGCCTAAGAATTCCTCCTGGCCAGTGACTTAAGCCTTTTCTAAGAATTGTCCCGGTTCACTTTGTCCTTCTGATGCTGGATCTGTATGTGATATCACTGCAAAGGAGATGTGACAAATGGAGGTGACACACAATACTGGCTCTGTCTGCACAGATGGGAAGTGGGCTCTGCAGCATGCTTCAAAGTACAGGCAACCCCTGAGCCTGTCTCATGAGCTGGATGGGTCCAGAAAAAATTGCATGAATCAAAGATATAAAATTTATGAATAAAAGTGCTCTTCTAGGTAATGTAGACATTTATACTTGGGAAATGCAGATATGAAGTTTCTTACCAGAATGATACATTTCTACTTCCCTTCCTCATTTCTCTTCTGTGTGTGAAAATAACAATGCATTGTACACTTCATTATCCAGACTTTGCTGGGGTCTATTTTATTGTCCTATAACCTATGCAGAGTATACTTGTGAGGATATATATGGGATTTTTATTTCTATTCAAACTCCATTCTATATGGACATCATTGAAAACCTCAATGTCTATTGATTGCTAAATTATGTGACACTTGAATAAGAGGAGAGTTGTGTTCTGGCATTGTAAAAACACATACGTTGAGGAAAATGCCTCCATTTTTATCCTCCAAGATTGTACATTTTCTGCATTAGACTATGCATTTTTTCTACTGTGAAGATCAGATTTTCCAATGTCTCTCTTCGGGACTTTATCTCTCTTTTCTCAAACCTGAGAGCTGAAGAACAGTCTAAGCTGACTGTTGTTTCACACAGCAATGGCTGCAATACTGTAAATGAAATACAAAATCTGTATTTTTTACAAAACAAGATTATTTTTGTTTATTTTGTACCCACAAAGAGTATCTTATTTGAGCATCTGTAGCTCAGATTTTATTGTTTCTTAATGCTGGAATGTTGAACACTACCCAAGGCAGAGATTTATGCAGCCCAGAATATGCAGCAGAGAAAAGCAGAAACTGAACTGTGGTTTCATGCTGCTGGTACAGACACTCTTCAAGTCGTGTTCCCTTCTCTGTAGTGTGAAGCAATGTTGTGACATGCTGAATGGTAATATGTTAATATGCTTCCAAGTGAAGTGGAAATTCCCAGTACCAAATAATGAAGAATCCAAGCAAGAATGATTGAAAAAATAGAAAAAAAATAATATAAAAATTACCCTCTGCTCAATTTCATATTTTCTTAAATGTACCTTAAACTCTCAGAAAGCTCTTCATATAAGCCACATTCTCAGGGTTCATACAACCCACATTAAGAAAGTGACAGAAAGTTAAGCAGATTTTATAATTTTTTTTTTTTTCATATGCTTTGTATGCAAATAACATACCACATTTATGAGCAAAATCTGGATAAAAATCTTTCATGCCACTGAGTTTTTGGTTTGGGTTTCTTTTTATTTTTTTTTTCATTTTATTGACTTTTTGAAGCACTTTCATGTGAAGAAAAGTTTCTCTGGGATCTCTGGAATGTTTTATATTGATCAGCCTTCAGTCATCCATTCAGTGAATCAAAAAAAAAAAAAAATGGGCTGCTACTGTGGAAACTTGCCCATGTTTGAAAAGTACAAAAAAAAAGGTTTTTCCTGTCCTTCCAGTCACATAATTGTGATGGCCTCAAAAGGATCAATACTGCCTCCACAGTACTGGCTTATTTTGATAAGCTGCAATTTTTTGGGTGATGTCTTTAGGCAGAAAAGGCGAATCAACTGACCCAATACTGTACTTAGTATCTGCTCTGCTGTAGAAGTTAGATGGGGAGGTTTGGCAGGCTGAAAGTTGGCTCCAGAAACAGGGAGAGGGCATTTATTCATTTGACTATCTTAACCCAGTGTAATACCATATCAGACCTCCATTTCTCCCATGACTTATCTGAAAGCTATTAAATGTCTGATGATTGTTATGAGATCAGAGGTTAATCACCCACACCTTGGAATGAAAGTCTGCTGCATTTTATTTTTATTATTACAACATGTGGTTGAGAAGCTCTGAAATCCTTCAGTAAAGGCAAGCACAACAACAGTGAAAGAAACAGGAAAAATTGGAAAAGTGCTGGAAGCATTGCTTTTGAAAAAAAAGCACACAAATAAGTAAACATCAGGGACTAGAACAAATAGTCCTGTGGTAACAGGGGAAATGATATAATGGGTTTCAGGGAGTAGAAAAATCATTCTAAGACATATTTAGAATTCAATAATATAGATATATTAACTGGGCCTACTGATATATAAAGTATATATTTATATACTTCTGCAGAACAGAAATATATTCACTTCTATGTCATAGATTTAATGGTTTTATTTAAAATAATTAAAAATGAGGTGAAGTAACTGCAAATAAAAAAGATAATTTTAAAAAATAGGCTCTGCAGAATCATCTTACTTCAGTTGGCACTGCAGCAGTTTAGAAATTTGCTTACTGATCTTTTTTACTATAAAGGAGATATCTGATTTATTCTATCCACATCCTGGTAGTTCAATCCAACCAGAATCTGTAATCAACAGTGAAAAATTCTCTGTGTATATGTAAATGCATGAGTCTAGCAAACTCCCCCCCCTTCAGATAATAGGCATATTAATTATTGAGAAGGACAAACTTTCCACTTTCAGATTTTGCTTTCAGCAGTTTATAATTTTGCAAAGTGTAGCCAGCATGCACAGAAAAGTGGCATTGCAGGTATTTACTTTTGCTCTGCTTAAGTACATGTTGGAAAGCTTTGACTAAAACTGTTGTGTTTCCATGAATGTCTCTATGAAAAAAAGAATTTTAGCTGTTAGAAATATTCGTTAAACCCTTTCCTTATTGACTTTACTCTTAAAATATCCCCAAACTGCAGCCCATTCCTTCTACTCCTCAAAATCATCGTTCCTTTACCTCCCTGCTCCTTATGGCAATGGCACCCACCCACATCTGTATCTTGTTGCCTTCCTGGTTATAGTCCCAGTTTTTTTTTGCATGTTCCTCTCCACCTTCTCCCCCTCCCCTGTGATGCTGTTCCAAAGTTGAGAAAGACCTAAACTGAGGCTCTGCAACAGCCTCAACAGCCCCAGTTTACATATGGGACTGTCTGGGAACTTGTTTAGCTGATAACCAGGTGAGTAATTTTTTTTAGCTTTTGTTTAGCTTTTTATGACTGTGTGGTGTAATGCCTATTGCTATAGGTTTGGGGTTTTTTTGGTCACAAATAGGTAGAAATAGCAAGTAACTGTTCTGTGTAGAGGAGATCCTGGAACTGCCCCAGAACTGTAAACAATTCATCAATGGCCAATTACTTGTCATCAAAGGAGTGCAAGCCTGGGAGCTGGGTAAATCCGATTTTAGCGATAGCAAGGAGAAGAGAGAACATGATCCGTGATGTCAAGTAGCATACAGAAGTCTGCATAAAGCAGTGGGATCACAGAAGTTAACTCATGAAAAGTTTATTGTGCAAACCAGACCCTCACTGATACATTAAGGACTTACATGAAATATGTTAAAAACATAACAAAATGCCCATCTTAACAAGTAGAGTTAAAAATGTCCACCTGCATGTTCTTTAATTTCTCTTTTTCAGCTATTGTGATATTAAAGGATACAGTATAAATCTTTAAATCAAATTTCAAAACTTAACCTGTAAATCTGCTGATAAAGGAAGCTTACAAAAATAAGAATATTTTCTGCTTTAAAATATATAAATTTCTGACTTAACCAGAAAGTCTAAAAAATATGGTTGAAATTGCACATTTTGTTAAATTATATTTCTACCAAACAACGGCACAGTTCTAGAGATTTCACATTTGCCATTTTTCTTTAAAATCAATCAAATTCACGAGGGTTGCAAGCATTTAATAATATTATACACAATTTACTTAGAAATGAAGATTGATTTATGTATGTTTTAGTGTTTGGTAAATTTTGTATCATAATTCTAATTTTCAAAATATGATGGGGTGGTGGTTTTGCGTATTTTTGGTAAGTTTGTCGATTATACTTCTAACAATCTCCTTTTTAATAATTTGAGGCTGTGATGATTTACAGTAGTTGAGGGCTTGTTTCTCTGTGTGTTGATTATAAAACAAATATTTAAAAATAGAATAGATAAGTGAGAAGAATGATTGACATTCCCATCAAATGTATGCAAATACTGTGGCTAATTTATTACGATTGTCAAAAAAACTTAGACAAAATCTGCCACAAGAGGCTATAAGGAAACTAAGTAATTGGGCTGAAGGACAAAATGTTGGCATGGATCTGAGACTACCTAAGGGTCTAAAATGGAGCTGGGCTTGCTTGCTCAATATGACAAAATGTTAAGAAGAAAATGAAAATGCAGATGAACAGAAAATAACAAAATGTGTGTAAGATAGGAATTAAGTCAGTCAATGCTTCAAAAGATATTAAAATCTTCAAAGTGACTCCAGGAAGTTAGCTCAACAAAAAAACATATTACATTAATTTTGAGTAAATGCAAGAGAATTATGGCTGTGTAAATGGCTTTTGATTAAATGGATTGTTTAGCTTATTAAAAAAAACTTGAATTTTCCACAAAATGGGGGTACATGTATTTTCACATTGATATATTCACACATTTCCTTTAAAGATGTTGTCAGTAAATTTTTGACCAGTCCTTAACAATGCCTGTTGGAATAAAAGAAGTTAGTTACTAACATTATTGAATTCTAGGTTATTGCAAGCTATCCATATGAAAAGAAAAAGAAAATTTCTCAATGTCCATAGCAAATCTGAATAGTCAACAATGTGCAAACAAAATATGCAAGATAATGATAATTTCATTATGTTAGTCAGTGGTACATAGTTAAGTGAATAGCTGCATGTGATTTAGTTTACTGCATTGAGAAAACCCAGACTTGACTGAATAGTAGCCATAGGCCAAGGCTTGACCTAACCAATTTTATTAACAAGAGATGACAAGATCCTAAGAGAGTGTTTTGTTGTGACTAATACTTTACCTATTAAATGGTACTTTCTCAGAATAGAAATACTAAATTTCTGTTTAGGATAAAAACTAATTTAGATTGGTGAAGTAAGGAAAAGTATTTGTGCCAGTATTAATTAAGAAATAAAATATCATGTTAAAAACACTTTTTTCTTTTGCTATATTGCTTTTAACTGTACTTTAACCTCAAAAAATTTAGAGGATTTATAAGAGATTTAGGTTTCTTTGCAAGGTGTAGTTTAATCATCTCTGATAGATCCTTATTTAAATTCTTAAATAGAAGATAAAGGTTTTGTATCTTGGTTTTTATTTCTAATCTGAAAATATGAGTCTGCTGATTACAAAAGAATAAATAGTAATGCAGATAAAATATATATAATACAAAAATTTCCAGTTAAATGGAGTGTGCCTTCAAGAAAACAATGGCACAGTGTTCATCGAAGTAATCTGCCAATCTTGTCCCATTCAATTGCTAAAATATTCTTTTGATGTTTAAGCTCTTAATTAACACAATGTGTTATGTTTTGTAGGTCACAGTCTTTCAGTTACCATATTTTAATCACAAAGAAGTTCATTTTAGTATGTTCATGGATGTAAACATTTTATTTGTTTGAGATTCTAGCTGTAACTTTTCTTCTCTATACCTAATGAGAGTTTTCTGGTTTTACTTGAAATAAAATATATTGAAATTTCATAGGAAATGGGTAGGAAACTTCTGGTCTTCTAAAGCAAAATCTACAAAAATGTTTAGTTTCTGACTATTTTTTCCTGTGGTCCAAGCATTTTCTCCTGATTATTCAGTTTATCGTGTTCACATAAATACTTGAAAAGAAAAGGGTAATCAGAAGCAACCAGCCTCTGAATACTAAGGTTACAAAAAATTTGTTACAAATTCAAAGCAAACTGTTAAAACTCTTTATTTCAGGAGGTTAGTTTCAGCACTTAAACTTATAATGTGTTTGGTTCCCTATCTGACTGTCTTGTTCCTGATTGTCTAGTTCTTACATCCTTAGACAAATGCTACTGGCTAGATAAATAAAGGGCTAAATCAAGCTTTGACCTGACACGGTGCAGCCATCCTTATGGTTAAACTACTATGACACAGCTTTTATTAAAAGACCATACTTACTTGTTAATATTAGTCCTAAGAAGTACTCCCCAAAGCTTTATGACTAAGGAATTGTGTTTGGGTGTTGGTTCATACAACTAGACAATCTATCAAAAGGTTTTGGTTTTGCAGAAGTCTAACCATTTCTATAAATGTCCTTGCTGATGTTTAAATCTTTCACAGTAGGGAAAGGAGAAATGATGACAGACTAAAACCTGTCCTCCAAAACTCAGTTTTGTAAATCTGAAATGAAGCTAGCATACCTGACCTGACAGTGTCTTCCAGTTTAGATACTGCAAGACAAAAAGACTTGCAAAGAATTGTTTATGAGTACCTTAAGCACATATCTCAAAATATAGAATAAAAATTCCTTCTCAAAATGCTTTACAAATCACCTATAGATCTAGATTTGTGCATAAGAAATAAAGTAACAGTATATGTTTAAGCTAAGTCCTGATTCTGCTAATTTTAATTAGCCAGTGGAAACTACCACACTCTAGCAAACCTATGGCCTGGTTACTTTGATATTATGTTTAATGTTGGCTAAATGATATCAGGTGCTTCTTTGAAAAGTTTAAGTAATTTACAGTAGATAAATGTGAAATTATCTTCCCCTTACATTCAATCTTCTTCTGATCTCCAGATTTCTAGAAAGCCCTTAGGTATCAGATTCAGAGAGTATACTACAGAAAACTCTCTGAGTAGACAACTGTTTGTATCTAATATTACCTTTGCAATTGTTGCAACAGTGCACAAAATAAATCTGCATTCTGGGTAGTCCTGCAAGGGCTTGCTAGAGGTAAAAGCCAAATATATTCCTTCCTGAGCCCTAGTGTGCTGTCCCTGAATGGCCAGAGCACTCGTGCTGCAGGGGCAGACAGAGTCTGTCAGCGTTTTTGTCCATAGCACAATGTATGTGCGTGTGTGCATGCACATGTGCATAGCACAGGTGGGCTGGATCTTTACCTCTTACATAGCCATGTGCAGTAGCTTGACAGCCCCTCCAAAACAGTGGATTTTGTGCCAAAAATTCTCCAATGTGATACTCGTCATAGAAAGGAGAAGGAAAGATATGATACTGCTGGAAAAGCATTTTGTATTATTTTATTTTGCTCATATCAAACTCGTATAGAATGAGAAAAATATGTCTTTAAGTGCTGTTGTTTTATTGTAGTCTTTTGGTTATAGAAGTTATTTCCCTCTCCTCCAAAATTCACAATACAAAGTAATTCCCAGGAGGAAAAGAACTAAGGAGTAGATCTCCACCTCTACCCTTCTCTTTCAAGGCCTCCAAAATTTAAGGCCAAAACTTCATAGCTGTTTGCAATGACTAGATTGTCTTTTCAGCTA